>OY728147.1:1611527833-1612777833 GCA_963277665.1 Viscum album
CATGTATGTAACCCTTTATTTATGTATTTTAACTATGGAAAGAGTTAGGGTGACGTTTAAGAGAATTTAGAGAAAATTTGGATGGTTTTATTTGATATTTTCTATAAGGGTACATTTTTATCATGGTTAGTAGAATCCATAAAACAACATAAAAAACTATCAAAGGAGGGAAATAGTCTCTCAATAGGCACATATTTTCATCATAGTCCATCCAAACCATGTGGCCACCCTGGAGTACTATAGAATGTTGAATAGAAGGAAAACATGGTTGGTTCATAGTTTATCTGACCATGTGATCCAGTTATACGAATAATGCATAGAGGAAATGGTTGGCACACGGTTGGAACATGTTTTTTCATACAATGTAATCCAACCACGCATAGTTAAAATTTTGATCCTAAAAAATTATATCAAACATGGTTTTACATGTAACACTCACATTTCTCAATATATATACCCCCAAAATCAGATTACACCCCTCCAAAATGATGTAGAGACTATACACATGGATTTGGGAGAGAATTGAATGAGGATCAGTATGAAATCAATTCCACCATTACAATGAGAATCAGGGTAGATATGTGTGTGTTTAGACACTCAACATCAAATGATTTTTCCATCATATAATCTCATAGAGATATGTATTCACAGTATAGTTCCGAATGATGGAATGAAGACATGTAGTGATGGATGGTCTCCACTATGTATAATATTATCTACTAGAGAATCATGAACCATGTAGCTTTTATGGATCAAAATATTAAAATTATAAGGATCTATATAGTCTCCTTTTATATGTGTTTTCATTTTAATATGGAGGATAGATTTATCCACATGTTCATTGAGGGAGACTGTTCTTGTGCTGTGTAGGATTTATTTGGTTATTTCACTGTCTAATATTGTCAAGTTATTTATTGGGATCCATTCATGGAGTTATGGTTCCATAGTTTTCCAAAGTCTTGTTAAGAGAGGGAGGATCATTATATGGTGCTAATAGAAATATTCTTGTGCGTTTGAAAAAAAACCGAGTTAATCATGATAGAAGTTGGTCTTCGGGGACACTCATTATTACGAGACAATGAGTGTTCTCATAGAACTTCTCATACATCACAAGAACCTTCATATGTATCCTACACTCAGATCTCTTCAATCAAGAATTTATGGAGTTAATTATCCCTTTGGAACCACCATGGTTCATTAGATGAGGTGTCATCGCCCTCCCATAGGTATCAAATAGAACACGGATGGATACTGTAGGTTATATATTATGTGGGTGGAGTGGTGTCCCATGACACCAGGGGATCTAAAATTATGGTGTTCATAGTACACTATGGGTCTAGACACTATTTTAATTCTGAGGCCATGGCCATGCTCACTAGTACAATATTATCCCACCAACAAAATATTTATATTAGTGATGTGGAGACAAACTTCATGATTCTCTGCAATGCTCTGTATGGTAAAGTTACTAACACTGTTCGATCTCCAGTATTTCAAAAAAATGAAAATAGCTCACCAACAGCAACACAAATGTGGTTTACTCTTAGTGAGAGGGTGAAAAAGTTGGCATATCAAATATATTTAGATTTTATTATAATTCTGTTTCATGAATCCTAACAAGTAGGAGTATCCTTAAAGATGATGATGAGGACTTTGTTAAAGATGATTCCAATAGTCTTCAGTTCTTCAAAACACCATTTTCCATAAATCCCATGTTTTATCATGTCATGGTATGATTCAAATAATATCTTTATAAATAAATAATAAATATGATGGTTTAGAAAAGTGAAATATCATTTTGATTTAAAAATATTTAATTTAATATATGGATTTAAAATATTTATGGGAATATTTTCTATTTTAGTTTTCAAAAAAATAATAATTTTATTGAAATTCATTTTATGGGAATAGATTATGGAATAAATGTATTTTAGTTGTTAAAATTCATTTTCGATTATTATTTTCATTATGTTCCCCCATAAAAATAATGGGATGGATAATAGAGTAATGTTCCATGATCATAATTGTTCACCAAGTAACATATTTAATGATATGATTAATCATGTTGACTGAGTATTGGGAGGTCAATGAGTTTATGTATTATTTCATTTGAGGATATGTGTAATGTAACGGATTATTCTGATGGCAGGATTTTGGACATTGTGAAATGATTTGTTTGGATACATTCCATGAAAAATATATTAGTGGGAAAATAGTTTTACTGTGAACAGATTATCATTGATATACAATGGTAAAATATTATTAGGTTTTTTTTATAAACTATATTTTAAAATTTCTTGAAGTTGATCTATCATAGAAGAATTAATATGAAAAAAATCTATCAAAACCCTAGTAAGCATTATTTGTCGCCCCATGCTTGGGAACATTGGTTCATTTTCAGATATTCTTTATCAGGATTGAACTAAACTTAATGTATAAAATTTCTATACTAGGGATTCATTATACTTGTGAATGGAATGTGCAGTTTAAACATGATCTCGTTCATAGTTGATGATTTGGAGTTTATGGTGTCTTTGAGAATTGTGGTTTTTTTCTTTATCTATTTAATTGGTGTTGGTCTTGGTTTCTTCTTGGAACTCTAATATAGTTTGGTTTTATTTATTTAACATTGAATTGAATAAATTTTTATCATATATCATTTTTTGTTTATTTGGATATGGTTCTCATGGTTGGGTTATTTTAATTTAAAATGGGAAAATCATTCCCCAGTTCTATTGATACTCTTGGAACGTATTTCTAGGATTTGGCATCTTGGGAATGTTTCCTATGGCCACGTTTCAATTCTTATTCGACTCATGCCAATGAGGAGGGGACAGTTGTTACAAATGTTATAATTTTCGTCTTATACATAATCACTTTGGAAACAAAAAGATTTTGGTCTTTCAATCATGGATTTAGAAATTCATTCTATTTTAGTCATTATGGTATGTTGGTAGAATGGAGTAAGATTATTAAGACTAGAATTGTATATAATAAAAATACATAGCTAAACTATTTATCCTGAAATTCATGTTTTGAGGTTATTGTTTTCAACAGTGTTTTGGATCCACATATAAGAGTTGTAATCTCATTTTCAAGTGTTTATCCAATAAGAAAATCCAGAAATTATTTGATAGAAATAAATTCCCACTGTTAGTTTATATTTCATTTTGAGTAATTATTTATCATTATATGAAATAAAAAATTTTGAATTTTTTTTTTCAATTATCAGATAATGAAAATACCATGATAGTTGTATTTTAAAAATTGCTTTATTTTCAAATAAATGGTTAATATTTTAAAAATGTTTTGAAAAAGAATAGTCTGATATTTGGGAAAGTACATATAGTCATAGTTGAGTTACACTAAATTAAATGTTCTTCAGAATGCATTTTCTAGAGAGTGAGACATATTATTTTTTCTGTTATAGAAAATATCACCTAGTAGGAATCATAAAATAAAATTAGAAGAAGCTACAGATAATGTGGTTACATTTAATCCAAAGGTGAACTAAAACTTGATCAATTTTTTTTTCATTCAATTCTTTTTGTAGATAAAGGGAACTGAATGGGTTAACAAATATAGTTGGACCATTCTGTTTAGTTCTAGAAGAAGAATCCACCCATCATTACGGTTGATTTAGAACAAGTTAAGTAAAAGGTGTTGATGAATAATATGAATTGAATCATTCATTTCCATGGAACACCAATAGAGGTGAATATCAATTTCACTTTCTATATAATTGAATATCATTCGAGTTAGAAAATGGATTTAGCAGTTCAGACTAAAATAGAACAAAAAATTACATAGGAGGATTTTTGATATATTTTCCAATAAAAAATTAAATCCTAATGCATTTTATATTGAGTAAATGATATACTATTTCATATTGAAGGAAGAGAACCCATCAGTGAGAGTGCATGAGGATAATTTTATTTATTTTTTCTACATTGTGATTGATGTTACATCTAGTGGGTCCCTGAAGTGAATTTTTTAATTGAGGATGAGTAAAGTAATTCGTTTTAAGATTAATGTGCTTTGTATAATGTATTTTGTAGATATGTTCAATAGAGATATGGTGATATAAGGGACATATTATGAGATATGAGTGGATGTATCATGTTTATACTTATGGGAATGAATTTGAACACTTATTATAGGAGAATGTGGAAGAGGGACGCATATTTACCATGTAGTGTAATGGCTGAAAATCAGACTGTTGGATTAGTGGATCATCCTCCAAAACCTTATAGATGACTAAGGTTTCTCTATTGTGGTTCATTATACCACATTATTCAAAATTACATGGAAAAACATAGTGCATTACACAATATATATTAAATTTTGAATGTTTTGAATTATTATCGCAATTATCTAATGTTGGGTGTCTTGGACGAATACCATATGTCCAAAACATTGAATTCACTAACAGGATAGGGAAAAGACAATAGTACTCATCATGAAAATAGAGATGCGAGTGGTGATTCAGAAAATACAATGACTCCTCTGCAAGGACAATCTCTAAATTAAAAAAACAACGTTCAGTGAGTAAGTAGTTGTATAGAGTTAATAAAGTCATTATGGATGATCAATCTAGATCATTGAAGGTGTGTGGTATGATATAATGAATTATACTCTTATGAATGTCTTTTCTGATAAATTTTCATCTAATAAATTTATTTATTCACAATCTATTGAACTTATATGTTTAAAGGATTATATTTTGTCTTAAAAATTGAAACGTCAAAATTATCCTAGTCAAATGTAATGTTGAGACTTTATGTGTACTTCATGTTATAAACATTATAATAAAGTTGAGTTGAGTGTAATGGAAGGTGAGATAGTCTTGTCTTAACTAGAGGTTGGAACAATGTCATACCAGTTGTAAGTGTTGAATTTTTATTCATGGAAGAGATCTAAAATAGTAGTTTTCTAGTGGTTGTTGATATGTTTCTGGATGTTTTCCTAATAATGTATTTGATTTTTCTCCTGTAAGGGAAATAGAGTATAAATGATATCTCAATTTAAAGATTATTCCTATTTCTATTCTATATTATTATATGGATCCAACAAAATTAAGAGAATTTAACGTATAGTTTGAAGACCTAGAATGGAAAGTGTCCATTTATATGGGTAGAACCTGTCTTAATGATCTAATCAATCAACTGCGGGGAACCCTGTAGTTCATTTAAATTGGAAATCAATCATGATATCATCCATTACAGGTTCTGAAAGAGGATATTCAAAAAATATCCTTCAAAAGTATAAATGGCCATTTTTATTTCAGGGTTTTTCATTTCAATCTTATGAATACACTAACATTCTATTGAAATAATTAATCAGATATTTTAAATATATCTACATTCATTTTTGAATGTGTTAATGAATGGATTTTTTTTGAGTATTTAAGGGCATGGTATATGCATGTGAAACATTTGTAGATAGTGTTTGGAATCTTGAAGGTTTATCTTTTGTATTCCAAATTATCGATGTGGGATTTTGGGATACAATATGTTCATTTTCATGGACATCTATTCTCCAAAAGGGGTGTTTCTATAGATCATGAGTAAATAATGCCTATTATTTTTAGGAAACATCCAATTAAAATAATTTAGATTAGAATATTCTATGGTCTCTGTGGTTATTACTAATGTTTTATTTCTTGATTTCTCATGAAAAAAATCACCAATGATATATTGGAAGAGAAAATTTTTTCCTTTCCAATGGAATAAGAAATGTCCCTAGAATTTTCATGTGGTTAATTATCTTCTTACATCAATAGTGATCATGATGTTTCTAAAATCATGAAAAGGGAACATGATTTATAGAGATGCATAAATATCTATGTTGATATGTGTTATCATGTATGGATATCATGTTGTCTTTTAGGGATCATGGATGTTATAGTTGAATGATAGTAACTACTCAACACATGATATGGTGTTATTGGAAATATTTTATGTTATGATGAAAGAGAATAATTACCTAGTTGGTGAGAAATTAAAATTTTTTATTAATAATAATAGTTTGAAAAATAGTTTCTCACGATAAGATTTGAACCAGAGAAAGAGAAGATAGATGGATTATCTCAAAAAATTTATCATTGAATTGATTTATATATCATGTAAAAAAATTTAGTGGTAGATGAAATAAGCATAAATTATAATGCACTATTGGAAAATGAGTCCTCAGATCTGTAGTAGTTTATGACTTTCATACATAGAATGCAATTGGAATATAGTGACTGAAGTACTAAAGACAATTTATATCCAACATTATTGGTTCCATATCCGGTGAATATTGTTAAAGAGGCATAGGCATATGATTCATAGCGTGTTTCATTATGGTCAAAACACTATGGTGGTTTGAACATTGAGGGATGAAAACTAAATGGTATTTCCGTTATGTGGTTTTCAGATTAGATTTCATGTCTTATTACTTCTTAATGAACAACTTAATCATTGTAATAACCATTTGAAGAGGTATTGTCACACTAGAATAAAAAATATGTGTAATTAACATCAAAAAATTAGTTTTTATAGTTTTGTATGAATAGAAAATTGGGTGGGACTTCTCAACATGCACAAATTATTAGTAGTTTATGGTAGTCCTCCTAAGACCAGCGTGTATGTTTCACTCATTACATATTCATATTTAGAAATGATAGAATAGAGCTTTCCATTTTGGAATAGTTCCCCAAATAATTGTTTAGAAACATGATTATATATGGGTGATAGTGTAACTACTCACAATGTTGGCACATTTCATCCCAATTCATTAACATCATATGGTAGATAGCTTGTCTAAAATATATATCTGAAATTCGGTAATGAAGAATGGTTTTAATTTTTTATAGTATCAGATCAATATCTTAGTTTTACATCTCATTTCTAGAAATCCATATAGAAAAACTTCAATACTCATTTGACTACGAGTTTTCAGTATCATCCTTATATTGGTGAATAATTGTAAAGTAAAATATAGATGTTATAAAACATGATTTGTGAGAGTGTATTGGTCTTCGCTGGCTCATGGGATGATGACATACCATAATTGGTGTTCACATATAATACCTTTTATAAAACCTTGATACATATAACTCATTTTAATGAATTTCTTGGGATTCCCTTTTTATCAACATTGTTTGTGGAAATAGGTGAGACTTTACAAGTTTGGATAAGTCTTGTCTATGACATATTTAAAAATGATTCAGTTGTTGATAAAATATATGGTGAGGGCCTAAAGTCATCTAAAATAGTATGTGTGTTATTGTAAATGGTATTTATTGATCGAAGTGAGTGATCAAATGATCTAAAATTATCTCCAGGTATTTAGAATCATTATTTTTGGAATCATGGAAAATTATCTTCCCCATACAGAGTCCCCATTTACTTACTTGAATGTATATTTGAGGAAGAATATCAGTTGACATTTCCACAATAGTCAACTTAAATGAATAAATTTTATTCACAAATAATAGATAAATAAGTGTAATCATGATCCTGACTAGGTGATTCAATGTGATCCCATTGACATGGACTTGGATGATTCACTAGTTCTCCTGTATGTGTGGATTTTCGGATTGTAAATAGAATGTGTTTTGTGGGAAATTCATTAGTCTATTGGGGGTTTTTGGAAACATGATCAAATTCATGTAGAAATACTAGAATGAGAAAATTAATTCCCAGAAATGGATTATAATTTTTTGGGAAATCATCATTTTTATACTTTATGGGGATGAAAGGACCAATGATGGGGGCAATTAAGAACACCCACATTCAATTAAATAACCCATTTTTTTGTATTTTCACAGTTTAATGATTATTTATGATGTTTTGGAGGTCATATGTGTCTTTTGGAAGGTTTTTAAGGATTTTATTAATGTTAATGTTTTTATCATGTTTTTTAGAAACCATAGAACACCCTCAGTAAATTTTAAAAAGGAAGACAGTGAGCCCTATGTTGGATCAAGGTTAGGAACATGATTATTCCAACCCATCTGACTAGCATGAAGTGACCCTGTAATGTGGAATAGATATAAAAAATGGATAGTCCATGACTTTTCTTAATATGCAAGAGAACTTTGTGAAGGGTTTTTAGAGATAGTTGATGGTGATAAATTTGTATAACATTGTGATCCCTACATGTATGATTAAAATTTATGTCATAACAAGTGGATATCTGTCATTTATCTTCAAAAACATCTCATCTTCCACTTATTTGGAAAACTACTCTATTTTATCTCCCCAAATGGACTTGTAGACTCTCTATATTGATCCTGGAGTCTAATGTTAGAAAATCCTTATGTGTTGAAAACATGATTGCTCAGTATGTCTCTGTTATTGGTATTTTTTTGTTATATCTACTATTCTCCTCATTCATGAATTCATAAATCAGATATTTTTGGGAATATATCACATTTTTTTGTGGATGATGGTTATATTTTTGTTTTTGATGATCTGGAGTATGACACAAAATCAGTTTTTAATGTTTCAACGTGGTTTTAGTAAAAATTTTGTTTTAGTCATTGTTTTCATGAGAGTTTCACATGTATGTGGATTTAATATCAACTCTTCATATTAGAATAATATGTATTAGATTCAAAATGATTCAATTTAATGGTTTTTTTTGTGAAATAGATATGTAATCATTAGTAAAAATATACATTATTGATGGTTCATGAAATAATTAAATTTTTTTTGTAATTTTATTTATTTTAATGATTTTAAACTATGTATTTATTTGATTTATCGAAATGATTTGATATAATAATTTTCCATAAAATAATTATTTTATTGAAATTGTTGTTTGGGAATGTTTATAGGCATCAATGGTTACCACCTGTTTAGTTTTTTTGTGAAGGATAAGGGAAATAAGACCCCCCATCAAAATAATGGGATGGATAAGGTAACAATGTTCTCCCTTCAAAATAGTTCTCTATGTGACATCTTAGTGAAAGGATGACACACAAATAATGTTAATAAGGAGTTCAATGGTATTATGCATGGTTGGATGTGTGGATATTTTGAATGGAATTGATTATGGTAAAAGTTGGATTTAAAAACTGTTGAATGACATTTCTTGTTTCTTTCTTGGAAAAATGTTTTGGTTGAAAAATAATTTTTGTGTGAACTATTTTACATTGATATAAAATATAAATTTATTGTGTGTTTATTTTATTTTTTTATATAATTATTCTATAATTTTTTATATTACTTGTTTCATTAGTGAATACATCTAAGGAAATCCTACTAGGTTTTATTAATCACTTCATGGTTTAGAACATTGGTGTGTTTTTAGATATCATATTATTGGACATGAGTTATTGGAATGTATAATATTTCATTACTAAGTTGTATGGTAGATGATAATGGATTGTGGAGTTGGAACTTGGTGATTGATGATTTTTTCATAGTTGGGTTCATTGCATTGTATGAGCATTTTTAGCTTTATCATCCCATGTGATGTTGAGGATTATCATGGCTTCTTCTTGGTACTCAAAAATAGTAAATTTGTTTTTAGTACCTTGAAATGTATTAATTTTTCACATGTATCATATACTGGTTATTTCGTAATGTTATACATTGTTAGGTTATTTTAATGTACAATGGAAATTTTTCCCCGATTTGTATTGAATCCCTAATTATTTCTTCGTAGCATTGGCCATATTGGGGATGTCTCAAAAGGCCATATAGAAAATATGAATCGATTTGGAGCTATTAAGAGGGGCCAAATGTTACAATATATGTATATGGGTTGAAGGTATATTATATTTTTTATATTTAATCCGATTTGTTTCATAAATATTTCAAAATTATAATTCTGGTTAATTAAATATTAAATATCAAATTTTATTTTTACATAAAATACTTGTAAAAATTCTTTTTTCGGAATTGATTGTCCAATGTGAAGGATTTAATTTTTTTTATAGATTGAGTTGGGATAATTTTTTTATGCATATAATAGTATTTTACTCATTTGATACTTTGATTTAGTACTTTCTTGGCTTTATTTAGTTATGTTTTCCAAAAAAATATATCTATAATAACAATGTTGGTTCTCTACCTATATTTTCGTTAGGTTTTATATTAGTTTTCTATCTGTTTATTTTGTTTTAATGTTTATTTGTTAACATAAGGATCAGTTTGTGGTATTAGGGGATGATATAAGAATAATTTGAAACCCCATAAATCTACAATGGTTGGAAAATTATAATTTGAATTTGAATTTTTACATTGGTGGATGGTAATTTTTTTGATAATTGGGATTGAAAATTGAGTTCTAAGAATATTAGTGTCCCAACATTGGATTTTTTAACAATCTATATTGATTGTATAATTTCCAATGAGGGTGATTTAATTATAATGGATTGGATTGTGAGGTCAGATACTAAAAAGCTCTATTATAGGACAATCCTAAAATCAATAGGGTATTCATGATGTGAATATATCACATGGGGTACACAATGGTATTTTAGTATGTGAACAGGGACCATGTTGTTGGGACTAAATATTTATGGAATGGTTGTATGTCTTATTACATGAATTTTGGATAAAATCATTTTTCAAAATTTAATGAGGGGTTATCCAACCCCCCCAAATTTTTTTGGAATAACAACACACATTGGTAGGAACAGACCAATGATCCCCCTCACTCAATTATCATATATTTGTAGTGGGGTTTGAAGATATTTAATAATGTCATGGGTTATTATAATCCTCTTCCCTCCTTTTAATTTTTTCTCCTTCATTTTTTTCATGTTTTTATGATTGTTGTAATGCATCGCCCATTGTTACCCTGAGTCTGTGCATTATTACATAACATTTTCATGATTACAATAGATCACGTCTTGAAAAACTAATTAGTTTAGTAGACTTGAAAATACTATATATATTCACATGTCTTAGATTACATTTTATAATGAAAAACTAGAAAAAAAAATTCTCCATAGGCGACACTAATATCCCTTAGACTATCCCTACAGGTCAGTCATAACATACTTCTTCGCATCCTGGAAAAAATAAAACATACAAAGTAGTGAGCTCAGATGCTCAGTAAGGATAATAATATATCAATAAAATTCATAAATAAGAATAAAAAATTAAGGCAATGAAAGACTATAACAAAATACTTTTAAACATGAACTTTATAATAATATAGAAAAGATAAAATCACAATATTACATTTACTTATTCACATGGATATTTTACTAGTCGAATAATGACATTAAATATCAATAGCCACTTTCATAATGATGGAATGCATAATGCCAGACTTCATAACCACATATTCAAGTCTCTGTTCCAAGACTACAAATAATATTTTGTCATGTCCTTGTTCCAATAGGGTAGTTTGTCTCCTGAGACCTACAGATGAATCGAGGAGCTATTGCGGGCTCCAACCGTCACTTACTTTTTCCAATGCATTCCACATATGAAAAGGATTAAACATAACATCAAAAATCGTATTAAAACTACTATCGTAAATATCAATAATTTATACATAAACCATGAATGGTGTAAAAATAACACATCCACAGTCAAATTTTTCACAAAAAATTCAATACAATAATGTTGTTTTTTATAATAATAAATCAACTTCTGACAAGGTTAAAATCAATCAAAGGATGTTGACGTAGATGAAATCAAAACCATTTTAGAGAAATATTTCTTTCTATTTTGAAATCTTTTAAATGTCATGTAATTATAAATAAAAACTTTTATTTATAAATATATTCTTATAAGCGTGTGAGGAAATCATCGACGATGTTATAATAGTGAAAAATATACACATACAATATAAGTTAAAAATCACATTATAACCTTACTTTTTTCAAAAATGAAATAAAGTACTTTTTTGTAAAACAACGAAAAGATTCCTTTCAAAAAATATAAGGTCAAAAATGGTTATAAATTACTTTAACACATTTTCTAGAAAATAGTAAAAATGCTTGGAAATATATTTGAATGAAACATGGATTTAGATGATAAAGAGGTCCCAGTAGATTATTATGTATAAAAAACCTTTGATAATCAAGTGATTGGGAAATTAACCCTTACCTTGTACTTTTCCTTGGTCGAGGGAAGGTTAAACTCTTGTATAATATTGAAATCATTGTTATTAAATTATACAAGAAAAATATACATTAATATTATATCATATATGATCTTCGAATATTGATTTGTTAATGATATTTCAGTAGTATTATTGTTTCGGGTGTTATCTGATTCATTTTCCATTATATGATTTTTACGAAATTAATGTTTGTTATGGATGTGATTTTTCTTATTAATATTTAGAATGACATTAAGTCTTAAAATATTATTTTTAATCATCAAATGAAAATTAAACTTGAATGGGTACGATGTGTAATTAATCTCTTCATGTTTTTGGAGGCAGTAATCTGTACATACACACATACAACAATATCATTCTTTTGAAATCAATATTGAATATAATTGGATGTAAAATTATATATACATAATCACTATCATGTTATATTTACTATTTACATCATTTATACTCATTATTATACCCATCAAAATTATGAAGTGTTTGAATAACAAACTATACCACGATGTGGAGATGGTAATCCATTCGTACACACGTATGGTGACATGTCTTTTATAGGATGGTTAGAATAATGAATATGGTTTTACCATATTTATAATAACATCACATTATATAGATGATACTAGAGTTAATATTTAATAATTGAAACAACTATGGTAGATTATCTGGAAGAAGAAAAAAAACTTGAAAGAGTAGATTAAATATTTACCAATTCTTTGGGTTCCTCTTTTTGATTTAATCAAATGGGATCCATAGGTTGGATTTATGACCAATTAAGGGCCTCTAGAATGAAGGGTGGGATGTTAGGAGGATATTTTGGCAGTTTTTGGTAGAGAAAAATGGCTTTGAATGTGTAATTTGGAGGGAAGGGGAAGTTCCATTTTATAAGAGGGGTGAGGGGAACCTTAGAGTATGATTGAAATATTATTTTATAATAAAACCTTTATAGTTTATAATTTATCCAAAATCATTTATTTCCAGGATAATTTCAGGATATTTCACTAACCACTCAACTAATAGGTTATATATAGGTTTGGATCAGTATATTAACATTATCTTTTATATTTAACTCTTAATTAAATAGTTTGACATTTAATATGTCTATTTGTATTTTTATATTATATGGTTAATAAACATACTATAAAATTCCAAGAGAACCAATAGCGGTTCATTAATAATACTCCAATTATTAGATAAGTCTTTTGGCTGATCCTTAGATTTTTTTTATTATTATATCAACCAATAATATTGTCTTTCTTTTAATAAGTCATTTATGTAAAGTTTGTAATCAATTAATGATTTATTTTTTTTAATTCATAAACACTTTAATTAAGATAAATAAATACATTAATTCAACCTTAAAATGTCATAATAACCTAAAAAATTAGTTTCATTAATTTAATGCCTAAAAATACATTTATTTTGATATTTATAATATCAATTATTTTAATCATTCATTTAGAAGGTAATTACTACATCCTCATTGTATCATAAAATAATTTAATAATATAAGTTCTAAAATTTATAAATAAAATAGCATTATGTAGAAAACTTATTTATGTTTCTAATAAATATTTATAGTCTAATTTATCTTATATACAACCTTATATTATAAATGGTTTAGTTATTCAAACATGAAATTATAACTTTTAACTATTCATTTAATTAAATAAAAATAAATGACCTAATCTAATCCATGTGGACATAATGGAACATATTTTATTCCTAAGGTTAATTTTGGTTGAATATAACTTATGAAATAGAATTAGGACATATGATAGTGTAATAATAATATCATTTAACCTTTAATTACTCTATTTACTTTTAATCATGATAAATAAATGTTAAAAGTTACTTTTCAAAAAAATTTATTTTCATTTTATTGAACCACATTTTACTTACTTATATCAATTGTGTCTCTCAGATTTTTCAAATTCAACTCACAGAAGTGGTAAAATTATGTTTTACACAAATTTTGAAATGCTCCGAGGAGGAGGGTAAAAGACGGTAAGAAGTTCGATAATATATAATATATCTAAACTCATAATAAAATGTCTCCAATGGATTATATTGAAATTATATAGGTATTATGAATCTATTATTTCATAAAATAACATTAAATAAATAGTCAGTTTTAAACAATAACTTAGTGTTGTTCATTATTCATAAAAAATTGAATGTTTTGAAAAAAATAACAAAAATTCACCCTAAGATAATTTCGATATTCCGAATCGAAAAATGAAGTCCATTTTGAAATATAAAATATATAAAAATTCAAAAAGTTGGTATTAATATTCATAACATCTAGTTTTAATGGTCGTAGTGTGTTAGAATCTCAAAATTGCGTAAAATGAAAGTTATTGCGTTACTCAAAGGGAAACGTACAGTGGAAGCCTTGGGTGTTACATTCATCCATCCTTCAAATAATTTCTTCCTTGAAATTTCTTAAATATTACTGCATAAATTGATTTGGGTTGTTCTTCATCATAAGTTCCTTGGGTCCCCACGTTGCCACTTCCATCTTAATGTTTCTCTATAGACATTTTACTAGACGAGTGGTCCAGTTTCTCAACACATGTTCTCTTGTATCTAGAATTTTGACAGGCTCTTCACAATAATATAGATTAGGTTCTAGTTCAATTTCTTCATAGGTGAGTACATGCATTTGGTGGGGCATGTATTTTATCAATATTGATATGTGGAACACATCGTGAACTTTGGAGAGTCTTTGCGGCATTTCCAACCGGTAAGCTACAACCCCAATTAGTTCTAGAATTTTGAAACGTCCGATGTACATGGGACATAGTTTACCCTTCATACTGAATGGTATAACTCCCATCCACGGAGATACCTTCAAGAATACATGATCTCTTACTTAATATTCCAAATCATTCATTTAGTCATCCGCATAGCTCTTTTGCATATGATGTGGTGTTTTGATATGGGATTGGATAAAAAACACCTTTTCCATCATTTCTTCAAAATGTTCTGAGCCTACAGGTATTCTTTCAACAACATCATCCCAACAAGATGTTGTGGGAAATCTCTTACCATATAACGCTTTATGGTTCCATATGAATACTTTAATGGAAGATATTATTATTGTAAAATTCTACCAGAGGTAAATATTGATACCACATACCTTGAAAGACTTGTGATCAAGATCTCAACATGTTTTATAATTTTTGAATAGTATGTTCTGATTGTCCATTTGTTGGAGGGTGGTAGGAAGTGATCAATTGATGTTCAGTATCAAGGGATTATTTAGGACATTTCTAGAATATTGATGTAAAACAAGGATCACGATCTAAAACAATCGATAGGGGTACACCATGGAGTCTTAAAACTTCATTAATATATATTCTTGTTAAACATCCAAGTGGAAAATCATCTCTTATATCCTGAAAATGTGCTGATTTGGTAAGTCGATCAAAAATGACCCATATTGAATTATTACTTATCGGTTTCTTTGGTATCCCCATGCCAATGTACATAATAATATTATCCCATTTCCACTCTGGTATTTGAAGAGGGTGCAAGACTCTTCTAGGCTGTTGGCTTTCTGCTTTCACTTGTTGAAAAACCATACATCATGACACAATATCAGCAATAACCCTCTTCATGTTGTCCCAGCATAAATGTTCCTTCAAATATATATACATCTTATAGCTACTAGGGTGTTTATAGATATTGGAGCTATGAGAATCATCTAACAATTCCCTTTTCAGATTATTTATATCAAGAAAACAAAGTCGCTTCCCAAATTTCTAAATCCCATCTTTATATATGAAGTCACTCAATCTACCATCCTTTACAACATTAATATTATTTTTGAAACTATTCATCATAAACATGATAACTTTTTAACCCTTATAGTAAAGATGGTTTGGAAACCATTTGAAAATTTATTAATGTTTCACCTTCCATGGTTATTCCCATATCCATTTTCACTAGATCCATAAAAATAGGGTCCCTTTCAACAGTCATCTTGTTCAAAACACCATGATTCTTTCTACTCAATACGTCTGCCAACTTATTTTCCTTCCCCGACTGGTAGTTTATTGTGCAATCATAATACTTGAGTTGTTAAAGACATCTCTTTTGCCTCACATTGAGTTCTTTCTATGAGAATATATTCTTCAAACTCTTGCGATTTCTATATATATCACATTATTCACCATAGAGATAATGTCTCCATATCTTCAAAGAATCTATTATAGCTTATAACTCAATATCATGAGTGGGATGGATTTTCAAATTAATTTTTAGATATCGTGATGCATATGCAATAACCCTATCATTCTGCATAAGGGCACAACCAATACCTTTCTTTTATTCATCTCTATAAATAACAAACCCATCATTCCCCAATGGTAGAGTCACGATATTAGCATTGACTATTTTTCCCTTAAATGCTTTAAAACATTATTTACACTATTTTTTCAAAACAAATTTAACCCTTTTTCAATTGATCTTGGTTAATGTGTTCGCCAATAGGGCAAAACTCTGGATGAAATCTAGATAATAACCTGTTAAACCCGTAAAACTGTGTACCTCAGCTATACTCGTTAGTGCTGGCCAATATTGGATTGCATTGGTCTTTGAAGGATGAATAGAGATTCCATACTTAGAGACATTATGGCCAATAAAAGAGATCTTCTGAAGCCATAATTCTGCTTGCTGAATTTCCCAAAATAATTCATTTATTCTAGGATTCTTTTGAATAATGAACAAGTGATTTTCATTATCTTCATATATTTTAATGTATACAATGATATCATCAATAATTAACAATAAAATGTCATCAATATATTCCTTGAAAACACTATTCATTAGATCCATGATGAAAGAGGGTACATTAGTAAATCCAAATGGCATTACTGTAAACTCGTAATGCTCGTACCTGGTTCGAAATGTTGTTGTTGGAATGTTTTCCTTTTTCACACAGAAATGATGATATCCAGATCAAACATCAATCCTTGAAAAATATTGAGCTACGTGAAGTTTGTAGAATAAGTCATAAATGCAAGGTAAGGGATACTTGTTCTTTATTGAAATAGCATGGATCTACCTCCAGTCAATGCACAACCTTATAGATCCATCTTTCTTCTTAAGCAAAATAATTGGGGCCCCCATGGAAAAACACTACAGCGAATAAATCCCTTATTACTAAATTATTGTAGTTGTTTCTTCATTTATACTAATTTCACAGTGACTATTCTATAAGGTGTCTTTGATATGGGCCTTGAACCAGGAATTAAATCAATGGAAAACCCAATTTCTCATTCTGGAGGATGTCCAGTTAAATCATCAGGAAACACATCAACATATTCTTTCACAATAGGTATATCCTCTATAAGAACACTCTTTTCCTCACGCATAATTATTTCATTCTCTTCCTCCCCAATAATTTAATTTAGTTGAGCTACTAGTGGTTGATCTAGATAAGAATTAGGTTTTGACATTTCTACTCTAATGATATGGTACTCCTTATCATCGTTGAGAATTATAACTTCCTTATTCTTACAATTAATTTTTTCATCATGGTTCAAAATCAAATCCATACCAAGGATTATATCAAATTCAATCATGGTTATGACGATGTGATCATCAAATAATGAAAATTTATATGCCCTAATGGGAACTAATTCATAAAACTTTGTTGCAATGATACCTCCCTTATGATTTGTGACTGAATATTTCCTTGTAAACTCAAATTGGAAATATCTAATTTTCTTAGCAAACATGGATGATATTAAACAGTGCGATAATGAAAAATAAAATAAAGCATTTGGTAAACATGAAGAAACCACTAAATTACGTGCCACCACATCTTTCTGAGCATCAACCTCAGCAGTAGTGATCACATATTCTTGGCCTTGGTCCCTTGAGAATTTCTAAGGTATTTTTTATGGCTCTTAGGAAATTGATTTTCATAATTCTTCCGTTCTCTACAATTGAAGCATTCAACATTGATAGCCTCTTTCATCACCATGCAATCACATGATTCGTGGCCATTTTCAACACACTTATAACAAATTTCTATTCCATTTAGGCAAGTATTGGGGTGTTTATTCTAACATTTATTCTAGGATGGATATTCAAATTTTCCCTTCTTCCTCTTATTTCAATTTCCTGTGCGTTTAATATATATCGTCTTCTTTATATTTGCATTAAAGTCATAAGAGATTGAGAATTCCATTTCATTGTTGATAGAATAAGAGACAATATCTTCATATGATGAGAAGTATTGTGAGATATATTCTTGACATATAAATGTTTTTAACCCTTCAATGATACAATCAATATTACTTCTTGGGTGGCATATATAATCTGCATCATGCCTTGCAAACCTTGTAAAGTTAGCTTCATACTTTGTGACATTATCATCTTCCTTTTTCCTTAGACTCGGAAATTCTCTTTCCATATACACTTGATGATCATGAGGAAAGTATTTTTTAATAAAATCTCTTTAATCTACCTCCACTCCATATTTTATACTTCATCATCTTCCTTTGGGTTTTGAATCAAAGACCACCATTGATCATCATCTCGAGTGACGTGATAAACTACCATGACAACATTTTCCCTTTTTATAGTCCCCAATGCGTGAAATAATTTATCTAAAGAATCTATCCATTTCTCAGCTATTAATGGATTTGTAATCCCATTGAATTTTGGATGTTGTTACCTCATGAAACAGTCTAACATTGATCATCCACATTGTGGATTTTGCTGCTCCATACGGGTAAGGTCATTATTCATAACCTGAGTGAGTTATCCTAGTATGCTGATGAGATGATCAACACCAGTTGATTCACCAGCTCCACTATAATTATATTGATTATGATGGAAATCCCTAAATTGATTACATGCATTGATATAGTTTCTGTTCCTTCCACTTGGATCCATTTCTAAAAAATATCATACGCTAAATTAGTTTTTGAATCGCAATACATGATTCCAAACTTCTAAAACTGTTAACATAAATTGAATAGTTTATTGATATAATCCATAATCATAAAAAAAATTCTTTGGGAAATTATATACTCACAAACCCTTTATAATGGTTTGTAATGAAAATGAGAAATATCCAAGTATATCCCCCAAGAGTGTCATAACCAATAGTGCAAAAAGTTCCCTTATCGTACACCAGTTCCCATTCGAGTCTACAACAAAGTAGTGTTTTGGGTTTTATCCATAGTTACATATGTTTTATAGCCACAACTAACTGCTCATATCTAGATAGGGATGTATTTCTTGGAAAACTCACAATATCTCTACAATACCAAAAGTTTAGGAAGTTATTCTATACTAATCCTCACAGTCTATCTTAGGATAATGTGCTCTAATCACAGTTTTTCTAAATATAGATTTCAAGGATTATACAAAATCTCCCTCTGATACCCACTGTAATTCCTCGACCCTTGTAGCCCAGAGTTGTTGATTTATTACATAACATTTTCATGATCACAAAAGTCCATATCTTGAATGACCGATTATTTTAGTAGCATTTTAAATACTTGATAGATTCATAGGTTTTAAATTAAATTTTAAAAAGAAAAACTACAACAATATAGTCTCCATAGGCCCCACTCATATCCCTTATAATATCCCTACAGGTCAGTTACAATATACTTCATCACATCTTTGTAAATATAAAACATAGAAAGTGGTGAGCTTAGTTTCTCAGTAAGGATAATAATATAGACAAAATGTTTATAAAATATCATTAACATTTAATCGAAATTATGTCTAGAACAAAAGACTTTTAATCATGAACTTCAAAAATATATGTAAAAGATGAAATAAAATAAGGCCATTTACTTATTCACATGGATATTCTACTAGTTCAATAATCTCATGAAATATCAATAATAACCTTCATAATGTTGGAATTCATAATGCCAGAATTCATATCTGTATAGTCAAGGCCTTTTATGAAGACTACACATGCGATTTTTTCATGATTTTATGACAAGACAGTAGTTTTACTCATGAGATCTACCGATTCACTGAGGAGCTATAGAGGGCTCCACCCGTCACTTACTATGTCCAATCCATTCCTCATATTAAATGGTTTAAACATAACATAATAATTAGTATTAAAACTAGCATACAAAATGTCAATACTTCATCCATAAACCATGAATGTCATAAAAATTACACATCCATAGTAAAACATACAACAGAAACATCAATACCATATGGATTTTTTGTATCATAATAAATCAACGTCAATCAAGATTAAAATCAATCAATGGATGTTGACATAGATTAAATCTAAACCTTTTTATAAAAATAACTCTTTATTTTTTGAAATCGTTTAAAAGTCATATAATTATAAATAAAAGAATTTATTTTTGAAAATATTCTTATAAGAATATAAGGGAAGCTTCTAAAATGTTATAACAGAGAAAAATAGCCACACACACTATATATGTTAAAAAACACTATAAACTTAATTTTGTCAAAATGGTCATAAATTACCTTGTTTGGGAAATGATGGAATGATTCTGTTCAACACATATAAGGTCAAATAAGGGTATAAATGAAATTTACCCAATGTCTATTAAATACTAATTTTTTTTTGAAATACTATTTTATGAACCACGTAATTGGATGATAAAGTGGCCCAATTAGATAATCACGTATAAACAACCTCGAATATTGATGTGATTGTTAAATTAATTGTTACTTTGTACATTTCCATGTCCTAGTTTAGATTAACCTTATATATAATGGTGAAATAATTTTTATTAAATAATACATGAACCAAATACAACAATATGATATCATATATGATCTTCTAATATTGATTTGTTAATCATATTTCAGTATTATTATCGGTTCGGGTGTTAACTCATTCATTCTCTTTTGTATGCTTTGTTACGTATGTAATGTTTATTATGTATAGGATGTATCATATTAATATTAATAATGATATTTCATCTTTAATTTTTTTTAAACATCAAATGAAAATTAGTCTTGAATGTATGTGATGGGGAATGAATCTCATCACGTTCGTGGAGATGGTAATCCGTACGTATGCACGAGCGACAATATATTTCTATTGAAATTAAATTTTTATATAATTAGAAGGTATATCAAATATAATTAATCATAATCATGTTATATTTATTATTTACATCATTTATAACATTATTATACACATACAAATGATGAAGTGTTTGAATAACAAACTACACCACGACGTGTAGACTGTAACCCGTTCATAAGCTCGTATGGTGACATGACATTCATAAGATGGATAGAATAATGAATATGGTTGTAACATATTTATAATAACATCAAAGTACAAATAAAATAATGTATATATTATTTTAGAATATAAAAAACAAAGAAAGTGGATAAGGAAGAATAAAATTACTTGAAAGGGGTGATGCAGTATTTTCCTCTTCTTCGGGTTATTCTTTTGAATTGATCAAAAGGGACCATTAGGTTGAATTTCTAACCAATGAAAGGCCTCTATGATGAAGGTATAAATGATGGGAAGATATTTTTGTAGGTGTTGGAAGATCCAAATTACTTTGATTGTGTGAATTTGAGAGAAGGGGAAGTCACTTTTTATAAGAGGGGTGAGGGGAACCTTAGGAAATGATTGAAATATTATTTTATAATAAAATTATTTTCGGTTTCTAATGTCTCAAAATGATTTATTTCTATAATAATTGGGGTATGGGTTTAAAAACACTCAAAAAATAGGTTTTAGATAGGTTTGGGTAAATATTTTAACATTATCTTTTAGATTTAAATCCTAGTTAAATAGTTTGACATTTACCATGTCTTTTTGAATTTTCATATTATATGGTTTAAAAAAATTATATAAACTTCTAAGAGAACACCAGGAGTTTCATTAATGATACACTTATCATTATATAATCTTTTTGGCCGATCCTTAGATTTTTATGATTATTATATCAACCAATAATATTATATTTGTTTTAAAAAATCATTTATGTCAATTTATGACATTATTTAATAATTGATTTTTAAAGTCCAATAAACATTATTACTTAGAAATAAATACATTTAATCAACCTTAACATGTAATATTAACCTATAAAATGAGTGAATTATTTAAAAGTCTCTAATTAGATTTATTTGAATATTTATAATATCAGTTATTTTAATCTTTCATTAATAAGGTAATTACTATATCATCATTGTGTCATTAATAAATTTAATTATTTAATGACTAAAAATTATAAAAAAAATACAATTATGTAGGAAATATTTTTATCTATCTTATTAATACTTATTGTTGAATTTATTGAATGTATACCCCTATATTAAAAATGGTTTAGTTATTAAAACGTGAATTTAACACTTTAAACTCATCTTTGAATTAAATAATAATAAATGTTCTAATCTAATCCATGTGGACCTAAAGGATCATATTTTATTCATCAGGTTGGTTTTGGTTGAATAATACTTATCCAATATAATTAGGACATGTTTTTGGGTAATAATAATTTCATTTTTACCTTTAAATACCCAATTTACATTTAATCGTGGTAAATATAAGATAAAAGTTACTATTCACCAAAAATTATTTTCATCTTATTCAACCACATTTTACATACTAATATGAATCGTGTTTCTCGGAATCTTGAAATTAAAGTCTCAGAAGAGGTAAAATTATGTTTTATACAAATTTGGAAATGCTCCTAGGAGGTTGATAAAAGACATTAAAAAGATCGATAAAATTTTTTATATCTAAACTCATTATAAACTGACTCCAAAGAATTACATTGTACATATATAAGTTTCATGTAACTATTTTTTCCAAAAAAATATTTAAATTAAATAAATAATTGTTTAAATAAAAAGTCGGTTTTAAATAATAAATCCGCTTTTCACTATTTATCAAAAATTTAATGTTTTCAGAAAAATACCAATAATTCACTATAAGATAATTTTGATATCTAAATCCAAAAATGATGTCCATTTTGAAATATTTTTTTACAGTTTAAAAAATTGGATTTATTATTCATAAAATCTATTTTATTTGTTGTGGTGTGTTAGAATCTTGATGATGCGTATAACACATACTATTGCATTATTCAATGGGAAACGTATATGTGGAAGCATGACTTATTACATTATTCTCTCCTTCAAATATTTTGTTCTAGAAATTTATATAATATTAATGCATAAAAATATTCGTGTGGTTCTTCATCATATGTTCCTCAGGTTCCCATGTTGCCTCTTCCATCTTATGGTTTCGAAATATAACTTTCACCATACGAGGCATCCGGATTCTCAGAACATATTCTCTAGTATATAGAAATTTTGCAGGCTCTTCAAAATAAGACAGATCAGGTTCCAGTTCAATTTTCTCATAGGTGAGTACATGTGTTGGTTAATGCATGAATTTTACCAATAGTGATATCCCGAACACATCGTGAACTTTGTAGAGACTTAGCGGAATTTCCAACCGGGAAGCTACATCCCCAATTCGTTCTAGAATATCTAAAGGTATGTTGTACTTTAGACTTAGTATACCCTTCCTACCTAATCATATAACTCCCTTCGAATGAGATACCTTCATTAAAACATGATCTCCTTCTTGAAATTACAATTCCTCCATTCTCTTATCGGTAGAACTCTTTTGCCTACTTTGGGATATTTTGATTGTGTTTTGTATAACCTTCACTATTTACATCGTTTCCTCAATATTTTCTACCCCTAAAAGTTTTCATTCACAAACATCATAATAACAAGTTGGTGTGGGACCTCTCTTTCCATATAACGCTTCCAATGGTGCCATCTGAATACTAGAATGGAAGTTAATATATATGGAAAATTCAACGAAAGGTAAATATTGATTCCATGTATCTTGAATATCAAGTGAGAAAGAACTCAAGATGTCATCCTAGGTTTGAATAGTCTGTTATAATTGTTCTTCAGTTTGAGGGTGGTAAGTAGTTCTCAAAAGATGTTCAGTATCCAGAGATTTCTGATGTCATTTCCAGAATCTTGATGTTATACAGGAATCACAGTCAGAAAATATCGATAGGGGTACACCATGGAGTCATAGAACATCATTAATATATTGGATTGCTTAACGTTCAAGTGGAAAATATTCTCTTATAGCAAGAAAATGTGCCGACTAGGTAAGACGATCAACAATAACCCATATTGCATCATTCCTTCTAGGTGTCTTTGGTAGCCCCATGATAATGTCGATCGTAATATTATCCATTTTCCACTCCGGTATGGGAAGAGGTTGAATGACTCCTCCATGATTTTTCCTTCCAGCTTTCACTTCTTGACAAACCATACATCATGAAACAAAATCATAAAGCTCTTTCTTCATCTTGTTCCACCAAATATGAGCCTTAAAATCTCTATACATCTTAGTGCTACCATGGTTTATAGAGAAATTGGAGCTATGATCACCAACTATCAATTCCCTTTTTCAAATCAGGTATATCTGGAACACAAATTCTCTTCCCAAATATCAAAATCCCATATTCATATATGAAGTCACTCAATCTCACATCGTTCAAAACTTTAATTTTCTTTTGAAACTCTTCATCATCATCCAAATAACGTTTTACCCATTATAGTAAAGATGGTTTTGCAACCATTTGAAAAAGTATTGATGTTTCACCTTCCATGATTATTCCCATATCCATTTTCACTAGATCCAGTTAAATAAGATATCTTTCAACTCTCATCTTCTTCCCAACTCCCTGATCCTTTCTGCTCAAAGCTTCTGCCACCTTATTTTCCTTCCCCAGGTGGTAGTGTATTGTGAAATTATAATCCTTGAGTAGTTCATGCTATCTTCTTTGCCTCATGTTGAGTTATTTCTATGAGAATATATATTTCAAACTCTTGTGATCAGTATATATTCTATATGTTTCACCCTAGAGATAATTTTTCCATATCATCAAAGAAATTATTACAGCAGCTAACTCAAGATCATGAGTAATATTGTTTTTCTCATTAATTTTTATCTTTCATGATGCATAGGCTATAACCCTAGCATTATTCATAAGGACGCAACCATTTCCATTCTTTGATGCATCACTATAAATAACAATCCCATCATTCCCCGATGGTAGAGTGAAGATAGCGGAATTGACTAATATTCTCATCAATTCTACAACACATTCTTTACAGTCATTTTTCCAATAAAATTTAACCCCTTTTCGTGTGATCTTGGTTAATGGGATATCCAATCAGAAAAAAATCTACTCAAAACGTCGATAAAAACCTACTAAAACAATAAAACCTTGCACCTCTATTATAATCATCTGTGCTGGACATTCGTGGATTGAATTGTTCTTTAAAGGATACACTGTGGTTCTATCCTTAGAGACAATATGGCCAAGTAAAGAAATATCCTGAAGCCAGAATTCAATCAAGCTAAATTTATTATATAATTCATTTCATCTCAGAGACTTTAGAATAATGCACAAGTGTTTTCATGATCTTCGTCCAAAAAGAATTACTTTAAACATGTAATGCCCGTACCTGGTTCAAAATGTTATTTTCGGAATATATTCCTTTTTCACGCACAACTGGTGATATCCAGATCGAAGTTCAATCTTTGAAAACTATTGAGCTCTATTAATTAGTTCGAATAAATAATCTATGCATGTTAGGGGATACTTGTTCTTTATTTTTATATGTTTGAACTCTTTGTAGTCAATGAAAAAACCTCATAGATTCATCTTTCTTTATAAAAAAAACAAGGGATCCCCAATGAGAAACACATGGGAGAATAAATCCCTTATTACTCAATTTTTCTAGTTGTTCCTTTAGTTCCACTAACTACACAGTCACTATTCTATAAGGTGTCTTTGATATGGTCCTTGAACTAGGAATTAAATCAATGGAGAACTCAATTTCTCATTCTGGATGATGTCTAGGTAGATCTTCTCGAAACACACCATCATTGTCTTTCACAATAAGTTCTTCCTCTATTTGAACATTCCTTTACTCACCCATAATTATTTCATTCTCTTCCTCCATAGAAATTGATTTTAGTTGAGCTACTGGGGATGGATCTTGATATAAATTATGTGGTGACATTTTTACTCTAAAGATAAGGTACTCCTTATCATCATCTAGAATTGTAACCTCCTTTATGTTAAAAAAAATCCACATAATGGTCCGAAAGACAATCCATTCCAAGGATTATATCAAATTCAATCATGGTTATGATTATGAGATCAGCAGACAAAGACCATTTATATACACTAATGGGAACTGATTCACAAACAATTGTTGCAACGATACTACACTTATTAGTTTTGACTGGAAATTCCCTTATTAGATCAAATTGGAAATATCTAATTTTCTTAGGAATATCTGACAATATTAAATAATTCAATGATCCAGAATCAAATAAAGCATTGGCTAAACTTTAGGAAACCATTAAATTACCTGCCACCATTTCTTTCAAAGATTAAACCTTAGCAGTAGTGATTGCATAAGATTTACCTTGATCCCTTCGCCTTTTCTGAGGAAATATTTATTTAATCTTAAGAAATTTATTTTCATAATACCCCATTTCTCCATAATTTTAGTATTCAACATTGACAACCTCTTTCTTCCCATTTTAATTACGATCTTGGTGGCCTTTTTCACCACACTTGTAACGAACTCCCATTCCCTTCATGAAAGTATCAGGGTGTTTCTTCCAACATTTACTGTAGTATGGATATTAAAACATTAACTTCTTCCACTTCTTCCCATTTCTAGAGTGTTCAAAATATATATTCTTCTCCCTCTATGATTTATTGGGGTATGAATTAGATAATTTGTTTTCTATCATGATAGCACATGAGACAACATCATCATACGATGAGAAGGATTGTAAGACTAATGCTCGACGAAGAAATGGTTTTAACCCATAAAATTTGACATCAATCTATCTTCTTGGGTTAGTTATATAATCTGAAACATGCCTTGATAACCTTGTAAAGTTAGCATCATACTTTGCAACATTCTCGTCCTCCTTTTTCCTCAGACTTAGAAAATGTCTTTCCAAATCTGCTCGATGCTCATGAGGAAATTATTTTTCTATGAAAATATCTTTCAACTCCATCCCTTCCATATTCGATAATTAATCACCTTCTATTGTGTTTTGAATCAAATACCACCATTGATCAACATCTCCAGTGAGGTGATAAATTTCCATGACAACTTTTTCCATTTCGAAACTCCCCAAAGCGTGAAATATTTTCTCTTTGAAATCTAGCTATTGATCAGCTACTAATGGATTTTACTCCCATTGAATGTTGGTGGTTGTTTCCTCATCAAGTGGTCTAACATTGAACCTCTGTGTTATGGATCAGGGTTCTCCATATGTGTATAGTTATTATTCATAACCTGAGTGAGGTGTCCCAGTATGGTGATAAGTTGATCAGTACCAGTTGCATCACCAGCTCCACTATATTTATCTTGAGTAGGAGGGAAATCCCAACATGGATTATGAGCATTGATATTATTTCCATTCCTTCTAGTAAGATCCATTTTTAAACAATGTCACAAAGTAGATTAGTTTATTAATCACAATATATAATTCCAAAGATCTAAAACAGTTAACATAAAGTGTCTAGTTTATGGATATAATCTATAATCATAAAAATTATTTCTTTGATGTATTATATACTCATAAACCCTTCCTAATGATTTGTAAAAAATGAGAAATATCCTAATAATATTCCCCGGGATTGTCGTAACCAAGAGTGAAGAATGACCGTTGTCGTGCACCAGTTCCCATTCGAGTCTAGCTCAATGTGGTTTTTTTCGGATTTTACCCCTAGGTACATCTCTGCCCGAGATACCTCTACCTTCTTGTATCTAGACAGAGACGAATTTCTTGTAAAATGCCCGAAATCTCTAAAATACAATAATTCTCGGATGTACATCTATAATAATCCTCAATGTCTTTCAGAGGATAATGGGCTCTAATCAGTGTTTTTCTAATTCTAGCTTCAAATGTTTGTACAAAACCTCCCACTAATACAAACTGTAACACCCCGACCCTAGATACCTAGAGTCGGTGCATTATTACATAACATTTTAATGATAAAAAAAGATCATGTCCCAAATTAATGATTAATTTAGTAGCCTTGGAAATACTAGATACATTCATATGTTTTATATTATATTTTAAAATGAAAAACTAAGAAAACATAGTCTCTCTAGGCCACACTCATATCCCTTAGACTATCCCTACAGGTTAGTTAAAATATATCTCTTCGCATCTTGGAAAAATTATAACACTGAAAGGGGTGAGCTCAAATTCTCAGTGAGGATACCAATATAACGAAAACATTCATAAATAAGCATAAAAATTTAGGGCAGCGTAAGACTAGAACAATAGAATTTTAAACGTTATCATCAGAATAATATGGAAATGATGAAATAAAATAATGGCATTTACTTATTCACATGTATATTATACTATTTGAATAATCTCATGCAATATCAATAGCGACTTTCATTGTGATGGAATGCATAATTCCATATTTCATAACCACATAGTCAAGGCCTTATGAAAAGACTAAAAAAAAATTTGTCAAGTCCTTGTGACAGGATATTAGTTTGGCTCATGAGACCTACCAATGCATCAAGGAAATATAGTGGGCTCCACCCTTCACCTACTAAGTCCAATTCATTCCTCATATGAAAAATATTAAACATAACATAAAAATTTATATTAAAACTAACATATTAAATGTCAATACATTATCCATAAACCATGAACTGTGTAAAAATAAAACCTCCATAGTCAAACATATCTCAAAAC
The DNA here is from genome assembly GCA_963277665.1 of Viscum album. NCBI lineage: Eukaryota > Viridiplantae > Streptophyta > Magnoliopsida > Santalales > Viscaceae > Viscum > Viscum album. The sequence goes on from OY728147.1 coordinate 1,611,556,704, forward strand.
CATCAATATAATTTGGATGTTTTGTATCATAAAAAATCAACTTCAAACAAGCTTAAAATCAATCAAAGAATGTTGACATAGAAAAAATCAAAAACAATTAGGGAAATATCTCTATCTATTTTGAAATATTTTAACAGACATGTAATTATATTTTTTTTTTGAAATATTCTTATAATCATGTAAGGTATGCTTCAATGATGATATAATGGTTGAAAATAGTCGCACCTTCCGTATATGTTAAAAAACAGTCTATCCTTATTTTTGTTAAAAATGTCATTAAGTACCTTGTTTGAAAAACAACAGAAAGATTCCATTCAAAACATATAAGGTCAAATAAGTTTATAAATGAATTTAAACCATTTTCTAGTAAATTGTTAAAATGTTTTGAAATACATTTTTAAGAAACATGGATATGGATGATAATGAGGTCCCTATAGATAATTTCGTATAAACAACCTCATATAATGAAGTGATTGTGAAATTAACCATTACCTTGTACCTTTCCGTGGCCGAGGGTAGGTTATCCTTTTTTATAATTGTGAAATCATTGTTATTAAATTTTACAAGAACCATATACTTAAATTTGAAGTCATATATGATCTTCTAACATTGATTTGTTAATGATATTTCAGTATTATTATCATTTTGGGTGTTAACTAATTTGTTCTCATTTATATTCTTTTCCATATAAGTAATGATTGTTATAGATAGGATGTAAATTCTTCATATTCATAATGATATTATGTCTTCAAAAATTATTTTTATTCATCAAATAAAAATTATTCTTGAAAGGATATGATGGGGAATAAATTTCATCACATTCATGGAGACGGTAATCCGTACGTATGCACGAGCAACAATATCATTATTTTGAGATTAAAATAGTATATAATTTGATTTAATATCATATATAAAGAATAATTATCATGTTATATTTATTATTTACATAATTTATACTAATTATTATACCCATTCAAATGATGATGTGTTCGAATAACAAAGTACACCACAACGTGGAGACAGTAATCTGTACGTACGCATGTATAGTGACATGTTATTCATAGGATGGATATAAAATTGAATATGGTTTTACCATATTTATAATAACATCATATTATATTGAATATTCTGTATTTATTATTATTGAATAGAAACAACAATGAAATAGGATGTGGAAGAAGAAATGAACTTGAATTAGGTGATAAATGTTTACCTCTTCTTTGTGTTCTACCTGTTGATTTGATCAAAATGGATTCATAGGCTGGATTTATGACCGTAAAAAGTATACAAGGATGATGATAGTAATTTTGGGAGGATATTTGGGTTGGCTTTGGCCGAGCCAAATGGCTTTGATGGTGTGAATTTGGGAGAATGGGATGTTCCCTTTTATAAGAGGGGTGACGGGAACCTTAGGAAAAGATTTGAATATTAATTTACAATAAAATAATTTTCGGTTTCTAATGGCTCAAATATTATTTACTTCCTGAATACGGTGCGTGTGGGTCTAAAACTATTCAACCAATAGGTTTTAGACAGTTATTTGTCATTATATTAAATATATCTTTTTGATTTAATTCTTAGTAAAATATTTTTAAATTTACCATGTCTCTTTGTATTTTTATATTATATGGTTAATGAGCTTACTATAAATTTCTTTGGGAAACACAAGTGGTTCTTAAATGATACAAATATCGTTATATATTACTTTTGGAAGAACCATAGATTTTAAGGATTATTTTATCAACCAATAATATTGAATTTTTTTAAAAAAACTCATTTATGTCAATTTTGACATTATTTAGTAACTGATTTTAGTTGAAGTCCTAAAATCATTATTAATTCGTAATAAAGACATTTAATCAACCCAAAAATGTCATATTAACCTAGAAAATTATTATAATTCTTTAAAAGTCTAAAATTAAATTTATTTGGATATTTATAATATTAATTATTTTAATATTTCATTAATAAGGTAATTTATGCATCATCATTGTTTCATAAATAAATTTACATATTTAATGACTAAAAATTATAAATTTAATTCCATTATATAGGAAATATTTTTAGCTTTACAATGAATATTTATAGTTTAATTAATATTATGTATAAACCTATATTAAAATTGATTTTGTTGTTAAAACATGAATTTGACACTTTTAACTCTACTTTGAATTAAATACTAATAAATATCCTCATCTAATCCATGTGTACCTAAAGGATCATATTTTATTCCTAATGTTTTTTTGGTTGAATAACACTTATCCAATAGAATTAGGACATGTATTATGGTAATAATAAAATCATTTTTACCTTTAATTATACTATTTACTTTTAACCGTTGTAAATAAAAGTTAAAAGTTAGTATTCATCAAAAAATAATCTTATTAAACCACATTATACATACAGATATAAACAATTTTTCTTGGATTTTTTAAATTCATCTCACAGAAGCAGAAAAATTATGTTTTAAACAAATTTGGAAATGCTCCTAGGAGGTGGCTAAAATACTGTAAAAAGATAGATAAAATTTTATAAATCTAAATTCATTATAAAATGACTTAAATGAATTGAATAAAACTTATATAGGTATTATGTATATATTTTGTCCTAAAATAAATTTAAATAATTTAAATAAATTTTTAAATAAATTTTTTTTTTAAAATAAGTCAGTGGTTTTCACTATTCATAAAAAATTGATTGTTTTCAGAAAAATACAAAAAATTCACCCTAAGCTAATTTTGATATTCCGAATCCAAAAATGATGTCCATTTTGAATGATATAATTTATAAAATTTAAAAAAATGTGTATTAATATTCATAAAGGCTAGTTTTATTGGTCGTGATGTGTTAGAATCACGATGTTGCGTACAATGCAAGATATTGCATTATTCAAAGGGAAACATACTGTGGAAGCTTTGGGTGTTACAATTGATCTATTTTCAATTATTAAATTATAATATATTGGAGGAAAACATTTTATATGGGTATTTCTCTCAACCTATAAATAGGAGAACCCATGACGAGGTCTCCATTCCATTTCCCATTGTTTCTGATATTTTACACTATTGTTCACATATTTCGAGGATTGACACCGTAAATTAAATTATTTTGTTCATTGGAGGAAATTATTTATTTTGTAATTTCACATGATGTAGGTATAGGTTCTGGTAAAAAGTGTACTACACCTCATTGCTGAAATGTTCATCATGATGAGAAATGTTAATGCGATTTTGGAATTTATGAATATTTAAAATAAATTTATTGAATTTTTATGAATTTTTTTAAATTTTTTTTATATTTAATGGTAAAATATAGGGAATGTGTTGTTCAATGTTTTCTAGATAGAATGGGATGATCTTAATTGAGATTTTCAAGTGACACTCTAAAATAGAATCAGATTTAGATTGAGGTTGGTGGTCATAGCATCATTTCCAATGAAATTAATGTTATATTATGCGGCATGTTTTGTGTGGGATTTCTACATTAGTTAATTAAATATGGTTTTATACTTTATTTAATTTAAAATGAATGTTTATATTAAATTTAAATTAGATATGTAGGTTAAATACATTTTATGAACAATCCAAGGATCCAAGGATATCATGACTCTAGTGCTTGGACTTGGTGCCTCAGCCATTAATGGTCACAACAATAACTACTGGGCTGTAGTGACCATTAATTATTGTTGTGAAAGGTGTCTTCTGGTTTGAGTTGACCAATACATGTGATCCAAAAGTCCCTTTTTATATGCAAAGCTTTTTCTAAACCAATTAATATTTGAGGATAAACCTAATGAATCATGTATTCTGATGGAAACCCCACGGTGGTTAGAAAATTGAAAAACAATTATTTGATTGGGTTAGTGGACAAAAATAGAGTGATCTTGATGTCCAGGATGTTCATGGTCCATCTGTTAACTCTCTATTACATGGTGAGATACTTAATTCCGTCACATTCATGCTACATTGATGATGACGTTGTCGAACAAAACATCTTTAAATCATTGGGTGTTGACTTAAGACTAAGATGAAGTTGGCGACTCATATAAGGGGTCCCCTAATGTACAGATATATTGGAAAATCAGGGGGGGCCCATTGAATAACTCACCATGAGGGACTAGCATGAAGAATAGTAGATATAGTTATAGGTGTCAGAGATGGATAACACCGACATGGATTATTTTTTGGGAACAAATGATTGTAATACTAATTAGAATTCAATGATCCATTTTTTTCATCCTTTGTGTTGGATTTCCAATACACACTTTGTGTTGGTTTGTTAGTGTAATTTATATTTCTTTTTGATGGTTGTTATATCTAGATATTACTCCAATAATAATAGTGTTGCGATATATATATGTAAATATATATACATATATATGAGATTATTCATCAAAAGAAAGAACTCATATAGGGGATGTTTTTGTATCTATTTGGGAGACCAGGATTTTGAACAAGTAATTATTGAGGTTGACAACCACATGGAAGCCCAATTAGGGACATATAGTGGGGATAATGGACAACTATTTATTGAGGGTATGTTATCTCTTGATGTGTGGTTGGCCTTGTATATTTTCCTGATATTGGATCTAGGTTTGTGATAATCATATGAATACACCTATGTTGGAAAAAATACCACTAGCTGGTCATGCAATTTTTATGCGATTATTTCCTGTTTGGGAAAAATACTATATGGGTGGTTTTTTATACTTGTTGGAAAATACCACCAATATGAAAAATCTATAAGGGGTGGTCGGTGATGACTGAGACAATAAACATATTTTTGGAATTCGATACTCTTCTTGACATAACCCAAATGGATTATTTTGATGTTTTGGTCGGAATGGTCTTAGAGTCATGTTCAATGACACCGCAACACTAGCTGACGAATTCTTGATAACTTGGGTTTGTGATGCTTATGATTTGTGTTGTTTTAATTCATTTATTTTAAGTGGTTATTTATTTATTCCAAACTAGAATGTAAAATTAACAAATAATTACAATATACATTAATATATAACTACTTTAGTGCTTCCCATAATGTGTAATTTTCTCACAACCTACTCGGAGCATGAAAATCCATGGGTACCTTCTAATATATGTAATTGGTTGTTGGAAAAGGTCATGTTAATGCTAGATATTATTGGGCAAGATGACTCATATGAGTAAATAAATCTACGGATAAGATATGGCTTTTTAAAATGACAATATGACATCTTTATTATATTTTATAATTGTTTATATATGTAAAAAACATAGCGGGTTGTCATTTTTATTTATGAAGGTGTAGTTTTGTCCTTTTTGTACATCATTTATTATCATCCCTTTTATTATTTATTCACTATTTAGTTTGTTTATTTATAATCCTTTTTGTAATTATATTACATTTCACTGAAATAGTGTGTATATAGTCTCCCCATAGTACCATCATAGACCTTCACTATATTTTTTTGTCCCTGGTGTTCAGGGAGGTACACTTGACGTATAGTATTGAGAAATGGTCTCACACTGATTAATGTTCTTGTAATAAAATAAATTGTAGTGTGGTATCTGATATTCCTTTGGCATTCTAGTTTTTGTATTTTGTACATAATTTTCATAGGGATATGTTAAGTATTTTTATGTAATAGAGGTCGGTGAATTATGATCCAAATTCCTAGTGAAATTCCATATTACCTTGGGCATTGGATCAATGTTATTTCCATGCCTTGGTATAGAAATTGTGAATTTGTCCTACCTTGACACACATAATGTTTGATATTTATGATTTATGATTTATTTAATTTTTATCATGGATCACTTTCAATAGGTCATTTACTATGTTTTTGAGTCATTGTGTGCAAGTGGTGACAGAAGTTTCACATATCAGAGTAAGTTTGTATAATATACAATATATAGGATTTATAGTGTGGTTCTTCCACTAAATAATGAGGTAAAAACTACTCATAATACTTTTCCCCATATACATATGTGGTGGTATTATAAAAAATTGGGATCAAATTTACATATATTATATTTTAGTAGTGTATCTTATAGATCATATTCTTCGATGATCATGGAAATGATGGTTGTATAGTCTCTTTAGATAGTAATTAATAGTGACCCTAAGGGGTACTTAATGTGATTCAATGTATTGGAGACATTCCCATTATGGGGTAAGTGTTAAGTAGGTTATGTTATTTAATGTTATAGAACCTTCCTATATTGAATATAACCATATATATTGGAATGAAAATAAACTTGACTGTTCCAGTAGATACATTTTGTTGGGCATTGTTTATATAGCATAACATCATTTTCTATAGTAGAAGTGGATGATGAGATCATGATTTATGTGGGAGTTGTCTCATCAGTGGTCTCTTAGTGGGAATTAATATTTAGTGGGTCATGGGATAGTATGTGATTTTTAATTTTGTGATACACTTGAGTTTTTTATCTCTTTTTTCATGTGACTTGTTAATCGGTTAAGTGAGTAATATTATATGTGTTATGACTCATTATATTGATTGGTTAGGGAAAGGGGAGACACTAGTGACCATTGAGATATTAATAAGTATTAGTCGATTTAGTGAATTTTTTGAGGTAAAAACATGATAGGGATTAACTTATGTATACCTATTTCATTATGGAATAAACGATGAGTGAGTAAAATGAGTTATATGATCAACACATAAATAATTTTTTCGAGTGATAGACCTTTGGGTATAATGTTTCTTTTAAAATATCAATAGGATACCCCACTGATTATGTTTGGATGTATTTTTATTGGATCAATGATGAAAAATTGATTTAAATCATCTAATTTTTAGAAAAATAGTAGTTATTATGATATATATTTCATTTAAACATTTATGTAATTGATATTATCATGTTATGAAAGATAACAGTACTACCTTTTTCATGAAACATGGTTATAATAGTTCTTGTTCAGTGGTTTTATGTGTGTGATAATAGTTCTGATGAAATATGGACTAGCGGATTATCTATCAATTTATGTGACATGCTGGTATGGGGTTCAACAATCATTATGTAATAAGATAATGGAATAGTACTCTCATTTTCACATAGAATACATTTGAACTATAAATAAATGAGTAGAAGAATGTATGTTGAGGATTGATGGAGTCAATTAAACACATGAGGGTATGTCATCATGGGATCTTTTGAATAAATATATGTTTCAATATGTGTAGATGAGAATCATACTTGGATAGAGTGTGGAGGTATTTTTAATCTTGGAAGTTGTATTAGGTGGGTGTTTTCTAGGGTAAATGAACATGTATCGAGAGAATATGAATGAATGATTTGAAATACACCTTGCTAATATTGAAATAAAGAGATTTATAATGTAACCTATATAGTGGGGAATAAACCATAGGATGTTTGAGGGTGAACATATTTTCTAGTAAATTTTTATAGTTTCCATAAAAGAGGTTCATATGAGATTGTAATGTGGGATAGTTGATGTCTCATGTTACCGAGATAGTCATGTCCAACATTTTTATGAGTGAGATTGTCAGGTCCATCATTTTTTTGTGATAGTGGATTTTGTGGGATCTATGGAAGACCATCTCTTGTATTATAATGATTCATTGTGTGGTTAGATCAGTTCGTAGATTATTGAGGTGGAATTTGAATCTTATTGAGACATGAATTCAATTTATCTGAACTCATGTAATTACTAAATATTAGATTCATATGAAAATTAGTAAAAGATGGTGCATTGGGATGGGCTTGGGGTGATATGAAGGTTCCCTAAGGATGATTTGTGGGGTAATACCTGATTTGGGGAATGACTTAGGGGGTGAACGAAATTAATTGGTTATATTGTGGGGTGGAAATGATTTTAATCACATGGTTATAGGAGAATCATGCGGTAAAATATAATGAATTTTCTATTTTGGATAAAAAAACTATAGGAAAAGATTCATAAATCGTATTGGGGGTTATGTATACAATTAATTTGTTAAAAGAGTATTTTATTGTTTAGTTGGGACTATTCAAGGAATGGACATCATATTCAAGACTTGTGCATCAATAGTTGATAATCATCAGATTCAAAACTGAATCAGAGTTGATAAGTTGTACAATATTTTTTAGGTGAGTTTTTTATTATTTTGGGTGAATAGTTATAGAAACCACAAAAATATGGTCCTTATAAAACTAATCAAGTTTTTGAAAGATCATCATGATGGTGAATAACACAATGGGTCAGAATCTTCCATGATTATTTGTGTTTTATGGTGGGGAGAACAATGAATCTAATAATTATATTTATTAGACAATGGTTTCTTAAGATATATGGTTATGGTGGATCACCATTTATAATTACTTTATATTTTTCATTGGTTCCCTATGTTTTTATGAATTATGTGCCGCATGTTTAGAGTTCACAATAAAATATCATTTATCATTCTATAGTATATATAGATGAATTGAGTGCTGATCAGTGACATGTGTAGGACATGTGAGTTGTTTTAATGGGTTATGTGGCTTCCACAGGAAAAAAAATTGTGGGGATATTGTAACTCCCAATGACTACATGGTTCATGAATGTATTAAGATAATTTTCATTTTCATTTTAGATTATAAAAGTTATTGAAAATGAGGATTCAAAAATACCTTCCAGGAATTTTATCTTCTTAAAATAGAATTTTTTTGGGCATGGTTTAAGGTGTGGGGTAATCTCTTGAGGGATTGGGTGAATCGAAGTGGATTAGACAGGGTGATTGGGCTTCTGAAATTTACCCCAACACATGATTCACACCATGAATAGGTTATCCATGATATGAATATTGTTCAGGTGGTATGATATGAGATCTCTGATTATGAAAAATGGGACCACTACCATGGCTAGAAAATTCATGGTGTGACAGTTTGTGTCATGTATGGAATGTTGGACAACCATGTTTTTTAATAGAGGTTCTCACCACACCCTTTTATTCAGATTTATGGTAATTTGGGGGGCGGGGGTATAGGAATCCCCTTGATCAATTATACTAATTTTTGGGTGGATTTGGGAGTGATTTGATTGTGAAAAATTAATGGATATCCCTCAAACAACCTTCTATGATCTTTTCCTCCAGCATTATTGATTTTCGGTGTTTATATTATTTGTATTTTCATTAATTTAATTAGATTATTATTGAATAAATTTTTTTATATGGAATTAAATCATTATTTAAGTAGGAGAACCCAATATGTTGTTCCAAAGTAGGCTCATAAATTTTAAATGAATGTAGGTCTTTATTCATATTTTTCACGGGTTATCATCATAAATTATTATATTTTGTTGTTGGAATGATGTTGCTAATTGTTGATTTTTAGATCCATAGGTATGTGTTCATTATGGAAATGTAACATACCCCTTTTTTATGGTTTATTTGTGATGAGATTAATCTATTAAATATTGGGAATTTATTCATATTAAATTTAATTGGATTAATTAGTTATTAATTATCACGTGTGTTAGTTTTGGATGTCATGCTATAAAAGAGTGTATGGGTGGTTGAATGGTCATTATATGTCCATTTAATTTCCAAGGTGAGAGTTTCCCACATATTACTTATGGGGTGGGGAAATATATTAGTTTGAGGTAGGTGGTATTGTGTACTATTTTATGATATTTATGTTTTATTAAGAGGTATATGATGTGACAGATCACCAATTTTGGTTAATCCATTTGGATAATTGATATATTTAGATTAAATTGAATGTATAAATTAAATTGAAATGGGAGAGTTAGGTAAAATATATTATTTGAATTCAAAAATACTCATAATTCATGAGGTCCCTGTTATAATAGCTTGGAACCATATACAATGATTATTGAGGTACTAAATACTGATGTGTAGACACTTAGCTCACCTCATTGATGAGGTGTGTTGTGGATTAAGATTACAGTCCCAATATGATCATATGGGGATTTTGATATACTGACTGTCTTCCAGACATATCAGGATGTGAAGAAAAACCAAGTGGCCATTATATTCCAATGCACAGTCTTAGGTGGACAAACATTGGGTAGATCATGATCAGTTTGGGCGAGCAGACCATGTTAGAGAAACCATGAGGATTATGATATTAATGATCCATCACATATCTATCACATATGTGGAGATACCCCATATATCTTTAATGTATGTTCTACATTTCCAATGATGTTGTGATTTGTGATGTCTTTATATTTTCATGTGTTGATATGATAGTGATGCCAAATATAGGTCCCATGTGAGGGTGCTTATAATATTCTATGTCCAAGGAAACCATGTGGATACCACATTTACTAGATGACCCATATCTTGAATTCATGGACATAGGTATTGATGTTCGAATTAGTAAATTCAACCATGAACTAACATGGAGTCCTGATGGGATAGATATTATATGGCGGGAAAATTAATTCTATTATCCCTGTTATGTTATTGTTTTATGAAATGATGAAGAATAAACCATTCATATTGTGTTCTTTTGTGTATCAGATATGCAGTTTTTATTATAAATATCAATTGAAGAATCCAATAGGATGGGATTCTTGATACATACTGGCTCTCTCTAGTATAATAATAGGATTCCAAATCAGCATTTTAAATTAGGTTTCCCCAAAACTGATGTTTCAATGATCATGAAGGGACTTATTATACTAGTCTTACTAAAAACCAACACTAATTGTCAATTTGATATAATTTTTTCCCATGAATTATTGAAAAAAAAAATTAAAATGTTTTTTACAATTTTGATGTATGTTTTTAGTAAACTAGATGTCAAATGTATTTAATTTTTTTTGAAATATATTCTTACTTAAATAAAATTTAATAAATAATAATATTGTTTTGACATTTGAGATGATTTTAGAAAAAAATATCATTAAAACAATATTCTTTGGAATCATTAACATTGGTTTTGTACATAAACCATGTCACAATTAAAATTTCACGTCACCCAAAAGTGAGAATTAATTTTATAATTGTGCACTTTAAAATTTTAATTTCCCACCTAATAGTCCTTAGGTCATTATTCAGAGATTTCAACTTTATATTTATAATTATTCCACCATTATGATATTTAATTTTTGATTAGTTTCACATATCAATATATTATTTAATGATTAAATTTTAGACTATAATTAATATTTTACCAGATCATATTAGGAGTATAAATATTCATTTTGATATTTTTATTATGAGGACTAAAATTACTTGTAAACCACAATTTTGAAAGTTTTGTGAGTTATTTCCTCGATGGAAAATTATATTGTTGGAAATTGTATGAGTTATAAAAATTAAATCGACCCATTATAATTATTATCATATAATTCAATTGGTTTTTAAAATATTCTAATTAATCTTTCATTATTTTCCATCGATGTGAATCAAATAATAATTTTTAATCTTTAAATTTAATATTTATAGTTTCTTTCATATATTCTTTTAGATTAATCAATTTTTTACTTAATCCATCAAGTAGTTTCATCAATGTGATTAATGACCCTTGAAATATTTTAAAAAATTGTTTATGGTTTTGACATAGGTTATAACACAAATGAGACATCAAATGAAATATTGCAATACAATCAATGTCAATTATAAGAAAATGGAAAAAGTCCTTATATAGAAATTTTGTTGTTGGGAATGAAATAAAGTAACATTGAATGTCTATTAATTTATATAAAAATAATAATTTTAACTCTTGTTTTAATATCCTACATTATATGTAAATTTACAAAAGCACATGAATGGATTTGTCCTGAAACCTAGTAATTAATACCCCAAAATCCAATTTTAAAGGGATCTTTTTATTATAGTTATGCCCTAAATGAGTGGTCACCTATAATGGTGGTTCATGGTACAATATTGGATACCGTGATTTTCGGATTGGATGTTTTGATTGGAGAAACCATCTGCTAGACTTGTTTAGCCATACAGAGGGGGATTATGGCCAATTATCTTACAAGGGATTACAATCTATTAGGGCTAGGTAGATCTAGTATACTTGGGTGATAATGGATTCTGGTTCATGATACATAGGTGATAATACAATATATATAAGAAAACTAAATTATGAGTTAATAGTGACACATATGGTAATATTCAACAAATGGGAAAACACACATATGAGTGATTGATTAAAATAGTTGGAATATTCTTTCAATGAAATAACATCAGTAAGAAGTGGTACATGAAGAATGAAAAAAATACCCATATGGGTGGTCTTTAACTCTCTATTTGAATGAACCAAAATCGGTTGTTTTTATATTAATTTTTTCACAGTTTTTTATCTAGTCTTAAAGTAACCCCTCACTGGTTGAAGATGATATGGTTGATAGGTGTCACCACCTTCATAATTGATATTGGTTTTATTTATTAATTTTATGTATTATTATTTAATATTATAATGTATCATGAATATATTAATGCATTTGTGGTCAGTAGGATACAACATTGGTGTTACCCAACTGATTAAATTATTCACACCCTTCTTTTGATACCACTACACATGGGTACCTAAGTGGATTTTTACTTGGTCAGAGGAACAAGTTTCGATTACAGATATTTATGATTGAATGAGATGCCTCATATGTGTACATGGATAAAAAAATGTGATTTACCTGGGCATGAAGTGGATCTTGTATCCTTATTATATTTTATACATTTCAATATAAGAAACTATAATAGTGATAGGTCGGTTATATGTATGAAACATATATTGGGGCCGCACATCATTTCATTTATTGTCAATATTATTTATATTTATTACTTCTGTTTATATTTATTTTTAATGTATGACTCTTGGTTAATTATTTCATTACCACACACTCTAATTTAGGTGTCATATTATCCACAAAGTATAGTTATAGCCTCTTAATTGTTTTAAATAGACTCTAGGATATGAGGATGTGAGATGGAGGTATAGTTTTGAATATCCTCTAGCAATGATATATGGTCAGGGTAGTGAGATAATATAGGGATCATTGTGTCCAAAAAAAAGTTAGTGGTTCATGCCATTCGTAATTCCTAAGAACACAGTTTTATCTATAAAAAAATCACTAATAGTATAAGGTACATTATATTTTCTTTTTAAATGTATAATAACATGTTTCTCTTTTGAATTTGTATATTAGTTTTTATGTAACATTTTTATGAATTATAATCATGCATACCAAGGAAAAATTATTTAGTAGATACTTCTATAATAAATTATTTTTTATGTGTATTTTTAAAAGTTTACAAATCATAAATTAATAACTCATATCTAGTTTGACATGTATTGATATTAATAGGATATCAAATATGTATAACATTGATATAAAAGATTTATGTAAGTAATATAATCCCTTTAATTTTTAATTTTAAATCAAAAAACTATAATAATAAAAATATCTCAAAATCTAATTTATTATTTCATCTGCAATTTTACACTGAACGTGATAATACAATACCTTGATTTTAAATTCCTTCTACTATGTCATGAAATTTATGAATTTCATATGTTTTAACTGTATTATAACCATAAAAATTTATTCTGGTAGTTAGTGTGAGGTGTGTTACATGTTAAAATCATTAGGGTGTATTATATGACTTTATTTCAATTTTACACTACAGTAGTTGTTTATAAATTAAAAATATATTTTTTAGTCTAACATTAGTAGTTTACAATTGATGCTCAACCCAAGAGATTTGAGAAAACTGAATGATGATGTAAAAAATGTTTTTGAGTTCAACTTTTTTTCATTCTCATACATTTTATGACTTCTACTCTTTGTTAAAATTTAAAAATTTAACTTGCGTTTTAAAAATATATTTCCACCATCAAATGAAACATAATTATTTTGAAAATTAATTATTAAATTATATTTTTTTAGAGGGTAATTAGTGGGTGATATGTGGAGAAAATAAGGATTACATTACCTAAGAACACACCAAATTAAGCTCAAGGATTGGAGGAGTATTTATATTAGTTAATTTCTAATAAATCCATTGACAAGATATAAAATGTGAAGTTTTTAAATCTAAATTTATAAAATGAATCATGATCGATGAATTTTATAAACAGATTTTATAGAATAAATTCACTACTCAACATGTGCATAATATTTGGCATAGAAAATTAAATATTGTAGAAAATTACCAACATATTAAAACAATTGATTAGGAGAAAATACTTCCTATATAGTGGATAACAAAATTTTGAACTAGATAATAGATGATTTCCTCATTAATGGGAAACATCATCAATATGTAGTCTTATCAGTACTTCAAGTTTTGTTTTATTTATATATTTATCTGAAAATAGATGTTTTTGGAAAATCATAATATTTATATCAACACTATAACATAACAGTGGATCTTCACCCTACTGTTTTAGAGTCAAACATAAGAAAAAACATTAAATTGTTGAAAAATTTGTATTTGGATATCATTGTATATTGAAATCAAGTTTTATATAAAGAATGACTCAAGAGTTACAAACTTTTATTTTTATTAAATTTTTACCACATCAAGATCTGATTATGAAGTAAAAATGAAAACTATTCCATAATATTTTAAATTCTATTTGATCTAATTCCTAAATTTAAGATATTAGTGTTTTTATGATAAAAAATTCATTATTAAAAATATTAATCTCAAATAAAAAAAATTAATATATTGTCCCAATGATTGGGTCATTTATTAATTAGTAGATTCTTGTAACATTATTTTAAAAAATATAATTCTATAAGGATGTCAATGAGTAATGTTGAAATTTTGGATCATATTACTACAATTAAAAAGTTGAAAAACTACACTCTTGTAATGTTATTGTATTACTTTCCTTTAAATGATCAATTGTAAATATTATTAATGTCATCTAAAAACACGTAAAACAGTAAGTGGTAAGCTATTAAAAATAAAAATTATGGATCTAAGAGATACATGACGTAACTACTGTAATATAATTATACATTCGACCACTAATTTATCACTTATAGGATTTATAGAGAAAATGAGTTGAGATATATGATGCATCAACTGTGATAAAGTTAAAAATATATGATACTCTAAGATAGACTATTAGTGATTCCCTGGAATTGAGAAACAATATTGTTTGAAAACTTATGCATGTATGGCTAGTGTAGTTTGTAACAATTATTTGGATCATGGCTGACCACCATTCAATAATAAATGGGTTCTATGGTTTCATCCTAGATATCACAATTCATCTCATATATTTAAGTTGAATAAGACAACATTCTATGAAAAAATTAATTTTTGACATGTCTAATGTTACTAATATGATAATAAATATTTTAAAAACTAGTAAATGATGACATATGAATTGGGATAGTTTTGAGTACATCATTTTATGTAATTGGAAAACAATAAAAAATTAAAGAACATTTTTTTTCAAAAATCAATATGGTATATTAATTTGTTACACCATAATCTGGTTATTATTTATATTGGGAATAATATGTTTTTATAATGCATCATAGATTATATGGAATCCAATTTCCTTATTTACAACAATTTTTTACATTAATTACTACTTTTAAAATTATATATATATTTACTTCAAAACATAATGGTAGTTGTATAATAATTATACATTTTTTGTATACCACTATATGAGAAAAAACATAACTAATTGAGCTTGAAAATCTATAAAAACGAGTTTCATAGAATCATTATTTAATATAGATAATCATTCATTTATAAATTTTTTGACATTAATCATTAATTTTACAATGAATTTGGTCACAAAAATAAAATCAAGAGGTTATGTATATATTAAATTGATGTATTCAATTAAAAGGTGCATTATTTATATGTTTTATTATTAAATAAATCATTCTTTCCTATTCATTTGATATATTGTTAATTTTATTTGATTAATTTTCTTTTACATATATCATAGTCATTTAAAATCATATATGAAAAATAAATCCCAATAAAACGATATATTTATTAATGTTACATGAATGATATGTGCCCTACCATTTATTCTAGGAAAATGGCTATTATTGGGATATTATTAAAATGAGATAAATATGTTGGTGATATCTCAACATAATCTCAACAGTATAAAAAATCAACAATAATTCATACTATAGGACTACCAATTTAGAAGACATTAAATATTACACTAAATAAATTTAAATATTACAATAAAGAAAATAATATTTAATAGACTATCAAATTATGTGTCCATTCATTGAACATATATGGATTATAACAAATAAAATTATTATAATTCAAACATGGAACAAGATAGATATAACAAAACCTATTAATAAAGAGCTATTAGAATGTGATTCACATCGTGTATGTTCATAGATACCAAAAATAATATGTATATATTAATATAGCCTAAATATTATTTAAATATAAAAAAATATATATTTCATTGATCATGAATATTGAATTTTGAGATGATTTTTCATATGATTTTAATTTTTCGGCTCTTGGTCCTCTGAAAATATTCCGGAAATTATATAGTTATAATTTGAATGGATTCAAATTTCATATAGTTGATTGGGAATACGAATCAAAATCCTATAATAGTTGTATTTTTATAGTTTCTAAACTATGATACAATTAAAATAGGTTGAAATTATCAAATTTAGCAAACTTAATAAATTATTAATTATTTTATTTTAATACATGTATTTTTATATTACCTATTTTCAAAAAAAGTATTTCAAATTTTCAAAGGGTTTAAAAAAATATTCATAAAATTTTGATTCTATTAAATTCACTCTCATGATTAATATTGGTGACAAAAAGGTAAATGATCTATATATAATCACATTAAATGAAAAAATAGATATATTATATGGATGATATAGTGGATGATTTGTGGGTTATATTTTTGAGAAAAAAAATTATTAATGGAAAACATGGAATTCAATATTTAATAAAATATAATATGAAAAAACTATTAAATTATGATTGGGTTAACTTTATTGGTAGTGATTTATGTTGGTTTCCATGTTTATTTCATTAGTAAACATGTTTTCAATACGATTAATTGTTTAATGAATTTCATTTTCTTGAAAAATTAAAATAAAATTTCTTATCATTTTGTATAATATAATTAAAAAATTAATGAATTCGTATTATTTTTCAAAAATAATAAATGATATTTTTTTATGTTCAATTCAGTACAACAATTGTTTTATTCATGTTGAGGGTTGAAATTATTATTTTTAGTACTATAATAACAAATAGTTGTCTAAACCACCACTTAATAAGGGAAAAAATTTCATATAAGTTTAAATGAATCATAAATGTGGTTTCTATATAGAGGTGTTTTAAACAACGATTATCTAATACTAAAAAATTCAATATCAAAACCACCACTAAACCATAATAACTATTGCGGAAATAAAGTGTTATGCAATTTAAATAAATTATACTTCGAATATTGAAAAATTTAGTAGGATATTTAATGAAACTATATGTCATGAATAATTCATTATGACATTGTGAAACTAGTTGAGTCTTTTTTAAAATAATGAAGAAGAAACATGAAATTTTTGTTGTCATCCCATATTCATATAGACTAGTTCTAGAAAATAAAATAAGTTTAGTTAAATATTTTTCCAAAAATAAACTATTATGTGTTTTATTATATAACGTCTTGGTGGAATTCTACTTAATAGAACAGGATAATTATTTATAATTTCTAATGATTGAATATTATACATATTGATTTTTATCAGTTAAACAAAATGCTAATAGAAAAATATTAAGTGTTTTCCTTTATAAAATTTAAAGGTAATTTAGTTTAATTAAACCATGTATGTCATCTAGTTATTATGTATAATCATGGGGATGTGTTGTTTTATAAACAAGTTTGTGATCGTGGTCATTTAGGGGCAGTCTGGTTTGTAGATGCATGGTGTCAAATACTAACCATAAATGAGTAGTTTCATTGTGTATGATATTTTTTATGTAATAATATAAAGAACCAAGATTGTTTATGGTGTATTGTGTTTTTTATTATGATATTATACATCAGATCGTATATGAGGATTCATTATATCTGACCCATGTGTGACATGACTTATGTTTTAAGTATTAGAGAGTAGTTACATAGAATTTGACTTCTTATATTGAAGATTTAGTGTTATAAATATGTTATAGGGAACATTATAATTTCTTCTAATGATATTTAGTGTATGAGGGTAACCTAAGAGATATCTTATCCCATGATTGTGAGTTTTATTTCAAATGGCTGGAATGTGTAAATACCCCTTTCATCATAGATATAACTACAAAGTTGTGTGATCAAATTTTCAGATAGGAAAAGAGATTCCTTTGGAGTCGTAAACCAGAATATATTGTTAAAAATCCTTGCTAACATGGTTTGTTTTAATTATCTAGAGTGATGAATTAACTAATATAATTTAGAGCATCGAGATATGAATTTGTTGTCATATCAGGTCCTTTGGGATACAAATGTTGAATAATCAATGGTACATGGAGATTTTTGATACATATAGCTTGTAATGTCATATAAGAGAAGCGTTGTGATCTTTTGAGAAATGTGAAATGTTTTGGAATGGAAATTATATCAATTACAACCATAGGGGTCTATGGGTCTCAACATACTGGATAAGGAATAATAATGATACTATTATTATAATGAGTTTTTACGGATGGATTATGTGTTTCTAGTTGGAATTGATGGATAGATTGGATGGGAGGAACACATGATTCACGTGGTAATGATAAATGATGATGACCATGTGTTAAATTTTTTGGTATTGGGTGTATAATATTGGATAAATATTTGTTTTTTGTAGTAGTTTCATAGGGAACCACAATATCATTGGATCCGAGGGTGGGGTTCAAAATGATTCTTTCGTAATAAAAAATAATGGGTCTTGGTATATTAGAGTTATATTTATAACATGATTTATAATGGATCATGATGATGGATTTGTGATAAAGAAATCATTAGGGTGTGGAGAAGACCATAGGTTTTAATATAATGTGGTGCTCATTTCATTTATTTCATGGTTAAATTAATGTGTGATGTATTAACGAACCCAACATAGAAATGGTTTTAGTTATGTGATTGTTCTTTGATATTATAAATCATGTTTTTTGATATAAATAAAAAATATCCATAAGTGGGAATCAATCAATGATAATCAATTAAATAAGTACATCAGAATACTAACATTTTTGAGATTTAGGATGATAGTGAATTTTTTTGACTAAGTGTGAACTTCTAGAAATTGGATAGTAGATTGACCATGTGTATTGAATATTGTTTATGGTATAATCTATTCGTGGTTTTATATTACCAATAATTTATTGGGAGTATGAAATTGGGTTTTAATGAAAATGATCAGGTGTTTCTCAAGAGTGTCTCCAAGATAGTGTTATTATGGTGTAGAATGACGGTTTTACCAGATATTTTATGAATTTTATGGTCATATAATTCATGATTAATACCATAAATAGGGAATTATCAGTGATTTTGTAGAAATAAATGATTCCAAAATTCAGATCTTAGTGGTGTTTGAGAAGTTTCTCTAGTTTGGTTGTGGTGTGGAGACACCAATTATTAGTGAGAAACATTAGTTTTTGGACAATGTGTTGGGTATTGGAGATGAAGATGGTTCACAAATAATGTATTAAGAGACTTCTCAGGGATGAGAAAAAATATGGTGGGAACGTTATAATGACCTCTATCATATTTTTTTCTTAAATTCAAGGGGTATTTGAATTTTGAATCCAATGTGGTCACATTTTGAAAATTTTGAAGAAAAATAGAATTTAAAGAGTAATAATAGTTTAAAAAGATGTGTTTTTATAATTTTACATGCTTATGAGAGGGCATTATTACATAGGTGACCATTAGAAAAAAATTGGTGTAATGTATCGAGTGATCCTGAAATGTACTTTGTGTTGGATCAAACATCGAATTTATTTGGACATGGTGAAAGTATTGGATGTGAATAAAATAGGTTAGGAAACATTTTTGAAGAGTTTATATAGGGACCAGGCCTTAAACCTTACTTAATCTTGAGTTATTTCAAGAATACACATTGAGGATCTTTTCAGGTTTAGTGTTTTAGAGTTTTTGGTCATAAATAATACATTACTTTCCACATTTAAACAAAGTGGTTACATAAAAGATAATATTCATTTTTTCCCATCAACGGAAACATATTTAAAATAAAACATGGATTCCTTCTTGACACTTCCTTGACACTATCATCATATCATGTACCTTTCCCTTGACCTGTGAAAAACTTTTCAAAAACGTGGGATGATCGTAAAATGATCAGTATGGGATATAAAAATTCGGAAAGGAAACATCAGTACATGTATACATAAGAATCAATTAAATCATACTTTACTCATAAAACATAAGCACATTAACATACCTTATTAAATCATAAGATTCAGGAATAACTCATAGAAATAATAAGGCATAGAGGTAACATGAGGAATTAATAACATTCTTATGTAGGGAGTAACCCTCATGGTTACGTTTGGAATACCCATCATAGTATATTCCCTAAATCTCTTCAGATAAACCATAATGTTTAACCCCTTCACGTTACCCAATGCATTGGAGATCTATACCAGGCTCACCTGCCCTTAGTTTATCACGGAACCACCCGTTTTCATTACCAATTACCAAGAAACAAAACATAATTATAGCACATAACTTAAGAATAAAGGAAAGATAATATTCCAAAATTTAAATAACAATATAAAATTCTAAGATATTGAAATAATAAATCCATTCTAAAAACAATTTTCAAACCCATTTAAAACATTTAATAAAGAGATTTTTGAATCAACGTGTCCAATAGCACATTGAATAATTTAACATTTTAAACCATTAATATCCATATAAATAAATCCTTAAAACCATTTTGAAATCATGGATATTAAAGAGAAATTTTTAAAAGAATAAATCATCAAAACATTTAAAACGATATTTCCGTTAAAGGGTTTTTAACAAAATGAGAGACACTTGAATAAAAAAATTGAGAAATAACATTTAATCAGATTTTTATAATATCATGAGAATAAATGGATTCATGATATAATATTCCTAATTATATTACATACACCATATAAGAGTGAATTGGTGAATAACAACAATGAAGTCTCAATAGAAAGGTAAAATGAGATGCAATTCCTTATAAAGAAGGTATCATTAAATTAAGGGTAAATTAATCTCATAATTATTTGTGAAAAATATAAATACACCCAATATAAGTGGATATTAATTGTATAACTATAATATATCATTCAAACATATTTAAAGGATGTCATATTCAATAACTACATGTTGAACCCATAGAAATCGAAATTGGGTTAAAAGTTCCCTTGGTAAAATTCGACAGCCTAACATCGTCACTTTAAAATTCATAAGATTAGTTTAGGAGAGAGAAAATGATATCTCATCACTTGGAAAAAAAATTTACATCAATAATGATATATAAGAACATATCCCAACAAAAAAAGTTGTAAATTAAAAGACAAAACAAAATAAGTCTTTTAAAACGAGGAGTGTGAATGGTTCCCTTACCAATTTCGGAAACTTTCGAAACGTACACCCCATGAATGAAGGGTCATAAAATTAAGATGTAAATACCCATAAATGAGATTATATTATAAAAATAGTAAAACAATGGGTAGTATATACACCACATAAAATGAAATAGTGGCCAATGTAGCATCAATCTCAAAAGAATAAAAAGTTAGAAGAAAATCCCCTTATGGAAATTCGAAAGCCTAATGGTGCCACATAAAACTTTCAAAAATGGATTAATGAGATAAAATAGGGTCTCAAATAATAATAACATAAAATTTACAGCAAGAGTAATAAAAAATAACATCCCCCAACATAAGAAAGTGGATCTTAAAGTAAGTTACATAAAAAGAGTACTTAAAAATAAATATAGAGGTAGGATCACTTACCTCAAGTCCGAATTGTCTTGTTCATTTCATTATATTTCTGAATAATAAAATATTGGTAAATTTATAATTGATTAAGGTCCTCCTTTAAAGATTATTATTCAGTTCATATAACATATTACTATTTTATAATAATTGGTTAATAATGTGAGTTCATATCAGATGTTTTTGTCGATGTTTGGTACATGAGTAAATAATGAACTTGTTTGAAAATGATTATCCATGTAGTTATAACTATATCATCTCCAGAATATTATTAATGATTTAAATATCATATATATCTAGTATATATTCATTTTATATTATTTCATAACATTTGGAGATAAAAAGATATGAAATGTACCGTTCATGGTGATTGTAGGCCGTATGTACGCATGAACGCTACATTCATTTCATTGTAATATTAATGGAATTAAAAATAATTGAGAGATATATATATTATAATTCCATTATAATATATATTTTTTATAGGGCACATAAGTTCATTAGTTTCATTCATTATACATTCCATGTATTGCATGAACGAGTCACATCACTTGAGGGGGCGGTAGTCAACACTTCCTCGTATGAAATTATCTCAATTGAAAAACATGAAAATAATAAAGGTATATTTAAAATATAAAATACAGAATCATATGGGAATCATCAATACCATATATATAATAAATAAATACAGTGACATCATAATGGCTACCATGAATGGTGTTAAGAGAATATTGAACAACCATCGTTTCGGGAGGCAGTAATTCGCCATCCACAGAAACAGTATTTTCATTAACCATTATATGGAGGTGTGTGTATGTCTAGCTAGAATAATTAACATAGAAACATACTAGTATATTTAACACACTGATTTTGTTACAAAATAAAGGAGTAAAAATAGTTTAGGGGTTTGGAGAAGCAATATAAAACAAAAGAACACAAGTGAAGACATTACATTTAAATCGGGTAACTCTTATTGGTTTGAACCAAAAAGATTTTTTTGAATAGAATTATTCCAAAGGTGAAGCTTAAATGATAAAGATAGGTATGTGGAGAGATTAAATGGGTAGGGTTTTTCCTATCCAAAGGCTTGAGAGTTGTGGGTAAGGTGGTAGAGGTGGGGGCATTTTATAAGAAAAGAGGAGGGGCACTCTTGGAATGTTATAAAATATTACCTTATTATAAATGAATTTCAGATGTTAAAGGTGCCAAAAGGATATATTTAGAGGCTATGGTGATAAGGACTCTAAATCCACCCATAAAATAGGTTTGTGAAAAGCGTAGGACTTATATGTTACCCTATCATTGCATTTTATTTAAATTGATCATTTATGAGGTAATCACTACATCATCACGGTGTCATAAATAAAAAAATTTATTTAAAGTCTAAAAATTATAAAAAAATTTCATGATGTAGGAAATAGTTTTATATTTCCAATGAATATTTATTGTATAATATATTGTTTATGTAGAAAAAATTAATGTTATTTTACTTAGGTGTTACATACTTTGTTTACATTTTCCTGTCTTTAAATTTTTTTTGATAAAAGGTCACTATCACACTAAATTGATTTAATGGGGTCCCAAGGTTGGAATATGGCATCCCATGGTTGAACATGACACCGAAAATATCATTATGACACATGTTGGGGTCATTTTATATTTTTATGATATTATTCTATTACCCTTAATTACCCTATTACTAATTAAACACGATAATTAAAGATAACTATCGTCATTACTATTCATAATTTTCAAAAACAAAAAGAGTCTCAATTACATAATTCGAAGATTCTTATTACAAATATGTAATAAATTTTATCAAATTAAAAACACATTAATTGTAGTAATTAATTTATATGTAAATCCCATTGTTAAAAAAATACGGGTTTTTAAGAAGTAAAATTTATCAAAAGATTGATTTTTTTTACATCCAATTGAAAAGTGAAATTACTTCCAATGAACAAAATTTTATTAAGTTATAAAAACATAATTCAATTATACTATAAAAAAATTTAAAATTATAATCTAAATATATAAATAAATTTGATGAAAAGGCAGTTTTTAATTAAAAACTGTATTTTTCACTCTTCATTAAAAAAAGATTTATCAGAAAAATACTATAAATTAACCCTAAGATATATTTGATATCTAAAATTATGAAATGATGTACATTTTACCAAATTCAAAACATATACGACTCATTAATAAATCATATAGTTAATTCTTACATTCAAACCAATTTCCGGGTTTTTTCGAAGCAATATCTATGAAAATTTTGGCACTTGTTTAGGTCCATTTTCAAAGTGAAATTAATTCTAATGACCACCATTGAATTAAATTGTAAAAAAATATTATAATTAAACATTAAAACCCATTAAAAAGATAATCTAACCATATTTTTAAATTATATGAAAAAGAAGTTTTGATGTAAAATGAAATATTTTTCACTATTCATTAACAAGAATGAACGTTGTCAGAAACATGCCAAAAATTTAACAAATTTAAATTTCAATATCCCAATAATAAAGAATAAATATATTTTGAAAAATTAAGCTTATAAAATTTCCAAAAGTTATATTTAAAAAAGGTTCTCCATCATAAGCCGGTAAAACAATCTTTTAAGAATATTAGAGTATTTATTCTAAAAATTATATTCACTTAGATTATAAGCCTCTAAAATATATTTTATAAATGTAAAAATATTTGACAAACATATGTAATCATTTTTTAGTTATTTCTGTTCACTCACTCCATTACAATGGCTAGGCGTTAACTATTAAAATATTATGATATTATTAGTGTGCAATGTAAGATTTCAAATAAACTCGTTGTTGCGTATTGGGTACACCATCGAGCATAGAATTCCCTTTAAAGTAGTATTTAAATTTTATTCCCAAATATTTACAAACATTAGAATGTAATATTACTTATTTACCTGGTATGTTACATTCTTCCCCCTTTTGGGAATTGTGTCCTCGCAATTTCAAAATTGGGCTTTGAAACTTCATTGAAAGTCCCAAATCAGATCAAGAGTCAGTAAAACTGTCACCTTAAAAGAAAGGGGTAGAAGTACAGAGGTCACCAAATTTAACCCATACTAGGATTCAAAGTATGAAAATATTGATATGGAGGGAAAAAAGGGTCATGTTCGGATAGAGTGTGATAGTAAACATGTCTAGGAGAAAGTTAACCACAAGAAAATAACAAACTTTTGATGGGTTTAATGGTATTTGATTCCCCAGTAGGAAAAGTTAACAGAAAAATATTTTTTTTAAGTTTCTCTTCATTAAGGAATTTATTTTGGAGTGTAAATAAATCATAATGAAACATATTTACTTGTCACGTAGACTTTCAGCATTTACTAGATTCCTTAATCAAACTCATATTTTCCCCAAAAGTTGAGTATTTAGGAAGACTTCGTCGCATTAAGAGAACTATAATCAATTTTTTGAGAATCACATAATCCCAAAAAGTGAACTATATATTTCCTATGTCATTAGATCTCAACCAAAACCAAACCAAAAGTTTAGTACGAGGTCAGATAATACCCAAAAAGTATATTTTTTTACCAAAATAAAAACTATTCATAATCTCTAAAATTTGTCAAACAAAACCCAAAGTTCAACAAAGACCATTCAATAAACATATATCCATAAAATTCTTAAAATTAAACCCAACTAAGATTGAATCTCAAATATTTGAAGGATTTAATAACATATTCTCCCAAGGTTCATATTAACATTTATCTCCAAATAACATCACTTGCTCTTAAAGTATCATACTGAAAAGTAATTAACCTAATCACATATCCTCCGTGATAGGTTAATAATTTCCATAGATAACCCAAAATCAACAAACTATTTATTCATAAAATCATACAACTAAAAAAATAATTAGTCAAACTAACCAGGGACTTCACTTAGTCCAATGGTAGGTGATAAATACCAATCACGCATTGGTTGTGGGTTCGATTCCCGAATCTTTGTTCGACGCGATGGGTTGTCACATGGTCTGTGTGTTGTCCTTTTTCCAAAACATTATAATTATTAAAACATTCCCCAATAAGAGATAAAATATTCAAAAATAAAAATAACATTATTTAACCTTAATTTTAACTCATTTTTTTCATCTTCCATCATAACATATAGTAACCCATAATTACCTCAAAAGCAAGGATCATATAAAACCTAATGGTTACCTTTATAATTATCACATGAACTTCCACATAGATTTCGTTCTCTCGTAAAATAGGAATTAGAGAACTCACCAAGGTTCAAGTGGTTGATCAGGACTAATGATAGTTGGTTTAGAATAATCGTGAGATTTCTCATTGAATCCCCCATTTCATCCAGTCTCTTAATCAGAGAACCACCATAGTTTCCTTCAAACCCATTGTCACATTGGTGCCTGCTGGATCCATCAATTTACTAAAACCAAAAAGGTCAGTGTGAGTATATCAACAAAATCATCATGTACTAAAGAGGAAGATAAACACTATGATATACTTATCCAAGTTATCTCAAACTCATTCCAACCTTCAAAAATAACAATGAAACAATCTAATATAATAACCATTGTGGTTATACAAAACTTTTCACTTATGCTTAAAAACACTCTAACCTCTAAAGTTATCTTAACCGACATTTGATACCAACTATAAGGACCCGGCCTTAATCCTTACTTAATCATGAGTTATTTCATGAATACTCATTGAGGATATTTTCAGGTTTAGAGTTTTAGAGAATTAGGTCATAAATCATGAATTACATTACACATTTAAACAAAGTGGGTACATAAAATATAGTATTCATTTATTCCCATAAACGGAATCATATTTTTAATAAAACATGGATTCTTTCTTGACACTTCCTTGACACAATCATCATATCAACTACCTTTTCCTTGACATGTGAAAAACATTTCAAAAACATGGGATGAGCATAAACATCTCAGTAGTGGATATAAAAATTCGGAAAGGAAACATTAGTACATGTATACATAGAAATCAATGAAATCATACTTTACTCATAAAACATAAGCACGTTAACATACCTCATGAAATCATAAGATTTATGAATAACTCATATAAATCTTAAGACATAAAGGTCACTTGAGGGTTTCATAACAATCTTACGTAGGGAGTAACCCACATGGTTACGTTTGGAATACCCATAAATGTATATTTGGTAAATATCTTTAGATAAACCTTAATTTTTAAACCCTTCGTGTTACCCAATGCATTGGATAGCTATATCGGTCTCACCCGCCCGTAGTTTATCACGGAACCACCCGTTTTCATAAAAAATGCCCAAGAAACAAAACATAATCATAGAACATAACTTTGGAATAAATGAAAGATAACATTCCCACATTGAAATAACAATATAACATTTTGAGTTATTGAAATAATAAATCAATTCTAAAAACCATTTTCAAAACCATTTAAAATATTTAATAAAGAGATTCTTGTATAAAAGTGTCCCATACCACATTGAAGATTTTAAATTTTTGAACTATTAATATACTTATAAATAAATCCTTAAACCCATTTTGAAAACATGGATATTAATGAGAAACGTTTATAAGAATAAATCATTAAAACATTTAAAATGATATTTTAATTAAAGGGTTTTTAAGAAAATGAGAGACACTTGAATACAATAATTGAGGAATAACATTTAATCAGAACTTTATAACATCACAAGAATAAATGGATTCATGATATAATATTCCAAAGGACAGTACATACACCATATAAGAGTGAATTGGTGCATAACAACAATGAAGTCTCAATAGAAAGGTAAAATGATATGAAATCCCTTATAAAGAAGGTATCCTTAAATTAAGTATAAATCGATCTCATAATTATGTGTGAAAAATATGAATACACCCAATATAAGTGGATATTATGTGTAAAAAAATAAAATATCATCCACACATATTCAAAGGATGACATATTCCATAACTACATGTTGAACTCAACGAAATTGAAATTGGGTTAAAAGTTCCCTTGGTAAAATTTGACAGCATAACAACGTTACTTTAAAATTAATAAAATTAGTTGATGATAGAGAAAATGTAATTACATCACTTGGAAATAAAATTTAAATCAATAAGGATATATAAGAAAATATCCCAGCATAAAAATATGTAAATTAAAATACAAAACAAAATAAGTCTTTTAAAATGAGGAGTGTGAAAGGTTCCTTTACCGAATTGGGAAACATTAGAAATGTACACCCCATGAAAGAAGGGTCATACAATGAAGATGTAAATACCCATAAATGAGAGTATATTATACAAATACTAAAACAATGGGCAGTTCAGACACCACACAAAATGAAATAGAGGCCAATGTAGCATGAATCTCATGGGAATAAAATGTGAGAAGAAAATCCCCTTATAAAAATTCCGCAGCCTAACGATGCCACATAAAACGTACAAGAATGGATAGATGAGATAAAATAGGGTATCTCATTATATTAAGATAAAATTTACAGAAATAGTAATATAAAATAACATCCCCAAACATAATAAAGTGGAGTTTAAAGTACGTTGCATAAAAATAGTACTTAAAAATAAAGATAGTGGAAGGATACCATACCAAAAGTCTGAATTGTCAGGTTCGTTTCATTATATTCCAAAATAATAATAATTGGTAAAGTTATAATTGATTAAGGTCCTCATTTGAAGATTATTTTTTAGTTAATATCACTTATTACAATTTTATAGTAATTGGTTAATAATGTGAGTTCATATCAGACGTTTTTGTCGATGTTTGCTACATGAGTCAAAAATGAACTTGTTTGAAAATGATTATCCATGTAGTTATAAGTAAATAATCTCCATAATATTATTAATGATTTAACTATCATATATATACAGTACATATTCATTTTATACAATTCCATATCAATTGGAGATAAAAATAAATGAAATGCACCGTTCATGGAGATGGTAGGCCGTACGTACGCATGAACGCTACTTTCATTTCTTTGTCATATTAATGGAATTAAAAATAATTGAGAGATATATATATTATAATTACTGTATAATATATATGTTTTATAGGTCACATAATTTCATTATTATTATTCTCTATAAATTCCTTGTATTTCATGAACGAGTCACATCACTTGAGGGGCGGCAGTCCACACTTCCTCGTATGAAATTATCCCAATTGCACAACATCAAAAGCATAAAGGTATGTTATAAATATAAAATAAATAAGAATATGGGAAACATAAATACCATATATATCATATATAAAATACAGTGACATCATAATGGCCACCATGAATGGTGTTAAGATAAGATTGAACGATAATCGTTTCGGGAGGCAGTAATTCGTCATCCACAGAAACAGTATGTTCACTAACCATTAGATGGAGGTGTGTGTAATTGTAGATAGAATACATAACATAAAAAAAATCCTAGTATATTTAATATACTGGTATTATTACAATAGAATGAATAAAAAAAGATTAGGGGTTTGGAGAAGCAAAATAAAACAAAAGAAGAGAAGTGAAGACATTATCTTTAAATCGGGTAACTCATATTGGTTTGATCCAAAAGGGTTTCTTGAAGAGCATTAATCCAAAGGATAAGATTCAATGGTGAGGAGAGGGATGTGTAGAGATTATATGGCTAGGTGTTGGCTGAGCCAATGGCTTGAGAGTTGTGGGTAAGGTGGTAGAGGTGGGGGCCTTTTATAAGAGAAGAGGACGGGCACTATTGGAAAGATATAAAATATTACATTATTATAAAATTATTTTCATATTTTAAAGGTCCCAAAAGGATATATTTAGAGTCTAAGTTGATAAAGTTTTAAAATCCACCCATCCAATATCTTTATGGCATGTTTATGACTTAGATTTCACCCAATCTTCTCATTTTATTTAAATCGTTCATTTAAGAGATTATCACTTCATCATCACAGTGTCATAAATAAAATAATTTATTTAATGTCTAAAAATTATAAAAAAATATCATGATGTAAGAAATATTTTTAGATTTACAATGAAAATTTAATGTCTAATATATCATTTTTTAGAAAAAATTCAATTATTTTATTTAGGTGTTACATACTTTGGTTACATTTGCCTTTCTTTAAAAAAAATTGATAAAAGGTCACTATCACACTAAAGTGATTCCATTGGGTCCCAACGTTGGCCCAAGGCATCCCATGGTCAGCCATGGCACCAAAAATAGCATTATGACACATGTTGGGGTCATTTTATATTTTTATGATATTATTTTCTTACCCTTAATTACCCGATTACTAATTAAACATGATAATTAAAGATAATTACCATTGTTACTATTCATAATGTCAATAAAAAAAAGAGTATTAATTACATAATTTAGACCTTCTGATTCCAAATATGGAATAAATTTCATCAAATTCAAAACACATAAATTAAAGTAATTAATTTAGAAGTAAATCTCGTTGTCAAAATAAAAGACGGGTTTTTAAGAAGTAAAATTAATCAAACGATTGACTTATTTTTACATCCAATTGAAAAGTAAAATTACTTCCAATGAACAAAAATGTATCAAGTGATAAAACAATAATTCAATTATAATTTAAAAACATTTAAAATGACAATCTAAATATATAAATAAATTGGATGAAAAGGCAGTTTTCAATTAAAAACTGTATATTTTACTATTCATTAAAAAAAAGCATTATCAGAAAAATACCAAAAATTAACCCTATATTATGATTTATATATAAAATTCCGAAATAATGTACATTTTACCAAATTAAAATCATATAATTTTCATTAATAAATCATATATTTAATTCCCACTGTCAAAACAAATAGCGGGTTTTTTGGAAGCAATATCTATGAAATGTTTGGCACTTGTTTATGTCCATTTTCAAAGTGAAATTAATTCTAATGACCACCATTGAATTAAATTGTAAAAATTTATTCTAATTAATCTTTAAAACCAATTAAAAATATAATCTAACCATATATTTAAATTAGATGAAAAAGCAGTTTTGATGTAAAATGCAATATTTTTCACTATTCCTTAAAAAGAATGAATGTTGTCAGAAACATACCAAAAATTTATCCAAAGTAAATTTCAATATCGGAATCATAAAGAATATGTTTATTATGACATATAGAGATTATAAAATTGTCAAAATTAAGATTTAAAAAGGGTTCTCCATCATAAGGCGGTAAAACAATCATTTAACAATATTAGAGTATTTATTCTTAAAATTGGATTCATTTGGATTTTAAGCCTCTAAAATTTATTGGATAAATGTAAAAATATTTGACAAACATATGTAATCATTTATTAGTTATTTCTGTTCATTCCCTCCATTAAAACGGCTTGGCGTTAACTGTTATAATATTTTTATATTATTAGTGTGCAACGTAAGATTTCAAAGAAACTCGTTGTTGCGTATTGGGTACGCCATCGAGAATAGAATTTCATTTAAAGTAGTATTAATATTTTATTCACAAATATTGATAAACATTATAATGTAATATTATTTATTTACCTGGGATGTTACAGTTGACCTACGCTCTGGAGTAGTTTTATAGATATGTTTAGTGGATAACAATTATACAGGGGGTATGTAAATGAAAAAAATGGAAATGATTATTGATGAATTTAATGGTATTTTTTTCAAAAAATATTAATAAATTTTAATTTTTATAAAATCATACACAATATATGGGTGAAAAATGTTCTAGACATTTGAATTTTTGGAAAATTATAAAATCTTACCCATGAGTGGTAGGATTATCCATTAAATAAAGAAACCAATAGTCATTTTATGGATTAGGGAAAAACCTAATCTATTGGTTTTTTTCAAAATTTATAAACCATACATATGAGATAAAATATTATATATTGTAATCATTGGTTATTATGTCTATGAAAATCACCTTATGTGGGATTTATTGGATTTTCCAAATGAATAAAATTGGATATTTGTTTTTGGACCATTAGAAAATATCCATATATAAAAATAATATCACATATTATTTGTTCCATCATGTAAAAACTATACATATGAATAAATAATTACATAAATATTTTTCACCAAAGGGAGAGCCTTCTATATGGGATATCACGTAATGGAAAACAACTTGTGAATGGAATTCTAAAAAACATACATAGAGAAAATTTTTAAACGAAAATTTTAAATTTATTTTTATTAAATTATATTTATTTATAAAATTTTGAATGGGGATTCATTTATCACTGTAAAATAGAACATATTCACATTCATTCCCTTTCTCATCTATCATCCATTGAATGAAATTTTCAGTTATGTTCTTAACCATATTAGATTTCTATATATTTTGGGTGATATATAGATGTTTATCTGTCACTCACCACTAATTATTAGGCATAATGTTATTGTAATTCATGTACATAAACCAAATATATAAAATCATACCCCATTATAGGTTTTTTATTCCACCAATGAAAATAAGAATTGGGATATCATGGAGATAATTTTTATTTTGTAGAATATAATTTTTTCTAACAGTATTATATACCTAGATTATGTTAATATTTGAGATGGTATGTCATTACCATAATTTAATAGGGGTTTACAACATTTTGGGTGAAATTGTTGGATTTGTTAGAATCATATAATTTTTTTTGTATTAAAGGTCTGGATTTATTTTGAGGAAGGGTCACACCAATTTTCAATATGATTATGGTGCGATATATGATTATATTAATAATTCATTAATTATTCCAAAATAATTAATTATTGAAATTTTTATACAATAAAATTTATATTTAATAAATTTTTTCTATAATAAAATTACGTTTTATTAATGATTTTTAGCCACAATATTGATGGGTGATAGTTGTTGAGGCATGGATAAGCGTAAGAGATTATTGTGAAGCATGAAAAATAGAATAAAAATGATTGGGATATACCTCTGTATTATTTTTTTTCATTTTTTTCTTGTGATATTTTTTCTTTTAACTTACAAGTTATCAACACATAAATTGAAAAATCATTCCTTTTGAAAAAACCCCTGAAAATAATTATTTTGTATTTATCTCTAATGGTCCCTTTAACTCTATCTTGATGGCTCAATCTTTGATAGATAAATAATTTTATAAAAAAATGTTCTAAGATATATACAGACACTAGATGGATATAGAATTAATTATTGTAACATAGTGGAACAAGAAATACATTTTCTTGGATCCACCTTAGACGGGAGAGTGTCTGATTGAAGTGGTTGGCATAGGGTTTGGCCTTTCAAATTTCTTGGGATACCCTATTAACACTTTTATATTTTACTAGTGTATATAGTAAGTGTTCATGTTACACTTATTAATGTTCCTTACGTGTGTATTCTATGGGAAGGTATTATGTTCACATTGGGTGAGAGATGACCGATATAGTTTGAAATTGAAACTGAGATAGGATTTCTGCTATCTCACTAGTTTTATTCATGTGTTTTATTTATATTTTTAATCATTAATCCCTGATATGAGAAAATTTTGGTTGAGTGATTATAGTAGTTTTTATAAAATGTCTTAGAACCCTAAGTTGGGGAATAGTATAGAAGTAACCATGTTGGTTTATTCAACCTTGGTTTTTCTTAAAGACTATAAGGGATATTCTATTTTCATATTGACTCTAGGGATGCTTTTTTCATGAGGGATCACATGGTTGTATCCAAGATTGAATACATTTTCATGAATATGATATACATATGAGAGTACATATTATGGATGGTGATTCTGGTAAGGATGTATGTCCAACCAATAAAACCATGACATGGATATATATGAGGTAAATTTTGGATGTTATGATCTTTGGTTTATCATTATACATGGCTCTCGGGATGGACACAATTCTCACTTGATGTGATATGAGATTATATGGAGGGGATTTATTTCATGTTGTTGGGATGTGGTTCAATTGTGGTATTCCCATCCAATATAGGTGTGTGACAATATATGATTATATTATGGGTGTGGTGTTATTCCCCTAAAAATATATGTTGATATTCCTTGATGAGGTTTCCTTATCATGATAAGATATATGATGCTATTATGGGTGGTTATTAATTCATCCTGATAAGAGATATGGTTGTATTTTTGGGTGGATAATTATTCCCTCCATTGACATATAGTGGAAATATATGTGGGGAATCATTTCCCTCCAATGTTATATTATAGAATTATGAGTGGGTCACTATTTCCTAGGTTAATATATGTTATTATTTTTAGTATATTACCCTTACCATTAATATGATATATGATGGATTTTTTTGTTGCACTATTCCACCCTATTATATATTCGAATGTGACATGCTTAAAGACTTCTAACTAATGGAGAAGTGGTTATATTTCACCTATAATATAAAATTTAATCATAATGAATTGAGATGGTTGTTTTATATTAATTATATAAATTATTAACTATTTGAAGAATATTATATCATTTGTTGACTACATATATCGGTTATCATAAGGAAAAAATTGGTGGGGGCCTACTATGATTGATGCATACCCATATTAGGTTGTCCTAGAAATATGGTATTCTAAAAAACAAATAGATATTATACATAGGTAGGTCAGTGGACCAATGTTAGAGGGTTGAGTTCGATATCATGGTTAGAGTTAGTAGATGAGACCTTGTTAGGATTAATGCATATGTGTATATTCTGTTCAATTTATTTTAGTATGATACATGAATTATCTTCCCAAATATGAACTCTTTTGTGTCTTAATGACTCGTATAAAAATTAGGATAGATCATTTTATGTTATCTTGTGAATTTTCATTATCCTGGGTTGCATGGGATTAAATATTTATTTATTTGTTTTATATATTGAAGACTAATTATATGATATTCTTATTGTTTATTGTACTTTTATAGGAGGTTATTGTCTTTTTAAGGTATTAAATTATACCCTCTAATATATACAATTTTCTTTGTTGAATATAAAGAAATTTCTAATTCCATGTGGCATTTTTGTCTTATTATTTATCAAGTCAGTATGTCAGTACATTACACTAACCTTTGAATAGTTTCCTTTAATTCATTTATCTTATACAATTATGTTTTGTGGTCCATGTATATGTTCTAATCCTATTAATTTTGTATGGTGGAAGATTATTGTTTATTCCTTATTAATGTATGATAATTGGATGAATCATGTATAATTTTAATTTTCAACTATTTTCATTATTTTAATGTTATATGTCAACAATATGTGTTGATCAGGTGGTATATTGTTTTACTAATATTTTCCCTATATTATTGGTTTCTCAAGAATTTAATATGATATTTTTATTTTATAACTCATTTAAAGAATTTTGGGCAGTAATATATGTGTTTTTAAACATTACTAAATGTCTATTCTATTTTTCCCAATATTATATTTGTTTAAATCATTATGATTATCTTCCCATTGTGATAAGTACATATATTATTTATTCTTCATGATTCCACCCATTTATATAAGAATAAATAAAACTATATGAAAAATTCGGAACTAAATTTAATTCTAAATATTTTAAATTATCCATTGAGTGTGTAATTCCTCGGAACATAGTCCACAAAAACATCCTTACACAATTACAAAAAATAGTTTAAAATTTTTATTCTTTGGAATATGTGATTATTTAAAAAAACTACTATTTATGTGTCGATTTTTCAAAATCACCATGTATTTTTATATCAGATATAAAATCATGATGATTCAAATATTTATTGTAAATATTTATTGGGAAATGAAAATGTTATGGATATATGTGGTTTTTCATTATTGAAAAAAAAATTATGGGAAAATAGATTCATATTTAGTTGTTAAAACCACCATATATAAAATTGAATGATTTTAAATAATTTTGGATTAAACCATTTATAAATGGTTGTAAAAGCTCATTAAAAATTAAATATATTTTATAGGCACCGTGAATATCATTCTACTAAACATAACAAATTAAACCAAAACCATGAAAAACAAAAAGGATGCTAAATCATTACATTAAAATACAATATATTCCTCAATATAAAAAAAATAAAAAAAATATAGAATATTACATTAATATTAGGTCATTCTTCGGCATGGTATTTTTGTCCAATATACTAATGAGTTTTTATGGATTTAATAACACTTATTCATGAAATGTGAATCATAGGAAAACATAAAATCCAAGATATCAATGAAATGAAATTGAAATTAATTTGAAATATAAAAAAATAAAATATTTAAATAAAATGAATCAAAATTGGAATAATATCCAAAATTAAACAAATGAATTTGATTAAGATTACTAAGAATAATCCAATGAGAAACTTCTCTACGATGTGTTCATGGGTAGTCATAAAACAACCACAATTTGGGTGGGAACCTTCTCAAAACTCATATTATGATAATGCCTATAGAAGTAAATGAAATTAGAGAAGAAATATCTGGGGAAGGGAGAATAAGTAAGAACCATAGATATTGAGAGAAAATAAAATTAAAACGGCATTGACCATGTTTTATAGTCCTTAAGGATCATGTAATATCGTTCCCTGTATTTAGAAAAATTATATAATTTATGAGTAAATGTATTGCTAATTATAATGATTATAGTATCTTACCAACCATCCTTTTACCTTATATATGAATTTCAAAATCACTAATACAATTTATAATATTAAATTATTTACGATTGATAATGTGTAAGTTATCTCAACAATAACAATTAACATTCATATACCTTATTAATTGTATAATATGATTAATGTATAGTGTAATTATTATGACATAACTATATCATACATCACAATATTTTTTATGAAAGTGAAGTGATATCTTTGTGTAGAACATTATGATATACCCAATATATATATATGTGTGTGTGTGTGTGTGTCTTTCGTTAGGTTTAGTCATGTCATACCACATGACCTACCTATATTAATTATAATTACATATAGACTTAAACCACTCACTTGTGTATTTACATG
The DNA here is from genome assembly GCA_963277665.1 of Viscum album. Taxonomy (NCBI): domain Eukaryota; kingdom Viridiplantae; phylum Streptophyta; class Magnoliopsida; order Santalales; family Viscaceae; genus Viscum; species Viscum album. Next base: position 1,611,593,591 of record OY728147.1, read on the forward strand.
TGGGGGGGGTACATGACATCATATTTTCCTCATGATATGCTAGAGATTTCTAACATATAGTGACATTATAGTGTATTACCAAGTGGATGATATACAATTATATCATACTAGTACACCAATGAGAAAATATCCAGGATTCATATCTAAAAATATTCATAGTTTATATATACAATAAATAATAGTCATGAAATAATAAATTATATACATAAGAATAATGTGATAAATCATAACTTGTTTATCATAGGTCAACAATTTATACAAAATTAATTGGATAATAAAAATAATATGCTATATGAGGTTCCCGGAACCTCACCACTTCATAATATTATTCCCTATTGATCTTATTTAGCCCCATTTGTGACATGGGCCCTCTTATGTACCTTTTAAATTTAATACAAGTTCATTTAGATTTCAAAAGTTCCATGGAAACCTGATCATGGTGTGAGGAAAAATTAGTATCCCACCACCAATGGTGTCCCTAAAATAACAATTATTCTCATAAAAATTAAAATAAATAGTGTATGAATAAATACATATAGCCACCATCGACCCTTTAGTTCAAAGGTGAAACCTAGGATCGAACATGACTACTTTAACCAATGTCGAAGTGTATATAAAAATATGGCTTGTAATACAATGTTATATAAACACCCACCCATAAAATCAGTATATGTATATATGATCACTCTGGGGGTATATTGTCTGGCACAGATTTTCTCAGTGTTTTATTTTTCATTATAAACGTATGATCCAAGGTAATATTTTTCCTTTCCCATATTGAACATCTAGTAATAAATGGATACTATTTTGTATATTAGGAATCCCATAATCCATCAGGAATAATCACCAGATCTCAGGTCATATTATATGCATCCCAAAATATTTGATATATAATATCCAGCTCCAAGGAAATATCATTGGAATCAATATTTAATAATGCATAATCACATTATCTCAAATAATATCCTAGGAATACAATATGTCATACAGAAAAAAATTATCCTAGTATATATTCTAGGAAAACCATATGTCATGAGGTTTTATCATAAAATCATAGATAATTTTCCGAACATCGCATATGTAATCTTAAATCACATAAGTTACCTAGAATTTTAACTAAATTATAAAAATAATCCTTAGAATCTCATTCCAAAAAATGGGTGGTGGGGGTTCTTCCCTCGTAGTAATATTTCATATTTCATAAATCATATTGGTTACCCATATGATGGAGTACATAAAAAATCTCACTGGCTTGTCTCTATTGAACAAAGTTATGACTAACCACTATAGATAAACCAGGTTCAATGCTTCTATCCCTATGTTCTATGGTGACACCATATATATTTGACACTAAATCTTTTGAAATATCCCAATATTGGGTCACCATAATATTGGAGAACCCACTAGGACCCCTTAAGCCAAAAAAATAGAACACCACACATGGGATCATCTATATCTTTTCTTATTAGGTTCAACGTTGGTCAATACCAACGATATTATCCCATGGTATCACCTAATCTTATTATGGCCTTACCATCCTCATAGGGAAAATCCAAACTGGTATAACTATATAGAGATATCAAAAATCCCATATTCTTTCCCATGTCATTTTTTAGTCATCTCACTTCAAAAAAAAACCTAATTTTACCCATGGTATACCTAAAATGGTTTTATTATAATATTGGGTGAGGATCAGTCATCCCACTCTTCAATCAATTATCTTTATTCCCATATGTTATCTCATGTTTCCATCATTAAAAACCCAGACTAACCATTGAAAACTCTTCTCTTCTTAAAGTTCACGTAGAGAAACTATCGCTTGGTCCACTGTGTATCATTCATTTAATTTTATTCTTAATCTTTTGGGCACAATTTATCTCAGATCACATTTTTTTAATCTATCACTTAAACATTGGTTTTTGGGGCATCAACCTGATTCACATGGATTCACTGTTTCTCTAGAAACATGCCCATATCAAGGGGATTAAATAAATAATTAATATTTAATAAAATTTCTATCACCATGGTGGAGTTTTTTCATAGACAAGAATATAAACAAATACATTCACAAAATTGAGATGTTAAGGGGAGCACTGAACATAGTCATAGTCATTTACTTTTACTAATGATTAATATAACAGACATGACATTCATGGTATATTTTCATTAATATTCGAGGAGTATAACTTTTTTTCTTTTATTTTTTTTATTATGTGTATATTTTTATAGTTAATGATTAAAGGATGTAGTGATATGGGGGTGACATAGTGGATGAAAAATGATAGTAGTTAGCTACTGAGGTATAAAGGAAAACTGATGGGAATGGAATAAATACCTATAATTATATAAATTCAATAATATGGAAAAGAAAAATAGAGGTATTCTACTTAGGATAACCAGCTACTCAGGGAAAAATCACCTTCCAATTAGTGAGGACCTCCATATGGTTGGTGGTTCGTAAGAGAACACAGTATTTATGGAATTTCATTTATTTTTCCCTAATATGAATTTTGGCCTTGACCTCACCCAAATATAACCCCATTATGATCTAAAAATTATTTCGATTTCTCTATTAGTAATCTAGTTTTCCCATTCCTCTTCTCTTGGGTTTTTAAAGTTTTTATTTATCAAGTATTGATTATTTCGGTAATATATATCCATTGTAATACTAGTTCTCATAACTTCTCTGGAATTACCCATTTATATAAGTCATATTTTCAATAAATATGAATTTATAGTTGTGTCTAATATAGTATTCATGTTGTATTAATATATCAATTTAGGATTTTGAGGATTAGTGACCTCTCCATTATAAATCATAGATTATCAATTGGAGAAATTATCTTTAGTTATGTGGATCTGGATTAGATCCCTTGGGCTTATATCGTTAATGAATTCCAATTCTATTGAATTAATTACAATGGATTCAGTCTTGTTCTAAAAAATTGTATACATAGACATGATCTATGTATCATACATTAATGAATACCGCTAATCAACATAAATATGTAAATGGAAGGATTTTTTACCATTATAGTCCCTTATATATAATTGTAGGGAATGATTGACTTGTGTTTATGTTCCAATTTAAAACAAACATGCATTATATGTTCGTTTTGGCATGTGTGGGTGGCATTTGATACCTATTATTTATATTAAATTTTTGTTCCTTACAATGATTTGCCTTAATTATATATTATTTTACAGCATGCGGAGTAATTTTGGTGAGATATTACTACTTTTCATGTTTTTTTGATACATATGGGTTTTTACATAGCCAACAGAATCACTACAATAGTGATCGGGAAGACAGATACCCCTAAGAGACTTAGTCATCCCCTTAGAGATGGTAATAGAGAAATGAATAATCGATTATGTAGTACATATAAGATGGATATGTACATATCTTGAGATGTAGTTATCCCATGCATGCAAATGTAATACCCCATTACAAGTGGGTCCATATACTGTATGATGTTTTCATGGGGAATATCTTTGCATATTTATAGAGTAATATTAATTAAAGGATTCCATGAGTGTATAAAAAAAATATTGTAGGTATACTTGATTCATAGGCATTAAATGTCCATAAATTTGAGTATGTAATTAGTCCCATAAATTCAAAAAATTAATTATCTTCAACTTTAGGATGGATTCCCATATCATGATATAAGTCCTGTAAGAATTAAAAATGATATACTTGTGATATGGAACTAATGGAGGTATAACCAAGGTTAATGGTATATTGGTCAATTTATCATTTCATGGAATATTACTATTTGTATTATTTTATTTTCATATTTTTAAATATTTCAGGACATCCACCACTATATACATGTTCAATTTTTTTAATGACACATTACATTTTCCTACAACGTTGATACTAAAACCCTAGACATGATTTTTCATTTACATGAATAATTTATGATTGGATATTGTGAAGGGATAGATGGAAAGTTGGTTACATGGAGTCTATAGTTTATCGATGGACATGGTATTAGGAAAAACTATTGGGAGTTGTTGCAAAATCATTTGTTGATATAATTACAATTCCAAACTTATTATTTGCGACATACCATATTAAGTAATATATTTGGTTTATTGTAGATTTCTAATATAAGACGTTTATAATAACATCGTTTTTAAATATGTAAAAAATTTAGGATATTTTTAATATGTATATATTTTTATATATTTGGATAATATTATAATTCATGAGGGTAATGTCTACCCATAGTTTCATTAAAATAATCGGCTATTTGGAATAAAATTGTTCATGGGTTGGTGCCCGTCAGGTCATGTGATAATTTGGATCACACCATGTAGTCTAGGTTGGGGTGTTAAAAATGGTTTGAGATCCATGTTATTTTAGCTTTATTATAGTTATCTTAGGAAATGATAAAAATAAATAGGCTTAGTTGATCTTTAGTGGGGAATATCAATGTTCCTTGATATCTCATATGTAACTGAACTCCATGTTTTCAATTTTGGAAATGTTGATAAATTTGTGGAATTTCATTATATACTAATCTTGAGTTTGTTTATTTGTTACAGTGTATGTCATTTGGGTGCATTCATGCATCCCGAATATATGTGTAGGATCTCATATCATGTATATACATGTTTTATGATGGATTGTATTTCTGTAATGAGATTCGATGATTTATGATATCATTATGAGGATATATTTTTAGGATATGATTTTCTGGTATATCTATGATAGAATTAGTTTATTAAGATTTTGAATTCAACTGTGTTATATATATATATATATATATCTTTGTGTGTGTGATCTATTTTAATTTCTATATATAGAAATCTAGTCTTTAGCCTTGGATATAACTAGTAGGTTAATGTGTTATGTGTTGGGAATCTCCAAGGATATCACTTCTTATAGATATCTCATGTGTGTGTCTTATAATTGCATATGTCTTTCTTAAATGTATGTTTTTATGGTCCTTTTAAGAATTTTTTGGTACTTCAGAAAATTATAAGACAAATTTTATTAAAGTCTCTACCTAAAAAAGTAATCCAGTACGATCTCAATAAGAAGAACACCTAGTTACACCATTGGCTATGCATTAAGATTCACCTGATCCTACTACAACACCCACTTTGGGTTTTCCAGCGGTAAACCTACATCATCCCATGGTTTTATAGATTGCTTCATCTTTCGGTGGAGGGAAATAAATGGTGATAGGTAATCATGCCTAATAATCTCATTGTATACCATCATAATCCTTCTAGGTAACTGGTGGCCCTCACAGTGTAGAGGGTTTCATTGATATTATCGATGGAATATTTGAAACTTCCAGTACATCAAATGATAGGAGTGTGAAGCCATATTTCAATAATAATTAAGGACCTACTAGGGTATAGTGGGTCATTATTGTATTATATTTATGGTTTGATGTTTATACACTTTATAAATTTTTATATTGATCTTTGAAGAGTCTATTTTAGGCATGCTAAAGGTGGACCTAGAATTTGAGTGTATAGATCATAAACAGGGACTATATTAGACTCCATGTAATCTAAAAATTTATTATATTTTATTCAATTTTCTACTATTTTTAATGATAATGAAGAAAATAAGGCTTCACTGTTCAATATTTAACATCATCTACTGTATAGTATTCAAATTATCTTCTATGACTTAGTGATATCAGCACACATACATTATAAGGCCATGACTTTTGATAAGGGTCTAGAGAAGTACAAGAATATAGGTTTTCTTAAAACTTGCATTTACTTGATGAAAAAACATCCTACTTTTGTAGTGAGAGACTCTTTCGGTAGAATAAAGATGAAGTATGGGGACTTGATATCGGGTGGAAGACATACAGAGAGGAATATAGATTCGTTCACACCCTCTCTAGGATTAGGTTTTAACCTAATTATATAAAATTAGACGAAGGGTATATTTTAGTACAAGCTGAATGAATATACCTATGTAATATTTTGGATGTGGAAATGTTTGGGAGTATCCAACAATTTCTCAATAAGGTTTCACATCTATATTCTTGGAGGTATGGTCAAGTCATGGTGTAGGATAGAGCCCTGAGTATCAGACCCAGGAACCGAAAAACCATAGTTAATCAGACTATTTATGCTCTATGGAGGTAAATAAATAATCAAGATGCATGTAATATATATGATACTAATGGGGTACCAAACATAAATGGTGTTACAGAATGATATATTTTAATTTTTTTTAAAAATAATATAAACTCTTCTATATTTTTCATTCCACGCCACGCTGAATAGAACATGTGTTATACAAATGAACCATGTTTCTCTTTATTTATATGAAACTACACGACCATATTCCACTACATGAAATAAATATATTACATTTTTCTACATGAAACACTATTTTTCCTTCTATTACACAAATGTTTGAGTTACTTATACAGATTATGTTGTATAAAATACCTTGTTTTACCAAACTATAATGTAATATTGAGGGTATTGTTAATGTATTATTATACATGACAACAAGACATTGGAATGGATATTAATAATGTGATCATAAAAATATTGAAAGTATTATTTTCATATGTATGTAAAATTAATCCTTTGGTTAACTATTAGTTATAAATGAGGTTAAGAAATATATGAAAATAATGAAATTTTTTTACTAAGAAACCTATTTCTTATTGTATAGAAATATTATTATCTCAATAAATTAAACAAAACACTATGGAATATTTTTTTAATAAAATTCATATATAATATATTCCATCATTATTTCAGATATTTATATAATAGATTTAATTGGTATATGATATGAGTAAAACCAATATTATTAATAAAAGGTCTATTTTTCTAAAAGATAATTTTACCAACATTTAATGGAACACATATTTCAAATATACTTTTTAAACAATTATAATTTTTTTTTTAAATAATATACATATTTTATTTAATGATAAATATCAAAATATACCTTAGATGGTTTTTGTGTGTTTTTTGAGATTTTTAATTTATCATTGAATAATGAAAAATACTGATTTTGAATTTAAAATTTATATTTTAATTCAATTAGATTATATTGATAAATTATATTCTTAATTATTTTTAATTTATACATAGATCAATATTACTTAAATTGATCAAATTTAGGTCATTTTGATCTTTTCCAATATGAAATGGGTATAAAAATATTTCCTACTTTTAATCATTTTATTGTCAAACCACATTTTTCCATCGCTTCTACATGATTATTAATAAATTATTTTATGAAACATAAGTCATAGTATTTAAAAAAATTGATAAAATATTTTAAATAATAATAATTTATAATTTATAATAATTTTTACTTACTTTATTACAAAAAATATCAGTGTATGTATTTAAATTCAATTACACCGGTTAAAGTAAAAACGAGTTTACATAGTGGATAATAATTAACATAAGGGAAAAATAACATGTAAAATTTTACGCAAACAATTTAATGTTCATATATATACTATATTATCACTTTTACATAACATTTATAATAATTGGTGGCATATGATATAATGGAGACCTCTCAATATTGTTTACCTTTTTATATTAACAAGAATGTCACTCCACTATAAATGGTAAATCAACATCCTCACTTATTCACTCTAATAAAGATAATTGTATCATCAAAAAACTAAACATATAAGATCCTAAAATCCCTCTTATATTACTATAATCCTCACATTTGAAATATAATAAACCATGGAATCCATTTTGTGCAAACAAAAAAAACTTACCTGAAAAAGATGAAACATTATTCAATGTTCATTTCAGTTTTATTTCATTATAAACTCATTATGATATTATTATTCAATAATTATATAGTGTCATTAATATAAAAAATATACAATGATTATTTTATTATAAGTAATCTTCCATCACATGCAGACAATTCTTTTAAATGGGTAAAGATCGTATCATTTGTTTGTAGGGCGGACTATCACCTCGCAAAACGATGTTATTTTTTCCAATACCACTGTTAATAGAAATGAATTATGATATAAATAGTATTTTTATATGAAATATATAACATTTATTATATATATTATTATAATATAATTATTTTTTAAAATATTCCTCATTGATTTCTTTTTTTCTAAATACTTTATCTTTGTTTGTGGACATGGGCATTACCGCCTCTTCAAAGTGATGTGATTTGATCAAAAATTTATGTAATGTATTAAGGATGGGTTTAATAAAATTATATGATATATATGAAATATTTATTATACTATGATAATATATGTATTTATATATATATATATATATTTTCTTTTACATTCATTCATTCAGTATGATTATAAAAATGATACAATGATTATGTGTTTGTACGAAGTTTCATCTCCCAGAACGGTGTATTCCATTTGATAATTCTATAATTTATATATTATTATAAATATATATACAAATAATATATAATATATTTAAATAAGTTTTTAAAATTCTTAAATAATTAAATATTAATCTCAATAATATGATCATGAATAACATGTCAAAATGTATATGAAAAACAAAGCTGGTATTTCTAGAAACATAAGATTAACAAGAAATTGTAATTAAATGTGTTATATAAAATAATAATAAAATTATATATTGTATTAAATATAAAAATATGGTTCCATTGATGATTTAAAATAAAATTATAAAAATTATTTAGTAATTTTTAATGTGTACGATAAATACCAGACAAATGGTAAGTGTTTTTTCATGCCACTTTTCATTCATTTAGACTAATGCCTAATTTACCCCCCAATTATTTTGTTGATATATATACTACCCCTGAATGTAATCTATTATTTTTATAAATAATTATATCTGTATTTATATATCCTCTTAATAATCTTTTATTCATGGTGATTATTGCTAAAAAGTTACCAAATTAGTAATTTAAATTTATTTCAATTTTTCTTATTTATGATACATGTAATGTTATGCACCTATAATTTTTTTGGGGTGTATATAATAAAAAATTACATGTCATATCATGAAAATATTTAATTTAATTAAAATTTATGAATAATTTATTTTTATTCTAAAATGATTATTTTGATTCAATGTTTCCAATGTGGTGATGTTTATTCATACGCTCTTATCATGTATCATGGATATTTATTATTATTATTCGGTTGATGAAATATTATGATCCATTTCTCAAAAAATATAATGATTTATTTATAAATTTTTAATTTTAGATATATTCATGTATTGGTAGTATTTTTTCACTCAATGATAATTTTTGGAAGTAAGATTTTTTTAAAGAAAATAAGACTTTTTTTTGTTCTCGTTGACTAGAAATATTTTTTATTAAAAATTCAATGATTTCTAAATATCATTTCAAAAATATTTTTAAAATATATTTCAATCTAATTAAATGTAAAATTATTTTAAATTAGTTTTATTTTTTATAAAATCTATTAAAATTGTTTTCAACACTTCTATTATAATATTTGCAAGTAATTTTAAGTGGAATAATTTTTTAAGGATGTGTTTTGTTTTAATTAATGTTTCTTAAATAAGAAATGTTTTATTTTGCAATAAATGTATTTAATAAATTTTTTAATAGTATATTAAAATTTTTAAAATTATTTTTTAATGAAAAATATTTTGAAAATGTTCAATGTTTTAAAAAATTAATTTTATGGAATGGTTATTTTCCTTAGGAATTTTTCAAAGAGTTCTCTCAAAATCCATTTACATATACGATTTAATCATTTGATATAAATTATTTTGTATTAGGGACATAAATAAAAAATATGATTAATATCCTTTCATTAATGGGTAAGGTTTTTATGGAATGATGTTTATGACACCCATTCTCTTTCATGGGTTGAACAATGATAAATTTTTATAAAAGGATCTTTATATTACGAGTAATTCTAGGTTGAAATGATTATAAAACCGTTATTTTTTTCTATAGGTAATTATATGAAGAAATTTTTATGTTACTGATTTGATTTCATGGGTTACGATATGATGATTATGAAACTCATGCCTTTTTATTGTTCATGTCAAGATGAACTCATTTTATATTATGGAACGTGTACTTAATGTGGGTGGGACATATAACTACATCCAAATAAATGGGTAATGATTTATATATACTTGTAAAAATATGGGAAACATGTTTAGGTACTTTATCAATAATTAGAAACATGTGTGCTCAAATCCAAAAGGGGAAACAGGTGGGACCTGATACATAATGGGAAACAATTGTTTCCGAATCCATAATGGTAAAAAGGTGCATCCTGATCCAGAATGGGAATCATGTGTTCCCTCATAAAAAATGGGAAATGGGTGTGATACACAATTGGAAATATCTGGGTCATAATCCAAAATGGGACAGAGGTGCGTCCTGATCAACAATGGGAAACATGGGCATCCTAATCCACTGAACAGAACATGTGTGTCCTCACCCATTCATAGTATTCATTTCCCAAAGTTAATAAAAATATTTTATGTGGGAGTATTAAATGGGATGTTCTTTTTTGGAAACAATCTATATATTTCAACATGTTATATGATTTTTTCCATGATTCCAAATACAATAAACTATTATTATCCTCACACATGTATTTTTTTAATGTTTTGAATATTCTTTAAAAATGATGTAATATCAATGTATGCTAACCATGGTTAGCTATAGTTGTCATCCAAGGAGATTTTTATTCAATCGGGGAAACTCACATGCGTAAATTTTAGTGATATCATTGGAGATATTGGTAGAGATATCTCTTGGGATATCTCTAAGGATATGTATATATATATGATAATGTTTAAGAAAAATTAATATAATATTTATAAATTATACAATTAGTGGTTTACTAGAAATAAATCTCATTATAGATATTTTAATTCGATTTGGATTTGACATAGACATAATAATGTAAAACAACCCCACAAATTCATGTTGACCTACACATTATCGAGTACTACTCCAGGAAAACTATCATTAATATAGGCCTGGTTTGAATCTCCTAGGATATTTTTTTTTAACTTCACATGATTGGTATAAAACATCGTTAATAATGACTATTAAGTACCTCTGATAAACCTAATGTCTCATAGTTTAATTAATTTTTCATTATTTATAAATCCTTTTTTGTAATGTTTTATGATTATGTGGTTTTTTCCTTGATATTTATTGTTCATAATCTGATTTTTAGTTCTATGAAATTTAAATAATTTGGATAACATTTAATTTTATATAATTTGAAAGTATGAGAATTTTTTAAATCACTTCCATAAATTTAAATATCATAAAATTAATTTGGAATGTGGAATGATTGTTTGATATACTATTGAAGATAAAGATTCGATGTATGACAAGTGAATAGTATGGGTTATTCTGATTATAGTTTTTTAGTAAAAATATGTTGAATGATTAAATTGATTTATAGTAACATTAGTAGATTATACAAAAATTCTATGATAGGTGACTAAATAGTATCATGATAAAACATGTATAATGATTTATGTATAAAGTTGGATGACTAAAATGTATATTCATTGGAATTCGAGAATTGTGTTCTTGGAAACATCAAGTATTTATTTTTTATTAATGATTTAAATATAATTTTATTAATGGTTGTAATTAAATATAAAATTGATTTAATGTAATAAAAATATATTAATTAAGAGATAGTAAAACTTATTGTGTTGTTGATATTGAGATAATTATGTTTTTCTTGGACAAATAAATGATTTTGGATAATGAAAATTTGGATTTACTAATTGCAATGGAACTGATTATTGATTTTTCAACAAACTATTACCTATTATCATATATTATCATTAAAAAATTTTATTTAGAAATATGTAATATAATGAAGGATATTTTGAATAATAAAGAATTCCTATATTAATAATGATTTATTGTAATTATCATGTTTTAATAAAATACATAATGAATTTATTCACTTGTTTGGTATTTGAAAACCCATAGATACCTTATGATATATGTGGGATAAATTCTATGATATTTTTTAGATAATTAATGTCTTTATTTCTAAGTTTCTTAACTTTTATCTTTTATAAGGGTTATATGGTTAACTATTTATGTAATCATTTTTTGTAAAATTCATATGATGTTTTAGAGATGAAAGTTTTATCCCTCCATATAATATTTGTAACTGTCGGATAACATGTGATAAAATTTTTACTATGATTTAAACTAATATTAGATGTAATGACTTTTCATTCAACCACATGATTAGTTCATATATTAGGAATGAAAAATTCACCTTCATTTCTTAGATTTTGAGATGAATTTGAGATTTAGAAACACACAAACAAAGGGCGTGATTGTGAATCTATAAGTAAATAAAATAATGTTTGTATATTTCCTTATGTTATTATATTATAAAATAATTAATCAACTCTAGGAAAATAATATTAAGATAGAATAATCATAATAAATTCGATTCTACTAAACTGGTTCAATTATAATTCATCACATATTATTTGTTTTAATGCCTTTAACTTTTCATTCATCATTCACATGTTGGTGATAAGGGATCCGGGTCCCCCTCTACAATTATTTTTTTCCTTCCACATCAAATCATTACAATTAAACTATGTTCTCTTATGTGGAAACATATTTATGAATTACATTGGATAACCATTTTGGATCAAATTTTCATTTTTAAATGATTTTTAACTATTAAGTATTCTATGAATGGATCAATCATGTATTAAAACATTATTTTAATAGATGAATTTAATTTGATAATGTATTTTTAATAATGGAAGAATGTAAAAATCCATGATTTTGAGAAATATTTATTTAAAATATTCGATATTTTTCATTTCATGAAACACTGAATAAATATTGATTTATAGAAAACCACCAATCCATTACTTAATTCAATGCACCAATATGTCGATATTTCAATACATGAAACCCATATATTAGCTTGTGGTAAATTAAACACTATTTTGTATTATTTCACCAAAAAAATATACATTCTTTTATGAACTTGTGATATATGCAAGGCATAGATTTGGTAAAATACAATGTACTTTTGATATTATTATTAAAATATTATTATAGTTACTACCAGTATACTTTAAATGAAGTTAAAAAATTATATTATCAAAATTTTAGAAATAAGGTTTATAAATTTATATAAAAGTAATCATTTGGTTATCAATTTTTAATAAATGAAAAGAAGAACTATTTTAAAACATAAAATTCCATTTCTATGAATATGATTTTTCTATGTAGAAACACCATATTATCTCAATAAATTATTAAAAAAACATTGTATTAATGTTTTCAATAAAATATAATTATTATATATTCAAGAAATATTCTTGATAATCATCTAAATTGTTTTATATGAAATAATATATGAATAGAATACTTTTTATGAATAAAATAATATATTTTTTGTAAAGGTAATTTTCCAACCATTTAATGGAGCACATGTTTTAAATTTTTTGTAAAATATTTATAATTTTAATTTGAAATAATAAACTTATTATTTTTTTGAGAAATAAAATAACTAAATTTTGTTGAATTCTATTTATTTGTATTAGAAGATTCAATTTTTAATGAATATTTAAAAAAAATGACTTTTAATTGAATTTTATTCATCTAATATATTTATATGGTTTAATTATATTTCTTATCGATCAAAAGGAATTTTTAGATACATTTTACATCTATTAATCCATTTTAGATCAATAAAACCAATTTTTCATTGATATTGTGTATTAAAACAATTAAAAATTTTAATCATCTTCACATTTGAAAAATATTATTTCATTCCAACAATGTGATTATTATTAAATTATTATAGGATAAATTAGTGATTAGAATTTGAAAAAATGGATTCCATGTTTTTAATCCTCATAATATATATTTACTAAAATGGTTAATCATGTTTTTATGAATAAAAATTATGGAATGTAATTATAATTAATTAAATTGATTAAGGTAAAGAAGAGTTTACATTGTGGTCAAACATTATCTTAAGGAAAAAATACTATAGAAACATGTAAAAATAATTTTTAGGCAATATTTAAAACCTATAATTACTTTCCTAAAAAATGGATATTTTTTTGTGGCATGTTATTTAAGGGATACATCTCAATAATTGTTACCTTTTTATATTTATAAGAACAACACTCCTCCCCAAATATAAAAGGGAACTCACACCACATAGTTATAATGACCATTAAATCCATATGTATCTTAAAAATATTGTAAAATATTCTCCTAAGAAACATTTTCTTATCCTATAATACATTTGTTTTTCAGAAATCCTACCATGGAAGCCCATTAGTGAAATCCAAAATGGTTTACTAGAAAAATTGGACACAGTTTTTAACAAGCATTCTTATTTTATATCATTCTCAAATATTAATTTATTCTTATTCTCTATTTATATAATATCATAATTAACCTATTTATACTAATATAATGTTATTAAATGTGTTCTTCCAATACATACACACACCTCAATCCAATGTGTGACGATCTTACCATTCATGTGTATAGAGGAGTACCCCCTCCTGAAAAAATGTTATTCATTTTTTATTTTACCACCCCTCATGGATATGAATTATGATGAAAATAAGTTTTTATATGAAATATATAATATTTATGATGTCCTTATGCTTCAGGAAATATTATATAAATAATACCTTCATGATTTCAATTTTTTATAAATATGATAAATTCGTTTCTGGGCATGTGGACTACTGCCTCCTAAAAGTGATTTGATTATTCCACACATTACAGCGAATGTATGACAGATGCATTTGGTAAATATATATGATATATATAAAATTATATTTATATTTTAATTATTATTATTATATATAAGTGGGTGTCATTTACTTTATTTTATTCAATATGACATTGAAAGGGAAACAATGTTCATGGGAACAGACAACATACTTCTCCTTGTAGAGTGTATTCCATTCAATATTTCTATATTTATAAATAATATTAAATATTTATTACTTGAATATAAATTATATTTTTATTATGTTCATAATATATTAAATATGATATTAATTATCTAACTATGTGGATCAATAATAATGAGTCAAAACATATATGAAAAATAAAGCCGATATTACCTCAAAATGTAACATTCACTTGAAATTGTTTATAAATGTGTAATATAATGTCATAATATAACATTATATTCTATGATATATAATAATATGGTTATGTTGTATTTTTATTACAAATTACTATTTATTAGCCTAGAGGACTAAATGTGTACGAATAATTTCATGACATAATGTAAGGGGTTAAAAATGTCATTTTTAGTTTTATAAGGCATATGTATTATTCATTACTAATTTATTTTCTGTGTTTTATATACATACCATCAATGTATTCTATGATAATTATAATTAAATTTATTTTTATTTACTTATACATTTTATTATCCATCATTCAAGGGGTTTATGGTTCAAATGTTTCCAAATCAGTAAAGTAAATTTGTGTCAATTTTCATTATTTTAGATATATTTCATATTATGCACATATAATTTTTATGGGGTTTATATAATAATTATTGACATATTATATCATTAATATCGTTATTTTAATGATATTTTATTCTTCAGGCAATGTTATTATTACATTTTTTGATTCAACAAAACCAAACTATTATAGTTTATTTTTATAATCACATTTTAAGTGAAATAATTATGATTATGATATCATTGATAAAATATTATGATCCATATCTAAATAACTAACATGAATTTTATTCTCCTATATTTATTCATGTATTCATAAAATTTCTCCACTATTTCGTACATATGATAATTAAAAATTTATTGAGACAATTCGGCTTTATTTATCTTCGGTTGAAAATATTTTTTATTAAAAATAACATCTTTTCTAAAAATGTTTTCAAAAATGGATTCAAATGATATTTTCATCTTATTTTTATGTAAATTGATTTTAATATTTCTATTATTTGTAATTGTGTTTTAATTTTTTTTCTAAATATTTCATTAAATGTTTTCAATGTTATTTTCAACAAAAAAGGATTCGGAAAAATGTTAATATATTAATTACAATTTTTAAAATGAGAATTGATAATTTTCACAAGATATTATTTAAATGATTTTTAAATATAAATATATATGTTTTAATGAGTTTGGTAAATAAATGGAGGTAAAATATTTCCTTTATTTTAAAATGTGATTTTTAAATAAAAGTTACAATCCTTAAACAATTTTCCACGCCATCATTCAAATAATTCTCCATATTATATGTTATAATTTTATATAGTGTAATATTAATTTAGGATGTTATTGAAGAATAATATTCATATTCATTTATGAATAGTGAATGTTTTAATGGAATGTTGTTTATGACACCCATTTCTCTTATATGGGATATGGCATAATAAATTCAAATGAAGCATGGTTCTTTTAATGGGTTATTCTATGATGAAATGATTTCGAAAAATATATTATTTCCATAGGTTTTGATAAGATGATATTTTTATGACACCCATTTCATTTTACGGGTAATGAAATAATGTTTATGAAACCCTTCACATTTTATATGACATGATTTAATGAATGTTTTATTATCATGTTCTGTATGAATGTAATGTTTAATTATGTGATGGGTAGTACCTTTGTCTCTCTTCAATTAATTAGATAAATATCTATATCTCATGACATAATTATGGGAAAAGGTGAAAAAGCTTGTTCCAAAATGGGTAACTGGTGTTCCATTATCCACATTGAGAAACGTGTTTGTCATTATCCATAATAGGAATGTGTTGTGTCTTGATCCACAATAGAAAATAGGAAGTCTATAATCCATAATGGGAGATAGGTGTGTCTTGATCCAATATGGGAACAATAGTGTTGTGTTTCACTATATTTATTATCTTGTTAGTTAACCCTGACAGAAGAAATGGTTTTCTATATTTTTTATGTTGAAACACATATATGTTATGATATTATTTTTCTTGGTAAATAATGATGATTTATCATCATTATCATTAATGTATCATGAACAATTAATCATAATACCAAGATTCATGTATATATTCTTTGATATGTAGGATACGATTGTCAAATGTTATTATCATGTTCTCTCTCCCTTATTCACCTGTTAGTCTTATGTATCTTCATTATTTACCCATTATAATTATATGAATTGACTTTTCTTTTGTTTCGTTTCCCTGATTCATGATTAAATGTTGTAATTTGTATTATTTAATGGGAATATATTTAAGGAAAACATTGATCATCATTCAACAGGATATAATATTTTTTTCCCATGTTTTTCAAAAAACTGAAATATTATTTTCCTTAGACATATCTTTTTTAATGTTATGAATATTGATATAAAATGTTATAATAACCCTATATGTTATTCATGGGTCACTATTGGTGGAGAGTGACCTTATATAGTTATAGGTACAATTTTTATTACCAATAGGATAAATATATATTTTTTATTTAGGATCCTCCCATTCCATTATATCTTCTCACATAATCAATGTACTAGATTTACCAACTATGTATTCTTCAAATTATCACTCTAGAACACTCTATAAGTAAAGAGTATATAATATCTATAGTAATTTCATTATTGTCCAGTAGTTGTTTCTAGCAATTCCAAAATTTAATTATTCATGATCCAATATAATACAAATATTGATGTATTATTTGGAATAGACAGATTGACCAGTTAGAGAAATCATATAATATAATACTATATATTTTCATTATTCACCTTTGAAATTGGAGATATGATCAAGTCTAATAGTGAGTGGTATGTGAGAGGAAGATGGATGAGACTAGAATCGATACAGATTGTAAATATCTCAACTCAAGTAGAAGGCATAACTCTAGTAGTATAATTATCAACAGCACTCTATATTTTTTTTAATAGTGTAAAAATATTAAGATGTTTTCTGATATGACTAATAATGTCTTACTCTAGACTATGAAACATAGTTTTATATTGTTTATAAACATTTTGATAAATTGATATCAATTCATCCTTATCGCATGACACCAGTTGAACTGATATAGTTGAATATGAAGTTAGAAGACTAATAGGTGAATGTATTTATCAGAGATATCATATATCCTTATGGCTCACTATTGTTGTTTGGTAATAATGAAAATGGAATTATACCATCCTATGTGGACTACAACAATTTGAATTTGGTAATAGAGAATAATGGGGACCCTTCACCCAAGATTAATAATATGATTGATAAATTATTAGGGGACCGATTCTTTTCCATTATTTATTCCGGTTTTGGATATCATTAATAACAGACCAAAAAAGAGGACGTTCCTAATATACCATTTATGATAATATATTTAATGTATAAATATTTTTCATGATGTTAGGGTTAATAAAATCTTCAGTGGTGTCCATGGATCTCATGAATAGGATTTTCCAACCATATGTTGAGTCTTTTATCATGGTATTCAAGGATGAGATCCAAATCTACTAGGGGAAGTAATATATGCATTTTAAAAAATTATATTATATTAAGTACAATTTTAGAACATCAAATTTATACCAAACTATCAATGGTTAATTTTTTTTCTTAATATAATGTTTCTCATAAAAATAATTTCGTGAATATAGACTTTTATTATACCAAGATATGTTTGAGGTTGTTTTTTCTTGGACACACCTCTAGAATGTGTTTGAGATAATATTTTCCATGGGGATTGTTAGGTAATATTTCAAATTCATCTACTAATTATTCTATTTAGTTTCATCAATGATATATAAGTAAACTTGTGGGTAGATTTTTACTATTTTTATTAGTGTGAAATTTTATTCTTAGGGTTGATGGGGAGATATTTGAGGACACCAATTTTGATTCTTCTTTAGCAAAACAATTATATACATAGTTCACAATGGTTACATTCTTGTTGGTATGGGATATTTATTCATGAAAATGTATTGGATACATTATTATAGGTCACACCAATTATATCCCCATGAGCAGAACTACTTGACATAGGAATTAGAGTTTGTAGTGGTGGTCAACGCTCTAGAGTGTTTGTGATATTCTCCCTTTAGTGATAGGTTTTTCATTTAGAAGGATAAAAATATTTTGGGTAAATTATTTTTTTTTTGATAAATAAATTCTAGGTATAGAAATTGGGAAGAGTGTCAGTAAAGATTAATGATTGAGATGGACTTTTTTCTTGGTGAAGGCAATTCCTTCTCAAATTCTCTCTATAGGAAAATTCTAGATATATATTATATTATAGAGTGGAAATAGTTTGAGGAATGCCACCAAATGATTTTGGTGTATGAGTGTCTAATTTTCAATAAATGGATAAATGATTAAAAGAATCAATGACTTTTATTTGCATTTTTTCTATAGAAGATTTGGTAATGGTCTTCTAGGAGAAAGATCCCAAATTCATAGTGAAACATTAGTTATTTACATTGAACAATTCACTTATAGGGTGGTCAATAGATTATGAAAAATTTTCTATGATCATGGGAATGTTGTAGTTATTGAATCTATAGTGGATAGTCTCATGATAGACTCCCATGGTTTAAAATGGTTAGTGTATCCTTGGAGAAGAAAATTTATGATGGTATTAAACACTAATTTTTGTGTCCATCAATGGAGGAGACAACACATGTTTATTTATTAATGCCTTACGTACAATATAATGATGGATAATCATTAAGATCATGATTCATTACATTAGTGAATTCTATTTTATATGTAAAAGATGTATTAAATGATGATTGATTTTTTTGGGGAGGATACACTAGAACTCATGGATTCATGATGTTTTTTGGGTTATAGTTAACTGGATGATGATGGTGGCTCATTTCCTTCTAATTTAGAGACTGTTTCTATAGAAGGATATAGTAATATATTTATATGTGAGGTTGTATTATGTCATTGAGTTCCATTGGGAATAATATTTTATAGTGACATTTGAATATAATTTTGTCATATATAGAAATTACATAAGGCTTTGGGTAAAAAACGTGAAGTTGATTACGACGTATACTATACCTGAACCCACACCCCAAAATCTGGAGATGGTATTATAAAATATAAATGTCTATATTTGAAACTAATTAAGATGAAAATAAATTTCATTATCAAAAACTAAATATATATAATGAAATTCTAGTATCATATATATTCTCTAGGACATATCGTATATATGATATTATATAATTTAGAAGAACTCTTATACAAAAAATATAGAATACATTAACTGTGAATTTATCCCACTTAACCTTAAATTTCATATTTAACATTATGTCATCATCATAATCTATAAAGAATAATTATAATCATAATTTATTTGACATAAATCATTATAATCTGGGAAAAAGATAACACAATCATGGTGAGATCGGGTAATTGGTAGGGGTAAACATATAAATTAATGATTTAAATTCATCAATGATCATACAAAGTGAATTTTGGATTTATGAACTAATAATATTGAATGAGAAAAACAAAATAGAGCTCAAACAAATCAATACATAAATCATAAATCCGGATACATTGAATAAGTATTTATAAAAAAGAAAGAGTCATAAGAATTAATAACCAAAAGTCTTTTGATTACAATATTTATCAAATAAAACATTGAAAATCCATGACAAGAGATGTTACAATGTGTTGGTATCCTATGACAACATCATCATTGAACCCTGAAAAAACTTTTTCAACTATAATATCCATATGGAGGACAACCAATATAATTATCTTTAGAACGTAATCAAGTCCCATTGAATTAGAGCACTATCATAGAATAACCATTTTATAATTTATTTTTGTCTTATCCTACATGATATGGATGCACCATTCATTTATAATGTCTATGTCCCAAAAATTTATGAAATAATATGATGGATGTAAAAAACATTTTTTAATTTTTCTTTTAAAACATAGTTTTTGGCGAAAAATGGGATTTAAAGGAAGAAGATAATAAAGATGTTTCCTCATAAAAACATTCTTTAAAACTAATTAGTACATAAAAAGGGAAAATTGATGGTAAAATTCCATTTTCATGAGATAAGTGGAGGGTGTGAATTTATAAATGTTTCATGGGAGGTGGATCATAATATATTATCATTGAAAACATAATAGTAAACAATACAAATTAATCAAGTGATTATTACATGAAATTATTACCACATCTATAACATTGAATTACAAGCACCCTAAATGAATAAAAGTAAATGAATATCAAAACATCATGATATTTAATAAATTAATTATATTTCATTTAAAATTGTATATTTATAATTTCATAAAAATAAGGATATTAATGATTTTAAATTATAAAAGGGTATGAATATTAAACTCATTAAATAATATAGGATTAAAACATAACATATTTCACAAAGAAGAAAAATCAGAACAATAATACGTTACCACTCTTTAAAATTGTTAACCACAACCCCCATGAAAGTTACATAATCAAATTTAAACATAAATCACTAAAATATTGATGAAAATCTTCATAAAATATAGTCATGGTATGTATATTCACGACATTAAATAAATAGATGGTGAATGTGGTATGAGTCTCATATATGAAAAAAAATTAGAAGGAAATCCCTTACCTTGAGTCTAGACATTCCATTTAAGTCCTTTAAATCATATATAATATGCTTAAGACGATTATTTGACTTCATAAAAAATTATAGGATTATTTAATTATACAGAAATTATTTATCTTAGTTCATTTTATCCAAATTCTAAAATCGTTAATTAGGTAACCCCACATCGGATGTTTTGAGGACATTCAGTTCATTGTTTCAAAACACGTTCAGTGTGTTGACTATGGTCACATAGGTCATTATCGAAACATATAAAATTAATAAAATTCATAAATAAAATATTTTTTCATAAATTATAATTTAAAATCTAGTCTTGAATTATTTTTATAGAAATAAATTATTTTAAGATAATTGGGCTAGTATCTCATGAGTACGAATGAGTAACCATTCCATTTTGAATAATCACCATAGAAAGTAGGTATGTAATATTTTATATTTAAATGTTGATAATAATTTCACATATATATATAACTAATAATTTTAATGTACTTTTATATATAATTCATATGGTCTGGTCATGAAAATATAGTCACTTCACTTCAGGATGGAGGTCTTCAACATGTGCATGAATAACGATATCATTTTCTAGTCTGTAAAATTTTATTTAATAAATTTATATATTTTTTATTGACAATGATAAATATTTCACTAATTTAATTATTATGTAATTTTTATCACACATATAAAATCCCATTACCCTTATTTCCTTCCATGTAAAGCATTAGTGAAAATGTAATATCAATATTTTGTGAGGTTGAAGTCTATTGTCCACATGAACACTTCCATTGTAATCAACAATGAATGGAAAGTAAAAAATTAAAAATGAGATATAATAGCTCTATATTTTTAAATGTGTTTAAAATTAATATATATACATTAATTCCATTATTAAAAAAATCTGTGAGGGGAAATAATGGAAAATGAATGGTCTTCTCTCAAGAGGTGATAGTTTTTTGTAAAATCATCGATGGTTTCATATAAAATATAATAGAAGTAGATATTGATTTAAGAAATTAAATTATTACAATAATATATTTATTTATATTAGTTACTTATATTATCAAATGAGAATAATGAAAGAATGTTTTGAGGAGGTGGAAGATGAAATAATACAAAAAATAATTGTTTGGAATTTTACATTTTCAGGAAACACATATTAAAGATTATAACAAATAATTTACAGGAATTTATATATGAAAAAATTAGATATTATAGGAATAGGGTATGGTAATATGGTAATTATTTTCTTAGGTATTTATGAGAGAAATGGTGTATTATAGAGTTAATAATTCAGCTGAGTGGGTGGCCTTTTATCAGGGAAACTCATATGAGTAAATTTTAGTGATATCATTGGAGATATTGTTAGAGATATCTCTTGGGATATCTCTAAGGATATATATATAGATAGGATAATGTTTAAGAAAAATTACTATAATATTTATAAAGTATACAATTAGTGGTTTACTAGAAATAAATCTCATTATAGATATTTTAATTTGATGTGGATTTGACATAGACATACTAATGTAAAACAACGCCACAAAATCATGTTGACCTACACATTATCGGGAACAACTGCATGACAACTAGCATTAATATAGGCCTGGTTTGAATCTTATGGAATATATGTTTTTTAATTTCAAATTTTTTTTATAAAATATCGTTAATAATGACTATTAATTACCTCTGATAATACTAATGTCTCATAGTTTAATTAATTTTTTATTATTT
Organism: Viscum album; assembly: GCA_963277665.1. Taxonomy (NCBI): domain Eukaryota; kingdom Viridiplantae; phylum Streptophyta; class Magnoliopsida; order Santalales; family Viscaceae; genus Viscum; species Viscum album. The sequence goes on from OY728147.1 coordinate 1,611,616,908, forward strand.
ATAAATCCTTTTTGTAATGTTTCATAATTATGTGGTTTTTTCCTTGATATTTATTGTTCATAATATGATTTTTAGTTCTATGAAATTGAAAGTATTTGGATAACATTTAATTTTATATATGATGAATATATGAGATTTTTTTAAATCACTTTCATAAATTAAAATATCATAAAATTAATTTGGAATGTGGCATGATTTTTTGATATACTATTGAAGATAAGGATTCCATGTATGAAAAGTGAATAGTATGGGTTGTTCTGATAATATATTTTTAGTAAAAATATGTTGAATGATTAAATTGTTTTATAGTAACATTAGTAGATTATAAAAAAATTATATGATAGGTGACTAAAGAGTATGATGATAAAACATGTTTAATGATTCTTGTATAAAGTTGGGTGATTGAAATTTATATTCATGGAATTTGAGAATTGTGTTCTTGGAAAAATCAAGTATTAATTTTTAATTAATGATTTAAAAATAATATTATTAATTGTTGTAATTAAATAGAAAATTGTTTGAACGTAATAAAAATATATTAATTAAGATATAGTAACACTTATTGTGTTCTTGATATTGAGATAATTATGTTTTGATTGGACAAAGAAATGATTTTGGATAATGTAAATTGGGTTTTACTGATTGCAATGGAACTTAATATTGATTTTTCTAAAAACTATTACCTATTATCATATATTATCATTAAAAAAGTTTATTTAGAAATATGAAATATAATGAAAAATAATTTGAATAATAAATAATTCCTATATTAATAATGATTTATTGTAATTATCATGTTTTAATAAAATACATGGTGAATGTATTCACTTGTTTGGTATTTGAAAACCCATAGATACCTAATGATATATGTGGGATCAATTCTATGAAATTTTTAAGATAATTAATGTCCTTATTTCTAATGTTCTTGACTTTTAAATTTTATAAGGGTTATATGGTAAACCATTTATGTAATAATTTTTGGTAAAATTCATATGATGTTTTAGAGATCAATGTTTTACCCCTCCATATAATATTTATGAGTATTGGATAACATGTGATAAAAATTTTACTATGATGTAAACTAAAAATAGATGTAATGACTTTTCATTCTACCACATGATCATTTCTTATATTAGGAATGAAAAATTAACCTTCATTTCTTAGAGTTTTAGATGAATTTGAAATTCAGAATCACACAACCAAAGGGCATGATTGTGAATCTATAATTAAATAAAATCAAGTTTGTATATTTTATTAATTTATTATATTATAAAAGAATTAATTAACTCTAGTAAAATGATATTAAGATAGATTAATCATAATACATTCGATTCTACTAAAATGGTTAATTATAATTCATCACATATTATTTGTTTTAACGCCTTTAACTTTTCATTCATCATTCTCATGTTGGTGATAAGGGATCCGGGTCCCCTCTACAATTATTATTTTTTCTTCCACATCAAATCATTACAATTAAACTATGTTCTCTTATGTGGAAACATATTTATGAATTACATTGGGTAACCATTTTGGTTCAAATTTTCCTTTTTAAAATTATTTTTAACTATTAGGTATTCTATGAATGGAACAATCATGTATTAAAAAATTATTTCAATAGATGAACTTAATTGGATAATGTATTTTTAATAAAGGAATAATGTAACAATCCAAGATTTTGAGAAATATTTATTTTAAAATTTATTTAAACTATTCGATATTTTTCATTTCATGCAACACTGAATACTGATTGATTTATAGAAAACCACCAAGCCATTACTTATTTCTATGCACCACCATGTCGATATTTCACTACATGAAACCCATATATTAGCTTGTGGTAAATTAAACACTATTTTGTAATATTTTACCAAAAAAATATACATTCCATTATGAGCTTGTGATATGTGCAAGGCATAGATTTGGTAAACTACAATTTAATTTTGATATTACTATTAAAATATTATTATAGTTACTACTAATATACTTTAAATGAAGTTAACAAACAATATTAACAAAATTTTAGAAATAAGGTTTATAAATTTATATAAATGTAATCCTTTGGATATCAATTTTTAATAAATGAATGGAAGAACTATTTTAAAACATAAAATTCCATTTCTAGGAATATGATTTTTCAATGTAGAAACACCATATTATCTCAATAAATTAATAAAAAACATTTTATTAATTTTCTCAATAAAATTTAATTATTATATATTCAATAAATATTCTTGATAATCGTCTATTTTTTATAGGATACAAGATATGAATAGAATACTTTTTAAGAATAAAATAATATAGTTTTTGGAAAGGTAATTTTCCAACCATTTAATGGAGCACCTGTTTTGATTTTTTTTACAATATTTATAATTTTAATTTGAAATAATAATCTTATTATTTTTTGAGAAATAAAATAACAAAATTTTTCTGAATTTTAGGTATTTGTCTTTGATGTTTCAATTTTTAATGAATAGTGAAACAAAATTAATTTTAATTGAATTATTTTTTCATCTAATATATTTATTTGGTTTAATTCTATTTCTAATCGATCAAAAGGAATTTTTAGATACATTTTACGTCTATTAATCCGTTTTAGGTCATTAAAACCAATTTCTCATTGATATTGTGTATTAAAACAATTAAAAAGTTTAATCATCTTCACATTTAAAAAATATTTTTTCATTCCAACTATGGGATTATTCTTAAATTATTATAGGCTAAATTAGTGATTAGATTTTGAAAATATCAATTCCATGTTGTTAATCCTCATAATATATATTTACTAAAATGTTCAATAATGTTTGTAGGAATAAACATTATGAAATGTAACTATAATTAATTAAATAGATTAAGGTAAAGAAGAGTTTACTTAGTGGTCATAAATTATCTTAAAGAACAAATACTATAGAAACAAGTAAAAAAAAAATTAGGTGATATTTATAACCTATAATTATCTTCCTCAAAAATGGACATTTTTTTGTGGCATGTTATTTATGGGATACATCTCAATAATTGTTACCTTTCGATATTTATATGAACAACACTCCTCCCCCAATATAAAAGGGAACTCACACCATATATTTATAAAGACCATTAAATCCTTATGTATCTTAAAAATATTGAAAAATAATCTCCAAAGAAACATTTTTTTTATCCTATAAGAAATTTTTTTTTCAGAAATCCTACCATGGAAGCCCATTAGGGGAATCCAAAATGGTTTACTAGAAAAATTAGATATAGTTTTTAACAAGCATTCTTATTTTATATCTTTCTCAAAATATTAAATTATTCTTATTCTCTATATATATAGTATCATAATTAACCTATATATACTAATATACTGTTATTAAAAGTGTTCTTCCAATACCTGCACACACCTCAATCCAATGTGTGACGATCTTACCATTCATGTGTATAGAGTAGTACCCCCTCCTGAAAAAATGTTATTCATTTTTTATATTACCACCCCTCATGGATAGGAATTATGATGAAAATAAATTTTTATATGATATATATAATACTTATGATGAAATTATGCTTCTGGAAATATTATATAAATAATAACTTTATGATTTCAATTTTTTGTAAATATGATAAATTCGTTTCTCGGCCTGTGGACTACCGCCTCCTAAAAGTGATGTGATTATTCCACACGTTACAGTGAATTTATGAAAGATTAATTTGGTAAATATATAAGATATATATAAAATAATATTTATATTTTAATTATTATTATTATATATAAGTGTGTGTCATTTACTTTATTTTATTCAATATGACATTAAAAGGGAAACAATGTTCACAGGAACATACAACATACTTCTCCTTGTAGAGTGTATTCCATTCCATATTTATATATTTATAAATAATATTAAATATTTATTTTCTGAATATAAATTATATTTTTTTATGTTCATAATATATTAAATAAGTTATTAATTATCTAACTAAGTGGATCAATAATAACGAGTCAAAACATATACGAAAATTAAAGCAGATTTTTCCTCAAAACGTAACATTCACTTGAAATTGTTTTATATGGGTAATATAATGTAATAATATAACATTATTTTCTATGGTATATTATAATATGGTTGTGTTTTATGTTTATTACAAATTATTATTTATTACACTATAGGTCTGAATGTGTAGGAATAATTTCATGACATAATATAATGGGTTAAAAATCTCATTTGTAATTATATAAGGCATTTGTATTATTCATTACTAATTTATTTTGGGTGTTTTATATACATACCATCAATGTATTCTATTATTATTATAATTTTATTTATTTTTTTTTACTTATCCATTTTATTATCCATTATTCAATGTGTTTATGGTTCAAATGTTTCCAAATTAGTAAAGTAAATTTGTGTCAATTTTCATTATTTCAGATACATTTCATATTATAAACATATAATTTTTATGGGGTTTATATAATAAATATTGAATATTATATCATTAATATCCTTATTTTAATGATATTTTATTCATCAGGTAATGTTATTATTACATTTTTTGATTCAATGAGACCAAACTATTATAGTATATTTTAATAATCACATTTTAAGTGAAATAAATATGATTATGATATCATTAATGAAATATTATGATCCATATCTAAATAAATAACAAAAATTTTATTCTCATATATTTATTCATGTATTAGTACCATTTTTCCACTATTTGGTACATATGATAATTAATTTTTTTTAAGAAAATCCGGCTTTATTTATCTTTGGTCAAAAATATTTTTTATTTAAAATAACATATTTTCTAAAAAAAATTCAAAAATGGATTCAAATGATATTTTCATCTTATTTTTATGTAAATGTATTTTAATATTTTTATTATTTGTAATTGGGTGTTAATTTTTATTCTAAATATTTCATTAAATGTTTTCAAGGTTATTTTCATCAAAAAAGGATTGGGAAAATTGTTAATATATTAATTAAAATTTTTAAAATGTGAAATTATATTTTTCACAGGATATTATTTAAATGATTTTTAAATATAAATATATATGCTTTAATTTGTTTGGTAAATAAAAAGAGTTAAAATATTTCCTCTATTTTAAAATGTGAATTTTAATGAAAAGTTACATTCCTTAAACAAATTTCCACGCCATCATTCAAATAATTCTCTATATTATATGTAATAATTTTATATAGTGTATTATTAATTTAGGACGTGATTGAAGAGTAATATTCATATTCATTTATGAATAGTTAATGTTTTAATGGAATGTTGATTATGACACCAATTTCTCTTATATGGGATATGGCATAATAAATTCAAATGAAGCATGGTTTCTTTATTGGGTTATTCTATGATGAAATGATTTCAAAAAATATATTATTTACATAGGTTTTGATAAGTTGAATTTTTTATGACACCCATTTCATTTTAGGGGTTATGAAATAATGTTTATGAAACCCTTCACATTTTATGTGACATGATTTAATGAATGTTTTATTATCATGTTTGTATGAATGTAATGCTTCATTATTTGATGGGTAGTACCTATGTATCTCTCCAATTAATTAGATAAATATTTATATCTCATTACATAATTATGGGAAAAAGTGAAAAATCATGATCCAAAATGGGTAACTGGTGTTCCGTTATCCAAATTGAGAAACTTGTTTGTCATAATCCATAATAGGAATGTGTTGTGTCTTGATCCACAATAGACAATAGGTGGTTTCTAATCCATAATGGGAAACTGGTGTGTCCTGATCCAATATGGGAACAAGTGTGTTGTGTTTCACTATATTGATTATCTTGTTAGTTAACCCTGAAACAAGAAATGGTTTTCTATATTTTTGATGGTGAAACACATATATGTTATGAGATTATTTTTCATGGTAAATAATGATGATTTATCATCATTATCATTAATGTCTCATGAACAATGAATCTAAATACCAAGATTCATGTATATGATCTTTGATATATAGTATACGATTGTCAAATGTTATTATCATGTTCTCTCTCCCTTATTCACCTATTAGTCTTAGGTATCTTCATTATTTACCCATTATAATTATAAGAACTTACTTTTCTTTTGTTTACTTTCCAAGAATCATTATGAAATGTTGTATTTAATATTATTTAATGGGAATATATTTAAGGAAAACATTGATCATCATTCACCAGGATATAATATTTTTTCCCATGTTTTTCAAAAAACTGAAATATTATTTTCCTCAGACATATTTTTTTTTATGGTATGAATATTGATATAAAATGTTATAATATCCCTATATGTTATTCATGGGTCACTATAGGTGGAGAGTGACCTTATATAGTTATAGGTACAATTTTTATTACCAATAGTATAAATAAATATATTTTTTATATAGGATCCTCCCATTCCTTTATATCTACTCACATAAACAATGGACTAGATTTACCAACTATGTATTCTTTAAATTATCACTCTGGAACACTCTATACGTAAAGAATATATTTTATCTATAGTAATTTACTGAGTGTCGAGTAGTTGTTTCTAGCGATTTCAAAATTTAATTAATCATGATCCTATATAATACAAATTTTGATATATTATTGGGAATAGACAGATTGACCAATTACTGAAATCATATCATATAATACTATATATTTTCAACATTCACCTTTGAAATGGGAGATATTATCAAGTCTAATTGTGAGTAGTATGTGAGAGGAAGATGGATTGGACTAGAATTGATACATATTGTAAATATCTCAGATCAAGTAGAAGGTATAACTCTCGTAGTATAATTATCAATAGCAATGTATATATTTTTTTAGTAGTGTACAAATATTAAGATGTTTTATTAGATGAGTAATATTGTCTTACTGCAGACTTCGAAACATAGTTTTATATTGTTTATAATCATTTGGATAAATTTATATCAATTCATCCTTATCGCATGACAGCAGTTGAATCGTTATAGTTGAATGTGAAGTTAGAAGACTAATAGGTGAATGTATTTATCAGAGATATCATATATCCTTATGGTTCTCTAGTGTTGTTTGGTAATAATGAAAATGGAATTATACCACCCTATGTGGACTACAACAATCTGAGTATGGTAATAGAGAATAATGGGGACCCTTTACCCAATATTAATAATCTGATTGATAAATTATTAGGGGACCGATTCATTTCCATTATTTATTCCGGTTTTGGATATCATTAGTAACATTCCACAATGGAGGAAGTTCTTAATATACCATTTATGAGAATATATTTAATGTATAAATATTTTTCATGATGTTAGAGTTAATAAAATCTTCAGTGGTGTCCATGGATCTCATGAATAGGATTTTCCAACCATATGTAGAGTCTTTTATCATGGTATTCAGGGATGAGATCCAAATCTACTCGACGAATTAATTTATGCATTCAGAAAAACATGATTATATATTGAGTACAATTTTAGAACATCAAATTAATACCAAACTATCAATGGTTCAAATTGTTTTTCTTAATATAATGTTTCTCAGAAAAATAATTTCATGAATATAGACTTTTATTATACCAAGATATGTTTGAGGTTGTTTTTTCTTTGACACACCTCTAGAATGTGTTTGAGTTCATATTTTCCATGGGGATTTTTAGGTAATATTTCATATTCATCTAGTAATTATTCATTTTAGTTTTATCAATAATATATAAGAAAACTTGTGGGTAGATTTTTACTATTTTCATTAGTGTGAAATTTTTTTCGTAGGGTTGATGAGGATATATTGGAGGACACCAATTTTGATTCTTCTATAGCAAAAAATTATATACATAGTTCACAATGATTCCTTGGTTGTTGGTATGGGATATGTATTGATGAAAATGTATTGGATACATTATTATAGGTCACACTAATTATAACCCAATGAGCAGAACTACTTGACATAGGAATTGGAGTTGGTAGTGGTGGTTAATGCTCTAGAGTGTTTGTGATATTCTCCCTTTTGTGATAGGCTTTTCATTTTGAGGGATAACAATATATTGGGTAAAATATTTGTTTTTTGATATACAAATTCTAGGTATAGAAATTGGGATGAGTGTCAGTAAATATTATTGATTGAGATAGACTCTTCTCTGGGTGAAGGTAATGTCTTTTCAAATGCCCTCTATAGGAAAATTCAAGATATATATTATATTATAGAGTGGAAATAGATTGAGGAATGACACCTAATGATTTTGATGACTGAGTGGCTAATTTTCAATAAATGGATCACTAAATAAAATAATCTGTGACTTTTATTTGCATTTTTTCTATAGAATATTTGGTAAAGGTCGTCTAGGAGCAAGATCCCAAATCCATAGTGAAACATTAGTTATTGACTAGGAATAACTCACTTATAGGGTGGTCCATAGATTATGAATAAATGTTCTATGTTCATGGGAATATTTTAGTTATAGAATCTATAGTGGATAGTCCGATGATAGACTCCCATTGGTTAAAATGGGTAGTGTATCCTTGAAGAAGAAAATTTATGATGGTATTAAACACTAATTTTTGTGTCCATCAATGGATAGAGACAACACATTTTTATTTCATAATGCCTTAACTATGATATAATGAACGATAATCATTAAAATCATGATTCATTAAATTAGTGAATTCTATTTTATATGTAAAAGATGGATGATATGATGAATGATTTTTTGGGGAGGTTACACTAAAACTCATGGATTCATGATGTTTTTTGTGCTATATTTAACTGGATGATGATGGTGGCTAATTTCCTACTAATTTAGAGACTATTTCTATATATGGATATAGAAATATATTTATATGTGAGGTTATATTATGGCATTGATTTCCATTGAGAATAATATTTTATAATGACATTTGAATTTAATTTTGGCATATATAGAAATTACATAAGGATTTGGGTAAAAAATGTTAAGCTGATTACAACGCATACTATACCTGAACCCACACCCCAAAATGTGGAGGTGGAATTATATAATATAAATGTCTATATTTGAAACTAATTAAGATGAAAATAAATTTCATTATCCAAAACTAAATATATATAATTGATTTCTAGTATCACTTATATTCTCTAGGACATATCCTATTTATGATATTATATAATTTAGAAGAACTCTTATATAAAAAATATAGAATACATTAACTGTGAATTTATCCCACATAACCTTAAATTTCATATTTAAATTTATGTAATCATCATAATATATAAAGAATAATTATAATCATAATTGATTTGACATAAATCATTATAATCTGGGTAAAAGGAAACACAATAAAGGTGAGATCAGGTGATTCGTAGGGGTAAACATAGGAATTAATGATTTAAATTCATCAATGATCATACGAAGTGAATTTTGGATTGATGAGCTAATAATATTGAATGAGAAAAACATAATAGAGCTCAAACAAATAAATACATAAATAATAAATCAGGATACATTGAATAAGTATTTATTAAAAGGAAAGAGTCATCAGAATTAATAACCAAAAGTCTTTTGATTACAATATTTATCAAATAAAACATTGAAAATCCATGACTAGAGTAGTTACAATGTGTTTGTATCCTATGACAACATCATAATTGAACCCTTAAAAACTTTTTCCACTATAATATCCATATGGAGGACAACCAATATAGTTATCTATAGAACGTAATCAAATCCCAGTGAATTAGAGCACTATCGTAGAACCACCATTTTATAAGTTATTCTAGGATTATCCAACACGATATGGATGCACCAATCTTTTATAATGTCTATGTCCCAAAAATATAAGAAATAATATGATGGATGTTAAAAACATTTTTGAAAACATTTTTTAAAAACACAGTTTTGGAAGGAAAAATGGTATTTAAAGCATGGAGATAATAAAGATGTTTTCTCATAAAAAAATTCTTTTAAACTCATTAGTATATAAAAAGAAAAAAATGATGGTAAAATTCCATTTTCATTAGATAAGTGGAGGGAGTGAAATTATATATGTTTCATGGGAGGTGGATCATAATATATTATCATTTAAAACATAATAGTAAACAATCCCAATAAATGAAGTGATTATTACATGAAATCATTACCACATCTATAACATTGAATTACAAGCACCCTAAATGAATAAATTAACTGAATACCAAAACATCATGATATTTAATAAATTAATTATATTTCATTTAAAATCGTCTATTTATAATTTCAAAAAAATAAGGATATTAATGATTTTAAATTATAAAAGGGTCTGAATATTAAACTCATTAAATAATATAGGATTAAAACATAACATATTTCACAAAGATGAAAAATTAGAACAATAATAAATTACCACTCTTTTAAATTGTTAACCACAACCCCCATGAAAGGTACATAATAAAATGTAAACATAAATCACTACAACTTTGATGAAAATATTCATAACATATAATCATGGTATGTATATTCACGACATTAAATAAATAGACGATGAATGTGGTATGTGTCTCTTATATGAAAAAAGTTAGAAGGAATTCCAATACATTGAGTATAGACATTCCATTTAAGTCCTTTAAATAATATATAATATACTTAAGACGATTATTTGACTTCATAAAAAATTATAGTATTATTTCATTATACAGAAATTATTTATCTTAGTTCATTTTAACCAAATTCTAAAATCGTTAATCAGGTAACCCCACATCGGATGTTTTGAGGACATTCAGTTCAATGTTTCAAAACACGTTCAGTGTGTTGACTATGGTCACAAAGGTCATTATCTAACCATATAAAAAATAATAAAAATAATAAATAAAATATTTTTTTCATAAATTATAATTTAAAATCTAGTCCGGATATATTTTAATAGAAATAAATTATTTTAAGATCATTGGGATAGTATGTCATGAGTACGCATGAGTAACCATTCCATTTTGAATAATCACCATAGAATGTAGGTATGTAATATTTTATATTTAAATGTTGATAATAATTTCATATATATATATATAACTAATAATTTTAATGTACTTTTTTATATAATTCATATAGTCTGGTCATTAACATATAGTCTCTTCACTTCAGGATGGAGGTCTTCAACATGTGCATGAATAACGATATCATTTTCTAGTCTGTAAAAAAAGTATTTAATAAAATTATATATTTTTTATTAACAATGATAAATATTTCATTAAATTCATTATTATGTAATTTTTATCACACATATACAATCTCATTACCCTTATTTCCTTCCATGTAAAGCATTAGTGACAATATAATATCAACATTTTTAGAGGTTGAAGTCTATTGTATACACGAACACTGCCATTATAACCCACAATGAATGGAAAGTAAAAAACTAAACATGAGATATAATAGCTCTATATTTTTATATATGTTTAAAAATAATATATATACATTAATTCCATTATTAAAAAATCTGTGAGGGGAAATAATGGAAAATGAATGGTCTTGTCTGAAGAGGTGATAGTCTTTTGTAAAATCACTGATGGTTTCATATCTAATTTAATAGAAGTAGATATTGATTTAGGAAATTAAATTAATACAATAAAATATTAATGTATATTAGTTACATATATTATCAAATGAGGATAATGAAAGAATGTTTTGAGGAGGTGGAAGATGAAATAAAACAAAAAAGAATTGTTTGTAATTTTACGTTTTTAGGAAACACATATTAAGGATTATAACAAATAATTTCCAGGAATTTATATATGAACAAATTAGATATTATAGGAATAGGGTATGGTAATATGGTAATTATTTTTTAGGTATTTATGAGAGAAAAAGTCTATTATATAGTTAATAATTGAGCTAAGTGGGTGGCCTTTTATAGGAGAGGCTAGTCACGCACTTTTAGTTTTTGAAAGGAATATTGTGTGCCGAAATTTTTCTCATGAAAATGTGTAAAAAATAAATTATTATTGATCCTTATACAGGAAAATGTAAATAAATATCCTTGAAATTTTATTTATACAAGTTTTTAAGATATTATAACAATTGTATTATTAGCTTAAACCTCAATGAACCAATGTCTTCCTTATCTATAGTAATTATTATTTATCCTTTTTACTTTTAATAAATGTTCATAAATAATTTATAATTATAAGATAAAATAAATTATTATAATTAAAATATTAGAATTCATTTCAATAAAATTAGTTCAAGAAATATTAAATATTAAATTTAAATCAAAACTCGTAGACGTGATGAAAATGTATGCTTCAATAAGTGAAATTAACCAGAAAAAAATAATTTTGTAAAATCTATAATATTAATAATTATCATAGTATGAATATAAATTAATAATTATATACATGTCATCTATAAAATTCACATAAAATAGTAATGATTGTTTTTTATTTTAATTAATTAAAGTATACAAACATTATGCATTTTAAAAAAGTTATAAAAAAAGTTATTTTTAAATCCTTAAACAAAATTAACCTAAAGTTCAATTTGAAGTTGACTAAAAAAATTTTAAGTGGATTAAATATAAATAAATATTTATATTATATTAATATAGAATTCAATTAATATATGAACATTTTAGGGGGCCTAATTTTTTTAATAAATGGCATTATTACAAAAATTAGTATTTAGCACTATTTACTAATAATTGACCAATTTAATAAAAAATAGAAATATTTCCCCCAAAATAAACATTTATATTAATATTTCATTAGTTAATTTAAATTAAACTAATATATATTTGAACGTTTCAAAATTTAATTATAATATTTTTCCAATAAAAGCAATAAAAAACATTTTCGAATAAAAAATATTTTTGAAGAAAAAATTACACTACTAAAAAATTTTATTGATTACATAAAAAAATTATTAATAAATTATATTGATTAAGATATATTTATATATATATCAAAATAGTTAATAGTATTCATACCCACCAATTTAATTGTTATTTTATTACAACTACATATATATATATATATATATATATCATGGTTCATTTAAGCGTGATGTATCATGTTGAGTATAGTATTGAGCACTGTTATGTAATCCTAAAACTCAGGGTGTTACACGAAAGGTTTTCCGAAAGGAGAAAAGTGTTATTATGTCATTATATTGACGTGGATGAAAATCATAATTCAAAATTAATAATATGGAGTGAGAGGGATCATTGATCACAAAAATGTGGATTATCAACAAAAAGATGAAGACATTTAAATAATAAAACCATGAGGTTTGTAAAATGTTATGGACATTATAAAAAATGATGAAAATTGAATGATATTATTTTTCATGATTTCTATACTTGGTTTGATCACTTATATTACAATAATAAATAAAAGCAGAAAGAAATAAGCTTATTTGATGATTGTAATTTCATCCTTTTATCAATTTCCTCCATACTAAGATATTTTATTCATAATAGTTAGTACACAAGATTATTTTTCATCACTGAAGCACTTAAATAATCTTTTAAAGACTAAATAATAATAAAATTAATAACAAGATATTCCTTATGTTTTTTGACATTAACTAAAACCAGAATGGTTAGAAGGAGGAAGTATAATTCCCTAAATGAATGAAGCTTTATATGATAAATTGTTCTTCAAAATTAACCTATAATACATGAATTTTAAACCAAATATTTCCATGAATATGAATGTTCCCTGTCAAAGTATTGTATCACTGAGAGGGGGAGGGGTGAATCAATGATAATCTTTTTCTCTTTTGTGTATTTTTAATTGAAACAACCTATGCCTCCAACTATGGATTCACATTCTTGACATAGAAATAATAATAACACACATCCTCAAGAACACAAATATTTAAAAGGAACACTGTTCTATATGAATAGTTACATACTCTGTATGGTTTGGAAATGTTCTAATACAATTAATTCCACTAAGAAAACAATCATTGGATTAAAACGAGTAGTATGTACCCTTTAAGTCATGTAGCTCTATGAAACAATCCCACAAGTTCTTGTTCACCCTCTTCTCACAATAGATTAATAGAATTTTTTTAACAACTCATGTTACTTGAGCTTCTTTTCAATTCAACAATTTTATTGAAATTGTTAACCAATTCTTCTTTCCCTTATACAGATGAAAGGAAAGAAGAACTTGCACTTTGTTATGAAGCATTGTGTCTGATCTTATATAAATATGAATATTTTTAAACAATTATATAATTATTATTATTTCAATACCAATCTTTCATTTATATTTTTTGATAGAAAAAAATATAGTATAATCTACACCACTTCAATTCCTGAATATAATTGTAGAGCAGAATAGAATTTGAATGTATCAGCACCACCCAAAACTATTGTCAATTTATATGAAATTTATTACTTCTTCTCTATAGAATCCTAAATCTTCGCTCTCTTTTTCTAATCACACAAGTACAATGTACTTTAATTCTTTTATAGGTGACCCAAAATAATATTTCGGTGGGACTCCCAAAACACATTCCCATTAACTTATATTCACAAAAATCCGCATTTCTCTTTAAATATCAGAGAAATTATGACTTTTTCAACTCTTCTCGATTCTTCTCTAATCTTCTAAAATCCTCATCACTTCATTTCCGGACTACAATTTCAATCGTCATTACAATTAAAATTTATGAGAAATACAAGTGTCTGAATCCGATTTACTCATAATTATTTCCTCAAAACAATTCTTGATTCAAATCCAATTGAATGTGTTTGAAGAAATGCACTTCTCCAATTGAGATACAATCACTCTTTATAGAGAAAGGATCCCCCTTTGATAATTCATCCATTAGTCTCCTTCTCTATTCTTTTCTCATTACCCAAAAGATTAAACACACTGCATTCACAAATATGTGCTTATATCATGACTACCTCTATGACTTTGAAATCACAGAGGATCAACTTTATCATTGTCTTAATTCACTTGGAAATTATTATAAAATTACATCTGTTCCTACATCTTTCTTTTCATCTCATCCCAATATTGAAATTTTCTAAATATAAATGGCATGGGAACTATTATCTTGAATATTATCATATCGGGTTATGATCATTCTTATCCTGATAAATACAATCTAAACTAGATACAATCTCAATCGGCAACATCTCTTCCATTGACACCACTTCAAACAGTACCACTTATTTATATCTATTACCAAGTTATGATACGTCTGGGTACGATGCTTTTCCAACCAGATAGATATCATACTCTTCATTCGACATCATGTTTTTAATATTAAACCACTACTATAATGAAATTGTAACCATGTTGCTACAATGATATCATAACCACACTACTGCATTGAATTCGTAACAATGTTTTTTCACTGAAATCATAACCGGCTTTTAGCTTGAAATCAAAACTAGCATTAAGACTGAAATCGTAAACATATTTTACCCTAAAATCATTACCAACTTTTATTCAAAAATTGTATAATGTTTTTACTCAGATATTGTAACTAGATTTTACTCTGAAATTGTAACCACCTTATACACAGAAATCATAAACATATTATACACTGAAATCATAACCAGATTTGACTCAAAAATCATAACCATATTCCACACATCATGTTTTTAATATTCACCCACTACTATAATGAAATCGTAACCATGCTGCTACAATGATATCATAACCACACTACTACATTGAAATCGTAACAATTTTTTTCACTGAAATCATAACCAGCTTTTAGCATGAAATAAAAACTAGCATTAACACTGAAAGCGTAAACATATTTTACCCTAAAATCATTACCAACTCTTATTCAAAAATTGTATAATGTTTTTACTCTGAAATTGTATCTTGATTTTACTCTGAAATTGTAAACAACTTTTACACAGAAATTATAAACATATTATACACTGAAATCATAACCAGATTTGACTCAAAAATCATAACCATATTTCACACAGAAATTGTAACCAAGGTTATCTCTGAAATCATAACTAGATATAACTCAGAAATCGTAACCAGCATTCATAGAGAAATCATAACCATAGTTTAATTCAAAATCATAACAATCTTTCACTTAGAAATCGTAACCAAATTTTACTATGAAATCGTATCGAGATATAACCCTAAAATTGTTACCATCTTTCACAATGAAATTGTAACCATAGTTTAATCTGAAATCATTACTAGATTTTAATTTCAAATCGTAACCAGCATTTACACAGAAATTGTAAACAACTACAGTGATAACAACACCTCATATTTTACCTCCACCATGAATCCAATTGTTTTGAAAAGAAATATGAATACAATCCTTTTTCAATTGGAAACATCTCTTTCACTGTCCCTTACTTTTTTAAAACATTATTAACATGTTTTAAATTCAACTAATGATTTATATGAAATTCAAACCATCAAAAATACATGCATAAGAAAACAAGCCTTTAATTCGATTCTAAGTTGATTATTTTTATTGTTTCAGTAGTAATGTCGTTACAATTTCCCTATACCTCTTTTTACATTTTTAGAAAACAAGATGAAATATCATTGAGGTTTTTACATACCTCATATTCAGATTAAGAATAACCAACCTCATCTTCCAGAATAATCTTCTTTGTGTTTTCATTTTCATTAGCCTTGAATGAAATTTCTCTATTAAAATTTTTATTTTTTCCTTCATAGAATCATCTCTTTTTATTTCATATGTGATGAGAGTGTTATATAAATCATCAAGAGATAATATCTTCGGATCTCTATCTTGCAATGAAGAATATTTTTTTTAGATTTTTTATGTTAGGATTCTCATAATATTTTCAACAACTATAGAGTCTTTCTTCTTTTCACAAAGACAACTGTTAGTACTAACAATTTACTTCAACCAGGAAAAGAATTCTCTAACTGATTCATTCTCACCCCTCTTCAAATATTCATACATAAATCTCCATATTGTTAACTATTCCATTGAACTTTTTTATGTTCTTCATATATGTTTCTTATCTAATCCCATATACCTTTAGATGTGGAAACACCTATCACTCTAAAGAATTATCATTCAGAATGTGATGAAAATATATATGTCTTGGCCATTCTATCATTCTCATGAATCGTTTTTCCAACAGGTGTACATGGAGCACTATCATTAGTGGGAGGATTCCAAATTGATGTAGCATCAAAAACATAATATCTGATAGACATAATATTTAGAATTATTTGATCTTTTACGATTTAATAGTTATTTCCATCAAATACTAGAATATTGTTACTCTTAACAAAGTTCATGTTCTCTGTTAGCAATGAATAACAAAGGGAACCTACCACTGATAAAAATTTAAAGTCCCTAGTCAAATTATTATATGACTAAGAGGGGAGGGGTGAATCAATGATACTGTATTTATTTTACGTTTCTTTTCAATTAAATCATCCTTCACCTCCAATTTAGGATTTAAATTCTTTACTGAGAAATAAAAACAACACACATCCACAAGAACACAAATATTTGTATGGTTCACTATTCAGTAATAAAAGCTACATCCTTTGTATGGTTTGGAAATGATCCAATACCATTCAATCTACTATGAACAAAATTCCTTGGATTACAACGAGTTGGATGTACCCATTCACTCATGTAGCACTATAAAATAATCCCACTAGTTCTTGTGCACCTTCTTAGAACAATAGAGTAATGCAATTTTTTTTTTACAACTCATGTTACATGTGATTATTCTTAATTCAAAAAATGTATTCAATTTGTAAATCAAATGTAGTTTTTCTTACCCAGAAGAATGGTTAGAACCCGTTGGAATTTTTTATGAATCATTTAGTATAATAAACTCTGAATACTATTCTTTCTAAACAAATCTCACATTCTGATTCATTCAATACAAAGATTCCATGCCAATTTTCTGATAGAAAACAATAAAGTAGAATCAAAACCACTTCATCTTCTTAATACAATTGTTGAGCCAAATGGAATATGAATGAATCAACACCACCCAAAACAATTGTCAATTCAAAAGAAATTGATCTCTTATTCTCTCTAGAATCCTGAAGCATCTCTCTCTACTGCTAATCACATAATTAATATGTACTTTATTCCTTTGATGGATGACCTATAACATGTTTATACGGGAATTTGAAAACACTTTCTTTCTCATTTAAATTTACCCAAATCTGAATTTCTATTGAATTATCTGTGTTATTATGGATTTTCCAGTGCTTCTATATTCGTTTGAATCTTATACAATCTTCATATTTCATTTTCTGGACTCCCATTTCAATTATCAATACAATTACAATTGATGAGAACACCAAGATTCTAAATCCGATTCTCTCTTAATTATTTAAGAAAAAAAATTCTTGATATAAATCCAATTGAATGTGTTTGTTAAAATGATCTTCTCCACATGAGATACAATCACTCTTTAAAAAGAAAGGCTCCCCCTTTAATAATTCAGTCATTAGTGTATATGTCTATTCTATTCTATTTACCCACATGAGAAAACAATATTCATTCACCATCATGTTCTGGCATCATTACTACCATCATGACATTTAAATCATTGAGGATCGGCTTTACTATCATCTGAATTCACGTGGAATGTATTGTAACTTTCCACCCATTGTTATTTCTTTATTTTTATCTCATCACAAGCATGATATTTTCTAAATACAAATGGTTTGGATAATATTTCCTTGAATTCGATCATATCTGGTTATGATCATTCTCAGCACGATAGAAAACAGTCATAATTTATTCAATCTCAATACGCACCATCTATTCCATAGACACCAATTTCCATTAGTAATCCTTATGTTTTTCTATTTCCTAGTTATGATACATCTGGGTGTGATCCTTTACCAATCTATAGGGTGTATTATACTTCATTCTTCAACATGTTTTCAATGTTCACCTCCTGCTATAGTAAAATCATAACCACACTGTTGTAGTGATATCATGACCACAGTACTATAGTGAAATCGTAAGCATACTTCTTCACTAAAATTGTAACCAGCATTTACATAGAAATAGTAACAAGATTTTACTCTAAAATCAAAACAATATTTTACTCTAAAATCATATAACTATTTTACATAGTAATTGTTTCCACATTTTACTATGAAGTCATTACCATATTTAACTCTAAAATCAATACCATATTTCACTTAGAAATTGTAACATAATTTTACACTGGAATCATAATGAGATTTAACTCTGATATCATAACCAAGTTTCGCATTGAAATCATAACTAGATATTACTCTGAAATCATAACCAACTTTCACAAAGAAATATTTACTGGATTTTACTCTGAAATCGTAACCAGATTCATCTTGGAAATCTTAACCACCAATCACCTAGAAATCGTAACCAAAGTTTACTCTGAAATAAAAACCAAATTTTACTCTGAAATCATAATTTTTATTTACATATAAATCTTATCCAGCTATTGTGAAAATAAAACCTCTACTTATATATCTACCATGAATCCAATTTTTTTGAAAAACAAATTGAATACAATTCTTTTTCGAGTGGCAGCAACACATTCTGACTCCATTTCTTCTACAAAGCTTGCATCTAATGTTCTTAACACGACTCTTGATTTATATGAATTACAAACAATCAAATCATCATCACTATTAACATGGGTATGAGTCTATTAAAAAACAAAACTGAAACAATTGTTTCCAAAAAACAATGTGAAGTGATTTCATTTCATCAAAGCATACATTGACAGTAATAAGCAACAGTTGAAACTATCATCAAATTGACCATCTACTAGGTCCCAACTGAATGGATATCCTTATATTCCAAATAACCTTAGTGAACTAAAAATCAATGAGTTTATTAACCAAAAATTTTAACTCATGAATTTCATCATTGAAGAAAAAAAATTACCGATCATCTTGAATACTTCACAAAGCCCAGTGATAGGAATTTCACCATTTTCAACCTTTAGTTGTGAGTTCAATCCATGAATTCATTCTAAATGTGATAGTTTTCATCAAAAAATTGGGTTTTCCTTTCTTCCAATATTATTTCATTATAATTCGCCATGAAATATGATAAATATATTAAAAAATATATTATTCATTAGAGATCATATAAATCCTAAATATTATCAATGCAATTAAAATTATAATAATAGATTCTTTCTCAAATAATAATTATTTTTGATCTCATGGGTTATATATATCTCGACTAAAATATATAATCTAAAAATATAGATTATTCAATTTAAGATTTCACTAAGGGGTTGTTATGAATTTTATCAAATGATCATCGTAAATCATATATACATATGATAGTATTAATAACACACTATATAAACCCTCAAAAAAACATACTAATATCCTATTTTTTATAAACCCTCCTATGATTCTAATGGTAATATCACAAACCTAAAACATCATAATCTAGTGATAAAATACTAAACATTACATTTTAGGATCTGACACTGATGAAGAAGACCAAATTTTCACCATCCAAAACATATATTATTGAATGTAAATATAAGATGTCATACATTCTCAGAGACCCTTTTTGTTTTCATATAAATATAAATAGAAAAATATATCACATAATCAATACCCATGTCTATAAATGATCATTTCACTTAAATAACTTCACTTTTCTTATTTCAAATTAAGTCATCGTCATCAAAAATATAAATTTTGTTTAAAAAAATCGTTCAAAATTAGTATTAATAACATTTTGAAATTGACACATAAGTAGAGAGAGATAAAATTAATATTATGTTTAATCATAATAATTAATAATTGAATTTCATAAATGATAATAAAAATAGAATATGGGTATGATGACATAATCATAGTGCATGGGTGAATCATAAAACAAATCGTTCCTAACCATACCTAAAACATCAATCATTCAACAAGAAATAATGATTTAAAAAATAAGGATTCATTTGAATAAATAACCATGTTCCATGTTATGTCAATCATGATCATAATAAAAATTATACACCCATGGAAATCTTTGATAAAACATTTTAATATCATATAAAATAATCATCTTAGTCAGGGATGCTAAATATTTATTATCAAAAGAAAATTGGAGAAAAGTGAAAAAGAATAACTTCCCCTGATTACAACACTAAAATAAATATCAATCTTATTGAATGTTAGCTTATGAATTAAAGAGGTATTCTCCCTTCAAAATTTCCAAGAAACAGATGGTATCTATATGTCTGGATCATCTATTATTAGATCTTCAATGCTGGTTTCTAGATTATCCCAATCTTTCAAGTACTCATCTACTATGATCTTACCTTCATTGAAGCCTCTATTCTGTTTGAGATCCTACTTGCTGATAAATTCACCTATGTAACAATTAATATCGATTTGTATTAATCATACCATCATCACAGAAATATTAACAATCCCGAACAATTAGAAAAACCCTAAGGTTTAATCCAAATATAAATCTATAAAGAAAATTGTAACAACCCGAAATATGGAATAAATCTTGTTTCCTAATTTTTTGTGTTATTTTTTTTATACTCAACAAAACTATTTCATTTAATAACATGAGTATAATTAAAATGATACCGTTGGGTTTTGACTATTATATGACCATTGGTCAATATGACCGCTAGAAACTAAATGCTTCGATTTTTGTCTCTATATACATGTGATCTTGGTTAATTAATATAGAAAGAAGATTTGATGGCCTCACCCAGTAGTCTTGGACCGATCAAATCTCATCTAACAGAACATGGGAAGCAGGTTTCACCATTGGGCTTTGCTCTGGACCAAACCCAAGACAAACCTCATCGTATAAAGAAAAAACGGAATCGTCGTTGCGAGAAATTGAAACTGATAGAAATTAATACTCGTGCGATGTTGGCCAATCCTCCCTCGGATTCTCTCACCTTAGCACACCTTACACTTAGGTCCCATGGTGGTGTGATAAGGGGCTATATAAGGAGACCGTAACTACCTTGTTTAATCCTTTATTTTAAATAAAAATTTTGATCTCTTCTTATGATCATGTTTATGAATTTTCAAATGTCTAGATAAATATAGTAAGCATATTTTTGATTAATTTTGGAGAAACGATATTTTAAAAATGTTTATGTTGACCTTAAAAAATTAAAAATGGCTAATGATTTTCAAAAAATGGTCTTCTACAATTATATTCAGTACGAAATTTATAGTCTAATAAGATCAAAATAATTTTTTTGAATAGTAAATTATGAATACTGATTTTATGATTAGGATTACTAATGTGTCCAAATGGATTACTAATCTCACTTAAAGAACATATAAAAATAATCTAGGCACTTTCATTAAGTAATGTGATTCAATAAAATTGTTAAATAACCGTTTCATAAATTATTATTCAACTATTAGTTCTTTTGGGTGAATAGTGTTTTTTAATTAAAAATTAAATTAAAAATATTTATAAAACTATTTTTATAAAATGGATTTCATTTTTGAACTCAGAGCATCGATATAATGTTAAGGTAATTTTTGGGGTTTTTTCTGGAAAAATGAATTTTTGTTGAATAGTGTATTTATTTAAAAATTAAATTTAAAATATTTAAAAAATTATTTTTACAAAATGGAGATCATTTATGAAATCATAGCATTGATATTTGGTTAATGTAAAATTTTGGTAATTTTCTGAGAAAGTTGAATTTTTGATGAATAGAGAAAATACCATTTTTAATTTACGAGGGTTTAATGACATCATTAAATGATGTATTAAGTATGTAATAAATATGATAGAATTGTGAATAGTAAGATAAGTTATGAGGTGTCCAAAGTGGCCAATACCATGGGAAAATACCATGGTCAAGCCCATGGTTTTTCCAAAACCAACAATGAGGTGTCCTTAGGCCATTGATGCCTTGTCCCCTCACTTTCCCTATAAATAAGAATCAATACTCTCATCCATTCGACTCCCCACTCTTCCCAAACGATGTTATAGTTTCATTAACTCCCAATTATTCCTCCCAAGGTTCCCCCAAGCCTCTCAAGGTCCAAACCTTTGAGTTTTAAATGTTACGTTTTAAGGTAAGGGATCTGACCTTTCTCTTTCTTTTCAAGTAATCTCTTTTATGTCATTTCATTTATGCTCCATGTTATTATGTTAAAATATGTTCTTTTAAATTCTTATTAATTCAATTTTCATGTAAATATAATGAGATATCCCCTCTTACTCTCATTATTTTGTTTTATGAAGTTTTATGTGGCGCCGTTAGGCTGTCGAAATTTTTGTAACATATTCTTTCTCTCTTCTCATTTTTCAGGATCTATTTTCATGTAAATTCTTTAAAGTTCCTTTTTATTTAGATGGTCTTTGATATCTATATATATAATACTGATATTTTATTTTCATATGATGAGAGAGTCCATTTTATCTCTTCAATTCAGTATTTTGAAGATTTAAGTGGCGTCGTTAGTCTGCCGAATTTTTAATTGGTTCTTTCACCATTCTCGTTTTCAAGTTCTACATTCATGTTAAGTCTTTCAAGTTCCTTTTTATTATGTTGAGGTATGATCTCTATAACTATCATACTGATCATTTATATTCATATGATGAGAGACCCCATTTTATCTCTTCAATTCAGTATTTTGAAGTTTTAAGTGGCGCCGTTAGGCTACAGAATTTTTAAGTGGTTCTTTCACCTTTCACATTTTTCAAAGTTCTATTTCCATGTCAAGTCTTCCAAGTTCCTTTTTATTATGTTGGGATATGATCTCTATATCTATCATACATATATTTTATTTTCATATTATGAGATACCCTATTTGATCTCATCAATTCATTTTTGGTTGAAGTTTATGTGACACCGTTAGGGTGCTGAATTTTCATAAGGGAAATCTTATTTTTGTCTTCCTTTCATGTTCTTCATTTCATATTGTATATTTTAAATTTCATTAACATGTTCTTAAATCCCTTATATTCTGTCTCTCTACTGTTTTATGGGTCATTTATGAATATTTTACCCATGTCCCCTATCTTTTCAATGTTTTCTAAAACCCTGTAACATAGCTGTTATGTTGCAGAATTTTCGTCTCAAATTGTCTCTCTCTTTTTCTAAAGTTCTTTAATATTATTAAGTGAATACTCAAATCTCTTTCTTCTAAATGGGTATTCACATATATACCAAAATGTTCTATTTTAATGTCTGGGATTTACATACATGAGACCCGCTTTCACTTTCAGTGGGTTTAAAGTGACATAACGATCATGTCTTTAGAGCAGTTTTTAAAACATTATGATTATGAAATGAAACCCATTTAATTTATTCAATATGGGTTGTTTATGAAATTATTGATGATTATATATGTGGTTCACATGATAATAATGTAAAATTTAAGGGTGCTCCATGATAGCGCTCCAATGCATTGGTTAATGATGTAACCACTATAGATTACAATTTTCAAGATATCTTGGTGAATAACCTTGGAAATTTTCAAATGACACCTTGGGGATGGACCTTGGTGATATGTTCCTGATTTTCTATGTTAACTGATGTAGCCACATCTTAAAGTTATAAAAAAGTTTATATTATTATGATATGCCTCATTATTTATTTCACATGCCTTAAAGTCCTTTTTCATGACATTGTTGATGTATCTCAAGTTCACATGTTAAATTTTTACCCTTGTTTCCCTTACTGGGCCTTCTGCTCACCCTTTCTTTTGATGTATGTCCCCAGGTTATGAGATGTAGTAATGAACCTAGGATGAACTTTTGGATAATCCTTTAAAGTGATTAAGAATAATGTTTTATGTTGTTTTCATGTATTATGTTCTTGGTTTCCAAGACACTAAACCTTAAAGATCCTCGTTTTTGTGCAATGTAATGGAAGTTTATTTTATAAAAAGGCAGGATGCTATAGTTGGTATGAAAGGATGGTTTAGTTATTTGTGTAAATTAGGATATTAAAACTCTTGGAAGAACCCTATAGAAAAGTTTAAATATAGGAAATCTTCCTGGTATTTTGGTGAGTATTGAGTAAGGGGTTTCCAAGAAAATACATCCCTGTCTGGATACGAGCAGGTAGAGGTGGCTCTGGAACATATGTACATAGGGGTAAATACCAAAAACACCGCTTTGAGGTAGACTCGAACGGGAACTGGTACACGACAACGGGCCGTGCTGCTCTCTTGGTTACGACACTCCCAGGGGATATGATTTGGTAAATTCATAATCTTAGTATGAACCATTATTAAAGGAACAAAGATAAAATAAAATAAATATTCACATAAAAATATATGATCATGGATAACCTAGTTTAGAAACTAGGGGATCACATGTTAGGGTATAATTTTCTTCTACAAGTTATCCTTCTATGCTTTAAGCTCCTTTTCATGATTATTGGCTCAGTATTTAAGCCCCTAATATTACTTTATTTTCATAGTTAATGGAGAGAAATAGAATTACATGTCAAAGTAACCAATGAGATAGGAAATGTGACGATTTCCGTATTAATATGACAGAGATGATTAGCGGATTAAAAGATGATTGTAATTTTGGAAGATGTTCACTATTTTGGGAACCCTATTTGATCGATGTAAATAGATTACTACGATATTTTCATTGAGGAGTAAAGGTTGACTTATATTTTGAAGATTCAATGAATTTAAGGTGAACTTATAGTAATTTAGGTTACTTATGGAAATGATTAACCTATATAGGGTAAAATTTGATTATGTTATATACTTTTTTATAAGATGTTAGGAGTGGTTGATGTTGTTTGGAGATGAACAATGAAGTTTATTTTGGAAGACTATGTTATCAAATCCATTTTGTATTTGGGTTTCAATATTAGTTTGGTTTATCTTGAAGAATTTTATGAACCGTTATTTATGGAATGGTCAATGATAAACTTTGGGTAGTACCATGGAACCTTGAAGATTTAAAAATAGTTTCCCTTCCTATGGGATTCTTTATTTTTGAAGAGTTGTTTTATCTTACCCTTTATGTTTTTGGGATAATGTTTAAAGAGAGAATAAATTGATAGTTAATCTTTTGTGGATTATGTGATTCTATAGAAGATGATTCTTGTGCTTTTGACGAGACCAAGTGTTTTTGAATTCTCATCGTTTGGAGAAAAGATTAGTTTTGGTATAGAATTATTAAAGGATGAAACTCTACATGAAGGTAGGTATATTATCTTATTTTTTTGTTCTATATAGTAAATGAATTCCTCAAAATTATAAAAAGGAACGTTAAAAAAAATTTGGTTTACGTTTCCGACTAGTTCATCAAAGACCCGTTACACACATCATAAATTTGGGATTTTCTTATTGTTAACTTTTTCCTAATCATGTATTCTATCACTCTCCCTCAGAACTTGACCCTTTGTTTTTTTCTTCCATATCCATGTTTCCTACATGGAGTCCTAGTATGGGTTAAATCGGGTGGCCTTTGTACTTCCTTTTACTTCTTTAAAAGTAATAGTGTTACTGACTCTTTTTCCGATGTGGAACTTTCAATGATGTTTCAAAAAACCCAATTTTAAAAATTGTGGGGACGCAATTTCTTAAGGGAGGAAGATTGTAACGACCAGAAATTTGGAATAAATGTTGTTTCTTAATTTTGTGTGTTATTTTATTTTTTTAATAATCAACAAAACTGTTTCATTTAATAACATGAGTATAATTAAAATGAGACCGTTGGGTTTTTACTGTTATATGACCATTGGTCAATATGACCGCTAGAAACTAAACGTTTTCATTTTTGTCTCTAAATACAAGTGATCTTGGTTAATTAATATAGAAAGAGATTCGATGGCCTCACTTCGTAGTCTTGTACCGATCGAATCCCATCTAACAGAACTTGGGAAATAGGTAGCACCACTGGGATTTGCTCTGGACCAAACCCAAGCCGAACTTCATCGTGTAAAGCATGAACTGAATCGCCTTTTCGAGAAGTTCAAACTGATAGAAATTACTACTCGTGCGATGTTGGCCGAGCCTCCCTCAGATTCTCTCACCTTATCACAACTTACACTTAGGTCCTATGCTGGTGTGATAAGGGGCAATGTAAGGAGACTGTAACTGCCTTGTTTAATCCTTTGTTTTATGTAAAAATTTTGATCTCTTCTTATGATTATGTTTATGAATTTTCAAATGTCCGGATAAATATAGTAAGCATATTTTTGGTGAATTTAGGGAAAGGATATTTTAAAAAAGTATATGTAAACCTTAAATAATTTAAAATGTGTAATTATTTTCGAAAAATGGTTTTCAACAATTATGTTCAGTACGAAATTTAGAGTCTAATAAGATCAACTTACGTTTTGATGAATAGTAAATTATGAGTAGTGATTTTATTATTAGGATTAGTAATGTGTCCAAATGGATTAGTAATCTTATATAAAGAAAGTATTAAAATAATCTAGGCACCTTGATTAAGTAATGTGATTCAATAAAATGGTTAAATAACTGTTTCATAAATTATTATTCAACTATTAGTTTTTTAGGTGAATAGTTTTTTTAATTAAAAATTAAATTAAAATTATTTATAAAATTATTTTTATAAAATGGATTTTATTTTTGACTCAGACCATCGATATTATGTTAAGGTAATTTTTGGGGTTTTTTCTGAAAAAATGATTTTTTGGTGAATAGTGTATTTATTTAAAAATTAATTTAAAATTAATTAAAAAATTATTTTATCAAAATCGAGATCATTTTTGAAATTGGAGCATTGTTATTTGGTTAATGTGAAATTTTTTCAATTTTCTGAGAAAGTTGAATTTTTGATGAATAGTGAAAATACAGTTTTAAAGTTACGGGTGTTTAATGACATCATTAAATGATGTATTAAGAATGTAATCAATATGGTCGACTCGTGAATAGTAATATAAGGTAGGAGGTTTCCCATGTGGCCTATACCGTGGGAAAATAAAATGAGAAAGCCCATGGTTTTTCCAAAACCACCATTGAGGTGTCCCTTGGCCATTAATGCCTTGTCCCCTCACTTTACCTATAAATACCAAGCAATCCTCTCATCCATTCGACTTCCCACTCTTCCCCAACGAACTTTTGGTCTCATTAACTCCCAAGGAGTCCTCCCAAGTTTCCCCCAATCCTCTCAAGGTAAAAACTTTTGAGTTTTAAGAGTTACGTTTTAAGGTAAGGGATCCGACCTCTCCCTTTCTTTTCAAGTAATCCCTTTTATGTCATTTCATTTATGCTCCATGTTCTCATGTTAGAAGATGTTATTTTATATTCCTCTTACTGAACTTTTCATTTTCATATAATTAGAGATCTCATCTTACTCTCATTATTTTGTTTTATGATGTTTTAAGTGACGTCATTAAGCTGCCGAAAGTTTTGTAACATATTCTTCCTCTCTTCTAATTTTTCAAGATCTATTTTCATGTAAAGTATTTAATGATCATTTTTATTATTTTGGGGTATTATCTCTATATATATCATACTGATATTTTATGTTCATATGATTAGAGACCCCATTTTATCTCTTCAATTCATTATTTTGAATTTTTAAGTGGCGTCGTTAGGCTACCGAATTTTTAAGTGGTTCTTTCACCCTTCTCATTTTCAAATTCTACATTCATGTTAAGTCATTCAAGATTATTTTTATTATGTTGGGGTATGATATCAATATCTATAATACTGATCTTTTATGACTATATGATGAGATACCCCATTTGATCTCTTCAATTCAGTATTTTGAAGTTTTATGTGGCGTCGTTAGGCTGCCGAATTTTTAAGTGGTTCTTTCACCTTTCTTCTTTTTCAAAGTTATAATTCCATGTCAAGTCTTTCATGTTCATTTTTGTTATGTTGGGGTATGATCTCTTTATCTATCATACTGATATTTTATTTTTATATGCTGAGAGACCCTATTTGATCTCATCAATTCATTTTTGTTTGATGTTTATGTGACGCCGTTAGGGTGCCGAATTTTCATAAGAGAAATCTTATTTTTTTCTTCCTTTAATGTTCTTAATTTCATATGGTATATTTTCAAATTTCATTACCATGTTCATAAATACTTTATATTCTGTCTCTCTACTATTTTATGGGTCATTTATGAATGTTTGACCCATTTACCCTCTCTTTTCAATGTTGTCTAAAACCCTGTAACATAGCCGTTATACTGCAGAATTTTCATCTCAAAATGTCTCTCTCTTTTTCTAAAGTTCTTTCAACTTATTAAGAGAATAATCAAAGATCTTTCTTCTAAATGGGTATTCACATATAAACCAAAATGTTCTATTTTAATGTCTGGGATTTACATACATTAAACTAGCTTTCCCTTTCTGTGGGTTTAAAATGACATAAAGATCATGTCTTTAAAGCAGTTTTTAAAACGTTATGATTATCTAATTAAACCCATTTATTTTAGCTATATGGGGTTTTTATGAAATTATTGATGATGATATATGTGAATCACATGATAATAAAGGAAAATTTAAGGGTGTGCCCTGATAGCGCTCCAATGCATTGGGTAATGATGTAACCACTAGAGATTACAAATTTCACGATATCTTGGTGAATAAACTTAGTAATTTTCAAATAACACCTTTGGGATATACCTTGGTGATATGTTCATGATTTTCTATGTTAAATGATGTAGCCACATCTAAAAGTTGTGAAAAATTTTATTTTATTATGATATGCCTCATGATTTCTTTCTCATGCCATAAAGTTCTTTTCCATGACATTATTGATGTAACTCAAGTTAAAATGTTAAATGTTTCCCCTTTTTTCCTTACTGGGCCTTATGCTCACCCTTTCTTTTGATGTATGTCCCCAGGTTATGAGATACAGTAATGAACCTAGGATGAACATAAGGAGAAGCCTTTCGAGTGTTTAAGAAGAATGTCTTTTTTGATTCATGTATTATGTTCCTGGTTTCCAAGACACTAAACCTTAATCATTCTCAGTTTTGTATAATGTAATGAAAGTTTATGTGACAAAAAAGGTGGGATGCTATAAAAATAATAACTACCCAATGTATTTGATATCTACCAAGGAACATCTATCGTATATGTTATATCATGTTCTCGTGGTAAAATCAATGCACAAATATCATATATAATTTCAATGAAGAAACATGTATAATGTATATAGAGCATTATTTTTATCATAATGATCATAAAAACAATAATTATTATTTTTTGAGCATGAATATCTCATGGAAAAGGAATGGGTTCCATGATAATATTTCTAAAACATGATTTACCCAAGGAAAAGAAACATGTTCCATAATAATTTCTATGAAACAATCTTAATGTGTCTAGAGAAAAAATGAGGATGATATCAATATGAAATATACCCATTTGAGAAAAAGTACTAAAATTAATTGATGGAGAATTTTATAAATCATAATACCAATAAAATATCATTAATTTTTATTTATGAAAAATAACCATTCAATTTTGGAAATGAACTTTTAAGAAATTAAATATTAATTAATTATTAATAAAATTTTATTATTTGAAAATATCATTGCAAACATATGAAGGATTCATTAAATATAAATTAATATTTTTAGGAAAATATCCTATGAATTTCTTAAAATAATTTTAAAACATAAAATATTTTTTTAATAATTTCATTTGAATATATACTCTAAAAAATTAATATAATCGTCAAAATATTATAAAACATTTATTAATAAAAATATTATCTATATTTCCAAAATAACATTTCAAAAAGTATATTATTTTAAAATAATATTTATTGAAGAAATCATAGAAACATATAAATTAATATTAGTACCAATTATTGATCATTATGGAATACAATGTTTTATATTTCATACCCATTAAGATACATATATATCCATTTGAAATTAAATCTAAAATCTAAACTTCCATTTTTTTTAAAATGAAATGAATATTCCATTCAATATTTTAGTTAATATTTCAATCATGGGTAATAATTTATTTATTAAATAATTTTAAGAATGTTATGTGAAATTCAAAAAACATTTTTATAAAAATTGTTTTGGATCAAAATGTTTTTTTGAATAAAGAATTAAATAAATATTATTTTTCCTAAAAACATTTCTTTGATATCATGAGTAAATAATGAAAGTAAAATAAAGTGAAAATATGTAGTGTCAAGAAATATATAAAGTAAAATATAATTTATTTGTTTCATGGGATGATATTAAAAATATTTTATCATAGAAAACATAATCATAATATATCATGAAAATGTAGAGATTCTAAGATATAATATATTCTATAGTAGTGACATTGAATTATGTCCCAAATGATGGAATAATATTAATTGAATATTAAAATATCCTGACAATAGAAAAATAAATTATATTTTATATAAAATAATCTATATTAATACCTCATAAAATGTATATTAATACATAACATAACATATGTATCATAGAATGATAATTGAAACAAAACTCCATTTCAACATAGGAAACACTAAAATTTGTGAACCCCATGAAATTATAATAATAAAGGTAGAATAAAATATCATTATAACAAAATAATTCATGATATAAATAGACAAGGCTCTTTATATGAACATAAAAATAATAATTTCGGTGTATATCATATTATATGCCCCAAAGAAGATAAATTTAGTCAAAAATCACAAAAAACATTAGTATCTTATGATACATAAATCTTATGAATAAGATATCGTAACATGGATATTTAAATACCCATATTATTAAATATATTTATAATAAAATTAATTTATGGGATTTATATATACCAAAAATTATTAATTGAAGGTGATTATGGATTATGTCTCAGAAAATCCCAAATAGAGACAGAAATCCCTAAACTATAGTCTAAAAAATATATATATTACCATTAATTCCATTATAATTAGAATACATAAATTATGTGAT
Organism: Viscum album; assembly: GCA_963277665.1. Taxonomy (NCBI): domain Eukaryota; kingdom Viridiplantae; phylum Streptophyta; class Magnoliopsida; order Santalales; family Viscaceae; genus Viscum; species Viscum album. Next base: position 1,611,648,652 of record OY728147.1, read on the forward strand.
TACATGATAATATTTTCTAGGATTAATCAATTCTAATTACATTTTTTAATTTGTTTTTTTAGTTTAAAATTTAATATTTTAATAATTCTGATCCATGTTGTGTGTTTGAGGACGTTCAGATCATTATTCCAAAGCATCTTCATTTTGTTGACTATAGTCAGCTTGGATATTATTTCAACATATCTATAATATTAATTCTGAAATAATTATAATATTCTATTGTAAATTATATATATAAAATAAATCTTTAATGCTTGTTATCATAAATTAATTGTGTTATGATCATGGGGAGAGTAGGTCATACCGACACATGACAAACATTTCCATTTTTCAATTATCATTATGGAAGAGATAAAATGAATATTTTTTCCTTATAAAGTGATATTATATGAAATATACCATTTTATCTCTTAAATGTAATTATTGTTGGAAAAAAATCCCTCAAGGCATCATTGAATCATTTTTGAGGTGATTGTGTTTGTTGAAAAAGTGGACATCTAAGTGGTGATTGCTGAAAAAGAAAAATGTTGACATAAACATTTGTTAACAAAGAGGATTTGATGGTGGAATATCAAGGTCAAGAGTTGTGGTTAACGATCAATTTTTGATTCAATAACGTTGACAAGAGGAATGGATAATCTAGAGGCGGTACAAAAGAATAGATACAAAATATGGCTAAGGAAATAGGTTCACGCATGTTTGGGTGTTCGTCGCGCAAGTGTTTAAAAGGACAGAAGACTTGCACGCTTAGACTGGGTCGCGCAGGTGACTTGTGTGCTGTTGCAAAGGTGACTTGCATGCCGTTGCGCAGGGTGGTCAAATTGCCTATAAATACTGGACCACCCCTCTTCATTCTACACCGGAGTTCAACACATTGAGAAATCAAAGCTCCTGTAGCGCAGGTGTGGTGGTCGCGCAAGTGGTTTGTGTGGTCGCGCAGGTGGGACGTGCGCGCCAGGGTGATTGTTGCGCAGCAGTGTTTGAACCAACGCGCCAGTGTGGAGCTACACGCCAATATTGTATTGGGAGTAAAAGGAAGTGACTTGGGTAGGATTAGAGTTGAGGAAGGTTGAGTCGCGAAAGTGTATGAGGATGACTTGCGCGCCAGTTGTGACTTGCATGCCAATAGTTGCGGGCCGAGATTGAATTGTGTGCCAAGTAAGGTTTATTTCTAGTAGTGATATTTGGGCTGCATGGAAGCTAGAAGTTTGCTCGATACCTTCGGTGCAAAGAGAGATTCATCTACGGGTGAAAATTGGGCATCAACAGAGAATCTACTTACAGAGGAAGGTGCATTCCTTCATGCAAATGAAGAGTTCTACAGGTCTATAAATTGTGACGGGATTCCTTCTAAGAGTAGTGAGCAAAGAAAGAGAAAGAAGGTGATCCTCTCCACCGGCAGTGAGCCAGGGAGAGAGAAACAGGGAGTGACCCTTGGGAATGCAGTGAGCTGACCCTAAACATTGTAAAGGCAGTGAGCCTAGGCATAGAAGTGATCTAGCCCGAACATTGTAATCCACAGCTAGTGATGATTAGTGGAATTGGTACGACTAGAAACTTTTCGGCGTATTCTCCTTGGACATAGCCCTTTTTGGCGAACCAAGTAAAATTTTTGTGTCATGTGCATGCATTACATTCTGTTTACTTTGTGCAACAGGAAAGAGAGAGAAGAGTGTTTTTATTAACAGCGAAACAAGATCAGAAGGGGCGTTAATTTTAAATTAGTCATACCCGGATTCACCCCGCCTCTCAGGGTATTCAGCCTTGTGAACCTAACAATTATATATATCATTCATGTTTTGTGGTTATGGAAATAGGGACACATCGCTTCATGAAGGTGATAGTCCACACATGACCTAGTGACACTATCATCTTCTTTTCAGTTAAATGGATAATATATATATATATATAATATTTAATATGATAAATATATGATAAATATAATTATTATGTAATTTACATAACAGATATTAATTTACAATAACCTTATTTAATTCATTTTATTTTGTTATTAAATAATGAATTACATCGCAACGCGAGGTGATATTTTTTCGTGCTCACGGTTGGCGTTATCATATATCCCATAGAATAGAATGTGAAATGTTATATGTGAAATCATTACTACATAGTAATATATTTGTTTAAAATAATATATATATATATATATATATATACATTTTTTCCATCATTATGTCAATCTGTGAGAGGCTTTAATGAACAATGGATCACATCGGTTCGTGAGGCAGTTGTCCCCTGTACACAAGAATAAATTTTTTGTATAAATTTTTTTTGAAGATTAGATATAATTTAGTTTCACTATTAATTTAATGAAATCACATTATATAGGATATATGTTTATTAAAATATGGGCATAGTTTATGAATGTTTGAATGATGTGGATGAGGAAATAAAAAAATGATTAGTACAAATTTTACACCTTTTTATACTACCACTAAAAGATTATCCAAAAATTAATTTTAGATTTGATTTAAAACCAAAAAAGTATTCCATGATGATAGACTGAATATTGAATGTTATTGGGGATGTATTGTTTTAAATAAAAAGTTTTTTATGTGAATAATTGAGGATAGGGGTTTCATAATTGAGGTAAGTGGAACACTGGAATTTTTTTAAAATAAAAAGGAGTCTGCGCATTTTTCAGATAACAATGGGTAAAAAAATGGGGTATTATATATAATAAGAAATTATTAGGTAATAATATTTCAATATAATATTATTTACACAAGTTGGTAGGTTATTTATATATTTATCTTTTTAGTTTAACCCATGTTAAACTCTTTTTTACATAACACAAGGTAATAAATTTTTACTATATTAAATATTTATTATTGAAAAAAAATATTCCTAACATGTTTGAAAATATAAAATTTTGTGATTAAAAATATGGAATCCATTTTTACAAATTTAATATATAGCATTGTAAAATTTTATTCGAAAATAAAACCCCATGAAGCGATAAGAAAACAATTTTAAAATAAAGGTATATTTCAAGAAAAAGATGATTTTATGTTAAATCTATATTTAATAATAACAATTTTATGAATATAACTAATTATTTATTTATAATTTTATATATATAATTAATTTATTACATACATCATTATATCATATTTAAATTAATTAAAATTTGGAGACATTATTTATTTTTAAACCATTTTTACAAAAAATAATATTTTTACACGAAAGACAAAAATAGAAATAAATATAATATGAAGTTGTTTAATATTAAATTATGTCTATTAAATATAAAAATGTAATAATTATATTACATTTAATCATATTTAATATCTAATGGGTGTTTTATGTGTCATAATTATTTGAAATGAAATAAATTTTTTTAAAAATCGTTCTCTTCAATATTGAATGAAAAATAAATATTATACCAAAAATCCAAATAAAATATCCCAAAATTATTTTTTAATGGATTTTTTGTAATATAAGGTACATTTTCTCAAATAAATTGTATAAATATTACATTTTTTTATTAGTTTTTGTGAAATAAAATTAAAATATTTTCTCAATAACATTTTTATTTGAAGACTAAAATAAAATTACTATAATTAATTGATTCATAATTTAATAAAAAATTATTGATAATTAATTTTGAGTATGGAAATAATTTATATATATATATATATCAATATTAGTACCCACCAATTTAATGGATAAGTTATAATATTAATATGTTTTTATGTTGTTTTAGGATGGGGTTTCTTGTTGAATATGCTTTAGAACAATACTTTATTTTCTAACATCCAGGGGTGTTACATAATTTATCATAAACTAATTTATTGAAATACAAAGAGGATGATATTAATATTATTTGAAATGTTGTCTGTGTGAATTTTACACTTTAGTGAATCTTGGATTGATCACTCGTATTGGTTGAGTTCATATACAACAGTAGCTTTTAGATTCAATTCAGATGTCACCCTTTCTTGATTTTAATTTTTGGGCACATCTATCAATGATATGTTTGGATGAGGCTATTTTTTTATTATCTTGGGGGATTATTATGGTAAAAGAGGCCCTTAATAGGGTTTAAAGTCACCAATGTTAGTTTTCCAACTTGTAGAGATGGCCTTTGGATTTTGATATGAGCGAAAGATTTATTTTTTCTGAATAAATCCATGATTAGGGGAATCATTTATTACAACATATTGGGGATCTATCATTGATATTCTTTTCATCATTGAAGATTACCAAGAGCATTAGAAAAATCATCTACCTTCAGCATTTTCATCGATGGTATTGAGGTATGCCTATTATGTTTCATGTCTCTCATCTACATAAGTACATTCTTGATTATGTACATGAAATATTCTATGAGAACATTGAGCTGGATCATATCAGAAAATTTTTAGTGTTACCAATTGAGATCATAAACCATAGTGACAAAGTGTTACGTGCGATGAAAATGCCTATATCACCAACTATTTCACATTAGTGACCAATTATTTATGAATTTTTAGTATATAATGTAATTGTGTATAGTTTTGGAGTCTTTGGAGGAATTTATGAAAAACAAATTAGGTATTTTTTTGGTGAAAAGGTTGATTATGTTAAAAAAATTATGCAACACCTCCAGGAAAACATGAAAACTAAAACACTAGTCTCTGTATATGAGCATGTTTAGGTGTATGATTTAGGAAAACCATACGGCCATCCAAGTGTATCCATACATTCTATGTATAGTGGTAAAATCATTGTTTCTGAATGATTCCAAAAAGCATATAATCCAATACTATAAGGAGTGTTTTTGGGCGGTGGGGGGAAACGGTATTCCTAACCATGTTCAAAAAACAATCGCTGTTTAAAACAATATATTAAAATTGTGGATCAAATTCATACTTTAATCTAATCCAATCATTTTTTCACTAAACAAACCCAAATATATTTATATAATCCCCCAGGATATAGAGACCACAACCCTTGATCCAAGATCAATATTATGGAGAATCATTGGGCGATTGAGTCTCAAATTCCTTGGTAAGTCTCCATTCTTGGTTTTCATTCTTATATTCTATCGTCTTTTATCTATCAGATTGATAGATCAACTATATTTTCAATAAATGTATGTAGGTTGATAACAAAGATGATGATATGTGGGTATGTTAATTTTATTAAACATGATCGAAGGAGTTTTTTTATTTTTAATCTATTACGTTTAAGTATTGGTGTCATTCTTTTTTTTCATATATTTTTATGAGGCAAGTGGACTCACTCTCAGCTCATTTTTTTGAAAATGTAATATTGTTTTTAAATGGTTTTTATTTAATGATTTTAATGTTTAAATTGATAAAAAATTGTGATATAAACTATATTTAGTTATGATTTGTAAGATTTACGAAATTAGTTGTTGTGAAATGTGATTTTTATCATGATTTTATTTTATTTTTAAATAATGTCATGATTTTCATTCATATAAATGGTTTGATAAAAATTTATTCCAAATAAGATATGTTTTATGTAAAATTCCTGAAAATATTTTTTTTCATCGAATTTATATTACTTGGATTTTGATTGTTTATTTTCATTAAGATGACCATGTGGAAGGGGCATGTTCCATTGGGGCACATCATATATGGTGGCTTAATAAATACTGTTTAGTTCAATGAGAGATATATCAATATTATGTAAATTTCACCTTATCATGAATTTTTTGTTTGATTAATTGTGGAACTATGTTATGGGAATACAAATGATTTGAGAAATCATCTTACATGGTTGCTTTACGTGGAAATGGTGCCGGATTGAAAAAAAAATTGTAGGAAAACTATTTTTTTTTAAATGGAAAGGTTTTGATATTAATTATGTTAATGTGTTTTATATTAAATTATTTATGAAAATATAATATCATTTTCTAACCTAGTGATGTTATTATGGATGTAATTTTGGGAAATCTAATAGAGTTTCATTAATCAACCCTTTCTTGGAAACCATTGTGCGTAGGAACATATTTTTTGACAAGGCATAAATAAAGGAGAATTATCTCATTTCTCTAGTGTTGTATCCTAATAAATATTGGAATTTTGTTTGGATATAGATAATGTGGAATGTTTTGTGATGTGGAGTTTACCACATTGAGTATTTTAGTTTTTTGACTTTGGATTCCAATTTATACTTTGGTATTGTTATCTATTCCTCCATTATTTTATGATATAGTGAATGGTTATAGTTTAGTATTTTTATTTGATGGAATTCATGAGATGAATAAGTTTTCACATAAAACATATTATTTACGTATTTTTATAGTAAAATTGGTTTTGGGTGTTTTATATTAAAATGTAAAACCATCCATCAATCTCATTGAATCCATTATCATTTATTTCAAACTATTTCTGACATGGGGATGTCACATAAGGCCCAAAATCATCCTACCACCTTATCAATACAATGAGGTTAGTCTAATGTTAAAAATTGTATTAGTTATGGCTAGTTCATCATTATTTTTGGTGAAAATGTTATTGCTTTATTGGTCTCATATTTGGAATATCATTCTCAATTGGTCCTTGGGTTATAATAGTTAAAATATAAAGATTTTCAAAACCTCTAATGTAGAGCATAATAATGCATTTCTATCATATTTATATAGAACCTAATGTTACTAGGGATTTGATTACATGTATATTTTAATAAATTAATTGATTTATAACCACATCTTCTTGGGTGAATTCATTGAGAATAGAATGACGTTCATTGACTTAAATAACAACCAACCATGAGTGTGTATTTCATTTTGAGTAATGATATATGATTATTTGTAAGTGATTTTTTTAAAGTGTTGTTTTTTTAAAATGGTCTTATTTTCAAAAGAATGATGTAATTTTCAATAATCAATTGAATGGGGAAAATATTGAATTTGGAATGAATTGATTTCTGATATGGTGAAATTGAAATTTCCTTGCCTTTATTTTTTTGATAATGAGACTAAATATTGATTTTTTCTGTTATAAACAATGAAACATGTTCAACATCATAGATATGAACTAGTATAAGCTTCTAGTAATTTGGATTCACATGGGGGACATGTGAAAAAAATCAAATTCAATTTATTGTCTTGGAATTTTATTCTATAGAGAGATGAAACTTGATCGATCAACCAAGGTATGTGGATCATTTAATTTAGTTGAAAAATAATTATACTCCCATATTTTGGAAATAATAGGAATTATAGAAATTATATCAGTGTATGATTAATACCAATTGAATATTCAAATTTCTAGCCACACCAAAAATGATGAAATTCATGTTAGAGATATATATTCTAAAGGATCATGCATGATAGTAGTGGGATTTGGTAGTTCAGTCTAAATTAGCCCCTGAAATTTCATGTTAGGGTATTGAAGAATTTTTCAACAATTAATTTTATCCACATATGTTGAGGTTTTCTAAAATGAATGTCATTTTCAATATGATATATGATAAAATCATAGTCATATAGTATGTGGATAAATTTATGAATTTTGTATGTTTATACCCAATATTCATCTAACTTTATCATTGAAAGCATCAATTTTTTTAATGACATATGATGAAACATATATACTCTATTATTTTAGTGCATTGTATAATTGTTTTTATAAGGATGGTAATAAGAGAGACAATAATATAAATAATAATATCAAAGACTATGTATGGAGGAATAATTTGGATACCTATGGTAAATGGTGGGAACTGTAATGATAAAAAATAGAGGAAGTGGGGAACATTTTTCCAAAGGAGTGGATGGATTCAGAATTAGGTGGCTGGATCGGTGAGTCTTCCCCTAATACCCATGAATTTTTTTTCATTGTGGATCTTTGAATCACATCATAAGATATTTTCTGAAACCACCTATAGTTTTCCATAATTGAAATAATATGATGAATTATCAGTGCTATGGATGTATTGATACATGGTCTAGTTCTAGGGACACATATTATGTAATATAGAAAACATATGCTTCAAGGGGTCTTCTGTGGTATAATTAGCCTCATAGTTAAAACCTTATAATCTATGATGATTATAAGAACACCATGAATCATCAACTAGTGAAATTTCGACGTTTAAATAATGAAAAAATTGATTAAAAAAGTATTTTTATGTAGCTGAAAAAATGATTGTTGAAGATCAAATGAGAACATCTATAGTGAGAGGTATGATTATTTTTTAATTTTACCCACATAAATTATTTAATTGATATGGCTGAATCACATTTATTTATATCACTCTTTGTTGTTGATCTACTAGTATTTCATGTTGAGATGATCTTGTTTATTTCGAAACATTATGCTTCTAGTTGATAAATAGATTGTATTTCATTTGTTTGAAAATAATTTTCTATTACAATTTCTGGAGATGAGATTATATGGTATTTCTCTATGGTTGAGATAGATGTGTATGAAATAATCATAGGTATGGATTCGATGAAAATGTTCATGTCTTAGATCATCTAATTTACCGAAATTTTTCATTTAGTATTGATGATTGTATCAAGCATAAAATTAGATGGGAGCTGAATATAAATGTTGGGGAAACAATATATTTGGTACGAGAAAATTGAACTATCACATACTAGTTTATATCATAACATTTTCATCAAGAGATGGGATCATTAATTTTGGTTTTCTAGTTTTCTATGATTAGTTTCTGGATGTTTTTCCAGATAATTTATCTGGGATTCTAACCACAATATAATTCGGGTTTATGATTAATCTCTTACATGGGACATGTACTATCTCACTTCGATATTATCATATATCACCCAAAAATAAATGAAATAGAATTTCTATTTGAATGATATGGATGGAAAAGGGTTCATTTATCTAATTACATCGCAATGGGAAGAACCTGTGTCAGTTATTAAAAAGAAGGATAGAACTCAGAGGCATTATGTAGATTATAATTATAATTTCTATTTTACAATAAATAATTCATATCCACTTCCATGAATTGATGATATGTTAAATCAATTTATGAGATCATAATACTTATCAAAAATTTAATTTTGATTAAGATATCACCAATTATGGTTATTTAAGGAGGATATTATTAAAATATATTTTAGGAGTAGATATACCCATTATGAGTATATAGTAATGCCATTCACACTTTTGAATCGACCATCAATCTTTATAGAGTTGACGAATAGGATATTTCATAGATATATGGATTCATCTATGGTGGTATTTTATGATGAAATATTGATGTATTCCTGGAAAAGGAATGATCATGAAAACCAATAGGAGACTATGTTTGGAATCTTATGAGTTAAAAAATTTCATTAGAAACATTCATTGTGTTAATTATGAAATAAGAGGTGAATATAATTTTACATGATATATCATAGTGATATATTTTTATGGATAAAAACATTTTAATCTATTATCTCTTTGAAAACACCAATTATTATTTTCAAGATACACAATTTCCATAGGGAAGATGGTTATTAAAAACATTTGATTCATGTCTTTTTCCTAAATAACTCTACCTTTGATAGCATTGTCAAGAAAAAATATTCCATTCCAAAAGAATGATTAATGTAGAAATTATTATCAAGACCATATATGTTTCCATACATAAGCACTGATCCATTTATTTTTAGAATCAGGGTTGTGTTATGTGGTGTATTTTAATGCTTCATGATCTAGGTTTGGATTTGTTCTTCTGATGTGATATAATTTATTTTATAAGTCCCATGGAAATTATCATGTCAATAGAATAACTACCTAACAATGTATTTGGAGTAGCCTATTGTAGTCCATGAATTGAATATGTGGCGTCATTACCTATTTTAGGAAATAATTTAAAATGTTTATGGATCATATGATCTTCAAATAGATTCTCCCACATTTATATTTGAACCTATAACAATGAAGAAGGATAAAGTATCTCAAAATTTTTTAATTTGACTTTATTTAAACATCGATAAAAGAAAATTGGTGGTATATTAAATAAGTAGTATAGAATATGTGTAGGGAGTAAAATCAGATTCTGATCAATGGAATTTGATGTTAGTGATACTAGACATGAACATACATTGTGAAGATCGATATTGTGTTGTGATGATGATATTTGGATGTGGAAATGACATCCACTCATGAGAATAAACCTCACACACCGCCGGTGGTTTTCAATTTTGCTACTGAATCTTTTTCTGCACCCCCCCCCCTAGTTCATCGTCCTCTCTCTCTCTTACTCACCCTACATCCTCAGCCGCACCTCTGCTTCCATGCTCCCTCTCTTTTCTTTGTCTATGTCGTGCCTGAGACATCCTGACAAAAGGTCCCCTGAGGTTTCCCTTCCCTCCCCACCCATGGTTCTGTGCCCCCACTCCATTCCTCTCATACCAGCTCCTTCAAAGGCTCCCAATGAATCCATTAGCTGGGTTCTATGAGATCTTTCTTCCCGGATTTTTTTATGCCGCCTCTGAATGTCTCATGGGAGGAGGCATGTCTATCCCAAGAGTTCTCAGAGTCAGCCTTCTAGGAGGATATGATGTGCATTTAGTGGATGTTAGTGGCTTGGTTCGTGGCTAAGAACCCCCCCCCCCATTAGGGTCACAAAGATATGCATCCTATCATGGGGTATTCATTTCAAGTGAAATATTTGTGGTGTACCAGAACTCCATTTTCCTCATCCTAGACTCGGAGGGGGATTTAGTTGAAGCGTGGTGAAGGGTCCCACATTCATTCAACCGATGTAGATTCAACCTCTCGTGATGGTTGATAGACTCCCACAAGGTAAATAAGAGCCCTCTGGCATTAGTGTGTATTGGCCACATAATAATTCCTTCTCTATTTCAAAATGGATGCATTTTAAAAGCTATCAGGGATGCCCATGGTAATTTTCTCTGCTCGGATGCAAAGAACTGTAGCTGTACGAATGAGTCGGTGGATCACGTTTGTGTGGATCTCTATCTCTCCCTCCCTTTGCCGAAGATATTAGCTCATCAGGTGCAGGACTCCTTCTGTCGGAGCTAAGACATTGCTTACATCATCTTCCTCGAATTCTACTTCCATTTCTTTCTCTAAGTCATCTCCATCTAGGATTATAGAGTGAGATTCCAGGAATTTTTCCAACTCTCAAGAGAACGAGCCCAAGTATCCGGTCAGGGGATTTGTCTAAGCCTCCATCCCTTGAATATTTATTAAATTCAACACCAAAGCCCTCATCGTATTCTGTGGTTTCTCATCTAGCCTCCCCAGAATTGTTTTTCTCTCTTCCTCCCTCCCTCTAGTCTGAAGATTTTGTGGATGTCTAACTGATCCTGCTTCAATGTATCACTAGGTATTTCCCAGGTAATCCTTTGTTCTTGGAACATCCCCCCTTCTTGACTCTCTATTTCTCCATATTCTCACCCCAGTGGAAATTCATCTTTTCCACTTTCCCTTCTTGTTAGGCCCTTTAGCCTTGAACCTCCCCTTAGTCGGACATTGTTTCCTCCCCCCTGAAGTTTCTGGTATTCCCAAAGATGATCCCTTGAATCTACGGATTATCTATCCTGGTGGGTGCCTGACTCTGCCTCTTCTCCCTGGTCCCTGTGAGCCCCCCCTTCATTCTCTCTCTCTGCTATCTCCCAACTATCCAAGCCCTATTTTGGACCCCTCTGATGAGAAATGGTAGTACTTCATATCTCCCCCTATTTTTCTAGCTTTTCCCTCTTCCAAGATGTCTCTTGAAATAGATAGATTGTGCATTCTCTCTCAATCTAGGAGCCTCAAGTATAGATCACCATCTTTAATCAAAATTTCCACTAGCTCTAGAGCCAATGCTTGTACTCTATCCTTCAAATATTTGTTATTCTCATCTGGAATGCTCATGGTCTTGGGTACCTGGGCCATGTCAGATTTCCTCACTATATAATTAAGAAAACATTAGGTTGGGATCATTGTAATACACGATCATAAAAAAACATTTAGAAGCTTTGAGATTATGCGCGGAAGATCTAAATGCATTCCTCCATGAACGATGTCCCATCTAACCACCACATTTGGGTCTTCTTGGTCAAAATCATGTCCATCAACCTGGTGTAGGCTGATAATTAGCACAATACAACCTAGGTGACCAAAGGGTGCTATTTTTTCTTCATGTATTTTGTTTATGGGAGCTGTGACCAAAACAATAGGAAAGAGATCTGGAGTGAACTATCTGTGTTTGCTCCTTCCAATACCCCTTGGGTCATCGGGAGAGATACTAATGTCATTTCCAACCTAGTGGAAAATAATGACATCGGTCCATTTGAGAGGGAAGTGAGTATTGAGTTATCTCAACTCCAGGTCTGGAAAGGGATCATCCCCCATGTATTCTTGTGGGACCGATTAACATCGTGAAATTAACGAAGGGGAAAAAATCACTCGTGGAGCTGCTGGGATAGTAACCTTGCAACCTCCAAGCCTCCATCATGTTCTCTAACTCCAAATTGAATCATCTTGTTCGGAGCCTTTTGGACTACATCCCTCTTTTGGTAATCATCTCTTCTAGTTATGGAAGCACAAAATGATTTTAGTTTCTACATAACTCGATCAATTCTCTAGTATTTAATTACCCAGTTAGCAAAACATGGAATGAACATTCTTAGGGGAACTTGTGGGTTTCCATTCACAACAAGCTCTGTCAGATTAAATCTCATCTTCATGTGTGGGGAAAGGATTACCTCTTCAGAGACAGAAAGCTCAAATGTGCTATGATTGAAGTGGAAGGTCTTGATGGTGATCTTGAGGAGGCCTAGAATGATTATGTGTTTTCTATTCTTACGAATAAGAAAGATGACTTAGAGAAAATGTTATTGAGATAGGAATGCCTTATTAGGGATAAATCGCTCGTCATATAGCTCAAAGAGGGAGACAAAAAACACCACAATTTTTTACATGTTCATCAAAGAGATTAAAGGACCAATAAATCTCAATATCCTTTTAAAATATGGCTTATACATTTTCAATAGAGACGTTCATGAGAACCATGCTCATTAATTCTTCCCAGAGCTACTTGTGGGTCTTAATCCTCAGTTTCCCAAGACACCCCATGCGGTGAAACTGGTTTCATTGAAGTAATCCCTATCACCATATCGGCCTTGGATAAAAAAGTATGAACGTGATGCTAGAGGAAAAATAAGTACATGAGGCCATGATGTTCATAATACCATGACAGCTCCCCTAGCCCTGATGGTTACCCTTTCTCCTTTTATAGGGCCTCATGGGACGTAGTAAAGAAGGACATCATGCTGGCCATTCGAGATCTCTTCCATGGGGGTACCCATGGTAGGGATGCTACGAGTACCACTATCATGCTTCTTAAAAATAAAAAAATAAAACCATCCACAGTTTTACAGTATCATTCGATAAGAATTTGTAATATCCCATTAAAAATCGTAGCCAGTCTGAATAATTCTTGCCTGTCCGTGAATCTCCCTCGGAGGATTTCAATGGAGAAACACAGTTTTGTCATGGTTCGCTAGATCTAAGGAACTATTTACCTCACCCATGAGATGATCAGAGACATAAATATCATGACTCATGGATCCAATGCTTTCATCAAGTTAGACATGAACAATGTGTATGACTGGGTGGAGTGGAGCTTCATCAACAAAACCATGGCCAGTAATGGCCTCAACTCTAACAATATTGTTCTTTAATTCAAGTTTTTTAGCTCTTCATGGATAGCAGTGACCTTCATGTGAATGTATTATGGATTATTCAAAGACACATGGGGGATTAGATAGGGAGATCCCACTACTCACATTCTATTAGTTCTCTCTTAGGATGTCATTAGTTTCTAAATCAACAGATGATTCCACAATGGAGAGTTGATCCCTATCAAATGAATCAGGAGACCAAAATCAATATCCCACCTTATGTTCATAGATAATGTCCTAATCTATTTGAATGATATTCTCAAATCTATCAAGGGTCTCAAGAATATTCTCAATTAATATACTCATTGTAGTGCCATGTTGATCATCAATGACAAAAGAACCTTCTATATCTCTAAAACATGTACTTCTGACTGGAACACAGTGATCTAATAGACCCTAGAAATGAAAATAGATGTATTTCCCATGGACTATCTCAGAACCTCTATTTCTCTAGGATGACTCTGCTTTATAGATTTCTATTTACTTACCTATAAGATCATATACCACATTCAGAACTAGAAAAACAAATACCTCTCTTTCTGGCGGTAGAATTGTGCTTATTAAAACCATGATTCTTGTAACCTAAGTCTATATTATTTTCCTACCATTTTCCTAAAGGGTATGATCCATAGAATTTACAAGATTATGGAAATAATCATCTAGGTCCACAAATCAAAAGGAAAACACCATAGGGATTCATGGCAGAAGGTATCTCACCCTTCTAGGGAAGGATGCATCAACGACCGCTCCCTTGATGACGCCACACACTTCATGCATGAAAAAATCACCTTCGAGATCCTTGAACATTGCACACTGTGGGGAAAAACCATGTACCCCTAACATCTGTGTACCCCCCCAATCAGAGGCTAGCAAATGGTCTCTGATCTGGTCAGTCCTTCAACCCCTCCTCGCAAATCATCATCTGCACTCTTGATGGCTCGTAGGGGAGGGTGAGATTCCATTCAAGCATGATAACTGCATGGGTGAGGTCATTCATTTCCCTAGGTTCCCAACTCCCAATATCGCCCTTATATATGTGAAATGATACCCAGACGTCACCAACGTTGTGATGGATGACAAGAAACATTACTCCTTTTATCTAGTCAATCTATCCTCGGAACCCAACTGTTGTATCTTCACTCTATACTCCATGGGGTCCCACTTTTATCGGTACATCCACAGATTTCTATCCCCCCATGATGATTTGATCCCTAGGGTTGAAATCCTCTGGCCAATGGAACTTCCCTTCAAATAAAACATTTAATCATGGCATCTTGGAAACTAATCAATCCTGATGGATGACTACATCAAAATTTTGGGGAATACATATCGTTTCTCGATTCCATTTTTGTAGAATCGACCAAGTAGATTCCGCGGACAACCTCCCCTTCTGGGGTGATTGTTCATCTGTCTTTTGGCAATCTCTTGGATAATTCACAGCCCTTGGTGTCCATAGCATGGATGACACATCATTTCTGGAGGGGTGGTTCCACAGCTCGGGAGACAGGGGTCTGGAGATGGAGGCACATACCACCATTCTACATGCAGGGTTCTGAATTTTATGTAATGAAAGAAACAAGGAATGATACAAAGGGTATTCCTCTTCCAGTAGAATCATCATCATCAGAACAAAAAACCATCTACTGTATTTTTCTTGTACTCTAAAAAAATGGCGGGATGCACCATCTCTTCATTTCTATCAAAGGTATTCCCATGAATCCCAGCAAAAATCAAACACCATTAGAGGCCACTGGGTCTGATTGATTCCCCCCTCCAGTGGTATCAAAATCAATTTTGATGGTACCTGCTACATGTGGGTCCTTTGTGGTGGAGGATTGGTCCAAGAAAATAAGTGGTATGTTATTCTTGTTTTCACCTCCTAACTTTGCCAAGGCACATCACTCTAATAAGAGAACATGGATCTACTCCCGGATATCAACATCTCCCATTAGTATAACATTGATTAATTAGATATAGAAAACCAACTCAAAAATTCTGCATGATACATTGTTAGACCATAGGCCCTATCCTTGGATGATCTTCTACACTATCTAAAAGTGCAGGGGCCTGCTTGCTAACAATACTAAGGTGATACAAACTTGGAGAGAAAGAAAATAAGTCACAGACTACATTTCATCCTTTAATGTTTCTGTCCCTAAAAATATGGTTCTCCACTATGTGATGTCCTGGAAAACAAAAGGGGTTGACCGGATCTAAGGGGGTGGAATTGGTTTTCACCACTTCAGTCCTCTGTGAGTCATGTTCTCTTGTGTCCCATTTGACAAATAATTTAATAAAAATATACAATTTATGATTATGAGATTGTGTTGTGGTATTAAGTCCAATTTATATGGTTCTTGAATTATGGTAGAATGTTTTATAGGTACATAAATACAATTTTGAATCATTTATTTTCATGTTAAACTCATGGGTTATGATACCATTGAGCGATAAAATTTAGAAGGGAGTTTAGTTTTTGGGGTTTGAGATCAGATAGTCGTACACATTGAATCTCAGGAAAAACTTATTCCTACATTCGATCATTTTAGATATCTTTTTCATCATGGAATATAAATGATTTATATGTAAATGAATGAAACTTTTTGGTATTTTGTCGTGAAAAAAGTGGTTGTGTTAGTTTTGAAAATCCTCACCAATAATCATGTTTAGGAAGATCACCAGTGACTAGAAGGTGTGTTTTAGTATTTAACTTTTACTATTTGTAAATTAGAATAGATAGTTATAAATTTTTTTATCCAAAGAATGTTTTAAACACCCAATTATATATGAATTATAGTGTATCATACAATAAATTTGTCCATTTAATTCATATTCATGTTTCTCATGTGATAAAGGAAATGTCTAAAATAAATATCTGAGAAGTGGTAAAGAGGGATTTCATAATAATTTTGATAGTATCGGAACTAGAACCATGGTTAACATATTTCTTTTGTAAATACTTAAATCAAGACCTGAGGACATATTTTTCTATGAGAACTACATGTCATCCTATGTTTTATAGAATATCTAAAATAATAATACAAATGTTGGGTGTATTTCTATGGGATTGTTTAGTGGATCATGTTGGCCCATGGGAATAGAACATACCATTAGTGTGTTATCATATAACAGTAGTTATCATTCCTCAAAATATATGGATAAATTTGAATATTTTTATGGGATTCCATATCATTCCACACTATATTGTGTGGAAAAATGTTTTACATTACTTGTTTGACTACGCATTGTGCAAGAGACAATGGAGAAATTTTAATTGATATGTAACAGTATGAAGATACATAATATTCATTATAAATTGTATGTGGATCATCATCGATGAGAGTTTTCATTTTAGGTGATTGATCATGTGTTCTTCCAAATAATTCTATGTATTGGGAATCATCATTTTTTTGGATGAACGGATTGTTATCTCCACAATATATATGTAATATTGAGATACATGAATGTATTGGTGAAGTGGAATATCAATTGATATTGTATCCACGGTTATGTTCATGGAATAATAGGTTCCATGTATCATAGTTAATAAAGTATCATATTGATCGTAACCATGTGATTCGATGGGATCATGTTTCTGATAATCCAAATACTATGTTGTTTGATGTGCCTGTAGAAATTATGTATAGGTAACAGAATAAATTTTTAGAAATAAATTCATTCTAGTATTGATTGATTGGATACATGATAATATTCATGATTAGACATATGAATGGGGGAAAATTTTCAAACAGTTACCCAAAAATTATTAATGAAATGGATTTTTTTCACATTACATAGATAGAAAGTCCCATGGTGTGGAAAATTTATCCCCCTATGTTTCAATTATGTAACCATTTAATTAATTATATTTAGTCGGTAAAATTTTTGGGTGTTTCTTTGTATGGTTTTGGAGGTGTTTTAGAATTATTTTTAGGCTTTTATGAATGTGAATACATTTTGAATTATAAGTAGAAACTATGGAACACCTCTAGAAAACTGTATAACCAGAAATAATGTACTCTTAGTATGCACATGGTTTTTCAATACCATGTTTCCATACAATAGAAAACATTAATACTTTTTATAGAAAGAAAATTATGGTTGTATCACATTTCTAAGGTTGTGATCTAGCCGCATGAGTGGTGTTTTTCTACATTGGGTGGTGGACATTTTTCTCACAGTTTTACTAACCCTCTGCCTAAAAAAAAGCACCATAAAAACATGATCAAAAAATTATCAAACTAATTCAAATTTTTCACTAAAATAATAAATTTTACCTAAAATTATTTTCTCCCCTTCAAAAGTATGTGGAGACTATTACCCTTGATCATATATCAATATTTTGATGATTCATAATGTTTTGGAGGACAGAATTCATTATTAAGTCTCCGATCACGGTATTTTTCCTTAGATCCCATATTATTTATTCTCTTGGAATCAAATATCTAATATTTTTAAGATATTTAAAATTTTCATTGTGCCCATCGCAAATAAATATTGTTTTCTTGATGATAGTGAACAAGATCTAAGGTGGGTTTTTTTAGTTTATGTTTGTATTGTTGAAAAATTATTATTTTCCTCCATTTTATACAATGCTTTCAAGGTATATGGCTATAATATTCAATCATTTTATAAGAAAATAATGTATTGGGTTCAAATTGTTTTTTCTTCTTAAAATTTATTATCAAATTGATAATCTAATCATTATAAAAACCATCTTTTCTGAAGGATTGGTAAATTGTTGAATTTTTTTGTTGTGTAAAGTATGTTATTTTATGAATTTTAATGATTTTTTAAAATATGGCTAAATTTTTATTCCATGAAATGGTTTGATATAAATATTTTCAATAAAATATTGTTATTATTGGAATTTATTGACATGATTGGTTTGTAATGGAATTTGACTTACTTGGTTTATGTATATTCGTTTAAATGGTGTGGACCTCTACAAGGGTCAGGTTCTATTATGGAACATAAAATATGGTTAACCTATGATGACATGGTATATTGATAAGAGACACATCATATTTATGGAATGGTCACCTGGGAATTCTTGTGGGGTTCTGTGGAATTGTGGAAACATGTAATTAGTTTTAGAATTGATTGATAAATTTATGAAAAGAATTATTGGGTTTTTCCTTGGTAATGGTTTTGGTTTGTAATAAGGATTGGGTATGAAAACATTTTATCATATAAATATATTGGATTTGATAAAAACTAATGTAATTTATATCAATTTTAGTAATCAAATTTTCTAATATGTTCTTTCATATTTTCGTGATTAGGGAATAAATATTCTGAAAAACTATTGAGATTCATTACTCACCCTCTTCATGGTGTATTTTGTGTGTTTGTAAATATTCATTATCAATTCATAGGTAAATACAATGATTATAATTTATTTTGTAATACCTCATGATTATTTTTTCATGTTTTATAAATTTGGATCTTGGATGACGTAGGGAGATGAATATTTTATGTCTTGATGTCTTTGAGCATTCTTGTTTTTTTCAATTTATACTCTGATATTTCTCAGGGTTTCGGCATTATACACTTCTTTGGTTAATAGTTAATGTTTAGGATTTTTTCACTTGGTAATCATGAGTTTGAAAATATGTTCTAAAACATCTTATATATGTAATTTTGTTACACTATACATAGTTTTCTATGTTTACATTTCTATGTGAAATTATTCCCTAAATATCATTGTACCACATTCCATTTATTTCTAGCCTTTAGTGCATTAGGTTTATCACTAATGGACCAGTAATATCATACAACCATCACTAGAAAAAGAGGAGGTGTGAGATATTACAATTTACTTTTTTTAGAGTCATATGGATGAATGGTTGGATTAAATGAGAGATACAGTATCTAGATTTCAACATCCGGGTCCCATAGCACGAGATCGTTGACCAAAATTGGTAGAGGCACTTCTCGGTTATGAGATGTAATTAGAGGAAAAGAATTTCATCATTATTCTCTTTCAATGTACATTTAGTTTTTTTGTTATTAAAAATTATTTTTTATTTTATATTATTTTAGATTTTTTCAAGGGGAAATGTCTTTATGAGTTAATTTACAAATGATTAAGGATTTTTTGTGTTGTAATGTATTTGAATCAAGGCCACAAGATAGATGGTTTGGTACACAAGTCTGTTTGTGGGGCTAGAAGATGGGCTAATAATTCAATAGATCCATACAGCAAACTGGTGGCCAAGGTATAATATATTCATTATTCCCAAATACACTATCGCATGGAACACCAATCTATGGTCATTAGTTGAGGCCCACAGACTTTAATAGTGTACCAAGACATAAAAATGATTAATTTTCCTTTAGTAATTAATTTACTAATGAAATTTTTGACCAATATATCTCTCTACTTTTACCCCATCATGACTATAGGCTCATGATGATATCTCCCTTGTTTCTTTGTTACTGATTATTATCATACATCATTCTTGAAATATTTATTTATATAATAATGTCTATCAAATTATTTTATATATTATTTAAGCCCAATTATCATTACTTCCCTAGATTTTAACAAGGGTACAAATCATGTTGGATGTATCAATGAATCTTCACCTAAATCAAATATCGGATTCATGTGTGATAGAATGATCTATTTTAGATTATGATATTTTTTTTATAACTTCCCCAAACCAACACTATGAAATGTGGTGCTAAACAAAATCATAACATTTCAGTTATTAATAAAAATAAAATTGATCCAATTTTGACCCATTACAACAAATAACATCAAACTAAAATATTTATATAGATACATACCAAATGGATTTTTGGTTTATATTTTTAGAGAATATGAAAAAATATGTATAACAACATTGATACAAAAACATTGGGTTTATAAAAATCGACAACATATCCAATTGATTTGTTCAAATATGTAAATATACATAGGCATAACATACTTAAATCCATTCCTAAAAACGGATTAAAAGGAATCATATTAAGGAAGATATGAAACAATTATAATCCTAAACATAATCCTTAAAAAGTGAATTTCAACAATGATCATATGTTGATAATTATGGTATTTGGACAAAATCAATGTTGGTGATAAGAAAATAATATATTTTATACCAATTTAAACATGGATCCTAAAACAAGTGACATGCTTTAACTAATTAACAAATGAGAAGAGTCAAATAGTTCAATAATCATGGTCATGTGAAAGCCCCTTAAGAAATATGACTTATTGTAACATTATTAAATACATAAAAACATCGTGGTAACATAGACCTTCATTATTGTATCACAATTACAATGACTATTAAAAATTGAATAACCAACTTTTTATATTAGAATAACCTCTTAGTAAAACTCTATAAACATCAAACTCAACCCATTTCCACAATTAATTGGAAATCTATATCAATACCACCATTATCATTAGTTATATTGATCTCACCTCCCAATATAAACTATTATAACTACCAATTAATTGTGTTTCTATATACATATTTTCTAAGTTTAAACTATTATTAACTGGAATAAGCAGTCATTTAAAACCCCATATTTATTTAGAAAATATGTATATGGAAGGAAAAGTGTTTCTATATGAATGACAATAAAACAAATTCATCTTTTCTTAAAAATATATTCTGGATCGTTTTGAGCATTAAATAATGGAAAAAAGTATCTAAATATAATATATCTAGAAATAACTTGAGGAAAATAAAAATTAATTGTTTTTATTAGAGCGGGATCATAGAATACTATTAATGTAAATTCAATAAATGCAATTATAACTAAATCGATATTGGAACATAAACCTCTTACAACTATTACAAATTTTAATCAAAATCCCTATGATATAATTACATAAAATGAAACAATAAATTTGGTGAAAATAATGGGATTCAAGATACGAAATTTCATTTCTCTATTCTAACAGTTCCTAATGGAATATTGATGCATAACATAATAATATATCCCAATGAATGTAAATTTAATGTAAATTACCCCAACAAAGATCTTATTAATGAATAGAAAATCAATAAATTCATTGAATTTATGTTAAAAATTGATTTTCACTCAAAAAATATGTAGGTAAAATATAAACGAATAAAATTTCAATTTACACATAATTACTCAATAATATAATCAACGAATAAGTGATATGACCCAATGGAGTAAAATTTATTTACGAAAACACTTACATCTTTGGTAATATAGAATTTAAAAGACACATGGATGAATTATCTATAATTGAAAAATAAAATAAACTGAATTATAAATAATTTATGACTGAAATTGTAAAATACATTTTTATACATCATGGAAATGAATTTATGTGAAAAAAATTAAATCATGCCTCAATAAAGTGAAATTTGGATGAAAACTCATACCTCGAGTCCAAATGTGCTAGGTTTTTTCTTTAACGTATTTATAATAAAAATATATACACTATTTTACATTTTTAATAATATATTCACGGTTTTCTACCCATTATATTACAATAATAATTTAATTTATTTCAATATAATATTTAATTTCTTTATCTATTAAGTTCATTTTATCATAGAGACTGTAGGTCATACGTACACATGAGTAACGTTTCTATTTTTTATTGTACATGACGGAAATTATGTTAGTATTATTTTAAAAATAAATTATTATTATTATATCATAAATATAATTTTATCTATTTTTATACACATACACAAACAAGTGAAGTAATTCATTTATGAAAAATGAATCACATCATTTCCTAGATGTGGTAATACAAAGGAACACACAAATGATGTTTTCTTTTCATCAATTAAATAATATATATGAAAATAAATGATATATAATATATAAATAATGATAATAATATTAATATATATATATAACTTATAATTATATTTATCCTTCATATTTGATGATGGAAAATGAATTATATAAGGTTGTGTCGTGTTAGTCCTTTGTACACACAAATGATAGTTTAATTTTTAATTATATGGAAGAGGAAATGGAAACAGTTTATTCCAATGAAGAAATAGTTAATAAGTATATGTAAGATTATTATTTTATTATTTATTCATGGTTTATTAATATTTTAATGTGTTATATGTGTAAATAATACTACATAATTCTGTTTACGGCTATACTAATTCCTCTAAAAACCACTTTTTCATTACAATTTAATCCCTTTAAAATTAGTTTTATTAAAAAACCAATACTAATAAAAATGGAGAGGTATGTAAGGAATTTATTTTAGTGGCAATTATAGGAACCAAGAGACTCTTGATGTATGTAGTGAATATTATATCGGGTGCTATTTTATAATTGGGTGAGAGGATACACATAAAATGATTATAAAGATTAAAATATGTTAATATGTAACAAAATAAAAATGCCTCCAAAAAGGATAATTTATTAATATGAGATTATCAGGGCACATACAATGACTTTAATTAATGATTTAAATACTTTTGTAATACATTTTAACAATTATCAATTTTTTAAACTCCCAATAAAACTATTTTAACCTCATTAGTGGTAATATATGTTTACATAGTTTTCTATTCATTATGACAAAAAATTTAGTTCATAATATTATGGAGTGATAATTTTTATGATTATAAATATGGAATCCATTTTATCAAATTCAACTAATTTATGCTATAAAATTTAATTTCAATTGAAACAAACAAATCATAATAAAAATAGGTTTTAATTAATTTCTATTCTATGTATAAAAATATTTGTATACCCATCTTATGTATAATATTAATTCTAGAGACATTTATTACATTTTTATTAATAAATAAATAATTAAGAATTAAAAATAATAAAAAATAGTTAAAATTAAGTACGTTCTTGAAAATGAAAGATATTTTTCAATAAAAACATAATATTTCACAATTCATTGAAAATTAAAACTTTCTGTTACATTCAAAATAAGCATCCAAATATAATTATTGGCATAAAAAATTAAAAAATATTTTATAATTTTAAATTAATATTCAATATTTTGGACATAAATATTTCTAATAAAATCAAAAAACTCATGAAAATAAAATTTTAATAGAAATAAAACCGTTTCATTTTGACTGAAAACATTACAAATTATTATTATATTTAATATAACATTATGAAATATAATTAATTATTATTAAAAATTTATGAAAATTATTTATCTTAAAATTAATTTGATTTTTAATTTATTCCTTATTTTATGAATTAATTCAATGGAATTCTATATCATTCTAAAAAATGATTGAAAAATTTATTGAAATCAATTATAATGATTGGTTAATAAAATCTTTCAATGAAACGAAAAAAATTAATACATAAAAATATATTTTCTTGAAAACCAGCATCATAAAAATAGGGAATGAATCAACATTTTTAAATTTTTAGAGTAAAATAAGGAGGATATCTAAAATAAGACAAAACAAGGTTTCTATGTGGGAATATATTTGTGGGATATAAATATATGGGCATGATGTAACACCCTGAGATTTTAAAAAGTATAAAATTATAATAAACAATTTAATCTTAATGAAAAAAAATATTTAGCTTCATTTAAACATTAAATTTAGTTTCCTTGGGTTTCGTGCAACATTGAGGTTTTTGTGTTCGATGGTTTATTCAATAGGAAACACTGAACATAAACAGCCCATTATATATATTAACGTTGTATCATATCCATTGGAATGGTGGGTATAAATAATATTAAATTAATTAATAAAATATGGCTTACATATATACATTGATGACTAATTAATTATAAATGAAAATAATATTATTTTAGAAAGGGATTATTTTTTCTAAAAAACAGTTTTTAATTACCACATATGTTTTTTATACCAATAATCTAAACAAATAATTCTAGTTAAATTACATTATATATAATATATTCATTATAATTTTTTACATTCTTCCTATTTTTTATGTTGATATGATATTAAAATTAACCCAAACTTGGGCAATAACTAATAATTTCTAAAAAATAGTTTTTCATCATTCTATAGCGCACATATTTAAAAAACTATTTTTTACACTTCAGTAAAATTTATTTGAAAAATAATATGTTTTATAGAATTAGGATATATAAATTTACTATGGGTGAAATATTTTGATATTTTGGATAAAAACTAATAAATAGATGTAAATTTAAATTTCGGTAAAAAAATATTTCTAAGTTAAGTAATTTAATTTTTCAAATTTTTTCTATTATAATATGATATAAGCTATGTATTATTTATTTATATTTATTTCAATTAGAAACTTATCAAACAATTTTATAATTTTTTTAATAAATGATTTTTTTTCAGTTTATAAATAGGTTTTCATAGAAAATATTTTAAAATGCATTATTATTATTCATTTTACTTAATTAAAATAATCCATTAAAGGGAATAATGTAAATGACATATATTGACTCTATATCATTAAATAATAATTTTTTAACAATATGATTATTATTATTCATTGAGTTAATATATAATCTTTTTTTTAGAAAAAATCTTTGTAAAATTATGTTCTTAGGCAGTAACTGAGGGATTAATATTAAATTAATTATTTCTTCTAATTTGATTTCAATTTGTAAAAATGGTTTCCATATTTAAAATAATAATAATTTTCTATATCTAATTGGTTCATAATTTTTGTTTAATAATGAGAATACTAAAAATAATAAAATTTAATTACAATGGTTAGGGTAAAACGAATTTAATTAATGATTAAACAATTATATTTTGGTTATCATTTACCTATAAAAATTGAAGGATCCCATTTATGGATATATTTCAATTATATACCATATTTTATATAGTTTTTTCATTATTGGATCCACATGGAATGGAAATAATGTGGGTTGAATTCATTATCTCTAGTATCTACATTTTTTTCCCTCACCCAACTTATTAACGTCCACCAAATCTTCTCCTCTGATTACACCTCACAATCCCATTCCCTAGGCTAATACTAGGATAAATAACATATCCAATTTTTTGATATCATCATATATTCCTGATGTTTTTCATAATTCCATGGTGGGGCTTTGGTGAAATCAAAAAAGGGTTACCCCAAGAAGAGGTAGTGTTCAACAATGAACATTTTGTATTTATTCATCAAATCCCTTTATTTAATTTAAAATTATTATTATATAATAATATAAAAATAATAAATATAGTTATATTTCGTTATGTTATGGTTATTACCTCACCCACACACACTTCCATCAAATGTTTTACTCAATCATTATTCCTGTGTACAATTATCTTCCACCTCGCAAGATATTGTTGTATTCTTTTTAATTAAAACCTATCATGGTTGGGAATAATGATAGACATAATCTATATATACGATATTTATAATATTTATATCATTATACTTAGTCTATTTAAAATATATAATATATACTATTTTGAAATTAAATACAGTATGTGATATAATAATGTTTCTCATGTGTGTGGAAGATCACTGCATTACAATGTGATGTGAATCATTTTTCATGAACGCATCACTGGGAAGGTAATAAGGTAGAATATGATGAATATATAAGATATACTGGAGATAATTATTATAATTTTTACATAATTATATTTATAGAAATAGAATATATCATTATACAAGTTCACTCATTGAGAATGTGATAACATAATTCTTGGACATGTTGAATATCTCTTCCTCAAAGAAAAATGATTCGTCATTTTTCTTCACCACAATGAAGGAATAATATATATATATATATGTATATATATATTTGTGGGAATAATTAAATAATAATTTATTTTTGTCTTAATGATAATTTTTTAATGATAAATGTTATATAATTTCATTAATTAATAATTATTAGAAAAATAGTAGAATTACTCATGTGTGTGTAATGGTTGAGACCTCTCTGGTCCATTCTATTTTGAAAATTAGATGTATAAGGTTATTTAGGAGTTGAAGGTCACTCATCCCCAAAATTTTTCCAATTTTCCAGTTTAGTGAATTGTTCCAATGGTAGACAATTGTGAACACTGCAACGATAGCCTTCTATGAATAGTTCATCAGTTACCTTAGGGGAAAATGTCATCGGTATCCTTTTGTGGATAGTGTCCTAGGTAAACCTTGTTGAAGAGTGTCATAAGTAACCATTTATGAACAATACCATCGGTGAACAGTTCTATTGGTGAGGTCTAATGGTAACCTCTCTTTCCATTGAAAAATTTCCAATTGTATGAAGATTTCCATAGGTGAACAGTTCTATCGATAACCTCTCATGGTAAAATCTCATTCCATTTCCAAAATTACAATTCTGTGAACATGTCCTTCAGTGAATAGTTCTATCGGTAACCTCTAACAGTAACCTCTCTTTCCTTTTCAAAATTTCCAATTCTATGAACAGTTCCATCGGTGAACTGTTCTACTGGTGACCTCGAATTGTAACCTCTAATTCCTTTTCCAAATTTCTAATTCTTTGATCAGTTCCATCAGTGAACAGTTCTATTAGTAACCTCTAGTGGTATCCTCTCTTTCCTTTGCCAAATTTTCAATTCTATCAATAGTTATGTCCGTGAAAAATTCTATCACTAACCTCTATTTTCTTTTTCCAAATCTTCAGTTTGTGAATAGTGTTTCTAGAACAGCGAGGTCTATCTATAACCTCTAATTTCATTGTCAAATTTTGATTTCATGGAAAATGTTTTCATATTTATATTGTGTCGCCCCATTAATGTTTCATTTGATGTGAAATACATTTAAAACATTATTTTAAGGACTCAATGACCGATTCAAATTCCATTAATCCTATATTAATTTATCACATGGCTTGGGACTTTTCAACTTGGTCATCCCGTGTGGTTTAATGTGATCCACTTTTAATGGAATACCTTTCATATCATAAACCAAAAACCCTTCAAATCTTCTAAATGGATAGGATATCTTTCTCCCTAGTTCTTCCTCTTTGTTCTTGGCTATGTGATGCTAAAATATTTCATTATATTCAATATTGGTTATGAAATCAAAATTCTTCCTAGAATTGGTTCTACACTGTTTTGAATCAACCAAGAAGTATCGATCAATCATCGGTATAAGTTGTGATCTATCGCCATTCATTTGGTTTCTTATCCTTATATTTATCATTTCCATGTTATGGTATGTGATCTCTGTAATTTTAATAGAGTTTTCTTGGGTTTCTGTTGGTATGTTCGTACAACATCATCCTCGAGTATTCACAGGAGGAGGTGATCGTGATTATTTTTTTGGATCATTCTTTTATAAAGAAAGACAAGAACCATTTGATGTAGTGGGTCTATTGCTTCTATTTTTTATGTGCATTTGTATAGTTAGCATGTCTTATCCCACTGAATCACAATGAAATTGACCTAATAAATATTTAAACTGGATAAATAAATTGATATTGCTCAAATTTTATTGCCTCTGGTTTTGCAAGATAGTGTGATATATGTTCTTGATTCGTATTGTTATTTGATCTTGATTGAAATTTGTAAATAAAGTAAACTGGAATTAATTGATAATGGTTTGGATAAAGATAAAGATCCATGTAAAAGAATCTTGTTCATATTTTTATAATTTGATATAAATCATAATGGTGTAGTAAACATGTTTAATTATTGTGATAGCTTAGAGTTTAGGTTTCCCAATGTTGGAACCTATGATTATTAAATTGGTTAATCAAGGATTGATTAATGAACTGGTGGTTTGAAAAAAGATAATCCCTTGTAGGGATTTGAGTTACCCTTTTGGTTGTTTAAGGGCCAAGAGCTCATCTGATATGATGTTTGTTTTCTTTTCTTCCTGTGTTGTGGTGTGAGACTTGATGGCTATTGTGATATGTGGGGGCAGGGATTCCTATTTATTATGGCAGAAATTGATCCCTACAGTGGAAAGATGCATCGATTTATGCATGTGGGTTTCAGGAAGGACACAAGGGATGATGGAATGGGTAGGATGTGAATTTTTGGAACCTTGTTGATTTTTATTGATTTTTTATGTGATTTAATTCTCTCTAACGTTCAAGGAAGCTATTACTAAAAACCCTTCATCTGAAAGGGGCATAGATGTGTGGGGTGTGCCACATGTTTTCTGTGTTCAGCTTCGCAAATGAGAATGGGTCTACGCTCGTTCTATATGTGGAAAAGGGTCAACTAGTAGTTCATCTACTCACCGTGTTGATCCGCCTTCTGATTAGTAGCATATGACGTTTTTCTATAATTCCTGGTAATATGGTAAAGTATTGATTTAAATAAATTGTTGAATAAATGAGGTTTACCCATGGGGTTTAATGCTTGATGGGGCGTAATGATGAGGTTGTGATTTGAAAGAACATAGTACATTGGGTGTGATGCTAATAAAATTTAATGTGGAATTGTTATTGATTAATTAATAATTAAATAATTAATTAACGTATGTTTCAACTGATAAAAATGTAACAAAAAAATGTATTAATTCTCTTTAAATGGTTATGTGATTATAGGATACATAGTCATAGAAGTGGCAACATAGGGTTCAAGAGATGTTAGCTGCAGCTGAGTCTAAGACAGGGTTATGGACATTTTGTGGTAGTGAGCTAATGTATATTCTGTAATTTTTGTGTTTCTATATTCTAGTCCCCCCTGTCAGTAAGGGAAACTCACACCCCCAAGATTCTGAGCACTAGGGGGCTATTTTCCACTACATTCTGGTGGGAGAATGAATGGCTGACTACCATCTTTGGCCCCGCTCTCTTCTCTTGGTAGTTACTTGTGCGGGCATGCACATCGGTTAGTTTATCTTTATATATGTGTGTGGAGGGGTGTAATTACTTGTGGTTATTCCCAAACATTTATTATGGATATAGTTTCCTATGGACTACTATAAGTTTAACGTGTATAGGCTATGATGGCTTGAGGATCCTTACTCAGTGCATGGGTTGTAATTACTTGAGGTATAATATCGGACGTATGATACATGTTATGAAGGCTATGGTGGCTCTAAGAAACTACCTGGTTACATTGCTTATTTAAACGTGTTGGTTTTGTTGCACGGGGTGCATGTTGTGGTGCTACGCCCAGGTGTCTGCAGGGAAGCCTTTTTAGAGAGTGATGCTCATGATGTGCGATGCTGGGGAAACGCGGAAAACATGTGGGGTAGTAGTAACAGGATACCCTTGATTTTCATTATCATTTGATATATTCTTATATGTGTTACTTGGTGACAATTTCATTGATGAGTCTTGGAACATAGTATATATTTTTTAGTGATGATCCTATTTCACTTGTTGATCACTATGCTTTAGCATGCTTTCCTTATTTTTTCATGAGTGCCTTCCAGGAGGATCCTACCTTGTATACTATCATACTCACCCAATGTATATATAACCTTATTTTTAGAACACTTGGAGAAGGTTAAAGATCAAGCTGGTAACTTCTAGCTTATGGTTGCAGGAGTTGTTCGGGCTTGTGGTTACTGTTGTTTTACATCATTCTTGGGTACTTGCAATTTTTCCCATTTTAGTTGTAGAAGTTTTTCATGAAATTTTATATGTGTACTCAGGATTTATTTCATCTTATTATTTGAGATGGAGTTGGTTGTCCTCTATCTTATCTCTCATCCTAATGTGTTCTTTTAGAGGGTAATGCCTCCCAATTGTATCCTTACTATACCCTTAGTGCTAGTCGCCAACCCAAAGCCTACTGTAGGTGGGACTCGGGGGTCATTATCTCCCTTCTCACAATTCCGGCCCAGGAGGGGTACACATTTTTGGGAGGGGTCAAGAAATAGTTGTATCAGATGCATGTGGAGAGATAGGATTGAGTTTGGAGTTAGGCACAATTGAGGTTTCATGGTTAGGTTCTGAAAAGATGCCATTCTAGATTTGCAAGTGATGTAATCACTGGAGTCTGGCTCTGACATTGGCATTGAGGGCCCCCTATGATCTGATGTACAGAATTTTATGTTTTCAATGGATATTAAACAAGGTGGTACTAGTTTCAGGGTTGAGACCTAGGAAAGGATCATGCATCATTATTCTTTGTGCTTGTGTTTGAATGGGTAGATCTTGGGATAGGTTAACCTAAAATAAATGAATGAAAAAAATTAATTAATTGATACTGAGTCTACCATATTCCATGTGTAGGAGCTCTAGATATTTTATATTTTTCAGGTATGGCTCAAGGTTGACGTCCTCAACATGATCACAATTAAGATGTCCAGCCGACTGTGCTAGAAGACCATCGTCGGTTTGAGGTTGAATATGGAGACACATAGAGTGCGACACACAGAGAGTTTCATCTCCAGAGTTAGCAGTTTTATGAGGGCTCCGTTTCGTATGCTTTCACAGGAGACAGGATAGAGGAGGTGGAGATTGGATTTAGATTGATCTGTGCTTGGAAGGAGCACTGGGTGTCCTTGGTTGTGATGATGCTACTTGGAGCACTGAGGCAGTGGTGGTGTTTGTTCCTTAGGGATTGTGAGGAGTCAGTAATCTCATGGGAGGATTTGTGATACCTGTTTAGAGTCGAGTTTCTTTCTTCGATAGAAAAGTCGTCCAGTTTCCAGGAGCTTCTTACCCATCGACAGGGGAGCGCTAGTGTGCGACAATTTGGGATCCATTTCAGGAATATTTTACGATATATTTAAGACCTATTTCCAGATGAGGAGGCTATGGCGAGGCATTTCGATGAGGCTTTGCAATTTGTGATCCAACGCTAGGTCACCCCATTTATGATGAAGACATATATTGAAGTGCTGGCGAGGGCAGAGGTTGTCGAGAGGACTTTGGCCAGAACTGGATCATCCTAAGAGGTGAGTCATCACGATTACTCCCGAAGCATAAATGTGGTCTGGGGTTCCGGTTTTTTAGGGAAGAAGAGTTTCTGTTTGGTCGGGGGTAGGTCTTTTACCTTCACATATCGTTTCACTGGATGCAAATATTATCAGGCCAATGTCAAGGGATCAGGAACATGTTTTTATAGTGTTGTTTGAGGTCATCTACACTGGGAGATCTAGACCTTTCAGAGCAGTAATCGTGCATCAGGTTCTCCGCACCAGCTTCCTTCGTTGAGGCAGTTCCAGCCAAGGCAGTAGGAGCAGGTTGCACCATCATTAGATAAGTAGAGGGTAGATGGGCCCAGTATAGGACATCCATGTGACACTCCCCATCCAAAGAGTGTATAGTGTGTCCACTGTGGTGGTCCTCATCAGGGTTCTAGTAGCTGTAAATGAGGTCATGGTTAGCTTCAAGCTATTTCATTGACTGCTCCATGAAAACCAGACATCATTTGAGGTACCCTTTTCTTGTTTTCTACCTAGGTGTTTTCCCTGTTTGATTCAGGAACAACACAATCATTCATATCACCTAGCCTTTTCCATACATTAGGAAATGATATATAGAGGCATCCAGTGCCCTTGGTTTTGACTATGCCAGTTGGAGGTCATGATGACTTGTTTATAGTATGTAAAAACTATGATCTAGTTTTGGGGAAGCACCGCTCTTGAGGTGATCTCCGAAGTTTAAAAATACAACCATATGATGTCATCATCATCATGTATTTTTTGTATTCGGTGCAGGATATCATGGATTGCTTCATGAATAAATTCATTTTATGTGGTGCAGATAGAGAGCTGGTTGTGTTTTTGGAAGAGAGATATCCTTGGATGGGTCATATGTGCATTCCATCCTTATCATCCATGATGGCTGAGATAATGTTTAGTTCTTCATAAGATCATCATATGGTGTTTCCTAGGGTCGTAGAAGGGTACCCTGATTTCATTCTAGAAGAAGTTGTAGCATTACCCCATCGATGAGAGATTGAGTTTTAAATAGAGTTACAACCACGAGAATCTCCTATATCTATTACTCTATATAGGATGGATCCTTATGAGTTACGAGAGCTATGTATATTTATTGATGGTCTATTACGCTGTGGTTTTGTTCAGCCAATTGTTTCACCATGGGGTGCACCAGTTTTGTTCTTGAAGAAGGCTGACGGCAGTTTTTGGTTGTCAGTCGATTATCCTCGCTTAAACAAAGTGACAATAAAAAATTTATATCCTCTTCCACGGATTGATGATTTATTCGATCAACTGAATGGTGAAACTATGTTCACAAAGATCGAATTTCGGTCAGGATATCATCTTATGTGTGTGAAGGATCAGGATATCCTAAAGACTACTTTCCGTTATCATCATGGTCATTATGATTTCTTTGTAATGTCGTTTGTCATGATGAATGCTCTAGCCGTGTTCATGGGATTGATGAATTCTGTGTTCTATGAGTTCCTGGGCAAGTTCGTGGTAGTTTTCCTCAAAGACATCCGAGTGTACCCCACGTCTAATGAGGAGCGTGCAGATCATCTATACACTGTTTTGGGATTTCTTCGTCAGCATCAGCAATTTGGGAAGTGGTTGAAGTGTGAGTTTTGGGTTCATGAATTCCGTTTCATGGGGCATGTGGTGTCCCAACGGGTAGTAGCTATGGATCCATAGAGGATAGAATAATTGGTGTCTTGGGATGTCCCACAAGAAAGTGTCTGAGGTTCAATGATTCATTGGTCTCACAGGATACTAGAGGAGGTTTGTAGCCAATTTCTCACAATATTCGACTCCTCTAACAGCTTTGACCATGAAGGATCATGAATTCATATGGACTGATCGGTGTCATTAATCATTTGAGTATCTAAAATAGACGTTAGTTATTGCTCTAGTTCTTTGTCTTCAAGCTGAGGGAGTTCATTTTGATGATTTATACGATGCTTCGCCTCTGGGGTTTGGTTGTGTTCTAATGTAGAAAATATTATTTGTTTCTTACGGGTCTCAATAGTTACATCCATATGAACATAACTATTCCACTCACGATCAGGATTTGGAATCCGTGTTGTTTTCTTTGATGTTGTGGAGACATAATATCATCGGTGAGTGTTTTTTGGTTTTCCCCGATCATAAGAGTTTGAGGTATGTTTTATCATAGCGTGACCTGAACATACGACAACATAAGTGGATGGAGTTCTTACAGGAAAATGAATTCAAAATATCATATAAACCTGGAAAGGTGATTATTTTAGGTGATGTGCTGAGTCAGATGTCACGTAGTGATACAGCTTCTGAATCTGGTGACTTCTTGAGAGTAATTGAAGAACTGTCAACATAACATCTTGATATGGGTGAATTTGGGGGAAGAGTGTAACATCCCGGGTACAGAATGAAATAATACATTCTCCTTTTTATTAATATTTGGGGAATTAAATATTAATTTTTCTTTAATGGGGTTTCTATTTTCAATTGTGTACCTGATACACAACAACATGTTTCTTTGAAATCATATGTTGCACACTAAAAATATAATATTATTATTTTAAATGGAAGTTAACGCCTCACCATTGTATTAGGTGGAATTAATAAAACTAACTACAATTTGATTATACATGTTTTTAAATGTTTTTACATTTATTCAATAAATTTTATGTGATTAAAATATGAATGAATCTAATTATATGCATGAATACTCTAATATTCAGTAAAAGGTCGATTTACCAGCTTTAGATGGAGAACCGTATATAAATCTTGTTTAGGTCATTTTATATGTTCTATTTGACCAAATAAAATTCTTCTTCAGATTTGGGACATCAAAATACACTTTGGGTTATTTTTTGCTATTTTTCTGATTATGTTCATTTTTTAATAAATAATGAAAAATATTGTATTTTAATTCAAAAGTGCCTTTTAATATAATTTATTTATATAGATATATTATATTTTAAATTGGTTTTAAAGTGTAATTATAATATATTTATGACATAATAATGATGGTTGTTATTAGTAGGTAAAATTCAGTTCAATAAGATCAAAATAATTTTAGGTGAATAGTTACTTGTGACTTTTATTTATGGCGATTAATGGTAAATAGTGTAATTCAAGGTAAGAAGAATACAATAATAATTCCAAATTACCTTAACACTTTTCCATACAATAATGGTTGAGTCATTTACGACCATGGGCATCTTCGTGATGATTTTGGGACCCCATTGAGTCACTTGGGAGTGATAATGACATTTTAGATTAATTAACTTAATGTAATGGCAAAAATGATAAAAAAATATCTTCTAGTAAATTAATTTTTACATTGGGTAATATAAGTTATATTTTCTAATATAAATATTCTTTAAAAAGCTAAATTTTTTTCTATATCATGGTATTTTTTTATAATTTTTAGACAACAAACAAATTAAATTATTTATGACACAATAATGATGAAGTATATACCTCATTAATAAAGGATTTAAATAAATAAGCTTTATAAATATTAAAATAACATAAAAACCTGTTCAATTATTATTGGATAATTTTATTTCGACCATGAGTAATCTTATCTTTGACTTTATATAATTATGGACCTTTATAAACCAAATATCATTATGTAATAAATTAATATTTTTACACATTCCTGAAGATCCCATCCTCCCCATATAATAAGACACCACTTCTAACCAATTCCCCAAACCTCTCATGACTTTTTTCTCATCCGAAATCTTCCCAATTAAGCTCCCTAAATCCCTCTCCTCCTCCTAGAAGTCTTACATTATGAAGAAAGAACATTGAGAAGTCCTTTGGGTTCAAACCAAAGGAAGTTACCCAAATTAAAGGTAACAATTTCTCATAACTTCTGTTCATTGATTTTACTTATCAAACCCCAGAACACTTTTTATTCTTTTATTTTATAAAAACATATATTCTCAATATACTTGGATGTGGTTATTAAAATGATTTTAACTACACATACACACACCCCCCGTCTAATGGGTGAAGAACATACTGTTTCTGAGGATGGAAAACTGACGCCTCACGAAATGATGATTGTTCGATTATCTCATATAGCCTCTCATTGTGGCCATTAAGATGACACAATATTTAAATATGATATATATTATTTTTATTTATTATTTATTATTCTATATTTCCCATTTATATCATACCTTTATTATTTCCATTATGTGTAAACATGATAATTTCATTTGAGGAAGTGCGGACTACCACCGCATCAAATTGATATGACTCGTTCATAACATATGTGGTATGTATAAATGAGTGATTTAATGATATTATATATGATGTTATACTGTAATTATATTTTATCTATGTTTCATTACGTTTTCATTCCATTAAAATAAAAAATAGAAATGAAAGTAGCGTTCATGCATACGTAAGGATTACCTTCTCCATGAACGATGCATTTCATATCGTTTCTCCAAATGATATGTACTATTATAAATTCATTTATATGCACTATATATATGATATGTATTATATCAAAATAATGAATTTCATTCTAGGGATAATGGACTATTGACCATGTGGACTACCTGTAATTATAAGGTGTTCATTTTTGACTCAAGTACCAAATATCGACCAAACGACCATTATTAACTTAAATGATTCCAAAATGTTTATTACATGGTAATAGGTGATATAAAATGGATAATAAACATGAAAAATGTTCTTATGAAATTAGATATTAACGTTATTTTATTATTCAAAAAGAACAAGGAACAAATGAGTCAAGTCAGACAGGAGGTAATAGAATTTATCTCAATATCATTTCATTGTGGCATATTTTGTTTTAATATGTGATTTTCTTATATATGATGTATAAACAACATTGATTTTTCATTTCATTCAAAGGGAATAATTTTCTACAAATATTTTTACAAAATGAAAAAGAATAATTTTCATAATGTAAACGATGACAACGACCATTCTGCCACCGCGAGAATTATTTGATCTTTGGCTTCCTTAATAAGACGTAATGTTTATTAAAGGGAAAATAAATAACATATTATTTTATGTGTTTTTGGTATTGAAAATGTTTTTTATAATGGTTTTGATACGTTAGTATATTGAAATTTAATTTTTTTATTGCTATGTGAAAATGTTATATTTCATTTATTTATATGTTATGTTTTATGATCATGTTATTGTTCATGGGAATTATTTACGTATATGGGTGGTTTGATGATAAACCTAGGGAGGGTGAGCTTGAGAAAGCTCTCCAATGCATTGGGTAACGTGATAGAGGTAAATGTGGATGTTTCTCCTAAGAGATGTAGGGAATATACTGAGATGGGTATTCCAAAGTTACTCTCTATGTAGTTGTGATAGCTACAATGTAAGTATATTATGGATGTAACAAGTTACCTTTATGATTTATGATTTCTAGGTGTTATTCAAAAATTAATTATTTCATGAGGTAATTAAAAGATTTTATGTGCATTATGTATGTATTAACTAATGCTTTCATTCATTGTTTTATTACCCTTATTGATCTTTTTATTCTCATCCCAATTTTTGAAATGTTTTTCACAGGACATAATGATGAATATGGTCAAGGATGGGATCAAGGATAAGTCATGCTGTCTAAAACATGGAACTAGACATATCTCTTTATTTCAAGAGTTTTTATTTTATGAAGAAAATGGAAATGGTGTAGAACTGTATACTTTGTAATCTTTTGAGATTTAATAGTTATGTCTTAATTCTCTAAAACTCTAAACCTAAAAAGATCCTCAATGTCAGTTATTCTTTTAATTCAATATTATTTAATTTTTTAAGGTCTGGTCCTTATAGTTGTTATTAATGGTCGGTTTAGATAACACTAGGATTTATAGTATTGTTAAATTAATATTCATAACATAATTTATGTTAATATTTAAATAATATAGAATTTACAGATTATTGTGCTGCTTCGCCTAAGATATTTCATTCTTCATAATGGTTTTCAACAGATGAAACTACACAGCTATGTTGGGATGACATTAGGAGGAAGGAAACCTTCCAAATCAAAAACATGAGATGGTTAGAATCAGAACTGAACAATTATTCGTAGTGATGGAATAGTTGAATCAGGCTCTAAATGGTTGTGGTATCCATGCATGAGATCATCATGATCATCAATAGAGGAACATGTCAGCAGTGGGGCATTTCTTGAGGCCACATCCCCTATCATTCAGAATATCATCTAACCTGGTGCTAGTAGAATAGGGGATTAATGAACTGGAAAATATTTTCGATGTCATCGATTGTTCATAAAATCAAAAGGTTATTCTCTATGTTTACCATTTTAAATCTGAATCGGATCAGTGGTGTCGATGGTGAAAAATTTCAGGGTTAGTGGGGAGATTGATGCTCTCAATTGGGATGAATTCCAAGGTATGTTTCATGAGAAATATTTTCCAAATGTGGTTCATCTTATAATAGAAAAAAATTCATAGAATTGAAGGAGTAGGTTGACTCAATTTTAGTTTATGAAGAAAAATTCACTTGACTGGCAAGGAATGCTCAAATTTCATACAAGATCATGATAGTAAAATCAACCATTATTACTCATTTTTAAATCCAATGTATCGAAAGGCTTTAGATTCAAGTGATTTCAATCCTTTTTAAAAACATTTTCCTTGTGCAGAGAAGGTATAAATGGAGTTTGGTAATAATCAAGTGTTCTTTTAAAAATAGTAGAATAATAGGTTGAGCTGACAGGTGAAAGGGAAGAACTCTTCAAAAATGACTAATGGTAAGAAACATAAGATTACACTTTGTAAAAATTGTTGTAAAAAGCATGATGGGGAATGTGTTTTGATTTCTGGTAAGTGCTACTGATGTGGTAAATTAGAACATAAGGCTTGTAATTTCACTAAAAAAAGATCAGGGTAATGGTTATAAAAATTATGATTTATAGTTAGTAAAATGTTTTACGTGCAATAAAATGGGTTATTATGAAAATTAGTGTCCAAAAAAGGACTAAACTGAGGGAAAGCATCCAGACTACAGGTAGAAAGGGGTGGTGAAGTCCATTGAAACTACTTCAGCAGATGTTGGGCCGTCAAATGAAGTATTATCAGATACAATATTTATTTGTTCAGGTTATGCAAATGTGTAGTTTGATTCAGGATCTACACACTGTTTAATTTTTGAGATGTTTTCTTGTAAATTTGTAATTCCATCTCATGTTATGAATACATAACCTAAAGTATAAACACCTGGAGGAAATGTTGAGACAAAAAGACAACATAAGAATATTCATGTCCTTTTGTGTGGAATGTATCCACCTTCAAACCTTATTGTTTTTTCATCTAGTAGAGTTTGATGTTATTTTGGGTATGGATTGGATTTCTGTTTATCATGATAAGACTTACTTTGGAGCTAAGGAGGTTTATTTTCAGAATGATTTTCATTTTTTATACAAGAATGAACCCTTGCCTTTGATAACATATCAGGATGCTGAAATACTAGTAATAGATTTAAATGAATGTAACCTTGCACATATTTTTGAAAACAAAGGAACTTTTCATATTAATGATGTGACAATGGTAAATGAGTACCTGGGTGTTTTCCTTATGAGTTTCCAGGTATTATACCTGACTGGGAAGTTGAATTTAATACTGACTTAGTTTATCATTCGAAGCCAATTTCAAAACCCCCATATCAAGCGGCTAAAATTGAACTTTTTGAGTTAAAGAAGAAATTGCAAGAGTTTTTAGATAATGGTTTCATTCAACCTAGAACCTCACCATGGGGTGCTCCTGTATTATTTGTTAAAAAAATATGGCTCAATGTGTCTTTGCGTTGATTATATATCATTGAATAACATCACTGTTATGAAAAAGTAGCCATTTCCTCATATCGATGATTTGTTTGATCAGCTCCAAGGATATTAGTATTTTTTAATATTGACTTGAGGTTGGGTTACCATAAATTGAAATAAAATGAAGAAATTATTATGAAGACTGCATTTGGTACTATATATGGAAATTATGAATTTTAGGTATGAATTTCAGTTTAACAAATGCACCTGTTGTATTCATGGATCTTAAGAATAGAATTATTAGTGATTTCTTGGATATGTTTCTGGTTGGGTTCATTGATGACATTTTGGTTTACTCTAAAATTAAATAAGAACATGAAATTCATTTAAGGGTTGTCTTTCAAACCATAAAAGAAAAGAAACGGTATTGGAAATTCAGCAAGTGTGAGTTTTTGTTGGAACATATTTCTTTCCTTGGTCACATTGTTTTATAAAATGGAAAACCGGTTGATCCTAGTAAAACAAAAGTTGTTGAATAATTTCCAAGTCCCATAAATATAAATGTGATTCATAGATTTCTTGGTTTGGCAGGTTATTACCAGAGTTTTGTTGACAATTTTTCATGGTTATATTTTCCAATGACTAGGTTAACTCGAAAAGTGGTTATGTTTTATCTAGACACAATAATGTGATGATTGTTTTCATAAATTGAAACGATTATTGGTGAATGCTCCAGTTTTGGCACTACCACTAATAAATGGTGAGTTCATTACATATAGTGATACATCGTTGAAAGGACTTGGTTGTGTCCTAAAGCATCATGATCATGTAACTTCTTCTGCTTCACGTCAGATGAAACCACATGAGTTAAATTACCCTACACATGATTTTGAATTAGTTATTGTTTTTGCATAAAAAATTGGAATCTTCATTTGTATGGAGTAAAATTTGAAATATATAACGATCACAAATTTTTAAAGTATATATTCACTCAAAATGAATTGAACATGAGACAGAAGAGAAGGCCGAATTTAATAAAGGATTATGATTTCCCAATACATTACCATCCAGGAAAAGCAAATAAAGTGGTGATGATTTGAGTCGAAAAATTAATTCTTCCTTAACCATGTTACGTTTGGAACAAGATCCTATGGATTTTGATTTGATAAAAATTTTCATAGAAGTTGTTGGGGCAGAAAATTCTTTATTTTTGAATCAGGTGTCAGTGAGATCATCTCTATCAGACAAAATTAAGCTAGCACAGAAGGAAGACAGTGAGTTACTAAAAAAGGAAGAGTTGGTTTTGAATGATAAGTTTCTTGAATTTAACATATATAGTGATCGTGTTTTGAGATTTGGAAAGAGGTTATGTTTTCCATGTGATTCTCTATAGAAGAATGAGTTGTTATATGAAGCTCATAGTTCCCCGTTTTCAGTTCATCCTTGAAGTTCAATGATATACATAGATCCTCGGTAGTATTACTTGTGGGATGGAATTAAAAGAGATTTTGCTAGTTTTATTATGAACTGTCTGATTTGTAAGTAGATAAACATCGACCGGCAGTTATAGAAAGGGATGCTTCTGCATTTATCAGTGCCAAATTGGAAATGAGAAAATATATCCATGGACTTTTTTGTGGGATTATAGAATACATCTCGACGGAATAATGTAATCTAGGTTGTTGTTGATCAATTGACTAAATCTTCTCATTTCTTTCCTTTTCATGATACTTTGTCTCTAGATCAAATTTCTCGATTGTATGTTAAATCGATAATCAGGTAGCATGGATTTCCCTGGTATATTGTATCTGATGGTGATCCCAGGTTAACTTATTACTTTTGGAATATCCTTCAGAAGACATTGGGTACTAAATTAGATTTTAGTACAGCTTTTCATCTTTAATCAGATGGGAAATCAGAATGAATAATTCAGACATAGGATGATATGTTACATGCTTTCTCAATGGATTATCCAGTAATATGGGACTAACATTGTTCTTTTGTTGAATATTCATATAAAAACTATTTTCATTCCAGTATACTGATTGCTTCATTTGAGGAATTATTTTGAAATCGTTGTTACTCTCCATCTTTTTTCAAGTA
The DNA here is from genome assembly GCA_963277665.1 of Viscum album. Classification (NCBI taxonomy): domain Eukaryota; kingdom Viridiplantae; phylum Streptophyta; class Magnoliopsida; order Santalales; family Viscaceae; genus Viscum; species Viscum album. Next base: position 1,611,689,916 of record OY728147.1, read on the forward strand.
AGTATGTGAAAGGAAGCTGATGGAACCAGAATTTCTATAAGAGATGGTAGGAAAAGTTCAGTTGATTTAGAAGAACATGAGAATAGCTCAAAGCAGACAGAAAATTTATGCGGATAAATATAGGAAGGATCTCTCTTTTGAGTTAGGTGATCCGGTCTTTCTCTAGATTTCTCTATGGAAATGTGTGATGCGTTTTGGTAAGAAGGGATTGTGGAGTCCAATGTTCATTGGACCATATGAAATACCATAGAAGGATGGATCAGTTGAATATAAAGTAGATTTATCTCCATTTTTATCTCAAGTACACAATGTTATTCATGTTTCAATGTTGATAATGTATATTCCAGATCCATCTCATGTTATGAGTCTAGAGGTAGTTTAGTTGGAAGAGAATCTCTCTAATGAGGAACAACTAGTCCGGATTCCTGACCATAGATAGCAAGTGTCATAGAATATGGAAATTCACTGGTTAAATGGTTTATCGAAAACCCATATGGTTGAAGTGGCAATGTGGGAATCTGAAAATTCTATTAGGCATAAATACCCCCACTTATTGATAAGTTAATAAAATTGCGAGGACGCAATTTCCAAAAGTGGGGAAGGATGTAACACTTGGGTAAAGAAACAAATAATACATTATATTTTTTATTAATATTTATAGAATTAAATATTAATTTTAATTTAGAGGGGTTTCTATGTTTGATGGCGTACCAGATACGCAACAACGGGTTTCTATGAAATTTTACGTTGCACACTAATAATATAATATTAGCATTTTAAATAGAAGTTAATGCCTAGACGTTGAATTTGTGGGAATGAATGAAACTAACTACAATATGATTATAAATTATTGTTAATTTTTTTTACATTTAACCAATAAAATTTAGGGGCTTATAATATGAATGAATCTAATTTTAAGCATAAATACTCTAATATTCAGTAAATTGTCCATTTACCGGCTTTTGATGGAAAACCCTATATAAATATAGTTTTGGTAATTTTTATATGTTCTATTTTACAAAATAAAAAATTTCTTTAGATTTAGGACATCAAAATTTACTTTGGGTGAATTTTTGGTATTTTTCTGATAAAGTTCATTTTTCAATGAATAGCGAAAAATATTGAATTTTAATTTAAATGTGCATTTTAATCTAATTTATTTATATGGATAGATTATATTTTTAATTTTTTTGAACTATAATTATAATATTTTCTTACCATTATATTCAAATATTTTATTGGAATTAATTTCATTTTGAAATTGGACATAAACAAGTATCAATCTTTTGCTTGTTATTGATTCTTAAAAACACTATTTGTTTTGATAATGGGAAATAATATTAAATTAATTAATGAAAATTAGATGTTTATAATATGGTAAAATAGACATAATTTTCTAATTTTTAATATCAAATAAATCTTAGTATAAATTTTTGCTCTTTTTTAAAAAACATAAAGTTTTGATGAATAGGGAAACCACTTAGTTGTAGTTAAAAAAACTGACGTTTTCATTTAAATGAAATTTTACCACTTCTGTGAACTCAATTTCAAAAATACAACATACATGGTCTTTATTATAAAGTAATTTTTTTTTCAATAATATAAAAATTATTTTGTTGAATATTATCTTTTGACTTTTATTTACCACAGTTAAAGATAAATAGGGTAATTCAAGGAAAAATGCTTTTTAATAAATCAAAATTACTATAACACTTGTCCAAACATTATTGGTTGAGTCACGTATTACCATGGTCATCTTTGGGTTGATTTTGGGACCCCATTTAACCACATGACAGTGATAATGAATGTTTAGATTAACTAACTTAAAGTAAAGGAAAAAATGACAAAAATAAATATCTTTTAGTAAATTATTTTTTACACGGAGTAATATAAGTTATAATTTAGACTATAAATATAAATTGGAAAGCTAAAACAATTTCCTACATAAAGGTATTTTTTTAATATTTTTTACCAAAATATGATATTAAATTATTTATGACACAATAATGATGCAGTATATACCTCGTTAATAAATGATTTCAACAAATAAGGTTTTAAATATTAAAATCACATAAAAACCAGTCAAATTCTTATTGGATGATTTTATTTTGACCATGATTCATCTTATATTAATCTTTATTTAGTTTTGGACATGTAGAAATATAATATTATCATAGTATAATATAATATTTTCAAAGATTCCAAAACAGCCCTCCCCCCTATAAAAAAATCACTTCTAACCAATTACTCACATATCTCAAGCATTTTGGCTCATCCATCCTCTGAAAAATTAATCTCCCTACATCCATAGACTCCACCTAGAAGCCTTACCTTTGGGAGATGGTACATCAGGAATTAATTTTGGTTCAAACCAATGGAAGTTACAAAAATTAAAGGTAACGGTTTCTCTTAACAACTTTTTTTATTGTACTTTTCCAACCCTTAACACTTTTTATTACATTGTTTTATAACAAAAATAGTATCCTCAATATAATAGTAATTTTTATGTGAAGTATTTTAGCTACACTTACCCACAATTCCTTCAAATGGGTGATGAACATACTGTTTTTGTGTACGGAAAAATAATGCCTCACGAAACAATTATTGTTGAATTACCTCCTACAACCTATCATGGTGCGCATTAAGATGAAATTGTATTTTTATATCATATATGTTGTGATTATGTTTTATTTAAAATTCTATATGTTCCATTTATATCATAACTTTATTGGTTCTATTTTGGGTAATGGTGATAATTTCATTTGAGGAAGTGCGGACTACCGCCCCCTCAAAGTGATATGACTTGTTCATACCATTCGTGGTACATATACGGATGGAGTTAATGATATTATATATGATATTATACTGTTATTATAATATATCTATGTATCATTATGTTTTCATTATATTAAAATACGAAATAGAAATGAATGTAGTGCTCATGCGTACGAACTGCTTACCATCTCCATGAATGGTGCATTTCATTTCTTATCTCCAAATGATATGTACTTTTATAAATTCATATATATACTGGATATATATGAAATATACGATATCTAAATAATGAGTATCCTTATGGAGATAAATGACTATTGATCACATGGTCAACTTGAAATTACAAGGGGTTCATTTTTTATTCAAGTACCAAATATCGACCAAAAGACCATTATTAATGTAAATGATTGCATAATGTTCATAACATGGTAATAAGTGATATAAAATGTATAATAAACTTGAAAAAAGGGTATTAATCAAGTAGAAATTAACTTTAGTTTATTATTCAGGATGAACAAGGAACAAACAAGTCAAGTCAGACACGAGGTAAGGGACTTCATCTCAATCTCCATTAATTGAGGCATATTTTGTTTTAATACACAATTTTCTTTTATATGTTGTATAAACACCATGTAATTCTCATTTCATTCAAATGGAATCATGTTCTATGAAGCGTTTTACTAAACAAAAAAATGAATGGTTATTTTTAACGTAAGTGGTGATGATGGCCTTTCCGTCGTCGCGAGTATTTTTTGATCTTTGGCTTCATTAACAAGTTGTAATGTTTTTTAAAAGGAAAATAAATACCATATACTATTTTATGTATTTTTTGTATTGAAAATGGTTTTGATAATGGTTTTGATATATTAATATATTGAAATGTTATATTTCTATTACAATTTGGAAGTTTTATCTTTCTTTTATGCTTATGTTATGTGTTATGATCTTGTTATGGTTCTTGGGCATTATTAATGTTTATGGGTGGTTCCGTAATAAACCAAGGGTGGGTGAGCCCGTGATAGCTCTCCAATGCACTTGGTAACGTGATAGAGGTAAATGTGGATATTTCACCGAAGGTATTTAGGGAATATAATTTCATGGTTATTTCAATGTTACTCCCTATGTATCTGTGATAGCTACAATGTATGTATGTTATGGCTACAAAAAGTTACCTTTTGGATTTATGATTTCATGAGGTAAGTAAATGATTTTATATTCTGTATGTACTTTAATGTTTTCTTTCATGGTTTTATAACACATTCTAAGCTTTTTATGGTCATCCCATGTTTTGAAATGTTTTTCACAGGACTTAAAGATGAATAGGGTCAAGAATGAGATCAAGGAAAAGTCATGTTTTCAAAAACATAGAACTAGACATGACTCTATTTTTCAATAGATTTTATTTTATGAAAAAAATGGATACTTAGTAGAATTTTCTACCTTGAAATATTTTGAGATGTAATAGTTATGTCCTAATTCTCTAAAACTCTAAACCTAAAAAGATCCTCAATGTCAATTATTCGTTTAATTCGATATTATGTACTGTTTTAAGGCTGAGTCCTCATACAGAGGTTGTATTTTTCAGATGATGGTGAATTCATCTATCGTGAAGGAAGTGGAATATTCCCAGTTGGGAAATCATGAGGTGGAGGTGTTGATAGGATGAGTTGTTTGTGGTGGGGCCTATGATGGTTGGTCAGAGAATGAAAGACACTGATTGTTGTATCATGGAAGGATTTTTTACATTGACGATGTGCGAGATGGTTCTCATAGAGTTTCATAGTTCTCCATTAGTGGTATATCCTGGCATGAAAAATATGTACTGAGCCTTCAGAATCCAATTTTGGTGGCCTAGGCTGAAAAATGTTGTTGTACACTTTCTTTTTTGGTGTTTGATCTACCAGAAGGTGAAGTACAAACATCGTGTTCCTAGTGGTCGGCTCCAGCCATTAGAGATTCCTCAGTGGAAGTTAGAGGACATCTCAATAGACATTGTTATTGGTTTACATAGATCTCTGGGAGGACGTGATGCTATTTGGGTGGTTGTCGATCGCATAACAATATTATCCCACATTATAGAAATCAAGGAGTCAAGCTCTGTAGATGTTTTGTCAAGGCAGTATCTAGAGGAGGTGGTGATATTTCATGGAGTCCCATGGATGATCATTTCTGACCGAGATCCTTGATTTACCTCTAGGGTTTGGCGAGGTCACCAACATGTTTCTGGTTCCAATCTATGCCTTTTCACTGCTTTTCATCCTCAGACAGACGGTCAAACAGAGCATACCATCCAGACTCTTGAAGACATGTTACGATCTTGAGTCATGGATTTTGGAGGTTTTTGGATGAGGCACATACCCTTGGTGGAGTTCTCTTATAATAATACTTTTTACTCCACCATCAGAATGGAGACTTTTGAATCCTTTTATATCCGACCTTTCCATTCTCTGCTATACTAGACTTGGGTTGGAGAGTCAACAATTCTCAGACCAGAACTAGTGCAGAATATAAGAGGGATGGTTCATGTGATTCATAAGAGGACGAAGATAGTGCAATATCATCAAAAATTATATGTCAATCAAATGAGGAGGCCCATAGAGTTTGATTTTGGGGACCACATATTTCTGAAGGTGACTCCCCGTCATGGGCAGCGAACGTTTGGTCATGGAAGTAAGATTTCTCCCTAGTTTTCCTAGAATTTCAAGGTGTTTGCTCCTATTGGAGTTGTGTCATATCGAGTAGCACTACCCCCATACATGATTTCGATACATGATGTTCTCCATTTATCACAGATCCATTGTTATCATCACGAGGACTCTCACATCATCGATTGTGGGGAGATTGATGTTGATGATGATGCGACCTTCGAGGAGAAACGTATGGAGTTCTAAGACCTCAAAGAGAAGGTGTTTCAAGGGAGTATTATCACCTTGATTAGTGTCTTGTGGCGACATAGTGGCATTAATGTGAGTACCTAGTAACGTGAGTCATAGATATGTTCTCAGTAACTTGAGTTGTATGATGTTTAAATCTTTTCATATAACAATGTAACCTTTTTCTGGTTTTTGACAATCCGTGTTTATAGTATGGATTTCATTTGTTTCTTCTTGTGGTTTCTCTCTTTTGATAGGTATCTCTATAGGTGGTTGTTTGGACCCCATTCCGTTTTCTATATAGGTAGGATTTGAATTCACGAGGATGAGAATGTTTTCAGAGGTATCTGATGTAATGAACTAGACTTCTATAGTACTTAAAATTTCAAAACTAAGGTGTATAAGGTGATTTAGGATGTCAACATGACGTATCCCCATTATTTTTCCAATTTTATAGTTCAGTGAATAATTCCAATGGGACACAGTTATGAACAGTGCAATGGTATCCTTCTGTGAACATTACATCAGTTACCTTAGGTGAACAGTTTCATTGGTAACCTTCTATGAATGGTGTCATCAGTGAACCTTAATGATCCATGTAATCAGTAACATTCTATGAATAGTTCCATCAGTTAATATTTCTATTAGTGAGGTCTAACTCTAACCTCTCTTTCATTTTCCAAATTTCTATTTCCATAAACCGTTCCATTGATGAACAGTCCTATCAGTAACCTCTAATAGTAAAATATCATTTCTTTTCCAAATTTCTAATTCTATGAACAACTACATATTTGAAAAGTTCTATCGGTAACCTCTAATGGTAGCCTCTATTTCTTTTTCCAAATTTCCAATTCTACGAATATTTTCATCGGTGAACATTGCAATCTGTAACCACTAAATGTAATCACTCTTTCCTTTTCCAAATTTCCAATTATATGGACACTTCCATTGGTGAACTATTCAATCGGTAACCTCTAACAGTAACATCTCTTTTTTTACAAAATTCCAATTCTATGAATAGTTCCCTCGGTGAACAGTTCTACCATTAACCTCTATCAAAAAAATCTATTTTCCTTTGCCAAATTTTGATTTCATGAACAGTGTTTCAAGAATGTTGAGGTCTATCTGTAACCTCTATTTGTATCTTCTATTTCCTTTGCGAAATTTCATGTTTGTGAACTGTGTTTCTAGCTTCCCACATTTTTTCTACTTTATCGTTTCCTTTGATGTAAAAAGCATTTAAAACCTTATTTTAAGGACTCTAAGTCCGATTCATAGACAATAACTTCTATATTAATTTTTCTTGAGGCTCGAGACATTTTTACTTAGTAAAACCGCGTGGTTCAATGCGATCTTCTTTTAATGGAAAATCTAGTGTATCATAAACCACCGCTCAGTTAAATCTTCTAAAAGGAAAAGATATCATACTCCATAGTTATTCCTACTTGTTATGGACTATGTCATTCTAGAATAATTCCATTTATTACATTAGGTTTGTGGAATCAAACTATCCTCCTAGAATTGGTTCTGATTTGTTTTTATGAAACCTAGCATTATTGATCAATCATTGGTATAAAGTATGATGTGTTGCATTTCATTTTGGTTTTTTTCCTTATGATTCTCCATGACCTACTATGGTATGTGATCTCTATAATTATAATGGTGTTTTCTTGGGTTTCCATTGGTGCATTTGTAAGTCCGCATCCTCGGAAGGATACAATTGTCAATGGAGGAGGTGATCATGATTCTTTGTGTAGGTCGTTCTTGTTTCAAGAATGAAAAGAACCATTTGATGTAGGGGATTCATTGATTCTCTTTTTTTATGTGAAAATATATAGTTATAACGTTTTATCCCACTGGATCACAATAGAATTGACATTTAAGATATTTGATCTAGGTAAATAATTTGATATTAATCTAATGTCTTTGCCTCTTGTTTTGCTAGATAGTGTGATATCTATTCTTTAACCATATATCTATTCATTCTTTATGTAAATTGGTAAAGGATGTAAATCGAAATTAATTGATAATGGTTTGGATAAACATAAACAGTCATGAAAATAAATCTGGTTCTTCATGTTTAAATTTTATGTTAATCAAAATCGTGTAGTAAGAATGTTTAATTATTGTGATAACATACTGTTTAGGTTTCCCAATGTTGGAATCTATGATTAATAAATCTTTTAATCAAAGATGTATTTCTGAACTGGGGGTTTAGTAAAAGATAATCGATTGTAGGGTTCTGAGTTACCCTCTTGGTTGTCTATAGGCCAAGAGCCCATTTGATATGATGTTTTTTTCCTACTGTTGATGTTGTGGTGTGAGCCTGGATGGATGTTGTGATATGTGGGGGAAGGGATCCCTATTGATTGTTGTATAAGTTGATTCCTAGAGTGGAGAGATGAATTTTATTATTTTTGTGTGTGTCATGGAGGACACAAGGGATGCGGGAATGGGTTGGATGTGAATGTTTAGATGCTTATTGATTCTTATTGGTTTTTTTGTGCTTTACTTCTCCCCACTGCACATGGGACCTGGTCTTCTTGACCCTAAATCTAAAAGGTAAAAATATGTGTGTGGAATTCCTTGTTCCTTCCATGTTTATTTTCTCAAGGGACAATGGGTCTATGCTCATGATATATGTGGAAAATACTCAACAGGTAGTTCATCTAGTCACCGTGTTGAGTCCCCTTGTGATTAATAGCATATAATTTTTTTCTAGAATGCTTACGAATATGGGAAAGTAATTATGTAAATAAATAATTGAATATATGATGTTAACCCATGGGGTTTAGAACTTCCTAGGGTGCAATGCGAAGGTTGTGATTTGAATAAGAGTATACTTTGGGTGTGTTGCTAATGAAATTTAAAGTTGAATTGATATTTTGTTAATTAATGTTTAACGAATTAATTAACAAAAATTACAATGGATAAAAATGGACTGTAATTATGTATTAAATGTATTTAAATGGTTGTGTGATTATAGGATACCTAGTCTTAGAAGTTTGGGCCTGGATTCAAAGAGACTTTAACTATAATAAATTCTGGGACTATGTTATTCCCATAGTGTGGTTTTGAGCAATAGTGTATTCTGTACTTTTGGTGTTTCTATATGCTACTCCACCCTATCAGTAAGGGAATCTGACACCCTAGGGATTCAGATCCATAGAGGGTTTTTTCCCTAACATTCTGGAGGGAGCATGATTGGATGACTACCCCCTTTTTCACCTCTCTCTTCTCTTGGTAGTTAGTTGTGTTGGTAGGCGCAGTGATTAGTATTCCCCATATATGTTTGTAGAGGGTTGTAACTGATTATTTCTATTCAAATACAAATATTCTTAAAATAGTTTCCTATTGAAAAAAAATAGGTCTAACCTGTATAGGTTGTGACATCTTGAGGATAATTACTCAGTGTTTGGGTTGTAATGGCTTGAGGTATAATACCTAATGTATGATACACGATATGTGGGCTTTGGTGGCTCATAGAAACTACCTGGTTACTTTTGTTATGTATACATGATTGTTTTTTTGAAGAGGTTCATGTTGTGGTGTTTCGCCCACATGTCTGAAGGCAAGAATTTTTGGAGGTAGATGCTCAGGACGGGTGATGTTGGGGAAAAGCGGAAAACCCGTGGGTAAGTAGTAGGGGTAACAATGATTTTTTTATTATATGATATATTCTAGTATGTGTTACTTGGTGAGAATAACCATGGTGAGGCTGGGAACATAGTTTACCTATTTAGGTGAGAAGTCAATTTCACTTGTTGGCCACCGTTATTTAGAATTCTTTCCTTACTATTGCACAAGAGGATTCGAGGAGGATCCTATGTAGTATACTGTCTTAATCACCCAATTTTTGTATAAACAACTTTTCAGGTCACTTGGAACATGTTGAAGATCAGGCTGTTTACTACTAGCTTGTGGTTGTAGGAGGTATTCGGGCTTGTGGTTTCTATTGTTTTACTTCCATTTTGGATACATGCGGTTTTCCCCTTTCAGTTATAGTTGTTTTTCATAACATTTTATATGAGTACATTCAATTTATTTCATCTTATTGGTTGAGTTGGAGTTGGTTGGTGTTTATATTATCTATCTTTTACATGTGTTCTCTTATAGGGTAATGCCTGCAAATCATGTGTTTACTATGTCCTCGGTGAAAGTCTCCAACCTGGGGCCTACTGGAGGTAGTACTCGAGGGTCATTATCTCCCTTATCACATTGTCAGCCCAAGAATGGTAATATTTTTGGGGAGGGGAACATGACTGAATGAATTTCCTACTATCTATATGATCATAACATTAGTTTTTTTTAATAAATATTTTTATTTACTCATAGTAAACTTATAAAAATCATGTAATATTATGTTTATTTTAGGGTTTTTATTTTTTATTTTTTTTAAATATTTACCCCTTTGACCATAGTAGTACTACCAAAGTCATGATTTACACATAGGATTAATATGTTCAATTATTCCACAATAAAATTAATAGGGAAACTAAATTTATATAACATTTTAATATGTGAAATTATAATAATAATAAAATTTTAAAATTATCTCAATAAATTCAATAAATCTAAATATTTTATTATTGATGAAGATATAGATGCATGTAATGAATCAGACTCATGGTAAGAGACTTTTTATCAATCCACTTTCTTTGAGGAATATAATAATCTTATTAACCATTATTATTTTATATACTATAAATACATCCCCTTTGAAATTTTATATTATGATATAATTTATTATAATGATATTTAATGGTAATCCTTAATGTGATTTATTATTAATGTGTTTCTGAACATATATAGGACCTTTCCTTTGAAATTTCATCTTTAAATTTGTTTCCAAATAAACTCTTAATTTTCAATGTTTATTATTTTAATATGATTTTATAGAAATAAATTAAATAAAAATTATATTTTATCCATATAAATGAATTTCATATGTAATATTCTTATGTGGTTGGCACTGAAATATTTGAAAAATGACAAAAAGGATGTTTTATTCTCAACAAACACTAGGAAAATGATTTTTTCTCCATTGTGGCTAGTATTTAATTCTAGATTCCATTGAAATATCACATGTTTTCTTAATAAAGGAACCCACTTTCCCTTTTTTTCATATTTTTCAATTCAAATTGGGTATCCAACAAAAAAAATTTCGTTATTGATAATGGGTTTTTCTTTTCCTATAATGTTTTTATATGGGTTTAAAAGTTATTTTAAAATGGTTTAATGACGAATGTATTTTGTACATGTTTTTTCAATTTATTATAATATGAAATAGGTGATCCAAATATGAAAAATATGAACCAATGAGCCCCATTATAGCTCATAGTTTAGAAATATATAGATTATACAATGAATTGAACCCAATTTTAAAGGAAGATAAACATGTTATTTTGATATAGATTATATGAAGAGTTCATCACCATTGTATCTCATGATTGGACCTGATAAATCAAATATTAATTTTGATCTCCATTGCATGGGTAAATGATTATTTTGGATTTTGATGGAATGGTTATTACAATTAAAAGGTCTTTGAAATAGTTTTACAAAAGTGAGGATCAAAGATACAAAAATTTGTTTAAATAATTTTTTTTAATTTTTTTTATTTAAATGAGAAAACATATTTTTATTTTAAGTGAAAATGATTTATTTCATATTCTAAATAAAATTATGATAAAACTAAATGTTATATGAGATCATATATTTTCATAGTACTAAAAGAATTCTTTCTTTGTGTATCCCATATAATGATTTTTGTTCCTATCCTATGTTTTTGATTTTATTTCATATAATGGGTAATGGAGATGATGAATTGAGGACGGATTTTGTGAAGAGTGTTTGCGAAAGAAATAATCTTCGATTATTAAATGTTTTCTATGGTGTAAAAATGTATAGTGATTGGATGTGTCAAAATTTTAATATATGGTTTTTAATATATGATATGTGTCTTAATTATAAAAAAACTATTAACCTGTAATGATCCTCAATGTTATATAGTGTAAATTCCTTAGTAAAATTAAATATTTTTTACTTTTTAAGGATATGGATTTATATTTTATATAAGAGGATGGTTTAAAAAACATTAGAGGATTTAATAGTTTTAATGTTATTCCCTTAAGAAGATTTTATTCATAGATAGGTTGATATTATATATCATATGATGAATACAATGTTTATTCAACAAAAATCATTTTTTTGTTATGGTCAACCTCAATGGAAATTAGAAATATGAATTTACAATCAATGAAGCAGAAAATATCCTTCTAAGTCAGCATCCTAATATGGATGGAATCCGATTAGGATAGTTTCTTTTAGTGATCAATCAATTTTCAAAATTGATATATGGTTTTAGTATACATGAAAGAGTAGATCCTGGTCTACAAAAAAATAACATGCATATATTGGAGCAATCAATTATGAAACATCCCCCATCATTCAATGTATCATCTAACCTAGTAGTATCTAACGGATGGATCAATCCAATAGAAATGATATTTGAAGTCATTTTATGTTGGGACCTTTAAAGTGATACTCTTTAATTATATCATTTTAAAAGTGAAGCTGATTGAGGGCAATATATAGTTAAGAACTCATGACAGAAAGAAGATCTTGATGTTATAGAATGGGACACATTTAAAAATATTTTCATGGTGAAATATTTTCCTAATGTAGATATTATTTAGAAAGAGATACAATTCCTATAATTATGGAAAAATATGAATATACATTGGTTTCATATGAAGAAACAACACTAGATTATCCAGGTATGCACCAAATATTTTTCTAGAGTATGAAAGATATATTAAATATATTACTCATGGTTAAGGACATTAATATTAATAAATTTTGCCTCTCAATAATTTAAAATTTATTAGAATTTATTTTCTTTTCCATAAAATGTATAGATGGATTTTGCAGACAAATTTTTCAAACAACATGACATGAGTAATTAAATTTTACGGTTGAATCAAATTGAGAATTAACCATCTAATATTTCTCAAATAAATACCAAAACATGTTCCATGTGTGGTAAAATACATTTTTGGGGACTTCATGTAAGAATTTGAAATGTATTATTGATGTTGTAAGCTTGGTCACATTGTTTGTGACTACAATGAAAATATCCTGGAATAATAAAAGAATTAGATAATAGATAGCCATTAAAAAAGTAATATTCTATACCTATAATGATCAATTAAATTATGTTAATGGGTGTTCTAATATACTTACAATGGGTGGAAAAAATCTATATTGGAAATAAAATGGGGTGGAAAATCATTTTCTACCACTATAATTGATGTTGGTCTATCTGGTGAATTAGTGGCACCCCTGGGGAGAATGATATTTTTCCATGGTTGATCACAATAGCAATGACCCATGCATCCCTATTTTTATTTTAATATATAAATAATGTTCATTGGGATATATTTGTTAATTATTCTTATATATATAACGTATATGATTTAGTGTAAATATTTGTTCAGGACTAATGCCTTTACTTGTTATTTGAATATGTTTAATGGTTTTGATAACCTTTAGGGTTACTAATATTAGTAATGAAATTGTTTTTTAGTTTTAAATTTTGAAATAAAAAAAATTAATGATCCTTCGGTGTAGTAATGTTTGAGTTATATTGATTGATTTATTATATAAGGACTCGACCATCAAAAATTTCAAAATCTTGAAAAAAATAGATAAATCACATTGAGGATCATTTTAGGTTTACTGTTTTAGAGAATTAGGCCTTAAATATTACATATCAAGATGAATATTACAAGTAGACACCACTACTCAATATCAATTGTTTCATAAAATAAAAAAGAAACATGTATAGTTCCATGTTTTCGACAACATGAATTTTTCCTTGATCTCATACTTGACCTTTATTCATCACTAATTTCAATGTAAAACATTTCAAAAACATGGGATAAGTATAAACATATTAGTAAGGGATATAAAATAATGAGTGAGAGCATTAGCCGATCAATAAATACAAAATTATGAAACCATAATTTTCAATCATAACATACATAATGAAATCATAAGATTTATTAATAACACACAAAAATCATAAATCATAAAGGTAACTTATGAAATTCATGACATTAATTCATTATAGCTATCACTGGTATATAGGGAGTCACATTTGGAATACCCTTTATTTTATATTCCTAAAATCTATTTAGAGAAACATTAATGTTTACCTCCATAATGGTGCACAATGTATTAGATAGCTATCTTGGGATCTCCCACTATAGGTTTATCACGGAACCACCCATTCACATAAATAATTCCCAATATCCATAACATAATCATAATACATAACCCAATCATTAAATAAATAAAACATTTCCACATTATAATCACAATATATCAAATCATGATATTGAAATAAACAATGCTTTATTAAACCATTTTCAAACCCATTTAAAACATTTAATAAGGGTATTTTTGAATCAATGTGACCCATAACACATTGAAACATTTATATAAATTATCATTTTGAAATCTTAAAGTTCAAATAAAAATATCCATAAAACCATTTTATAAACTTTGTCATTAATGATAAATATTTATAAGAATAAATCATTAAAACATTTTAAACCATATTTTAGTGGAAGAGTTATTATGAAAATGAGAGACACTTGAATAAAAATAATTCAAGAATAATATTGAATAATAACTTTATAATATCCTGATAATAAATGTATTCATGATATAACATGCCAAAATATATCATATACACTATATAAGAGTACATTGGCAAATAACAACAATGAAGTCTCACTGGAAATTCAATTGAAATGAAATCCATTATATAAACTATATCCATAGATTAAGGATAAAACAATTACATTATAATGTGTGAAAAATATAAATACACTAAATATTATTTTATATTTTGTGTAATAAATCAGAGAACATTCACATGTATTCTTTTTAAGACAAAAACAATGACTTGGATGTTTAACTCAATAAATGGAAATTGAGTTAAAATTAATCTTCTCATGTTCATATAGATGACATGAGTATTTTTCATTGGAGTGATGAGTTTTATCATATGTATATCTACAAAAAAGGGAGTGGAAATTAAAACATAAATAAATAAATATTGATTACACACATAATCGTAGCATGACAGAATTTTGAATTACAATAATATGTCATGGAATGGAAATTGGATTTAAAGGTTCCCTTACCGATTTGGTAACATACGAAACAAACAACCCATGAAAGAAGAATCATAAAATGAAGATATAAATACCCATAAATTGAATTATATTATACAGTTATTACAGTAATGGGCATTACATGCACCACACAAAAGGAAATAGTTGAAAACATACCATAAATCTCACTGGAATAAAAAGTGAGATAAAAATCATTTTCCACATTGTAATCAATCTTGTCGTATGACCAAAAGTTAATAACCAAAAATTGATTCACAGAATAACATTAATATAAAGTGGATAAATATAAAATATATCATATTTATGTACACAATACACCACATTAAATATATTAGTGGTGAAAAATGGAAATCTCACGGAATTAAAAATGAGATAAGAAACCCCTTTCCTTGTGCCCGACTTCACTTGTTTGTTCCTTGTTCTTCTTAAATTATATACATAAGTTAATTTATACTTTATTAAGAGCCGTTTTCATGTTTATTATTTCTTTTATATCACTTATTACCATTTTATAAACATTATGTAATCATATATGTTAATAATGGTCGTTTTGTCGATATTTGGTAGTTGAGTAAAAAAAGAACACCTTATAATTAAAAGTTTTCCTTCTGGTCAAGATTCCATTGTCACCAGAATTATATTCAATATTTCTATATCATATATTTAATATATATATCCATTATATATATATATATATGTATTTATAATATTATATAACATTTAGATGTAAAAAATAAACTTCTCCATTCATGGAGATGGTAAGCTGTATGCACGCGCGAACGCTACATTCATTTATATTTCATATTTAATGGAATAAAAACATATTGATACATAGGTAAATAATAATTATATTATAATATAATATATAATTTCATTAACTCCATCATTTTTACATCCCACATATTTCATGAAAGAGTTATATCACTTTGAAGGGGCGGTAGTCCGCACTTCCTCAATAGAAATTATCGCGTTTAACCATGCTGAAAACCAAAAAGGTATGACTTAAATTAGAAAAATAAATAAACATAATAATAAAAAAATATTATATATTTCATATATTAAATCAGATCTATCATAATGGCCCCCATGAGAGGTGGTAGGAAAAATTTGAACAATCATCGTTTCATGATATATAAGTTGACTGTCTAGAGAAACAGTATGTTCATAACCATTAGATGTAGGTGTGTGTAAGTGTAGTTAAAATCCATATCATAACAAAAACCTAGTATATTAAGGATACTGGTGTTGTTATAAATGATAGTAATAAAAATAAATTTGGGGGGTTGGAGATGTAATCTAAAATAATAGGACTTAAGAGAAGACATTACAATTAAATTTTGTATCTCCCATTGGTTTGAACAAAAATAATTACATAAAGTGAATTATGCGTAAGGTAAGTCTTGTAGGTGGAAGATATGGATATTAAAAAAATATTTGGTCGAGTTTTGAAAAAGTCAAGGGTCTTGATAGGTGTTAGGAATTGGTTAGAAGTGGCGTCCATTTATATGGGGAAGGATGGGCTCTTTTTGGATATGTGAAAATATTATTTTCTTATACAATGATTTTCAGTTTCAAAAGAACCAAAGATCATTATATTATAAGATAAGATGACCCATGGTTCAAAAAAAGATTTTTAATAAGATTTGGATAGGTTTTGGTATTTTTTTGAATCTTTATAATTTAATTTATAAAATCATTTATTAATGAGGTGAACACATCGTAATTGTTGTCTCATACATAATTTTATTTATCTGATTTCTAAAATTTATAAAATAAATACAATAATATAGGAAATAATATTATATTTCCAAATAATTTTTATAGTCGAAAAGATAACTTATATAACCCCGTGTAAAATTTGATTTACTAAAAGATTTTTGTTTATGTCATTTTTTCCATTACAATACATTAATTAATATAAAGTGTCATTATCACTCATAAGTGGTTACATGGGGACCCAAAATCGACCCATTAATTCCAATGGTCGGCCATGACTCATAAAATAATGTTATGACAAGTGTTTAGTTAATTTTTTATTAATATATTATTCTTTTTACCTTGAATTACCATATTTACCTTTAACAGCGGTAAATAATAGTCAAAAGATACTATCACTGAAAATTATTCTCATCATATTGAACCACATTTAACTTACTAATAAAAACCATGTATGTAAATGTTTTTAAATCTAATTCCAAATGTGGTAAAATTTCATTTAGATGAAAAATTCAGATTTTTTAACTACTACTCAGTGGTTTCACTATTCATCAAAAATTAATGTTTTTTAGAAGAAATACCAGAAATTCAACCTAAGATATATTTGATATTATAAATTAAAATATGATGTCTATTTTACCAAATTCAAATCATATATGTTGGATTAATTTGTTTAAAATTAATTCACGTTGTCAAAACACAAGCATGTTTTTATGAAATAACAACTATCAAAATACTAACACTTGTTTATGCCCAATTTCAAAGAAAAATTTATTTTAACGACCACCATTGGAATAAATTATAAAAATATAACATAATAAAACTTTAAATCAAATTAAAAAGATAATATAACCATATAAATTAGTTTGATAAAAAGGGAGATTTAAATTAAAATACAGTGTTTTTCATTATTCATTAAAAGTTGAATTTTATTAGAAAAATCCCAAAATATTACAAAAAGTAAATTTTGATGTCCGGATTCTAAAGAAAAAATTTATTTTTCCCAATATAATATATTAAATAGACCAAACCAATATTTAATGTGGTTTAGACATCAAAAGGTGTTAAATTGACCTTTTAAAAAATATTAGAGTATTTATGATTAAAATATCATTATTTTTTATTTTAAGACTCCAAAATTTATTGGATAAATGTAAAAATATTTTAAAAACATGTATAATCATTTTGTCGTTAATTTTGTTCATTCCTTCTATTACAAAATCTTGGTGTTATCTATCATTTAAAATAATAATATTATTATATTATTTTTCAGTATAACTCAACATTGTGTGCAACCTAAAATTTCAAAGAAACCTGTTGTTGTGTATCAGGTATTCCATCAAACATAGAATCCCCATTAAAGTAAAGATTATAATTAATTTAAAAATATTAATAAATATGATGTATTCATATTATTTATTTTCATGGGGTGTTACATCATTCCCCCCCTTTTGGAATTGCAACCTTGTAATTATAAAATTGGGCTCAGAAACATCATTGAATGTCTAACATCAGAAAAAGAGTCAATAAATATATCACTTTAAAATAAATTAAGAGAAGTAAAAATTTCTCCCAAGACAAAAGATACTAGGATTCTCTGAAATCATAGATATGGAGGGGAAAAAACCATCTTGTTCTGATAGAGAATGATAGAAAACATGATTAGGAGAATGATAACCACCTAAAAATCAGAAACTTGAAATGGGTTAAATGGTCATTGTTTTCCCAATAGGAAACATTAACATACAACATTATTTTTATGTTACTCTTAATAAATTTTAGGAATTTATTAATGATGTTGGCTTAAAACATAAGGAAACATAATTATTTTTCATTTAGACTTTCATCTTTTACTATATTCCTCCCACACATCCATTTTTTCTTCAAACATATAGTATTGAAGATGACTTGTTCACATAGAAATCACTATAATCAACTTATAGAGAATAAAATAATACAAAAAGGAATAACTATATTTTTCCAACCCTTTTATATATTATCCAAAATGAAAATGGTTAGTAGATGATCAAATAATCCCCAAAAAGGATAATATTTTACAAAAACAAAAACTACTCTTAATCTCCAAAAAATTTCAAAAAATGCCCAAATTTTAACAATTACCATTAAATAAAAAATTGTCCTTAAAATTCATCAAATAACCAAAACTATGATTGAAAAAAAATCACAGAAGGATTTCATCACATAGTATTCCGAGAGAAATCTTTTCATTTATCTCCAAATAAAATTTGTAATTCTTAAAGTCTCATATTGAAATGTAATTAACCAATTCAACTATTCTCTATAAAAAGGTTTATAATTTGCATAGATAACCAAAAATCAACTTGTTCATGATTCATAAAATCATCTAACCAATGATAATTAAGCATACTAATCAGGTACTTCATGTAGTGCAGTTGTAGGTGATAAATCCCAATCGCACTTTGGTAGTGGGTTCGATTCCAACAGCTTTTTCAGACATGAAGGGTTGTCACACAGTCTGAATGATTTACATTTTCAAAAACTATATAATTTTATATCATTCCCAAAAAATAGATAATTTAAACCAATATAACCATAACATATTGTAACCACAAAGTTATCTGATAACATTCATTTTGCATCCAAAAATGTATTAACCCGTGATTGCCTCAAATTGATGTATCATATAAACCCAAATGGATTTTTCTAACTATATCCACAAATGAAAATATAATTATTCTAGGAAGAAAACATTCATATATCATACATAAGGGTTACACATATTATAAAAAGTATTTAAATTAAATCCCATCATCAAAAGAGCCATAATACTTTTAAGAATTTCAGCATCCTAAAATATACCACACCACATTAATCCCTTATATGATGACTTCTTACTCATTCAATATTATTCATGATCCATTAACCATTACTTTAAAACTTATTCTAAAATACATTTTTCCTAAAAATCAAATAAAGAATCATATCTGATGATTCAATAATTTCTAAACATCAGTGAAGAAATAATCCATACCATTCATCGGTCATTGTCAGTTTCCTCACCATCAATTGGAATAGAAATAGGTATTGTCTAACATGTACTTGTATTCTCATGGAGATCCCATAACAAAACCTTCATCGTAGGACATCTGTTTCTATAATGACCATTCACACCACATTTAATATATTCAATTGATCCCTCTGAAAGATCTTCATTCGCTTTCCTAGAGTCCATTGGGTGCTTCCTTTTTCTATGGAAGGTTCTTTCTTTATGACCTTCACTTCCACATCTATAGCATCTTATCATCCCTTTGAAACATTTTCCTATGTGTTTCTTTCCACATCCTTAACACATAGGATTTTGAATATACATAAACTTATGATTATTACCTGAACACTCGTGGGGATTTTTTTTCTCGCATATACGATGCTTTATAGAAATCACCATGGTTTGGGTGGTCTATCAAGACTCCATATAGTTGGTTGAGAATAACAACATGAGTTCTCATTCCAACTCCCATTTCAAGTAGTTTCTCATTACGAAAACCATCACAGTTTTCTTCACATCCACTATTACTTTGGTGCCACCTCAATCCAACCTTTTATTAAAACCAACATTGTATGTGTGAGTATATTAGTAAAATTATCATATAATATCTCATGAGGTGGCTAAATAATAAGATATACATATTCTTATAATCTTAAACTCATTCACTTTATCTATAATATCTATCACTCTTTCTAAAATCCTAACAATTATAGTGATCTCGCTTATGCTTAAAGGTAACCCTAACCTCTAATGATATCTAAATAGACCATTGATAATAACTATAAGGAATCATGCTTAAAAAATTACATTATCATTAAATAAATTGATATTTCACATTGATGATATTTTCAGGTTTAGTGTTTTTGAATATGAGGCCATAACTATTACCTATCATCTTTAATATTACAAGTAGACACTACTACTCAATAACAGTTTTTTCATAAAATATAAATGAAACATGTCTACTTCCTTTATTTAAATAACATGACATTTCCTTGATCTCATCCCTATCCCATATTCATCATTAATTCTTATGGAAAACATTTAAAAAACATGGTATGAGCATAAAAATTTCATTAAGGGATATAAAATAAGGAATGTAAACATTATCCAATCAATAAATACAAAAATATGAAACTATACATTTCAATCATAGCATTCCTTATGAAATCATATGATTTATGAATAACTCATAGAAATCGTAAATCATAAAGGTATATTATGGAATTCATAAAATACATACATTATAGCTATAACAACTACGTAAGGAGTCTCATTTGGAAGACCCATCACAATTTATTCACAAAATCTCTTAGGAGAAACATTAACGTTGACTCAGTAACGTTACCCAACGCATTGGAGAGCTATCTCATGATAACCCGCCCAAGGATTATCATGGAACAACTCGTATAAGTTAACAATGCCCAATAAACATAACATAATAATAACACATAACATAATAATATTGGGAATAACCATTTTCACATTCTAATCACAATAAATCAAATATGGATATTGAAATAAACAATTCTTTATCAAACCATTTTCAAAACCATTTATAACATTTAATAAGGTGATTATTGAATCAAAGTGTCTCATACCACTTCGAAACATTTAAATAAATTATAATTTTAAAACATTAATTTCCATATATATAATTACATAAAACCATTTTTAATACATGATCATTAATTATAAATAATTAAAATAATAAATCTATAAATCATTTAAAATGATATTTTACTTTAAGAGTTTTGAACAAAATGATAGACTCTTGGATATAAATAATTAAGGAATAACATTGCATCATAAAATTATAATATCATTAGAATAATGGGATTCATGACATAATATTCCAATGAACAGTATAACACCATATAAGAGTGAATGTCTGCATAAAAACAATGAATTATAAATGGAATGTAAATTCGAGATGAAATCGCTTACAAAAATTGTATGTTTAGATCAAGGATTAATATATTACATAATAATGTGTTACAAATATAAATAAACTCAATATGATTGGATAATTCATGTAGTAAATAAGAGTATATTCACACATATCTATTTTAAGACAAAACCAATGACTTGGATGTTTAACTCAATGAATGGAAATTGAGTTAAAATTATTCTTATCGAGTTCATATTAATGACTTGAGAATTTATCAATGGAGTGATTATGTGTATCAAAATTATATCCACAAAATGGTGAGTGTAAATTACCACATAAATAATTATATAGTGATTCCACACATAATCATAGCATGACATATTTATGAATTATAATATTAACCCAAGGAATGGAAATTGGGTTAAAATGTTCCCTTACCGATTTGGTAACATATGAAACATACAACACATGAAAGAAGGATCATATAATGATTATGTGAATACCTATATGATGATGTATATTACACAATGAATACAATCATGGGAATTACATACACCATGAAAATAGATATATTGGAAAATATTGCATGAATCTTACAGGAATAAAAACTGAGATGAAAATCCCTCACCACGTTGTAATCAATGGAGTTGTATGACGAAACGATAATAACCAAAAAATGATTCATTGAATAACATGAATATAAATGGAATCATGATAATATAAATCAAATGATAGTACAAAATACACCACATGCAATAAATATGTGGGGAACAATGGAAATATCATGAAACTAAAAGTGAGATAAGAAACCCCTTACCTCGTGTCTGACATGACTTGTGTGTCACTTGATCATCCTAAATAACAAACATAAGTTAATTTATTCTTGATTATGAAACTTTTTAATGTTTAATATTACTTTTATATCAACAATTACAATGTTATAAACATTATGTTATCATTTAAGTTGATAATGGCAGTTTTGTTGATATTTGGTACTTGAGTCAAAAATGAAAACCTTATAATTACAAGTTGTCCATGTGGTCAAGAGTTTATTATCTACCGAATCGAATTCATGATTAATATAACATATATATCATAGATATTTTGTATATATATGTATTTTTAATTTTTCATATCATTTAAATATATGAAATGAAATGTATCATTCATGGAGATGGAATGACGTATGTACGAAAGAACACTACTTTCATTTATATTTCATATTTCATGGAATTAAAACATAATGATACATAGGTATATTATAATTACAAAATAATATAATATATAATTTCATTTCAAACATCCTTTATACATCCCTCATATGGCACGACAGACTCATATCACTTTGAGGGGGCAGTAGTCCTAAATTCCTCAAATGAAATTATCGAATTTACTGAAAATGTCAACCATAAAGGTACACAATAAATGAAAAAAAATTCTGGATAATATAGAAAAAATAAACATAATATATATGTATATAATATAAATACAGTTCCAACAAAATGGCCACCGTGAGAGGCGATAGGATATATTTTAATAATCATAGTTTTGTGATGCAGTAGCTCCCCGTCCGCTGAAACAGTATGTTCTAAACCATTAGATGGAGGTGTGTGTATGTGTATTTATAATCCTTATAATAACAAAAAACATGTAATATTGTTATACTAGAGTTGTTATAAATGAATTTATTAAAAATAAATTCTGTGGATGGAGATATAAAATAAACCCATGTGACTTGAGATAAGTACTTACATTTAAATTGGGTATCACCCTTTGGTTTGAACCAAATTTTTACTCGATATTCCTTCTGCCTAAGATAAGTCTTCTATATTAAATAGATAGATCTTTAGATCTTATTTTGGTAGGGATTGGATGAGCCAAGGGGATCGATAGTTGAAAGGAATCGGTTAGAAGTGGTGTCCTTTTATAAGGGGGGAGCAGCTCTTTTGGAATGTGTGAAAATCTCATTTTATTATTTAGTGATTTTAATTTTATAATGATATAAACTCATTAAATTATAATATTAGATCACCCATGGTCGATATAAAATCATCCAATAATAATTGGATATGTTTTGGTTTTTTTTCTTTATAATCTAATTTATTTAAATCATTATCTAATTAGGTAAACACAACATCTTTATTGTTTCATAAATAATTTTATTTATTTTATGTATAAAAATTTTAAAAAATATACAATGAGGTATTAAATATTTTATCATTCCATATAATATTTATTTTCAAAATGATAACTTATATAACCCCATGTAAATATTTATTAACTAAAAGATATTTGTTTATGTCATTTTTGCCTTTACATTAAGTTAATTAAAACAAAGTATCATTATCAATCTTAAGTGGCTCCATGGGGACCCCAAATTGACCCTTGGATTCCCATGGTCGTCCGTGACTTATACAATAAGGTTTGGACATGTTTTAAGGGAATATTTTTATTATTATAAAATTTGTTTCCCTTGAATTACCCTATTTACCATTAACTACAGTAAATAAAAGTAAAAAGTTACAATTCACCAAAAATTAATTTCTTATTATTGAACAACATTTGACATACTAATAACAACCATGTAAGTATGAATTTCGAAATACAATTCCAAAAAGTGGTAATGTTTCATTTAAATAAAGAAGTCATATTTTTAACTACTACATATTGGTTTCACTATTCATCAAAAGTTGACAATTTTCAGAAAAATACCTAATATTCAGCCTAATAATTATTTGATATTAAAAATTAAAAATTGATATCTATTTTAAAAACTTCAAAATACTTTATTTGGATTAATTAAATTAAAAATAATTTCTGTTTTCAAATAAAAAACATGTTTTTAAGAAATAGTAACTATTAAATGATTGACAGTTGTTTATGCCCAATTTCAAAGTGACATTTCGTCCAATGACCAATAATATATTAAATGGTACTGATAAAATATAATTAAAATTTAAAACCAATTAAGAAGATAATCTATCGAAATTAAAAAATTATAATAAAAGTTATATTTGAATTAAAATTCAGTATTTTTCACCATCCATTAAAAATTAAATTTTATCTGAAAAATACCAATAAAATCCCCAAAGTAAATTTTGATGTCTCGATTGTAAAAAAAAACTTTTATTTTTTCATATAGAACATATAAATATTACCAAGAAATTATTTAATTAGTGTTCTCAAACAAAAAGAGATAAAACTTCCTTTTAAAGAATATAAGAGCGTTAATGCTTAAAATTCGATTCTTTCACATTTTAATCCTATAAAACTCATTATATAAATATAACAATATTTAAAAATAAGGTAAAATAATTATTTAGTTAGTTCTATTCATTCCTGAAATTACAACGGCTGGGAATTATATACTATTTAAAATAATAATGTTATTATATTATTTTTCAGTATAACTCAACGTTGGGTGCAACGTACGATTTCAATGAAACCTGTTGTTGTGTACCAGGCATTCCATCAGACAAAGCATCCCAATTAAAGTAATGTTAATAATTAATTTACAAATATTAAAAAAATTTAAATACTTGTATTCTTTTTTTACTGGGGATGTTACTTATAAAATATATAATATGTGTTAGGTTTATTGATATTGGAAATTTTTTAGATAACAATGAAAATAGTTGTCTCTCTTTGATGAATATTATGGCCCAATAAATATGAATTTGGGTTCTTCATCCATAAGATATAATTTTTGGTTATTCATTTCGTTGGGTACATGATGAGTTGTAAATTGAATAAATAAAAAACAATTTATGAAGTTGTGCTTTGATAGTAGAAACATATCGAGAAGGTATATTTCATTATATTATTATATGGTAAAATAATTACTCATATTTAGGAAAATTATTTTTTAAAACATATTTACTCTCAAATACATATATTTCAAATAAGATTTCCATTTTTATCATCACATATTTCTAATTTTTATGCCCTTACACTTCGATTAATCATTCACTCTCTTTTTGATAAATGAACTCAATCACTCTTTATAATCATTTACGGTTTTCATCAATTATCACATATGTTTTCCTATTTGGAAATAGTGATATTTTTTTTGCATGAATAAAAGGATAAATATTTCTATATCTTCTTAACATGTTGTTTTTTTACACTTTTTAGGATGTGGATTTATAATATAATTATTTTCAAATCTCCTACTGTTGATTTCCGAGATAAATGTCAAATTGTGGGGACTCAATTTATTTATGGGGAAGGATGTAACACAATGATATTTTAAAAATAATGTAATTTTCTTTTTTATTTTAAATGAAATAAAACATTATATTGATATTTTGTTACACACTATAATTAACTTATCATGCATTACATAAAAACCTAGGATTTTCATGTTTTATTACATATTCAAAAAAACGAACCGAAAAGATCCATAATGTAAAATATAATTATAACCTTGATATTGTAATTTAGTTATTAAAAAGGTTAATTTAATTATGAAAATATTGTTTCAATATATTCATTAGAGGCTAAATAATTATATCTGACAAAATGATTTTTTAATAGAAAATGAAATCTTTTTCATAAAAACTAATTTTAAGGAACACAAGTGTGTTTTAAACAAATAAGTTGTGAAAATATATCATGTTTGATTATATTAATTAATTTTATATATAAAATATTCAATCAATTGTTTTAAATGAATCATATGTGATTTTTGTACATGATATAAAAATGAATCCCATTTTATGCTTAAAACAATACATTTTTCAAAAAAACATTATTTCTCCATTTATGGAACTCTTATTTTGAAACTAATTTATGAAACATTAATTGATATATTTTAAAAAAATAAACCTAAATTATTTGGATCAGAATATAAAAATTGAAATTGGGTGAAAATTTGGGTTTTTCTTAATATATTGATTTTTCAGTGAATAGTGAAAATAATCATTTTTTATAAAAAGTATTCGAATTTTAATAAATTAAGTAATTATAGAGTCACAATATATTTTTACTTTTATATAAATTAAGTTATGTTATATTCATTTTGTAATCCATTTAATTACTTTTTAATCATCTTTATATTGGTTTTTAATATAAGATTGATTTTAGGTTTATTGAATGTTTTTCTAAAAAATCTTATATTATTACTATTTATCCATTTAATTAATTGAAAAATTCCCCAACGTAATTTTTTTAAATTTAATTAAAATACTGTTTATCACTATATATTAATTTTTTTAAAAAATATCTTACACATAGTCAAATATATCATATAGAATAATATTTTTCTGAAATATACTTTCATCAGAAATCTATTTTATCACTGTTATTATATGGTTAATATTAAAATAAATATTTTCCCTTATATCATATAAATTAAAAAAATGATTTCATATTTGGATTTAGAAAATTTATAATATATAATTAGTTTAACTTAATTTTGTCAAAAGTTATTATTGAAAAAAATAAAAATTAATTGTGGATTATATGCTAAAAATAATTTTATTTATTGATTATACATTAGTTTAGGACTTAACTGACCAATAATCATGTCAATAACCCTTTTTATGGCCATATTAAGAACTCATACCTTCAATTATCATCTTTTTTTCATTAATGTACCCATTTGACATGGAAAACCAATGTTGTTATTCACTCATTAAAAATTTAAATTTTTCCCACCCTCCTCACATATAAAACCCCAACCACTATACTCAAATTGTCACAACTATAATTCACATAGACTAAGAACATACCATACCAAATGACTTATCCAATTCATTCCCTAATCAGAGAGTCCTTGATTTTTTAATAAATCCATAGAAGGAAAGCCTTTGAAGAAAACCAAAAGGAGTTACCAGAATAATAGGTAACGTTCATCAACGAATGTTTTTCATTCATTCTTTCATAAACCCTATTATTTCTACTTATAAAATGATAAAATAATAATCCAATCATCCAATATATTCTTATTGTCATGACCTGTCCCCCGGGGCCCGAATCGTGACTACCCCAAACCAGCCTTCCATGGGCTAAGGGCAGGCGATTAGCACCAATGCCATACCTCCCTAAACTGGGAAGGCATTTCCTTTATAACTAAAAAACAGATCATAGAACACAACTGGTAGAAAAACACTATGTTACACATATACATAAGATGTGTTGGAATGTAAAAGGGCCTGGAAATAAAATCCCAATAGGAAATTACAAGTACAACTGAAAAGCGCGTACACATGAGGAAAAGTAAAGCAACTACTAGTTCATCCTCCGGGGTTCCTACCTGAAGGGTAGGTACATATGGTCTCCTGTTCACTCCACGTATTTCCATCTCCTCTGTGTACCGTCATGTTGTGTGGTCCACCTCCAGGTAATGTCCATTTCTGCTACACTCTCCCTCAGTCATGGATGTTCGTCATCTGCAACCAACACAATGAGGTGCTTTCATAGCCCGTGCAAGAATGAGTATAACGATACATATTAGGGACCCCGATACCGTCCTGGTCTCAAAAACTTAAACACGGATAAACCAAAATGTATGAAATAAATGGATAACCATTACTTAGTTATATGCGCAAACATATTCCTTCGTTATCTGGTAACCCATCTCAATAATGAGTAAAACACGAAAGTCATTGACTTAGCTCAAAGAACAATTTTAATGATCGAAACCATGACTACTGGGGAACTCCTCCTCTGTCGAGTACAATGGGCCAATCGCAACACCAAGACGCTTCTCACTATCCTTGGACTACTGAGGTACTCCTCCATTCGCATATCACGAGCCTTCTGCCAACTACCAGGCACTCCTCTGATGTGGGTATGCCTCCAACAACATGGCGCTCCCCCAATATCCTGCAGAGGTACTCCTCATGTCATGTACCGTGAGTCTGCCACCAACTACCAAGAGCTCCTCTGCCGTGGGTCTGCCTCCAACCACCAGGTGCTCCCCATTGGGCTAGTCAAATTACTCCAAGTCGAATCTGTCAATTATTTGTCAGGTCTACCAGCTACTGGCTCTCCGCAATCTATCTGCTCATCACTGGATAGATCCACTCCATGACCTAATGTGAAATAATCCAACTATCAATAAGTGACAATAAGAAGTATCTTAATGTTCTGCATCATCATTGGGGTCTCAACGCAATAGACGTCACATAAATAGGATTCCCAATCTATGAGTTATTGACATTATCATTCAGAGAGCTTGGTAAGATTTGAGTTCAACGCAAACTGACCATTTCCCTACTATTTACAATCCTCAAAAGGGACATGCCAAAATAACCATCTTGTTCCTTGCTTTCCATCGCCAAAGGCAATTTGTCTATCGGATACCCGTAGACCACGTTATATGAGAAAAGGTGATTTTGGGTCAAATGTGTCCTTGCTGGGGTCCGAACCTGTCCATGGGGTCCGACCTGGCCCGAGGGAGCAGCCCGGCATGAGGGGGAGGCCCGACCCACATTGGGTCTGGCCCGCGCATGGCCCAGCCCGGCAGCCAGTGTGGCCTGGCCGGTGGCCGGCGTGGCCGGGCTGGCAGCACGCTGCAGGGCTCGCCCTAGCCACGTAGGGCGGGGAGTGGGGATCTCTCCCGAATGGAACTGGCGGTAGTTGCTAGATCGGTAACCCGCGGGACCCGGGAGGGTCGTGCCATGTACGGCTGGCCGAGCGGCCAGCCGGTTTGCTCCTCTAGCAGGCGGCCCAGCTGACCTCTTTTTCTCCACCTCCACAGCCAGGGGGGCTGCGACTACTTCCTCCACAGGGCGTGACGACACTGAAACCCTCCGGTGGACTAACAACCGCCTGAGTGCACCGCCACAGATTCTTCATGTGTGTGGCGTGACGGCACTGCACACTTCCAGTGACCCAGCGCCCCTGTGCCTCTGGTCTCATCGCTTCTGGCCCGACACCGGCCACAGTTACTCCACTGCGGCCCACCGGCTGCGGTCTGCTTTTCTGCCGGTGTCATTGTGCCACCACCCTCTTCTACAAATGATTAAAAATACAGGGGGTTGTGGCGAGTTCATACGGCCCTCACCCTCCGCGTTATGATGATAACAATTGGAAAATTATAAACCATGTTTGAACATGATAGAATGAGAAAAAAATTAATTCAAATCCACTACCTCGTATTTTTATTCATTGACAATGTCATGGAAACACGGATGGTGATTAATTGACATCAAAAATGAAGAAGCTGAGGATGGCATCGTTAGTGTTTTTTATGGGTGGTGCTCCTTCCTTTTATCCAATTGAAGAATGAAGAAGGTGTTCATTGTTCTTCAGTGGATGTTACTTGTTGGAGAGTTCTTTATTCTTGGGTGTTCTATCTCCAACAGCTCCTCAATTCTCACTTCCAACAAAATAATGATGCCTACCCAAATAAAATAACATATTGTATACTATTTTCAGTGTGGGCATGAATTCAAAATGTGGTTTTTAATTAAATGAAATAACTCACATAATTTATAGGGTAGAGTTGACTCAAATAATTAGCGAGGAAGGTAAAGAGTTTTCTCCTCCTTAATGGGAGTTAAAGGGGTTATAATCATTGTGTGGTGCCACAAAAATTTATCCTACCAAGGGAGGTTATGTTCGGGTGGGCCCAACATCATATCCTCGCATGGGAGGTTAAGGTGTGTTGGACCCCACCCCCAACCTCCACTTGGTTGTTTCAACCACCAAATAAAAATAATCTACCCACATTATATTTATTGAATTTATTCTTTAGACCCCCATAAAAAACATTCATTCTTGACCAACCGCCATCGAGGTGAATGTCTTCTTATGAAAATGTCAGTGCTATGAGGTCAATGGTACCATTAGGATTCCATTCCGAGCACATGTTCAAATGTTCTAAAAACCCACTTGTACGATTACCAAATGTACCCAAAAAAACATTAGAAATTGATTTTGGGCATACCAGACCTCAGAATCTAGCAATATAAAATTTTACAGACTCAAAACATTTCCATGTATTTTTTAAATTACGTTCCACAAAATTTCTGGGTCTTAGCATTCTCCCCACCTCAGGTGTTTACGTCCCTATATGCAATAACATGAACTATGTGAACAAATGGGGGTACATAGCATGCATATGAGATTCTCAATCCATTGTGCCCTCCTGGAGGTTCTCATGGTGCTAGCTAACACACACCAAACGTATCGATCATCCACGTAGGACCCACTCTTGTGGATCATAAATCTCCACTGGAACCTCTTTGATAGTCGCCCCATCATCGACGTCCATCTCTCAATAGTCGATGATGTGTTAAGGGTCGTGCACATATCCCCTCATCTAGGATACGTGGAAGACATCGTGCACCCGGTGCAACTGAGGTGGAAGAACTAAGTGGTAAGACACCTCGCCTACTCTGCTAGGGACCTGGAATGGTTCGACAAATCTCAAAGATACCTTGCTGCCTCAGCCAAATCTCCATAGACCTCGTTGAGGTGAGACCCGTTGAATGATGTGGTCTCCATCCTCGAAATCTAGAGGCATACATATCCTGTCAACATATGAGTTATTCCTGCTCCATGCAGTCATCATCAGTTCATGGATGATCTTAACCTTCTTCGTGGTTGCCCGTGTGATCATTGGTCCCCCAAGTGCTGACTCTCAAGGGTCAGTCCATCCCAAGGGTGATCTCCAAGGTCACCCATACTACGGCTCAAAATGTTCCATCTCTATGGTGGAGTGATAGCTGTTGTTGTAAGCAAACACTACCAAAGGCAAGTGATCATCCTAGCTATGACCAAAGTCGAGGGCATTCCACATAGCCTTTCCTCGAGGGACTGTATGTTCCTCTTGGTCTGACCATGTATCTGGGGATGGATGGAAATGCTGAAGCGATGTTGTGCCCTGAATGCTTCCTACAACCCCTTCCACAGCCGGGAAGTAAACTGTGAGTCATGGTAGGAGACAATAGAAGAAGTCACTCAATATAAACTCAAAATCTCCTGCTCATAGAGGCGCTCCAAGTTATATAATGAACCCTACTCTCCGATCGTTAGGAATTGGGCCAACTTGTTGAGTTGCTCGATGATCACCCAAATCTAGTCGTGTCCCTGGGATGTACTTGGATGACCTGTCACGAAGACCATGGATATTCAATCCCACTTTAACTCTCGGACCACTAAATGATGTACCATGCCTGCTGGTACCTATTGCTTTGCCTTCACTTGCTGGAATGTGAGGCATCGTGAGACAAACTCTACTATTGCCTTCATAATACCTAGCCACCAATGATATCGTCGAAAATCCTAGTAAATCTTCTCCACTCTTAGATGAACTGCTAGATTGGATGTGTTTAACTCCCTCAGCACTTCCCCCTTAAGTTCCACAGGTACCATGGTACGTCTTCTGTTGAGAATGATGTGCTCCCCACCATCATAAAATCCATCAGGTTCCTACCCTATAGATATCTGAGCACATCGTGTCTCGCTATGATCCTCCACATGAAGTGCCTCCCTGACTCACAGAAGTAGTGGGAGAATGACTGTAACAGACTGTAGAAAGGCTTCTCTGTCTCAATCCAAAAAGGATATCTTCAATGCGGTTATATGCTCTGTCGCCTATCCTAGCAGCTGTATACCAGTTCCCCTGCTGAGCGCATCTGCAAAAAACATTCCCCATCCTAGGAGTATTGACTATCTAGAAGTCATATTCAAAGAGGAACTCAATCCAATGTCATTGTCTCGGTTCAGGTCCTTCTGAGAGAAGATATTCTTGAGACTTGTGATTAGAGTACACGGTACAACGATCTCCCATCAGATTGTGTCGCCACATCTTCAAGGAGAAGACGACTACTGCTAACTCCAGGTCATGGGTAGCATAGTTCTTCTCGTGCTATCCAAGCTTCCGAGAACCTTAAGAAATCACTTCTCACTCCTGAATCAGGAAACACCCATGTCCAGTCACAGATGCATCATTATAAACTATGTACCCTACACCTTCTTCTAGAGGCATCAATATAGGGACACTAGTCTGCCACTTCCTCAACTCCTAAAAGCTCTGATTGAATCTCTCCAACAATATGATGGTATGTTCCTTCTTTTTCAAGGCTGATAGTGTTTCTACAACTTTGGAGATGTCTGGTAGGAACCTCTTATAGTAACCATCCAATCCCATGAAATTCTATACCTCCATCACACTCTTGTGTGGATCCCAAGAATGTATCACCTCAATCTTCACTGGATCCAATATAACTCCAGCCTCCGAGATGATGTGTCCTAAGATGTGACCCTATTGAATCTGAAACTGTCACTTCGAGAGTTTATAATAAAACCAGTGCCCTCAGAGTGTGTCTTGTACTACTTAAAAATGGTCGGCATGCTCCTCCTCGGTATTTGAGTAGATCAGAATGTCGTCAAAAAAGACTACAAAAAAAAGATTGAGGTTTGGAAGGATGATCATGTTCAGGAGACCCAGGAACACTGGAAGAGCATTGTTTATGCCGAATGGAATAACCAATAACTCGTAGTGGTCGTAACGACATCTAAAGGCCATCTTTTGAACATTCTCGCCTAGAACTCTATGCTTGTGATAGCCTAATCTGAGGTCTATAATTGAGAACTGATGTGCTCCCTTTAGCTAGGAATAGAGGTCCTAAATCCTTGGGAGTGGGTACATGATCTTTCCAATCACCTGGTTCGGGCGACGGTAGTGGAGATAGAGCCTCAAGCTCCCATCCGCCTTCTTGGCGAATAGAATCCGGATTCCCATGGAGAAACAATGGTCCGAATGAATCTCTTCCCCTGCAAGTACTCTAGCTGTACCTGAAACTCATGATGATTAGTGCGAGCCATCTGATATACTGGAGTAGATATCAGTGTAGTCCCAGGGTACATGTCAATGTACAAATCCACCTCTCTGCAAGGAGTTAGTCCTGGAACGTCTTCAGGGAAAACATACGCGTACTGGTCCACCACTACAGGATAAGTTTGACTCTCCAAACAAAATTGCTCCGATGGTAATACAAGATAGCTGGTGAGTGATTGGCTACACCCTCCTCCGATTAAGTCTGTTCTACACAGCAAGGGAACTCTTATCAATGGTGAATGTAAATCTCGTTCCATTCATTCAGACACACCACAATTTTCTTCTAATATAGTCAATAAGAGCATGGACTGTAGATAACCAGTCAATACCCATGATGACATCGTAAGGCCTCGAAGCTACTACTATGAGATCCCACCCAAAGCTCTCACCTCCTAGAGTATCCTAGCACTACAGAACTAGTGTGTAATCATAAAATCTGCCCTCGTAGGAGACTCTAGCCATAAGGATCAATCCAACAGCTCTGTTATAATCTTTGAGATCCGAACGAGGGTATTGGAAATGAAAGAGTGACTGGAACCTATGTCTATAAGAACAACAAATATGGTGTAGTAGACACAAATCGTACCTCAAATAATCTCTGGAGGGCTGTGATCATATGACTTTTATGCCTTATGCTGATCTCTCCCCTTTCCACCCACTCCCTGTGTTCGGGGTGGACCTCCTAGTGGTGGTGGTGGTGGTGGAAACACCAGGAAACGTTGTCCAACGCCTGTTGCTCATCTATATCCTCTACCAAGTCCCCCTCCTCCCAATAGACTTCCTCTATCAAACCTCTACCACTTCTTGGGAGGTCCCTCAACTATCTGATGATCATCAGTATGGTGGGTTGGACAGTCATGAGCCATGTGACCAAGCCCGCCGCATGGGTAACACTGATCGCTCCAGGTATGATTGGATATGTCTCGACTCTGGGTGCCCCGCACAGCTGATCCTGGGTCATGTGGTTGACAACATGTAGGTCTGGTCCTCTTAGACATCTGTGAAATATGTCTACTTCCAGCTGGAGAAGACTCAATTGCATGTTTTCTAGAAGTGGGTCTCGATGTTGCTGACTACTCAATAAGAAAACTCTCCACTATGAGGGCTCTCTCTGACACCCCTGCCTGTGTCAGGATAGGTCTGGTCTTCTTAGAGCTCTGTGAAATATGTCTTCTACCAGCTGCAGAAGACTCTGTTGCATGTCGTCCAGTAGTGGGTCTCGCTGCTGGTGACTGCTCAATAAGGAAACTCCCCACTATGAGGGCTCTCTCTAACACCCCGGCATGCGTCAGGATACTGGGGGGATCATCAGAGCACTGATCTCACTCCTGATCCAATGTTCGAAGGTATGTTGTAACACCCTCAGCTTCCATGATACGCCTCTCTTTCAATAATGCAATAGCTTGCATTGTACGCAAGTTCGAGTTCTAAAACACCACGACTAATCAATGTAGCCGTTATGAATAGTAATAACCACTATTTGAAATTATATTAAATTTATATTTCAAAATGGAATTCATTTTTGTATTCCTAATATTGAAATTAGCCTATGTTGAATTTTTTGTAATTTTCTAAGAACTTCAAAATATTTATGAATAGTGAAAAATACTTAAAACAACTTTTTTAATCAAAATAATTTATAGTGATAAATTATACTATTTAGTGGTTTGAAAGTATAATTAGAATTTTTTTTTACCATTTTATCCAATGGTGGTCATTAGAATTAATTTAACATTGAAAATGGACATAAACTATTGCCAATCTTTTGATATAAATTGTTTCTTAAAAACACGCTATTTATTCTGACAGCGGGAATTAATTATAAAATTAATTAATGCAACTTATATTTTTTTAATTTTTTAAAATAGACATAATTTTTGAATTCGGAATATCAATTATAGCTTAGGGTGAAATTTTGGCATTATTCTGAAAAACTTCAATTTTTGATGAATAGTGAAACCACTAAGTGGTAGTTAAATAACTGATTTTTCATTTAAATGAAATATTACCACTTCTGTGGTTTGATTTTCAAAAATCCAACATACATGGTTGTCATTAAGAAGTAGAATTTGGATCAATGAGATTAAAATAATTTTTGGTGAATAGTAACTTTTAAGTTCTTAATCGCGATTAGAGGTCATTAGTGTAGTTTAATTTAAAAATAATGTTTTAATAATATGATATGAGCTTGAAACATGTCCTACCCTCACTTTATGTGTCATGTCTGACCAAGACAATCCATGGGTCATCTTGGGGACCCCATGGATCCACTTTAGTTGGAAAATGACATAAATACCTTTTATTTAATGTTAAAGTAAAAAAAATGACACAAACATGAAATGTTTTACTAAAACAATTTTTACATGGGGTTATACAAGTAATATTTTTGAATATAAATATTAATTGCAAATCTAAAATGATTTCCTACATCATAGTATTTTTTTTATAATTTGTAGACATTATATAAATTAAATTATTTATGACATCATGATGATGCAGCGATGACCTCATTATTTAACGATTTAAATAAAATGAGAAGATAATGTAAAATCCAAGGATTACACTTGTACAAAGCCTATTTAATGAGGCGATTTCGAACCCTTTTCACCTTATCCACGAATTATATATGTTTGGGACCTTTAGAATCCGAAATGCATTGTACAATAATGTAAAATTTCATTACCTTCCAAAAGTGCCCCTCCTCTCCACTTATAAAAGGCCCCCACCACTCCCACCTTATTCACACCATAAAGCCATTTGGCTCAGACAAACTCTGCACAAATACTCTCCCAACATCCCTCCCTTACTCCTAGAGGCCTCACTTTGGGAAGAATTCTTCCCAAGGAAGCCTTTGGCTCAAATCAAAAAGAGTTACCCGATTTTTAAGGTAATGTCTTCTCTAATGTTGTTTTGTTTTATTTTGCTTCTACAACCCCTAAAACTCTTTTCATTACTTTATTTTGTAACAACACCAGTATCTAAAATATACTAGGATGTTTTTATGGTAAGGATTTGGTTTACACTTACACACACCTTCGTCTAATGGTTAAAGAACATACTGTTTCTGTGGGTGGAGAAATACTGCCTCACGAAATGATGAGTGTTCAAATTCTTTTAACACCTATAATGGTGGACATTATGATGACACTATTTTCATATATGATATATATATTATGTTTATGTTTTTATTTATGCTTCTGTATTTGTAATTTATGGCATACATTATGATTTCCATTATGGGTAAACGCGATAATTTCATTTTAGGAAGTGCGGACTACCGCCCCCTCAAAGTGATGTGAATCGTTAATGCCATATGTGGGATGTATAAAGTATGGAGTAAATGATATTATATATTATATTATACTGGAACTATATTATACCTTTATATAATTATGTTTTCATTCCATTAAATATGAAATAGAAATGAAAGTAGCGTTCATGCATACGTACGGCTTACCGTCTCCATGAACGGTGCATTTCATTTCTTACCTCTAAATGTTATGTAATATTATGAATGAATGTATATACAGGATATATATGATATATATGACATCTAAATCATGAATATAATTCTGGAGATAATGGATATTCTACCACATAAACAATTTGTAATTATAAGAAGTTTATTGTTGACTCAAGTACCAAAGATCGACAAAACGACCATTATTAACTTAAATAATTACATAATGTTCATAACATGGTAATAAGTGATATAAAAGGAATAATTAACATTAAAAAGGTTCTTAAGTAAATATAAATTAACTCTAGTTTATTATTCATGAGGTTAAAGAACGGTCGAGTCAGGACAAGACGCAAGGTAAGGGAATTTCTTAACCCAACTTCCATTCTTTGGGTTAATCTCCTACTTTCAAATTATGTCATGATATTATTATGTATTATTTTGTATTTTTACATTCATTATGTGTACCTATAGTGAATACACATAATAGATCGATTTTATTTTAAAAATTATCTTTTTAAGGACTTCGTCTCAATCTCCTTTCATTGAGGCATATTTGGTTTTATACACAACTTTCTTTTATACGGTGTATAAACCCTTTTGATTTTTACGTTTATTCAAAAGGAATCTTTTTATACGAAGCGTTTTACTAAACGACAAAAAGGGAATGTTTTTATTTCCATACTTATGCGGCGACAACGACATCTCTGCCACTGTGACCATTATTTGAGTTTCAGCTTCCTCTACAAGCCATCATTTTTTTTAATGTAAAATAAATACAATGTTTTAACTTTCTTTTATTTTGGTATTGAAAATGGTTTTGAAAGCGTTTTTATTATATCAATGTGTTGTATTGATATATTGTGATTGAAATGTGTAAATGTTATGTTTCATTTATGCATGTTTTATGTGATACGGTTATGTTATGGTTTATGATATGTTTAAACCTATTCATATGAGGAATGCATTGGACTTAACATGGGACGGGTGGAGCCCGCTATAGCTCCTCGATGCATAGGTAGATCTCATGAGACAACTAGACATGGAATTGTCTGAGGCCCTTTCCCAATTTGATTTATGGTTTTGGCCGAGGCCTTAATCATTTTAGTCGTCTTGGTCGAGGCCTTGACAAAATGTTTCAGAATGTCTGGCATTATGCATTCCATTATTACGAAAATGGTTATTGATATTGCATGGGATTATTCGATTAGTAGAATATCCACGTGAGTAAGTAAATGGCATTATTGAATTTTATTTTTGCCATATTATGCTAAAGTTCATGTTTAAAAAGGATTTTGTTTTAGTTATACATTGACTTAAATGTTAATGATTATTTATCAAAGATTCCGCAATATTGTTATCCTTACTGAGCATCTGAGCTCACCCCTTTCAATGTTTTAATATTTTCCAGGATGTGAAGAAGTATTTTATGAATGACCTGTAGGGATAGTCAGAAGAGGATATGAGTGTCTACTATGGAGACTTTGTTATTGTATTTTTTCACCTTATGATGTAATGTAAGACTTATGAATGTATCTAGTGTTTCCAAGCTTACTAAACTAATCGGTCTTTCGAGACTTGATCTTTTGTGATCATGCCAATGTTACGAAGTAATGCACCGACTCTGGGTAGCTGGGGTCGGGGCGTTACAGTTGGTATCAGAGGCAGTTTAGTACTAACCTTGGAAGCTAGATTTAGATAAACTCTGATTAGAGCACATAGCCCGAAGATAGACTTTGAGGATTAGTATAGAAGAACTTCCTAGAATTTTGGTATTATAGAGATTTTGTGAGTTTTTCGAGCGATACATCCCTGTCTGGATACGAGCAGGTAGAGGCGGCTCTGGCACAGATGTACCTAGGGGTAAAACCCAAAAACACTACTTTGAGCTAGACTCGAACAGGAACTGGTGCACGACAACGGGCCTTGCTGCACTCTTGGTTACGACACTCCCGGGGGATATGCTTAGGATAATTCTCGTTTTATTTACAAACCACTATGAATGGTTATGAGTATATACTTCCTCAATGAAAACCTTTTTATGATTATGGATTATATCCATAAATAGTTCAATTTATGTTAAGTATTTTATAAGTATGGAATTATGTATTTTGATTCATAAACTAATCTAGTTTATGCCATTGTATAGAAATGGCGCCTAGTGGAAGGAATGGAAACTGTATCAATGAAAAAACTCTGTGTAGGGATCGCCCTCCTGCTCAAGTTAATTATTGTGAAGCTGAAGATACAACTGGTGCTGATCAACTTATTACCATACTGGGACAACTCACTCAGGTTATGAATAATAACCTTACTCGTATAGAGCACCCTGATCCGCAACGTGGAGGATCAATGTTAGACCGCTTCATGAGGCAACAACCACCAAAATTTAATGGGGGTACAAATCCATTAGTATTTGAGCAATGGATAAACTCCTTAGAGAAAATATTCCACGCCTTGGGGAGTAGTGAAAGGGAAAAGTTTATCATGGCAGTTTACCGCCTCACTGGAGATGCTGATCAATGGTGGTCATTGATTCAAAACACAAAGGAAGATGATGACATATAGAATATGGAATGGAGGGTGTTCACAGATCTTTTATTATAAAAATACTTTCCTCATGACCATCGAGCAGATATGGAAAGGAAATATTTGAGTCTGAGACAAAAGGACGATGAGAATGTCGCAAAGTATGAGGCCAACTTTACAAGGTTGGCGAGGTATGCTGCAGATTATATACATAACCCAAGAGGTAAGATTGATCGTTTTTTTGATGGGTAAAACCAGTTCTCCGTAGAGCTTTAGTATCACAATCATTATCAACATACGAAGATATTGTCTCATGTGCTATCAAGACAGAAAATGAATTCTCTAAGTCTTATGACAACAAAGTAAAGAAAGAGAAGAAGAGAATGGTGGAACAAGAGACAGATAAAGGGAAAAAGGGAAAGAAGGATTTTCCATTATGTGATAATTGTGGGATGAATCACCCTGGTACTTGTCTAAAAGGAATGGAAGTTTGTTATAAATGTGGAGAAAAAGGTCACCAGGATCGTGATTTCAATGGAAATAAAGAGGCTATCAATGTTGAATGCTACAATTGTAGGGAAATGGGGCATTATGAAAATGAATGTCCTAAGCGTCAGAGAAACATACCTCAGAAAAGGCCAAGGGATCAAGGACAATCTTATGTTGTTACTACAGTTGAAGCAGAATAACTAATGTATTGGTTCTTTTGGACTCATGGATTATATTCTGGTTTTTAGAATAATGTGATATATATATAAGGATCGTACTGCAGTACTTGTTGATTTCAGTAAGGTTTTAATATGATGGAGGTAATTATATTTTTATTATGTGACAATAAGAGAAACTTTACTTTGTTTGGGGAATCTGATAAATTGATTTTGGAATTAAGAGACCTTTTAGAGAAAGTCTGGACATAGGTATTTTGGATAACTATAAAGGTTTGAGTTGATTAAGTTGATCTTTGTATAGTATTGTTTAAGGTTAAAAAATTTATGAAGATTATTTTTGAATATTATAATACTATAGTTTTAGGAAAAGGACAACCTGCAGGGTGGGGTATAACCCGTCGCGTCGGACAAAGCTGTAGGAATTGAACCCACAATCATAGTGCGACAGGCCTTTATTTCCTACCACTAGCCTACAGGAAGTCCTTGGTTATTACAAAATAATTTTACTAATCTAACTGGTATGTGTTAATATTTGGAACCTTATACAATTAGGATAAATATAATATTTTTGAGTTGTATTACCTTTTAGCGTGAAAGATGGGTTTGTGGTAAAAATTTATTAACGAATGAAAGTCTACATGAAAAGTATGTATATTCCCTTACGTTCTTAGAAAATCTCCTAAATAAATTCCTCAACTTTATAAAAGTTAACTCAAAACAAAAATGTTGCCGGTTAACTTTTCCTACTGGGGAATCAATGATCGTTTAACCAATCACAAGTTTGTGATTTTCTTGTAGTTAAACTTTCTCCTAATCTTGTTTTCTATAACTCTCCATCAGACCATGATGGTTTGTTTCTCCTCCATATCCATATTTTCATAGAATCCTAGAATAGGCTATCTCGGGTGACCTTTGTACTTATCTTTCTTTCTTTTAATGTTATATATTTATTAACCATATTTCCGATGTGAGTTTTCCAAAAAGGTATCTTCAATTTTCATCCTTTTATTTTCAAAGAAAAATATAAAATTGCGAGGACGCAATTTATTGAAGTAGGGGAGAATGTAACACCCCGAGCTTCCACGATACGCCTCTCTTTCAATAATGCAATAGCTTGCATTGTACGCAAGTTCGAGTTCTAAAACACCACGACAAATCAAAGTAGCCATTATGAATAGTAATAACCACTTTTTTAAATTATGGAATATTTATATTTCAAAATGGAATTCATTTTTTTATTCCTAATATTGAAATTAGCCTATGTTGAATTTTTTGTAATTTTCTGGGAACTTCAAAATTTTTATGAATAGTGAAAAATACATAAAACAACTTTTTTAATCAAAATAATTTATAGTGATAAATTATACTATTTATTGGTTTTAAAGTATAATTAGAATATATTTTTACCATTTTATCCAATGGTGGTCATTAAAATTAATTTAACATTGAAAATGGACATAAACAATTGTCAATCTTTTGATATAAATTGTTTCGTAAAAACACTCTATTTGTTCTGAAAACAGAAATTAATTATAAAATTAATTAATGCAACTTATATGTTTGGAATTTTGTAAAATAGACATCATTTTTGAATTTGGAATATCAATTATAGCTTAGGGTGAAGTTTTGGCATTATTCTGAAAAACATCAATTTTTGATGAATAGTGAAACCACTAAGTGGTAGTTAAATAACTGATTTTTCGTTTAAATGAAATATTACCACTTCTGTGGTTTTATTTTCAGAAATCTGACAAACATAGTTGTCATTAAGAAGTAATATGTGGTTCAATGAGATTAAAATAATTTTTGGTGAATAGTAACTTTTATGTTCTTAATCGCGATTAGAGGTAATTAGTGTAGTTTAAGGTAAAAATAATGTTTTAATAATATGAGATGAGCTTGACACATGTCCTACCCTCATTGGATGTGCCATGTCCGACCAATAAAATCCATGGGTCAACTTGGGGACCCCATGGAGCCACTTTAGTTGTAAAATAACATAAATACATTTTATTTAATGTTAAAGTAAAAAAATGACACAAACATGAAATGTTTTACTAAAACAATTTTTACATGGGGTTATACAAGTCATATTTTTGACTATAAATATTCATTTGAGAGATAAAAATATTTCCTACATCATAGTATTTTTTTATAGTTTTTAGACATTATATAAACTAAATTATTTATGTCATCATGATGATGCAGCGATGACCTCATTATTTAACGATTTAAATAAAATGAGAAGATAATGTAAAATCCAAGGCTTAAACTTGTCCAAAGCCTATTGAATGAGGAGATTTAGAACCCTTATCACAAAATCCACAAATTATATAAGTGTGGGACCTTTAGAATCCGAAAATCATTGTACAATAATGTAAAATTTCATTACCTTCCAAAAGTGCCCCTCCTCTCCACTTATAAAAGGCCCCCACCACTCCCTCCTTATTCACACCATCAAGCCATTTGGCTCGGAAAAACTCTGCCTAAATACTCTCCCAACATCCCTACCTTACTCATAGAAGCCTCACTTTGGGCAGAATTCTTCCCAAGGAAGCCTTTGGCTCAAATCAAAAACAGTTACCCGATTTTTAAGGTAATGTCTTCTCTAATGTTGTTTTGTTTTATTTTTCTTCTCCAACCCAATAAAATCTTTTAATTCCTTTATTTTGTAAAAAAACCAGTATCTACAATATAATTGTATGTTTTTATGATAAGTACTTGGTTTACACTTACACACACCTTCGTCTAATGGTTAAAGAACATACTATTTCTGTGGGTGGCGAAATACTGCCTCACGAAACGATGATTGTTCAAATTATTTTAACACCTATAATGGTGGCCATTTTGATGACACTATTTTCATATATGATATATATATTATGTTTATGTATACCTTATTCTTATTTATTTCTCATTTATGGAATACTTTATGATTTCCATTATGGGTAAACGCGATAATTTCATTTTAGGAAGTGCGGACTACCGCCCCCTCAAAGTGATGTGAATCGTTAATGCCATATGTGGGATGTATAAAAGATGGAGTAAATGATATTATATATGATATTATACTGGAACTATATTATACCATTATATAATTATTATTTCATTCCATTAAATATGAAATATAAATTAATGTAGCGTTCATGTGTACGTACGGCTTACCATATCCATGAACGGTGCATTTCATTTCTTACCTCTAAATGTTACGTAATATTATGAATGAATGTATATACTGGATATATATGATATATATGACATATAAATAATGAATATAATTTTGGAGATAATGGATATTCTACCACATAAACAACTTGTAATTATAAGATGTTTATTGTTGACTCATGTACCAAAGATCGACAAAACGACCGTTATTAACTTAAATAATTACATAATGGTCATAACATGGTAATAAGTGATATAAAAGGAATAATGAACATGAAAAAGGTTCTTATTTAAATAGAAATTAACTCTATTATATTATTCAGGAGTTTAAAGAACGGTCGAGTCAGGACAAGATGCAAGGTAAGGGAATTTCATAACCCAACTTCCATTCTTTGGGATAATCT
The DNA here is from genome assembly GCA_963277665.1 of Viscum album. Taxonomy (NCBI): domain Eukaryota; kingdom Viridiplantae; phylum Streptophyta; class Magnoliopsida; order Santalales; family Viscaceae; genus Viscum; species Viscum album. The sequence continues at coordinate 1,611,733,425 of OY728147.1, forward strand.
CCTACTTTCAAATTATGTCATGATATTATTATGTATTATTTTGTATTTTTACATTCTTTATGTGTAACTATAGTGAATAGACATAATAGATCTATTTTATTTTAAAAATGATCATTTTAAGGACTTCGTCTCAATCTCCTTTCATTGAGGCATATTTGGTTTTATACACAACTTTCTTTTATACGGTCTATAAACCCCTTTGACTTTTACGTTTATTCAAAAGGAATCTTTTTATACGAAGCGTTTTACTAAACGAAAAAAAGGGAAAGTTTTTCTTTCCGTACTTATGCGGCGACAACGACTTCTCCGCCACCGTGGCCATTATTTGAGTTTCGGCTTCCTCTACAAGCCATCATTTTTTTAAATGAAAAATAAATAAAAAGTTTTAACTTTCTTTTATTTTGGTATTGAAAATGGTTTTGAAAGTGTATTTATTATATCAATGTGTTGTATTGATATCTTCTGATTGAAATGTGGAAATGTTATGTTTCCTTTATGCATGTTTTATGTGATACGATTATGTTATGGTTTAGGATATGTTTAAACCTATTCATATGAGGAATGCATTGGACTTAACATATGACGGGTGGAGCCCGCTATAGCTTCTCGATGCATCGGTAGGTCTCATGAGACAACTAGACGTGGAATTGGCCGAGGCCCTTTCCAAATTTGATTTATGGTTTTGGCCGAGGCCTTAATAATTTTAGACGTCTTGGCCGAGGCCTTGACAAAATGTTTCAGAATGTCTGGTATTATGCATTCCATCATTATGAAAATGGTTATTGATATTGCTGGGATTATTCGATTAGAAAAATATCCTTGTGAGTATGTAAATGGAATTATGGAATTTTATTTTTTCCATATTATGCTAAATTTCATGTTTAAAAAAGATTTTGTTTTAGTTATACATTGCCTTAAATGTTAATGATTATTTATCAAAGCTTCCGCAATATTGTTATCCTTACTGAGCATCTGAGCTCACCCCTTTCAATGTTTTAATATTTTCCAGGATGTGAAGAAGTATTTTATGAATGACCTGCAGGGATAGTCAGAAGAGGATATGAGTGTGGACTATGGAGACTTTGTTATTGTATTTTTTCACCATATGATGTAATGTAAGACTTATGAATGTATCTAGTGTTTCTAAGGCTACTAAACTAATCGGTCTTTCGAGACTTGATCTTTTGTGATCATGCCAATGTTACGAAGTAATGCACCGAATCTGGGTAGCTAGGGTCGGGGCGTTACATATGTTCCCTGAAGAATGGGTCCCAAACCATATCTATGGAGTAGCGTGAGAGGTCAGTAACATTGCTGGGTACTGTGCTACTATCATTCTACACTATTGTAGATACTGTTGCTCCTGGATAGGCACTTCACGAAGGGTGGATGGGCCAAACTCTGCCCAAAATAGGCTCTCGATGTCTGCCGAGAGTAGCGTCGCCTCGTCATGCACTTGGAGCATCAGGATGCACCATCTTCATACTACTACCGGATGGAGGCTGGCATCAAGGATCACCATGAAGTCTGTTGGTGTCCCTACTACCCTGAAGACTCACACCATAGCCTCCATACAATCCTCAGCCACTTGTGGGTCTGTCTCTCCACTAAACATTGATGGCCTCAGGCATTGGAACTCGTGAAACGTGCTCAAGTGGCATGCATCATCTTTTGAAGGGGCCGGTGGAATCAACGGCCTAATGGGAAGTAGTACCGCTGGTGCCTCTGCTGGAAAGGTTCCCTGAACCGAGGTCTCGTCGCTCAGTGGGCGGTATGTACATACGACTCTCATGGCTCTAACTGGTCATCTGTGGGGAGGAATCCTTAAATAAAAATATGTCACACAATCAAAATATTATACATGGTGGTCTGAACTAGTTGAGAAGACATAAATAAATCATTTAAAAACACACACACACAACCAATGTTTTCATGATCTTAGTCAGAAATCATAGGTCAGGGTCCTGGTGTATGGATACATCGATCGACTGCACCAACACATGACTCCATGAACTGAAAACCACAATTAGTACCCTTAACACTATTTTTTCACAAAAAAGAATGATCATAGTCATAAGTTCTTTGGTAGAACCAACTCCTTTGATAAAAATTTCTCATGACCCGTCCCCCAGGGCCTATATCTTGACTACTTCAAGCCCACCTTCCATTGGCCAGGGGGTGGTGACTAGCACCAAAGGCGTAAATCCCTAAACTGGGAAGGCATTTCATTTATAACTGAAAAAACACACAACAGAGTACAGAACTGGAAGCAAAACAATAAGTAAACCTGTATAAAAAGGAAGTGATGGAAAGTAAAAGGGGATGGAAATACAATCCCAAAAGGAAAGTACAAGTACAAAAGAAAAGCAAGTACAATTGAAGAAATGTAAAGTAGATACTGGGTCATCCTATGGGGTTCATACATGAAGGGTAGGTACATATGGTATCCTCATCACTTTACGTTCGTCTGTCTCCTCTGTGTACCGTTACGCCGAGTGGTCCACCTCTGAGTATTGCCTAGTCCTACTACTCTCTGCCTCAGTCAGCGTTGTCTGTCATATGCAACCAAAAAAACGAGGTGCGGGCATAGCCCGAGTAGGGGTGAGTATAACAATAATAATTATGGACCCCGAGACCACCATGGTCTCTCAAAATCAAAAAAAGATAAACTAAAAAGTATGAAATCAACAGATAAACATTACTTACGTATATGCCCATAAATATACCTATGTTATCTAATAAACCATCGCAATCATGAGGAAAACATGAAAGTCATTGAATCAGCTCAAACCTGGATTTTCATTATCGAAACTATGACTGATGTAGAGCACATAATCTATTGAGTACAGTGGGAATTTTGAGACCCCAAGGATCTTCTCACTAACCATGAACTCTTGAGGTACTCCTCCTGTAGAGTACCGGGGGTCTGCTGCCAACTACCAGGCACTCCTCTGCGGTGGGTCTACCACTAACAACGAGGTGCTCCCCCTAATATCCTGTAGAGGTACTCCTCATATCGAGTACTGCATGTATTCCACCAACTACAAGCTTCTCCCCCATCGTGGGTCTGCAGCCAACTACACGGAGCTCCACACTGGGCTAGTCGAATCACTCTGAGTCGTATCGGTCAAGCAGTCATCCGGTCGGCCAGCTACTAGGTCTCCGCTCTCTGTCTTCTTGTCACTGAAAGGATCCATACTATGTGTTTCTGGGAAATACTACAACTATAGCAAAGTGCTACAAAGATGTATCTCAAAGGTCTGCCACATCATAAGGGCCTCAACGCATCAGACAACACGTCAATCGGATTCCAGATCTGTGAGTTTTTGGCATTACCATTCCGAGTGCCCATTTGGATTTGGGTCCAATCCAACCCAACCATTTCCATACTAAATCCAAGCCTCGAAAGGGGTATTCCAAAAAAACCATCTTTTTCCATGATTAAAATCGCCATAGGCAGTTTGTCGATCAGATACCTATAGCCCATGTAATAGACAAACATGTGATTTCAGGTCAAACGGGTCCGGACTGGGGTTAGACCCGGTACGTGGGACCGACCTAGCCCAATTGGGTTGTCCGACCTGAGTGAGCGGCCCGGCCCATGCTGGGTTCGGCATACGCTGGGTCAGGCCTAGAGGGACGGTGGCCCGTGTGGCCTGGCTGGCGAGCAGCGAGCAACACCGTGCGGGACCCGCCCTAGCCATATAAAGGGGGGGTGACCACTGTCTCATGAACAGAACTGGTGCTAGGTGCAGGTTCGGTATCCCGCGTGTCCTAGGAGGGTCCCGCCTTGTCCGGAAATCCAAGCGGCTAGCCAAATTTCTCTGCCGACAGCAGCCAGCCGCTTTTGCTCTAGTGTTAAAACCAGGGGGCAACTTCCTCCACGCGGTGCGACGGTGCCACATTCCTATTGAAGACTAAAGGCCTCCCGTGTACACCATCACAACCAAGGGTCACAGACTATTCCTTTGCATGGCGCGACGCCGCCTCGCCCTTCCGGCGACCTAGTGCCCCTCCACCGCTGGTCTCATGGCAACCTGGCCAATGCTGGCCACTGATGCTCCACTGCTGCCCGTCGTCCATGGTTCGCTCCTCCAGCGGTGCCATTGGGCCGATTCCCTCGTCAACAAACACTGAAAAACTGAGGGGGGTCAAGTTGAGACCACCTGTCCTGCACACCCTGCATTATGATGATAACAATTGGAAAATTACAAACCATTATTGAAAAATATAGAATGGGAAAAAAATTAATTCAAATCCCCTACCTTGTATCATTGTTAATCGACTATGTCATGGAAATGCGATCTTCGATTAGTTGAATTAGAAAATGAAGAAGTCGAGGATGGAATCCTCGACGTTCTATAATGGTGGCGCTCCCTCCTTTTTTCCAGTTGAAGAAGGAAGAAGGTGTTTTTCATTCTTCGGTGGTCATTCCTTGTTGGAAAGTTCATTCTTCCTTTGACTTCTATCTCCAAGAGCTCCTCAATTCTCCCATCCAACAAAACAAAGGTGCCAACCCAGATTTAATAATTGATTTTCTATTATTTTAAGTATTGGCATGAATTAATAATGTTGTTTTTAATAAAATGAGATAAATCTATTTATTTATGGGGTGGAGTTCACTCAAATAATTAGTGGGGAAGGTCAGGAGTTTTCTCCACCTAAATGGGATTTAAAGGGGTTAAAAAGATTGATTGGTCCCCAACAAAATTTATCCTTCCACGAGAGGTTATGTTCTGGTGGGCCCCACCACCATAACCTCTCATGGGAGGTAATGGTGTGGTGGCCCCCACACTAGACCTCTACTTTGAGGTTTTAACCACCAATTAAAAATATGCTACAAAAATTATTTTTATTTAATTTATTTATTAAAACCCCAAAACTAACTGTCATTCTCGACTAACCATCATCGAGGTGAAAGTATTCTTACACGAATATCGGTGTTGCGAGTTCATCACTGCACTCAAATTTCAATTCCGAGCACTGACTCAAAATTTATAAAAACCCGCTCATACGTTAACTACAGGTACCTGAACTAAACATCAGAAATTGATTCTGGGCACACCAGGCCTCAGAATCAAGTGCAGTAAAATTTCACGGACTTGAAAAATTACAATGTATTTATGAAAAAAAAATCCATGGATTTTATGGGACCATACACTTATATATTCTTGTGTTATTTTTAAAACCTACTCCAACACAAAATTATATCACATGGGTTACAAAATCATCATTCATGTGTACGGATAATGACCACATCGAGATCTCAGGTCATTCATTTTTACAATATCAATTATCATGGATTGGAGTAATGATTGACATATAGTTTATATGATATATTTATAATATTTATTACAAAATTATACCTCTATTTTAATGTTATCATATACACTAATTGTCAATTCCATAAAGTACTATATATGATAACATCACTCATGTGTAAGATAAAGTAACACCTCATGAAGCTATTTCAAGCATTTTTCACTCACTTGTTACATTGTAGTTAATAAGTGTAAATATAATGAATATATGTGATATGAATAAAATAATTATGATATTCATGAATTAAATATATTTATAGAATTATAATAAGACTTTTACCCAATTCACACATTGAAAAGATAAAAACATTGTTCGTGGATTAGTGGAATGCAACATCCTCGAAGCGATATGAATCCTATTTTTTCATCCCCACAAAAAAAACATAATATATATATATAAATCTTATTAATGATATAATGATCATTATGTAATGGTAATATTTACTTACTATTTTTCTATATTGATCATTAGATAAATTGAAATGTTACTCCAGCATAATCCCTACATACCACCTCCATGATCGTAATGGAAGTTCTCTTTTCAAAATAATGTTAATTGATTGGTTTTAAAAGTATAATATATATATATATATATATATGATATTTAAATCATGTTTATTACTATTTCTATGTTTAAATAATGACCCCTTTGACTATATTTAACATGCCAATGTTTTTTTGGACACATTAGCTTAATATGGAAAATGCTTCTGACATAAACATATTGTACTATGTAAGTGATAATAATGTGGTAATAATTAAAATATAATTTATAATAAAATTTATAAATTATTTAATAAATTAAATAATAATTTATTTATCTAATATATATATACACCCTTGATGAATCTGTCTCAAGAAATGTTAATTCATCACAATCTCATTTTAAAGAGGCCTATCATGATGATATGCACATTATTTAATTTATAATGTTTATAAAAAACCCTATGGCATGTAATTTAATTAAGCTATCTATGATAATGATATTTAATGTAGTTTATAATTTTATTCTTTAATTCAATTTATGCTTTATGTGATTCCCACATGATATGTGACTTTTCCTTTAAAAATCATCTTTTAATTTTTCTCCCTCAAACTAACTTCCCTTTTTATATCTATGTATTCAAAATTAGTCTATGGAAATAAATTATTTCTAAATTTTATATTATATACGAAAAATGTATTGAAAATGATTAATTTTATGTATCTTTTAGGAAATATTTTGGAATAATGGAAAATGTATTATACACTATTAACATACATGGTAATAATAACATTTCCCCCATCATGACTATTATTGATTTATAACTTACATGGAATTTATAAATTTTTTATTATATGAAAAACCATATTTCCCTTTTTTGACTATTAGTAATGAAACTGGATTTAAAATGAAATCATTGTTTTTGTTGTGAATGTTTTTAATAAAAAATGGTATTTTATTTTATAAAATTGTTTTTATATATGCTTAAATGTGATTTTAAATTTGTTTTTTGTTGTGAAGGTGATTTATTAAAGATATAATTCGGGGGAATTATATGAAACATGTGACGAAGATATAGTATATATGAATGTTTCATCTATAATTTCATAGTAGTGAGCCAAATTTAGTATATATGAACGGTTGATCCCCATTATATCTCATGAGAAATGGGTAAGCCTGATATATCTTATAAGAAGGGTCAGTCGACATTATCGATCATTAGTGAGCCTTATATAGCTTATACAAACGGTAATACCCATCATAGATCGCAAAATAATTAGGAAATGATCATCTTGCAAGTTATCCATATCAATATTAAAATTAAAAGGGGTTTGAATGTGTTTTATAAAACATATGATCCAAGTTACCAAAAATGGTTTTAAATTCTTTGTTGGGGTTTTAATGACTTTCCTTAAGAAACAATATGTGTGTTTTTCATGGAAAATTTTGTTATTTCATATTATCAATTAAATTTGATGTGTATAGAAAATGTTATATTGTTGTGCATGTTTTTAAAGTATGGGTAAGAGATATTATAATGTCATGTAGAAAGTCATGATTATTTATCTTGAAAGAAGTAATATTTCTTTAACAATATTATGTGGTATAAAATTAATACTAATATAATGTTTCCACATTGTATTATATTGTTTGTAATGTATGATTTAGTTCTAATTAGAAATAAATATATTCCAGAAAATATCCACAAATCATAGAAAGTATCTATTTAACTAAAACCCATGATTATATAATGATTAAGTCATTGGCCTTATAAATATTGGAAAGAAACTAATTTACAAATAATGATTTATAGTGGAACAAAAAATTGAACTAAAAATATTACTGATAATAATAATGTTAGTAATTAAAAACCATAAATTAATGTTTATTGAAAAATATATCCGTGTAATAGGATATTTATTTTCATTACCCATGTCATAGATTGGAGGAATTCCTTTACTATATACACTCTGAACATAATGATATATACAAATATGAAAATTATAATATCATACTTTAATATATTTGAACCTTAAAATCATATTTTAATCTATATAATTATAATTCATGATGAAAGTTTCATTCCTAAAGCACATAAATCATGGTCTAATGGAACATATATTCCACAAAATAAAAAAAATTGTTCAAGAGCTCACTATATTTCATCGAAAACATTAATGGTTAGAGAATGATATGAAAATATTCAATATTTATAAACTTTCATGTGAGTAAATAACATATTTATCATCAAAACATACACAATAACCCAAATAGTTAAAGTTAGTTAATTCCATAAATAAACAACAATATATCCCAAATAATATCAAAATATCATCATTAAAAAATTTTTAAAATAAAAACATATCTCATATAATTTATCATACAAGTGAAAAAATATAATACCATTAATCATAAGTAATACATCATATTAAACATAATGGTTAAATATAACTCACCTGAATAAAAAATCTAACAATATATAAGTTTTCACTTTAGAATCCCATCACTTAAAATAAAAAAGGATGCCTATCCAATTGAAATAAGGATAATAATTATACTTATAATCCCATAATAGTATCCATAAAACATAACTTAAAATCAAATAAAAATATCTAAATATACACACTTATCCAAATGAACCTTTGATACCAACTATAATTTTCTAAAAACAACACTCCCATATCCGTTTCTAGAATATAATAATTACATTTCATGATTTAATATTGTAAAATGGAGAATATTTTTACCCTTCAAAACAAATTACAATATATGGAAAAATTGGATAAATTACATAGTAAACAAAATTAGTTTTATAGTTTAATAGAATTAGTAAAAATAATTAAAAAATAACTAGGATAATTAAACAACTATTTCACAAAAATTAACATAATCTCCAACACATTTCTTTTAATTTAGTAATTTTCTATGGTATAAAATGTATGAATTCATTATTTATAGATGGGAAAGTTAAAATAAAAGGGTGATCACAAATTACCACTAAGGGTAAGCATAATCATTAATAATTGAATTGCATCAGTGATTGTATACATGGAATTGGGTTATGATGAAGTAATAAAAGTGTATGAGAATCACAATAGAGAAATCATACCCATCAAAATATGGATCATAAAACGTGATACATGTCTTAAATTTATAATAAAATATAAGATTCATATAATTCATCATAAATTATATATGAGAAACAATAATTTAGTAAAGGTTCCATGATAACCTGATGTAATCATAAAAAACACCTTTATAACTTGGAACATAATTTTAATATCACAGAAACTATCTCTCATAAAAATATTTTAACATAACTAGAAAATTCCCATAATCTATTAAGAGAAAACTGTAACAGGTTATCTAAATCATTTTACACAACTCATGGGAGAGGAATATCAAGACCCCCAAACATCTTGAGTCATATCATTCTCACCCATTATCGGAAATAATTTCTGAGAACTATATCCTAATCATAATACATTATTTTTTTTCATTTTTCAACATATTATTATCCATTGTTCTTTCATATCATGACATACTCATTGAATATAAATATGATAAAATAAAATATATTTGATCAACCATAATCCTTAATGAAATAGAATAATATTTTTATCATTTTAACATATCCCTAGAAAAGAATATGTAAAATAAAGGGTTATTGTTGTTGATTTATTTAAATACCATAACATGATTTTTAAAATAGTAATTAAAAAAAATAAACTTCCATGAATGAATCTATCATTTAAAAATGAAATATTTCTTACATATTAAGTAAATAATTATGTGAAATTAAAATTTGAAATATGTACATGAATATTAATGGAGTTGATTTATTGTGATGGAGAAAAATTATGTTCATCTTATAATTATTAAAATATTGATTTATTTGATAGTTTTGGGTAAAATTACATTGTTAAAATAATAATAATATTATGATTTTCAAAAAAGTTTTATTTATTTTTGAAATTGGTAAAAACAAATTCAATCAACCATTGAAGAATAGTAAATTAATTTGATTATTTTCTACAAAACATTGATGAGGGTGATAAAAATCAATCCTAATGAAAGGAAAATATGGATGGTTTTTTATAAAACCATTTTCTAACCCATTTCAGTAAAAAAGAGAATTAAATTATTCTAAAACATAAAATTTATATATATAACTTATTATGTATTGGGTTATTAGAGCAGGATTATCTCTTCATCATGTTTGAAATTTTCTAAGATTTGTGGGTTGACAAACAATTTTCATTATTATCAAAACCTAATATTGAGAGTTACTTTGGAACATGCCCTTGTTTTGGATGTCTAAGTGTATCATGAATTTAAATAGTTATTTAGATACGTTTTAAGTGCATTAGAGGAAAAACACGCAACATTATAGGGTGTGTGTACTAATGTTCTTGGTTTGGAGAAAAATGTTGGCCTCCATGGTGTGACCATTTGGCCCTCTAGGCCTACAAGACACTGTTTTTCAAATCGTGTTGGTGGGGGAACATGACCATGTAGAACATTAATGATTTTTAGTATAGGGTATTTGTGAAACCTATACATAGTTTTGTTAACCGTGCACCATGGTTGTGGGAGGTATAGCCTTTGGTAGGGGCTACCACCCAACATGTGAATGGATAGCCAAACTGTGTATAATAACTTTATGTAACACATAAAAGTGTGAAATGACCCATTTTATCATGATCTCATATCCCTTCCTTGCCTTATATTTACTCCCACACATGACCATCAACTCCCCTAATTGTGGAGCTCCTATCCTCCTCCTCTAATTTTTTGAGATCATATTTCCATCTGATAATGTTTCTTCTTATCGTCAGGTACGTTGTGACTATATCGATGAATGGTTCAATGCTCTTAATTTTTTTCTCTCTCTATACAGTGTTATCAATCCATATTATCCAATTTACCATATTTGAAGGGCCTTCATCTAAATCAACGATTTCGTTTTAATATCTTCTGTTAGAGTCCATGACCAGGTGATATAGCATCTAACAACATGAGTTAGGTGGTAATTATCTTTATCCTTGACTCTTACGTGGTTTCAAGAGTATATTTATGATCAAGGAATTGAGTAGTAGGATCAGGAAACTTAATAATTATTTCCTAACCCTTAACATAGATATGAGACCTTGTGTGATTCATTGACGAATGCCCCAACTGTTGCTTCCACAACTAATCCAGATGTGGGGATTGAGACAACATGGTCTCTTAAGATGGTTTTTATTGGTTACTAAAATGAATTTCATGAATTATATATATTATTTATGATGGTTAAAGTGGAATGTGATGGGATTATTCTATGTATTTATGCGGTGATTAACACCTATCTTGAGGAGACTTGGTTCATTTAGATGGGCTTGGATCGAGGTTAATGTGGTCCTAATTTATCATTAGGTTTCAGAACATGGTTTTCATTTTTGGGCAATGAAAACGTTTGGTAGGCGACATGACCTGAGTTATTTTTGAAGGATTTGACCATCGTATTGAATGACATGGTCATAGGGGAATGTGATATTAATGACTTTTTAATAGGTAAATTTTATATCACTTCCACTCACCTTGATTTCATGATGCGGAGTTAGAGTTGTGTGCACCCAGATATGACTCAGATGATGTGGTGTTGTTGAGCACTCTTATGGGTAGATGTCTCCTTTATTTTATGATTAATATTGTATCAAACATTGGTGGCATTGGATGAATTTTTCCTAAATTACAAATGGGTGGAAAAGATCCATCAGTTGAGGTTGTTGAGTTTGTTGATTGGGGGTGAGGCTCCTCATATACTAAGGTCCTTAGTCAATGTCATATTTTTGTGGATGGAAATCATCATTCCTTAGGTTGTTGAATGTTAATCCAATGATGTATATTATTTTTAAGAAAAATATTTTTTTTCATCTAACATCTATCATCGAGTCGAAGATACTCCTTTGATCCATTTTAAATGATACTAGTTAATTAGTGTGTGGGCATGCTATTTGTACTTTGGTTTCATGGTTATGGTTCAAGGATAGGTGTGACATGGAAAGAGGTTAAATCTATGGGTTCACCTGGTCTAGTTTATGATTGATAATTCCATGGGGTATTTTATAGGGATCCTCCATATTAGATATAATATTCATGGAAGAAGACTGTGATTTCTTCCTTATGGCTATTAATAATAAGGGAAAAATGTTATGTTATTTGATGTGATGTGTTAAATTATAAATTATTTGTAAAAAAAATTAATAAAGGGTGTCATATAATAAAATGTTGGTAGTGGCCTACTTGGATTCTTTCTCACACCCTTTATTATCAGATCAAGACATGTTTAGATTTTATATAATTGCAATCATGTAAAAGTGTAGGAATCAGAGTTGGATCACAGTGATTTTGTCATGCCTTTTTCATGGGATGGACTGATAGGCTCATTTCATTCCTAAATCATTTGAAGTTTTTATAACTAGCATTATCATATATTTATATACTGAGGTAACACTTGGGAGGACCTCCTTTATATTTTTTCATGTAATATATATTTTTGATTCATTTTCTTTAATTTGTATCATATGATAATTATTTATATAAATGGTATTTGAGTTTATTATTTTGATTTATACTTATTACTTATGCTATGGTATGTTACAGGTTAAAAGTGTTTTGGAATTTTTATAATATATTATATTCAAATAAACCAGTTCTCTAATTACATCATTGTGGTATAGTCTCTATATTATCACCTATTACACAAACAAAGTTAGTTTCAATCCTATTTCAAAATATGAAGGCACAATTAAGGTCTAGTGGCACACCAGACGAGATCTTTGTTTCAGAGGAACCGTAGTTCAGTACTATAAAAGGTATCATATGATTTCAACATCCTCTTATATGAGACATACTTAATGGGATATGGTACAATAATGAATAGGATTTCATCGATTATTAGAGAGACGATCTATTCTAAATTGGTGTCTTGTAGTTGATATAGTTTCCACCTCTAGTGCTTCACTTCAATATGGTTATTAGCATTTATGACCTATCACACAAATCCTAGAAAGGAAAGGGAGGATTTATAGACACTTGGATAGGTATATAATGATATTTTTTATTCTGATTTCTCGGATCTCACATAAGATGATTTCAATGTATATACTTGTGTTGTGATAAATTCAATTTGATCTCTATTCAGAACAATGATTTTGATAAGAGTGGATGGTTTGATTAAACATTAAATAATGGTTGTTATTCAGTTTTTTCATTTCAAGACTGTTATTAGTGATATTTTACTAAAGGAACCAAGGAATTTTGTTTCACTGAGATCTATATGTGACATGATATTCTTACATGTATATATGGTCCTTAATCTGATTGGAGTGGGAAATGATTGATATGTGGTTCCAAACATAAATTTGGGTCTATAAGTGGAAATGATGGTAGATTTATACATGATATCTTACTCTAATATGGGAGGGTAAGGGGACATGAGGCCGGATTTTTTGTGACATAGATGTAATGGGGGAGAGTAACTGTAGTGAGTTAGGGTTGTATGTTACTTCTTTCCTTATATGAATTATAAATATGTTGCTTTAGATTCCATACCATTAAATTTTCATTCAGTATCATGCTACAAATATGTGATCTAATCTAACATCAGGATGGTGGTGAGATGGTTCCACTTGAGAGAGAACATGTTGCGACCCTTGATGGTTGGGATGAGACCCCATATGGTTAGATAGAGTATGAAACATGTGTATAGGATTAGGTACCTTCCCTAGGGTAGGTAAGTCATCCACCTAATTTGATAGATTTTGGATCATGGATTGATGATTTTTAAAGAAATATCATGGTAAGTGTCATCTAGATAATCAACATGGGAGCTCATGGAGTGGAGCTTTTGAAGGTCACCCACTTCTTTTTCACATTGATGGTGGACCATTGGTGGTGGGGAAATAGATTATGTCATTAGAGATGATATTTTAGTACCTTGAAACACCGCCAAGAAGGAGGGTCATGCTAGATATGTACACACTAAGGGGACTGGTAAATCACTAGTGGGACATGATGATTTAATCATTCATGAACAATGGACTGTCATGGAATGATTTTGATGATGGGATCTTCGAGTAGTTAATTTTTTAGATGTTGAGGGAAGGGATATCTTGGGTGTTTTCTATATTACTGTAGCGAGTCATGTATTACATAGACTATGCCACAAATTTACCACATTTGTATCCTTTTGATCTAGGTATGGTTGACAATGACACTTTTAGGATTAGTTTTGTAAAATATAGATTATGACATTCCCTCAAGTTATAGATAAACATCATCAGTTAGGTATCATTATGAGATTTTGTAAACAAGTAATTGATTGCTGAGGGAATTATAATGGACCAATATTATTCAATCTCATTGAAGATGCCAGGTGACTATAGTGGTTATTCTTTATATATCAGAATGTTACACTATGGGTAGTCACATCAGGGTGTTCTAGCTAGATCCTTGACCCAACCATTGAGGAGTTGTTTGTCAATCTAGTGATTTCATTGCCAATTTCTAGGACTTGAGTGGACAATGTTTTATTGGGTGCCAAAGGTTTTTTGAGTTGGCTGACAGTATGGGAATCATGATATGTTCTAAAGTATGCCTTCTTACATAAGCAATAGTCGAGGACCAGTGTAGTCTCAAGTATTAGAGGTCAAACTGGGATCTGTAACAACATGATTTTTTCCAAAATGCCGATGCACATGGATTTTTTTGGAAGATACAAGTTGACTCAATTGTGGGTGTAGTGGAAGATTGGTGATATAGAAACATTAGGTTATTAGATTTTAGGGAAGGTGAATGATATCGAGCTAATAGGTTCTTAATTGGCTATTGAGATTATAAAAATTAATGGTACACCATGGGTATGACAATGGTTCTTTTTATTTGTGTTATCACAACGTTTATTTTCATGTTTGTTTCGGGTGCATGAGGACTATGAGGTGTAATTATGGACTATAATGACCCAGGTTACATGGTTGGAATCTATTAAGATGCATTATAGATGTACATGTTGATTGTGGTACCAGGATCCTTTATGCGAACCAATTTGATATGGGATGACATGATGTTTTTGGGGATAAATTGGTCAGCGTTATGAAGGACATATGTGTGGTGAGAGTAACCAAGACTACTTTCGGGCATATGATGGGTTATGGGGCCCTATATGTTCCATTTGTTACATGTACATGAGTAGGGAATATAATGATACGTTGTATTTTATGGATTTCATATGTAAAACATGCCTCCAAATATTACATGATGAAATGTAAGAGTGATGACACAATATAGGGGGACTTTATGACTATGGATGGTTTTTTTAAAATAACTTATATATTCATTTGTTTTTGGTAAGTGACCAGTTTAGGTAAATCTTTAGGTGGGGAGATCCATAAAGGAGTTTACCAATGTGATGAAAATTGGGGTATTCTTATAGGGATTCCTATATTTCTTACCATCTTTAGGTTTTGTTTTAAATCTCATGGACGAGTTTTGCTAAGGTGGGGAGAAGATAACATCTCATGTATTTTGGAGAGGGTCAAAATCATTAGCCCATTTGAATTTTTTAGAGTTTGGTGGGTTGAAAAACTATTTTATTGATTATCAAAACATAATTTCAAAAGTTCCATTGACCCTGGACAATGTATTTGGATGTTATTAGAGTCAAATGAAGATCATTGGTGTATCCGTTATGTATTGAGTACTTTGAACACTGAACACACAAATTTTCAGGGTGCACAGATTTTGATAGAATATTTAGAAAAACCTACATCCTCCCTTATGTAATTGTGTGTCCTTCAGGACTAAACGTTATAGTATTTCACCCCATGGTTGTGGGGTTCACTAGCATGTGTAACATCAACAATATTTTTGAGAGGTAATTCAAATGGACAACAATTAATTTTGTAAATTGTGTACCACTATTATGCGTGGTGGAGCCTTGTGTAGTGGATACTTCCTGAGCTACACACGGTTATAAAAACCATGTGAGAAAATAATTCATCCCACATAAAAATGTAATTTTAACAACATTAAAATCATATTTTATTTATTCTTTCTCCTTCATTTCCTCTTTCATATGTGATTTTCCTCCACACATATCTGTGCTCCACTCCTCCTCACCCTCCTTGGTGTTGATCTCATATCTTCTTCTGAGATCCTCATGGTTAGGTGATTTGAAAATTTGTCTCCAAATTTTTTAATCCCCCCTCTTACATTCATGTTTTCTCTCTCCATATGAATCACTAAATCCATGGAATGTAATTTACCCAATTTCAGGGTGTTCATATAAAAAAGTAATTATAATAAAATTGCATTGTGTTAATGGAAATGACTAGGAGTGTGATCATCCACCAATATGATGTAAAATGTTCAGATCTTTCATCGTGATTTTAGAGCTATTTCGGGGGTGAGTTATAGATTTATCCATTAGTCATTCAAATCATGATCCAAATTCATTAATGTTGTTCCATTTAATTAAATGTGATACCATATGGGTTGCCTCTAAGAATACCCTAGATATATCATCAATAACCATGTTTGGAATGGGTATTGAGAACACATGGGTAGTTATTCTTGTTGTTCATGTTTATTAAAGTGATTTTTTAAAAAAAAATTTATATATTTCACATGATGGTTCTAAGGAAACATGAAAGGCTTATACCAAGGACTATGGATATGACGACCACTTGGCATGAGGTGAAATGGATCGTTAGGACTATATTGAACTAAGGATTATGTGGATATGATTTATCATTGGATTGAGTGAATTGGTCATCAGTTTGAGCCAATGAGGTCATCATGTTGCAGGCATGACCATAGTGAATTGTAATGGTGTGGATAATCGAGTTGAGATAAAAGGTCATAGGGTGATGAGGGGTTAGATTATATTAGATTTGGTACATGGATAGTGATTTATTCTCACCTTGTTAGGAAGATGTGATGTTGAAGTAGTGTGTAAAGATATAGGAATCAGATTATGCAGTGGGGTTGACCACTTATGTTGGTAGATGCCTCTATTAGTTTTGGATTACGATGTCATACTCCATCCAATAGTATAGAGTAGTTTGATGTATAAGGCCACATTGATGGTGAGGATACATGAGTTGACATTTTTTAGAACGTCAGTTGGTGGATGTGGCTAAATGTACAATGAGGATTTTATGATATGACTTATTTTGGAGGAGAAGATTCCTAATTTCTCATTGCATCAGTTGTTGAGCTGATAGAATTTATTATTTAGAGGACAAATATTGGTGTTCCATGGATGTCAGGCTTCTATTAAACATGGACTCATTTTTACGGAGGTCCATGGGACCATATGTATAGTTCTTGGGCATCCAATTTGGTTTCACTACAAAAAGGGGTAATTAGAAGTTTCTTTTCTGATCTAGGGGTGGTTTAAAATGCCAAAATTACAGTTAGTGACAATTAAAAGAACTGCCACATTTTTCACGGTCTCTAGTCATTTAGAAGCAGTTTTAATTATTTCATGCATCATTTATTTTGTTTTGATTCTGAAAAATTTATTGTCCATTAGCAATGTATTAACTAGAAAAAAATATTTTAAAAAAATATTTTGGGTAAAATATAAATAAAATACAAGAAACCATCATCTAACCAATTAGCGATGCATTATTTTACTGGTGGTTAAGTGTAAACAACACATATTTTTTACATAATGTAGTTAGAAGAGGTTACATAAAACCACCAATAATCATATTTACTTTAAAAAATATATGAAGACTATATTTAAAAAAACAAAATATGATAAAAAAAATCATAACTATATGATAGAGCCATCATATATCCACATTCATACACAAAGCATTCCATCATCATTGCCTAAATCTATGTCACTCCATTCATATGTCAATATACATATACAACATGTTCACCAGTAACAAGGGCCCAATATACATCATTGTCAAAACCACCTCCACATCTATCAACCACAACATCAGGTCATCAGATGAAACGATCTCTATCATCTTATTAACGATATAAATTTTTTTAAAATAAATAAAACCACCAAAAAAATCATAATTAAAATATAATAATTGATGAAACATTTACATACCACAAAAACATAGAACCATCATGATTACATTATGAATAATTATTTGGATCTAAATTGTCAAAATTATACCTAATGCCGGAATCATCCACCTACAATGTAAATGAGAACATTCAATAAATGAAATGTGAAGATAAAATGAAAAAAATATACTCAGAATGCTCCAAATAATGTTTTTTCTTTTTTAATCAAACAGAAGACA
Organism: Viscum album; assembly: GCA_963277665.1. Taxonomy (NCBI): domain Eukaryota; kingdom Viridiplantae; phylum Streptophyta; class Magnoliopsida; order Santalales; family Viscaceae; genus Viscum; species Viscum album. Next base: position 1,611,751,547 of record OY728147.1, read on the forward strand.
TTTTAACATAATATAATTCATTCAAAACACTTTTAAAATATATATATTCACATTTTAGATTATATTCAACACTTGAAAAATATAATGTATAAATACATATTCTAATTTATTTTTAAAAGAGACAAATCGTGTGCTTGAAATATGTTTAATAAATTTTTACTGATGATTTTCATATAACCAAATGAAACATATTTCAAAAACAACTATGTGGTGGTTTTTTAATGATTTGATATCAACATGAGTTTTTTACTACTTTTTTACCATTACCTAAAGGTTTTAGTGTTATAAAACACTAAAACACTTTAAAAAACATTGCGGGAAATCTCTCATTTGGAATTATGTACTATCAATTCATACATTTCACAATTAAATCTACTATAGATGTCCCCTTATTTATAGAAAATCCAATTTAATATTCTCATTTTTTTCCTTTTCACACACATTTTAGTTTTTTAAAACTAAAAAACACATTTTCCATTATAACAAAAAAAAATCATTCAAAATGATGCGCTTTTAGTTACTAAATTTCAATTTTTAGTCAAATGAGTTATTTCCATAATTTCATGACAATATGACTTCATTATTCATGTTTTGAACATTCCCGGTATGTTTCAATGATTTAAAACTCCAAAAAAACATTTACGGCCATAACTGGAAAACTATCTTTCTGAAGGACACGATGTCAATTCCAATATTTCACAATTAAATGTATGGTAGTTTTCACCATATGTAAGTACAATCCAACCTCATTTGATTGGTTTGGCCCATACCATTCATGTTTTTGTGTTTCAATACACTAAAAAACATTTGTGACCATAATAGGAAAACCATCAATCAGATTGTCATACCTTAAGCCCAAACATTTGACAATTAAATCTAAATTAATATAACCATAATTTCATGACAATATGAAATAATTTTTCTTTTTTTGACCATTTCATGAACATTTTACAATTTTAAAACACTAAAAAATTATTAACATAATGAAAATATCATCACTCAGATTGATTTATTGTTAGTACCAAAATTTTGAAATTAAATATATATTTGTTTTCCATTTATTTGTGGAAAATATAACATTATTTATCTTATTTTGAAAATACAAGCCTTTTTTAGTGTTTTAAAAAACTAAACATGTGTTTAGAACTATAACAAGAAAATTGTTCTTTAGAATGATTCGAAATTAGTTTTTAAATGTGAAAATAAATTATGTGATCAACTTCTTAATCTTTAGTACAATTAGATGTAGTTTTCCAAGATGTGAAAATCCCACTCACGTTTTCCTGTTTTAAAACACCTAAAATGTTTTTGTGTTTATAAAATGAGAAAACATCCATTCAGAATGGAATTCCTTCAGTTTTTACATTTCCCAATTTATTCTATGGTCTTTTGTCTCTAATTAAGAGATAATCCATCATTGTTTGTCTAGTTTGACTATTCCACACATGTTTTAGTGCCTCAAAATAATAAAACAATTATCAAAAAAATGGGAAACCATAAATTGTAATGATTTTCAATAAATTATGAAATTATTAAATTAAATATACTATCATTTTCCCATTATATAAGATAAATACATCATTATTTGCTTAGTTGTGACCATTCCACACACATTTTAGTGGTTTAAAACTCTAAAAAATAATATATGACCATAATGACAAAACCATCAATTGTAATGATATGACATTAGTTCAATCATTTTAATATGAATTATATATTTGTATTACCTAAATTGTATGGCAATCAAACATCATTTGTGTGGTTTTTACCATTCTACGCATGTTCTTGTGTTTAAAATCAAAAAAAACATGTGTACAACCTTAAACGGAAAACTGTCAATTATAATTTTATGCCAAATTTCCCTAGATTAAAAAACAAAATTTATTTTGATTTTATCCTAATTTTATGATTATTAAACATCATTTTTCTTGTTTTGATTGTTTTGTGCATGTTTTGGTGTATTGAAACTGTAAAAATGTGGTTATGACCATAATGAGAAAAACATCATTTAGAATGATATTTTGTTCGTTCGTACATTATACAATTAAATATAATGTGGTTTCCTCTAATTACAGGAAAATATAACGTTTTTATTATGTTTTTGACCATTCTACCAATGTTTTACTGTATTAAAACACTAAAAACTTATATAAAATCAAAAAGAAAAAACAATAATTCGAAATGAAGTTATATTATTTCTTACTTTTTAAAATTAGATATACGGTCTTGTATCCATTATGATATGTCAATATGAAATTGTTTGTATGGTTTTGACCATTTCACACATGTTTTAGTGTTTTGAATCATAAAAAATGAATTTTTAGTTATAATAGGTAAATCATCATTTAGAATGAAATTTCGCTGGTTCCTATATATCACAATTAATCGATGGTCATTTTAACTAGATTTAGGGAAAATTTTGAATTTTTTCAGGGGTTTGAACGTTCCATGAACTTATTGGTGGTTTAAATAACTAAAAATGTGTTTACAACCATAATGGGAAACTGTCACTTGTAATGACAAGTCATCGTTTCCCACATTTTAAAATATAATATACATTCATTATTTCATTATTTCAGGACAATATGACATAATTTTCGTTGTTTTTTTATTTCCAATCATGATTTAGTTCTTTAAAAAACATCATTGGCATTTTTTAACAATGGGAAAATCGAAAATCAAAAAAAAGTGTCATCGGTTCGTATATTTTACAAATCAAATTATTCTTGTTTTCTTATTACATGATTTGTAATAATTAAATATTTTTAAAATTATTAATTTTTTGAATAATATATTAATAATATTATTAATATTTTCCACTATTTCTACTATTATTTTAATTTATTATTAAAATATGGATCAGGTATTCTTTGTCATTCAGTGCTCTAATTTGTTTAAATAAAAACGATTTCACAATCTAAACCATTGTGTATTTAATATTAAAAAATAATTTATATTAGATTATTATATTTGAGAGGTATTTTATAAATGTTTTGTTTTATTTGTACTTAGTGGTGTGTTTTTATTCAGCTGGAGACAAATTTTGACAATAAATAAAAAATTAAAATGTGGTGAGTTAATTTAATCAATGATTAATTATTATATAGTGGTTACCATGATCCTTCACTAAATAGATAAAATAAATTATTAGATATTGTCCTTAAAATTAAATATATAAAGAATTTAGATGTTTTATGTGTTATTTGGATATTTTTGAAGGATTAATTGAATTTAGAATTTACCTATCCAGGAATAGTTATAAGGCTTATAATTTCTTTAGGGATCGTAAAGTATATCCACATAATTACAAAATATAATGTATTATCCTTTTTTTATCCCCACTTATCAAGCATTTTCCTATAACAATATTATCTTTCACTTTTTATTTCAATATTTAAATTTCTCTTTTTGATTCCCAATCAACATCCCTTCTAGAAACCCCACCAAGTGTAACATTAAGAGATGATTCCGCACTACCAATGGTGGATTATTTAGTCAACCATGAACCCATACTATGTAAATTTCAGAGACAATCCTTCTCTTAAACCATTATAACTACATTTTTCTAGGAAACCAATGTGGATTATGTGGGGTTTTCATCCTAGAATACATGAACATTGAACTAATATTTCAATACTTTTAATAATGATTTTTAAATGGTTTGTAATTCATAATTTATTTGAATCAAAAAAATTATTATTATTTCATGTTATTTAATTACTATAAATACATAATATAGAAAATTATATATTAACCACAAACAAAAATTAAAACCTATTAATTAGGGTTGGTTAAATGTATTACGTCATTCCAAATTGACATTGTTTATCCCATTTATGATACCCATTTAACTGGTTTTAATGATTTATGGCTATTATAAAAAAATCATGCGTATATAATTGAATTTTGATTGATTCTCATTGAATTGTGATGTATAAAAATGAATCATTATAATTCATTATTGAGTGGATGAAACATATATATATTATACAAAATGGTTGAATCATATAGTATAAGTCATTATTTAATTTTAATATATTATTTGAGAATTATATATATCAAACATGATATTATAATATCTAAGATATCCCCTCGTATTTTTTGTTATCTAATATGATATCATATAGTAGATTTGTGATATAGTTTATGTAATATGATATTCTAATTCATATTATCATATTGTTAATTATTCCAATATTAATCATTATAATGACTAATATAATCAATCATAATAAATATATAATCATAAGAATGATTGTATATTATTTTATACAAACATACATAAATATTGGTAAATAAAAAATGGATTTATCTCTAAGGGAATGTAATATATTGATGTAATGAAAATTTAATAGTTTTTTCCATATCTGTTGATAGCTACTGAACATATCTGATTCAATTTTAATAAAACCCATCTCACTAGTTCTATTCCAAGTCTAGTGGTGTAGTGACTGTTCTTTCCCACGAAAAAAATAAAATAATATATGGGATGATGACTATTATGTAGAAAGGAAAAATTTATAACAGACAAGAACTTACCGAAACCTATAGGTGATGAGAAGAAAAAATATTAAATAAATAATCAACAACCATATTTAATAAATAGGTATCCGATGGTACAAAAAATTTATGCTGGAGAAATAATTATTGAATTTAATTACACATATTCAAATCCCTAGTGGAACTAAATATAGATGATAAAACATTACTAGATATAATAGAATTTAGAAATGTAAAGATACAACTATTGTATAAATTTCCCACCAAGGAAGTGAACTATTCTGAGGTGAAGGTGGTCATAGGAGGAGAGGGGGTTGCTCGGAGTTAGAGAGGGAGGGTTAGGGGGGTAATCAGTGAACTAGCCATAGGGGAGGTTATAAGAGGGTGTGTTTCATGGTTTAGTTCCATAGGGGGTCATGGGGGTTGCAGTTCAAGTGCTCAAGGTTGCCTCTAGGGAGAGTAATAGAGGAGGGGTGGAGGGAAAGGGGCCTAGGTACTAGGGTATCCGCTGGGGATATGAAAGGGTATGGTGAAATGGGGTACTGGGATCTAGTATCTTGTCAGGGAGAGGAGATGAGGTCGAGGATAGTGGGGGGCTGTTGGGGTCACACATAGTAATTAGTGGATGGGTTCGTATTATGATATTTTTTAAAATGTTTAATTTAATTTTAGTTAAAATCACTGCTATTTAAAAATATTTAAAAATTAATGTTGTGGTTTCATGAACACCCAGAATATTAAATTGTTTTTAAACTAATTTTTTGTGGTAGATACTAGAAATGTTGCGAATAAACTACAGAAACCCATCTCTTTTGTTATTGTTTCTTTAGTTTCTTGATTATGGTATGAGGTGTTGGGTGAAAAGGATGGATGTAGAACTTAAGGGGTCACATCATTTGGTTTTTGATAAAAAAATTCCGTGGTCTATATGCTTAGGATACTCCAAGTATAGTTTTTAAAGAGATGGCTGAAGTAGGTAAGTCTTTTATTATGGCTACTGATTATAAGGGAAAAATTTTATTTTATTTTATATTTTATTCTGATATTTTATTACAATCTTATATAATCACATATTGTGCTGATTTATGGATTTGTGATATGTTAAGGGTTCATGCCGATGAGTTGGATCTTAGTGATTATGTAAGACCTTTTTCATGGGATGGAAGGAATGGGACCTTGTTTTGATACATTAGATGGAGACTCCTTTTGAGTTTTTATTTTGTATCATAGATATCATATATTTATATAATGTGGGTTTTCTGTAGTGACCCTACATTATTTATTTTCATGTTACACATCTTCCGGGGGAATTTTCTATAATTGGAATCTTATGAAGTGTTATTTCTACAAATTGTATTTGGGGACATTATTATTCATTCTTATTTATTATTCTACAGTGGGTTATTTTTTTAATTTCATTTTGTGTTTTTATAATATGTCATATAAAAATGTACAATTAATATTATTACCTCTTGAGGGTATAGTATCTGCTCCATAACCACATACACTATTACTCTATGTCTTTAGTCATTGTAATACATTCGGAGCACATTAGTTTAAATGGAACACCAGACCTGAGAAATGATTAAGTGGAATTAGATTTATTGCACTAAAAAATATAAGTGAGTAAAAATAATTTTATTTTTCAGAGAAGATCATATTATTTCTTCAATGTAAAGTCAATCATGAACAATATAAATTAAAATGTGATTATATATTAAATACCTTACATCTTTGGTGACATTTTAATAGTAGTATCGATTAAATAATAATAGTAAATATTATGAACATGATGAGGTTAATGATATAACATGTCAGTGGATAATTATATATTCATAATAAAATAATTAATATTTATAATATTATCATATTTCCCAATGAAGAAAAATTTGATATAAAAACCCCCTATAAATACCATATCATTAAATTGAGAATTATTAAAATGGTAAAGTATGTTAAACGAATTTAAATATACAATGAATATGTTTATATAAAACATAAATCAATAAAATTTTATTTTATTCGTTATCTTGGAATTATATAATCAATTAAGATGTGATACATCCCAATGAAATATAATGAATTTAAGAAAACTCATACATCTTTGGTAAGTATCTAATAAAAACCTATTGGTTGAATTAACAATAGTTTTAAGATAAAATACCATTAATAATGAAATTGTAATGATATAACATCTAAAATGGATGACTATACACCATAGAAAATAAATCATGTGCACAAGATTCATACGAACCTTGATGAATAGGAATTGTGGGGAATTCCCATTCATCGAGTCATGAAATTCAACTTATGTTCATTATAACATCTATAATAACATTATAGAAATTTTAAATTTCATAAGAACCTTTTATTATTTTAATCAACTACCATTAAATAATTTTCCCATTTATTTTAATGAAAAATTTATTTACATACTTCGTTAAGTCCACGTAATGTTTTTCTACATGTTTAGTTTATCATTGAAAAATGGATTCAGTATGTTGAACACATTCATAGATTAAATTATTCCATAATATAATGAATAATAAATATTAAATAATTATAATTTTTATTTTATAACTATCTATTAAATACTATATGAAATGTGGGATATGAAAAATGAATTTCATTATAATGATGAAGATGATAGCTCTTACATAGTCAAGGGTAACGTTTCAATTTTTCAATGAAAATAAGCAAAATAAGTTAAGTATTTATTGATTTGTAATGTAATTTTTGTTATAAATATAATATTAAATCACAAAATTAACTTATATATACACTCCATGAGTTTTAGTGGTGAAAATGAATGATATGACTTCATGGATGTGGTAATTAACATGTATGAAAGAACAGTATTATCATTTTTCAATATATCGAATGGTTATAAAATAGATAATATATAATTTTTTAAATGGTATTTATTCCATTAATATAATATATTTATACATTACAAATTTATTAATAACCACATGTGAGATGATGTTATTGAAAATGAATTACATTGTTTTTTGAGGCGGTTATCCACTATACACATGAATAATGATTTAATTTCGCATTTTATAGAATTAGATACTGATATAGGATACGAAATTATCATATATATATATATATATAAAATAATGATTTCATTTTTCAAAATGGTTTAATAATTTTATAATTTGGTAGGATAATAAATAAAATCCAAATATTCGACTAAAAGTTACATCTATTCTTTGGATAACCTAGTTTTCCTTACACCGTAATCCCTATGATGTTAATATTCAACCCAATAGAATACCACTAGATCACTGGGAGAGATTTTAATAGTGTTTTTTGGGTGTTTTTTTATCAAAATGGCTATTTATGTGTGGACATGAGAATCTAGGGGTTGTCTCTTTTTAATTATGGAGATGAAGTAGTTGAATTTTTTTTAAATATTAAAATATATTAATGGTAATCCCATTAAAAATTTACCTAATATTAAAATTTTATAAAGATTATATTATATAAAATCAATATATTTCAATAATATATGATTTATACAAGATTTTAGGTCACATTAACCCTTTTAAATTTAGTTTATCCACTTGATAAAAGTGTTTTAACACTAACCGTGACAAAAAAATTATTACTATTTTTTATATTCATTAAGAAATATGATAACAATATTGAACAACATTAAATATTATTATTAAAAATATTAAATCCAATTAATAAAATTAAATAAATAAAATTATTAGAATTAAATTTAAATTTGTACTAGTAAAACTGGATGAAAAGTGATTTTCGGAAGAAAAAAAATAATTTTAGGTGTAAAACATTTTTGACAAAAAATAAATGTTTAATGTTGATTTCAATAAAGATTTCTACATTTTATTTAATAAAATGATACTAATTAAATTTTATAACTATTCAAAAATTTAATGTATATTTTATATATTTGAAAATAAAATATAGGTTTCATTAAAAAACAATAGTTTTCAAAATTTATTGAAAAAAAAAATTTCAATAAATTATAAATAATGCATCCAAATATACATTTTATAAAATGAAATAGAAAATTAACTGAAAATCATAAAATTAAAATTACATTAATTTGAAATAAATATTTCTAAAAAGAGCATATAATGCATGAAAATCCAATTCAGTTACATATAATGTTTTTTAATTTTCACGAAGAATTTACCTGATATTACTATAATTATAATAAATTCCTAAAATATAATTGATGAATATAAAAAAGACATGAAAATTATTTATCATAGCATTACCTAAGCTATTATATATCATCCCTCTATGATCAAACCCAGATCATCCATTGGCCACAAATCTATTTATATATATATTTTGGATATCATCTCCTTGTACTATCTCTTCCCTTAAACCCAATTATAAATAATCTATTATGATGGATTTTGACCAATCCGAGTGAATTTATGTGCATTTACATATTCCTAACGTTTTCCCTGTGTGGATCTTGTAAATTGAAAATAACATACTGATGGATAAAATTTCATACTATCTTATCCTCTTGTATATAGTTTCCTGGAATTATTTTATTTTGTATATATGACTAGTATCAAAACAATTTCTTGATAAATAATTGTTGTAGTTTGTAGGTGTCCCATGAAACATTTACATGGAAGGGAGTTTTTTTTCTTACTATCATACATCATAATTGTGTATTATTACATATTCTTTAGAATACATTTTTTGACATATTTATCATTTCAAATGGTTTGCCTTACATTTCTATTTGACATATATATTGGAAGAATTATTTATGTGATCATATTGATAGATTTACTTGATTTGCATATAAATTCACATATAAAGGTCCCACGGATGAGGTGACTCATGGGTTATGGCTCTGGATATAAGAATGATTGTGTCAGAGATTATCATGTGTTTATCCTTATGGGAAAACTACATATTCTAGTGGATGTGGTTCCATGTGTTGTTATGATGTGTTGAAGGGGAATGAACATGAATATTTGTAGAGACCCATAGATTCATTCATTATTTAAGAGGAATGTATATTGTCATGGTTCATTTGTGTTACATTTCATTTTATGATTTTGATTGAGTTGTTATATAAAGTTAAAACCTTTATTTTTTATGTTTTTGATAGAGACACAATACAAGATTTGAGTCATGAGGTGACTGCTTATGACATACTTCCAGCATGGCACTCAAGCAGGAAGATATGAGATTTTTTGGAAACTTTTATATATATTGATTATTAGATATATGATTGGTTGTATTTTTTTCTTCTCATTTACATTAACATCGTGATATAAACGTTTATATATGTGTGTGTGTGTGTTTGTGTGAGTGTGTGTGAACTTATGTCAAGGAATAATTTTTAGTGTTTTAAAGGGTTTACCATCACTCTATTCATGAGAATACCATTGGGTGTGAAAATATCTGGACTGGGGATCCAAATAAGTGAAAAGTACTAATGTTAGATTCATTAGGAGATTCTAGGTATGAGTTGGGATTTTTACTTGGAATAACTCATGATAACTACATCACATATTTTATTTATTTATTTTTAATTTTAATGCTCATGGATGATTAATTTCCTCATTAAGGGAGGGGTGGTATGGTTTAATAGTTTATAACCTAACCTAATATTTATTAAAACACCTCATCCTTGTATTATAGAATATTTTTTTTAGTTTTATTATCTATTTGTTTTTTTATTTTAGTGTATTTAAATAATTACCAAAGATATAGTCTCCCCATTGAATCTTATACCCTCATAGGATTCCAATTTACACATGTATATGGGGAGTCGTGCATTGGGTCATGTGGAATTTCCCCTTAGAGTAAATGGATTTTGTTAGGTTGTTACACCCAACCACCTCTTCCCCAAATTTTCATGTTACCATATAAACTCGCATAAAACCTTGACAACATATCTTATGCCATAAATTCCATTTCAATTAATTAAAACAATTTATATGTTATTTTATAATTTAACCAAGATAAATATAATCACTTAAAATTTCATCATGAAAAATATGTTTTATGAGTCCATACGAAATGGGGTGTGGTCCACTCCTTACATTTTCATGATCCTAATACACACACAATCCCAAAATCACACACCCGATTCAATATCCAACTTCATACTGATTGGAAAAAACACTAATTGAATTCAACGTTCCAAATTTTTCAATGGAAACGGTGAGAAAAATTTGTGGTTATCCTTATTGGATTTTATATATCCATCATGTGAAAATAGACCATAATATCTAGTGACATAAACCATGATCCATTGAAAACATTATGAAATCCCAACCCAAAACCTCACAAAGTCATCTCATATGAAGGTCGATAAATATTGAAGGAAGAATAGGGAGACAGTAACCATAAAATTTCATAGACTATCAATGAAATGACCTCTTTTGAAGGGGATTAATTTGTGAGTATGTGATGAGAGGGGATACCTAGTATGGAAATATTATATAGATGAAAATATAGGTGAGGGAATTAAAATTATTAAGGGAATTGGTAAAATATAATTTTATATGTAACTATAGAATTTGTATAGTTTTCTCATTAGGATATCCAAACATTATTCCATTAATGTTAATCGCTCTTCCACAAGCCACAACCCCTTGCATGGTGTTACATTATGGTTTTCCAAAACATTCTCCAACTGTACGCTTCTTCTAAAAATAACTAAGACTATAAATATGTTTTCCTACATGACTCCCTATAATATTGCACAAGTTGTGTGTCACAACCCAATTTCATATCCACTATGCTTCATTTATTCTAAATTCCCATATTAGTTTTCATAAATATAAAAAAATTTGATAGTAGAAAAAAATCATTCGAAATATTATAATTTCAACCAAAACTATTCCAACCATAACCTGAGTGACTAAAACATCAGTGCATTCCAAACATAGTAGAAGCACCTGTAGAACATGTCTAAATCATCATTTATTTATTAATTAGAAAATAATATTAGTTTTACATTTCTTTTGAGTTCATTGATAATGTATTGTAATCATATATTATATTACTAGTTTATAAATTGAAATCAAAGTCATATCATTACATGAAATTCATATTTATTCTCTATGAAGATATAAAATTATGTAATCATTTCATTGTTTCTTAGATGATGATATGGATGACTTGAAATCTTTTTAAATTTGTTTCATTATCGGATTTAATTAGATAATCTCTCTATCAATGATCCTATTGTTCACAGAAACATCTATATATCATTATAAAATTAAGGGGTGGAAGAATGGTTAATTTCGATTTCTCTCAACATTTGGGGTTGATCATCGTATAAGATTCTTTGAGGAATAATATTTCCCTATGAAGAGTTGAGAGAGGAGGAGGATATATCCCCATTTATATATCTATAACTTTCTCTAGGTTTTAGATATATTCTCTCTATTTGTTGTCAACAAAGAATCACCCTAATGAAATAGTTATTACTTGATATATATTAATGAAATTTTCTGGTGAAAACATTCATATATGAGCCCTTACCAATCCATTATTTCATAACAAACCTTGTTTATTAATAATAATATAAATATTATTCATGTCACATATGCATCACCTATGATTAAATATATATTTTTTTACCATTTTTAATTTTACAATTATAAATATCATCTAATTATGCACATCAGTATTTTATGAAACATGAATAATGACTATTTATTTAATAAGAATGTACCACTTCATTATAGATCATTAAATATATTAAATATGATATTACCTAAAATTATAAATAAATATTAATTATTAATATTATATTTATTTTTATCACTCAATATTTTGAATGACTTTTAATTAAATCTTAGTGATCAACTAAACATGAACAAAATTAAACAACATTATGGGAGTAATATTTATTCATACTTTTTAAATTCAACATATAAATTAACTGAGATTATCGATACACTTATCGTGTGACCCACATGTCCCATTTCATAGTGGTATTAGAAAAAACATACCAATATATAAGTTTAATATCCTAAAACACTCTATGGAATCAATAAAAAAATAAATTAATCTCATAGTGAGATAAAACCTCCTATTAATTCTCCCAATGTAATATAATCCATTTATTTTGATATCCCTAATAAGGTAGTTTGGATACAAATCTCATAAATCCATGATCTCAATGACTATTTCTTTGAATTTCCAATAATTAACACACCCAGAAAACACGACGGTCATTGATTTATTTAGGACATACTATTCCCATAAATGATATTGATATATAAAATTAAATTAATGTTTAGAAGGCATATATATTTTTACAAAAAAATCCATTGATTCTATATCACCAATTACATTCCCAATGTGTTCTAATTTCCTAAAAGCATACATTGTCACATATTTAAATTGTAAATTAATGAATGAATATTATGATATTTATTAATGAAAAGATTAACATAGAAGGATAAATAAAATAATTCCACATATAGAAACGTCCAATGACACATATAAATGTGTACTTCCTATTAGCGGGTCTCATTATCATAATCTCCTTCCATTAGAAATTAACATGGGAGACTGCTAGGGGAATGTGTCTCAAAGTCCTATGTTTCTCCACACTATGTAAACGGTATCATTTGTATCACATAAAATAATATCATTGGGATACATGACATATAAATTAATGAATAATATCATAGAATCGAAAGGTTATAATTGTAGTTTGGAACTCTTACCAACTTTCAGAATGATAAATATGTATAGGAAATTATCATGTATTATGTCATGTAGATATATAATAACGACTGGATGATTTACATCATTATTATTCTTGATAATTAGTAAGTGAAATTATCAAAAAATTTGATGTTGGATCTCGGGAACCTACTTCAATATAAACCCACATGAACTGAGTCCAACTATTATCAACCTTCATACCACGTTCCCTAATATGATACTCATGCCTTTACAGAGATAGTACCTTCGTCAAGGTATCCACAATGACTACCTTTATAGAAAATATTCTACTATAAATTTCAACTCATTGAGAAAAATCATTCTATAAATAAAATGACAATGTATATGATTTATCATTTTATGTGACCACAATCCATTAGAGAGATCCTCTATTGTAGTGTCACCATTGTTACTTTTTAAATGGTCTTTGTTTTTAGGCACCACATCACGATCCTAAAAAAATTGAATCCAATCCACATACCTAGATGTATTAGAAGCCTCAATTTATTCAATCATTACTATAAAATTGAGAAAAATTGGATAATTTTAACTCATACATTATATAGATACTCTATAAAGGTTTTAGATACATTTTAATTATGGCATCATATTAATTTTATTTTTTAAAAAGAAAGAATAAGTGTAACCATTTATGACCAACAATTATTCCAGTTGTTGTACATGAAACGTATCCTTATATATCCATATAAATATAAGGACAATTTAAATTCTTGTATGAAAAACTTCACCAATATAAAATTTAAATTTACACAACGTGATTAATGTGTAAAAGACATCAATCCTCATACAAAACAAGAAATACATGATTTATCCTATTGTAAAAATGTGAGAGATCTTACTCATTATCTATAGTTCCATTTTTGTATAAGGACTCTAGAAATTTCAAACATATATAATATGTGACACTAGAACAATTACCCATTATAATTTTCCATTCTATCCTTATCCTGTATACGGTCAATGTATGAATGTCAACTATTTCATGTATGGTCTTTTATCTATCAGAATGATCTTGATCCCTATGGTGTAGGTTGTTTTACCTATATTATTATTAGAGAAGCATCTTCTTAGCCAAGACATAACCTCTTATAAGGATATAATAGAATTTCAAATTTATAATGTAACATAAATATATAGTACTATTAAAATGATATTACTCAAACTACTCCTCTTATAAATAATGGTATAACATTAATTCTAAATGAAACAAAATTATTTTATATCTTTATCAAACTAGATTCATAATGAGTTTTATTTCTTTATAAATATATATATAGATATATTCAACATTAATACATTTTTTTCAACTTACTATAGTTAAAAAAAGTTTTATTTGATTTTAATAAATATCTTACTTAATGTTCTCATTAATGAATGTTGTTTTGACATCAATATAATAAATCTAGTTTTCATAGATAATACTATAGATCGTACATTTTAAATGGATTAATGCACACTGACAATAGAACACTTTTCTTCAAATCTATTCCCTAAATTTTTAGAAACCATTTATCCAGAATCCATTCAATATAGGTACTAACATGACATTCCATTTCCAGATTTCAATTCAATATCCATTTTCTACCAATTGTCATTTCAACTACTAGTGTGACATCCAAACCCAAAAAATAGTTTTTTATATTAAATAATACATTTATTTCATTGATTTGTTTTTTATTTTTTATAATTTGACTCTCTAAGGACTCTATTCAATAGAAAGGATTATTTTTTACAGTAATAATTAATCACCATCTTATTAGACTATAAATAGTTATCTATTTGGGTCCCTATCATATTTGAGTATCCAATGTAGTAAATTTTTTAAGAAATTTTTTTCCACCAAAACCCCACAGAGTTTGTTCCATTAACAACTCTTGCATATCATGATAATATACTTCATGGAAGTAGATATTTCACCGAATATCCTCCTTTAGTATGTATTCCCCCTTAGTGAATACAACATTCCTTGAAAATATAACCTTTCTAAACAATGTTTCATATAGGTAATATCCTATCCTTTCCCATGGTAAACCTATAAATGTACAATACATTCCCTAGGGTGTTAGTTTATTTGTCAATCAAGCCTTAATAAACACCTGACACCACCATGCACGAATACATTTAAATGGGTTTCATTACACATTATAAGTCAAATGTAACAATATTTTTTCTTTATTTGGTACATGATTTAGTAAGTATAGAATCACAGGTAATATATATAACATTAATAATAATGTATGTATTTTATAAATAATAATAAAATTTACCTTGTCAAATTATGAAATTTTTTAATTTCAATTGATAACTATTTATTTTATAATTTAAGGAGGAGTAGTTTTTGATGAAATCATATACACTCAAAGAATATTTATAAAAAATTGGTTACGATATTCACCACAGAGATCTAATTGATGTTTATTTATCTTCATAAAATGATGATTATAAAATTTATTATTGATCACTTTTAACATCATAAATAATTCAAACATATACCTCATTATATATATGTAACTATACAATCTAAATTCATATATAATATTAAATAAATTTTATATTCAAACTCTATATTCTACTTGAATATATCTTCTCTAATCATAGTGTCCCAATCTTAGAAACTCCATATCACATTCACATAGGATAAAAAATAATAGTTTTCTTGTATTTCATTTTAAATATGCATGAATTGATTCATTTAATTTATGATTAAAATATATATGTGACCATATTGATTGATTTCATTATATGTTTCCCATTTATGTGACCAATTTGGTGATGCCACAGTATGAAAAGAAATGCTTTACGTGAATTTGAGTCACTATCAATTTCCTATATTCAGTTTTTCTGATATACAACATGAATAATTTAATTAAATTATGTCATACCATTACATTTGTAATCACCATAAAATTACAAACTCATATCTATAAAACAAAATATATATATCAATATTAAAAAACATAAATTTTATTCCAAGTATCACTATGCACAAATTTTTAGTTTTTTAAAACCAAAAACATTCTATTTAGATATGTGAGATGGTGTTCGCCAATGTCTAGATCATTTATACATAGTCCATTGGTAGAACATATATCGAACCTATCTCTATCATATTTTCAATATATATAATGTTTCTAAATATAGAATTAAATTTTATTACCACATACAACATCCAAATTAAAAATTATTGATTTGGTACGATCTCACTAGATAATAACTACATTAAAAAAATACTGTTACATTATTGGATGAGTGAAATTCACCTTTCAGTTTTCATTCCTTCCAAATGAAGAAAAACACTCCATTATGGCCATTTTCATATTCTTATAGATTTTTCTTCTAGGAATGATGGTGATATGATGCCTTATACATTGAAATAGACTTCAAAACATTTGACAAATTCTTTCTTTTCTTATTTATAATTAAGAATGTGGTTTTCACAAACACCATTTCCAAATAAACCTGGTGAATAATATTATGAAATTATCATTCATAATTATCACAATTTAAAATATTTTAAAACAATATAAAAGTGGAAAAATGTTTAGGACGTGATGATAGATTGTGATCTATTCACAACTCATCCTTGATATTAAACTCCAAGATGTTTAAGCATTCAATGTAGCTCATCTTCATAACCACATGAGTCTCAGCGAGCAAAAACACACCAATATTACGTTTGTATAGTTTGTGGGATATATTATATCTCTTTTTTTTCGTCATTAGATAAATATCACAAATGCAAGAAAGGATTCATTGTGCATACACACCATAAAATTTCATATGATTCTCCGTAAAAGTAAAAGACAGTTTGAATCGTTGGATATCTATTACATTGCAAAAATTATATATGTATATTTATACATGTTCCACACTATCCAATTTAGTATGAGACTCAAGAAGTGAGTTTACCACAGACATAATCTTTTTCCATTGAATTTTATTATATTTAAAAGGATATACCATTCCTATAAGTTTGAGTTTTTGAGAATGATATTGTTAGCATTATGGATCACATCAATATTTTTGATGTCACGGGTATTTCCATTAATAAGAAAAAGTCAAACGAAATAATTATAACATCATAGGATACAAATTCGAATTAATAAATATGGATTTTAAAAAACAATATTAATATCCCACTATATTTTTGAAACCAAATTTATTTTTCCATTATTTGGTTAATATATGGTTCTATATATATTCAATATAAAGAACCCTTTTTTCCTCCATATAACACATAAATTGGAATGACAAGTCACATGAATGTTGTTATCTTGTCGAAACATAGAATCACTATTATTATTTAGATACTTAATACTTTTTTGGGCTCCCAATCCTAATATATTGGATATATATTTTAGCTACACTCGCCTATATATTTCATAAATGACTCCATGGGTAGAGAACACCAGATATGAACCAATATATGCCAAATAAATATTCTTAAATTTACTTGACTATAGAAAGATCTCCTACAAATTCTGGTCAAGAAATTTGAACTATGTGTTCAATACCAACTTCGGTAGTGGATGGCTAAGAGAACATAATATTTTAGATAATGGATTTTTATCTTTTGTCATAAAAGGCTAGTTTTATCTTGTCATGTTACCTTTTAATATTAAGTTTATTTTACATAATATATTAAAGATGTATGATAAAATATATTCATAATTATGTTTTACTTATAGTTTATATTTCATTCAAGTTAATTTATTTACTAATCTATCTTCTAGAATCCAAAAAAGAAAAATTATCAATTACAGAAATGAAATAAATTAAATATTTGTTGCATGATGCAGTTATTATATAATGGTGATTTTATGTAAAATATGATAAACTAACCCATTGAACATTGGAAAAACACCTTGATTCCTATCATGCTTCATGTTCCATCATTTCACCTCAACTTTTATGTATCACCATTATTTATTTCTCTTTGAATCCAAAAAATGGACTTCATCCTCTCACATAGGAGCTCCATAGTTAATGAATTATTTACTCATATTTATGTGAGGGGATCCAATGGAATAGATAAAATAAGTTTACATAATTAAATAATAGTCATTTAGTCTTATTTATAAAAAGTACAATGGGATAACTCACAATCAATCATTTTAATTATGTAATAATATATTAAAATTTATCATATCACATATATATATATTATAAGAAAATGATTATCCACATAACATGTAACAAGCACACATTTTCAATCTAATTATCAATCACATTATTAATTTTTTAATTATGATAAAAAAATGAATTAATTTAATAACTTCAATTTATATTAATTTTATCTAGACATCATTGAAATACTATCATCCATAATTTTAATCAAAATAAACAAATAAATAATAATTAAATTAGTAATGTATATAAGGATACTTAATAAAATGAAATTTTCTCTTCCAAAATGCTAAATTAGTTTCTTGTTCTTTTCTATTATCTTTACATACAATATACATGTGTCATAGGAAATCACATGGGGTGTACTTTAAGATAATGAGAACATGGAAAACCATTGAATTACGATATTTGGAATTCTCTGGATGCACACATAGTACAACATATGGAAATACCATAAAAAATTATATATTTTGAATCTTAAAATGATATTAATTAATATAATATAATAAATCTTATGACATGAATTGTATTATCAATTAAATGACAGAATAAATCACATATTTATTGATCTAACTTTATAATAAATTATTATCTCTTTGTTAAATTAAGTACACATGATGTATTATAATACATGATGTGTGTGAGATGATATGGTGTGTGATCATTTTTTTTTGTTTTTTGTAAAACACACAAAGGGATTGGCCATGTATATATATTGTGGTTGTGTATAAGTTACACAACATCAAATAATCCTACCGAAATGATGGCAATGAATTTTCATGATTTTCAAGTCCAAATGTATTTTAGTAATAATTCAAAAACTTTCGATGCATTTTTCTCCATCATAAGAAAACAATGAATACATTTCATATATCTAAGATACATGATATATAATTATTCCTACCACATGACCCCTGGTTATGATTTTTTATGATATTATTTTGAAATATTTGATCTGATATCATTAGAAAGACCTGATTACCATTTGAAATCTATAGATGGATTTATTATTGAGTATTTCTTTTTTAATCATCATTCTAATTATACATATGTATTACAGGAAATCAGTGGACAATCCTTTCATATTTTCCTTATTGTACGATATGAATTCAATCCATGTTCTATAAATGGAATCTTTTGATGTTTTATTACGAATTGTTTGACCTTATCTTTTACTATTGTTTTTTATTATTGTTCCTCTTCTACAGCAGGGAACTAGTCATTTCATTTATTGTTTTCAATTATACTACTATATTTATTTATGGACCTCTATTTTTATAACCATCGAAGGTATATTCTCTCCAATATCACATATATCACCCTCAGTACTATTTGACACCCTTTAGCTTATAAGGAGGCATCCTTATGGACTAGTGGTCAATAGACTTCAATCATTGTACGAGTGGAAAAACAAGTCGAGACAATAATTATTCAATCAAATGGGTTTCTTTACTTTTTCATGGGTCTTAATTTTTTTCCTATTTAATGAATGATACTGAGATTATGTCAAAACATGGTTTTGTGCTCGTGTATAGGTGCATGCCACCCCATGCACGAGGGACGGACCACGTTTCTAGGGGTTGAGAATTTTTCTCATCATTTCTATTATACATTTGATA
This sequence comes from Viscum album, assembly GCA_963277665.1. NCBI lineage: Eukaryota > Viridiplantae > Streptophyta > Magnoliopsida > Santalales > Viscaceae > Viscum > Viscum album. The sequence continues at coordinate 1,611,771,514 of OY728147.1, forward strand.
TGATTTTCACCTCCAATGGTGAACATGGATGTGATTATAATATATTCGGGTATGTGATACATGTCTTGGAATGGAAATGAAGGATATATGGACCCATAGACAGAAATGGAATGTGAGGATTGGTTAGGCTTTCTTGATAAGAACATAGGATGACTCCATATAAATATTTATATTTATATTTATATCCCTAGGATTAATTTCTTGTGATATCAAATTGGAGCATGGGCTACACTAAGAGGGCTTTAGTTTTTTTAACGTTTCAACAAAGGAAAATAAACAATGTTTTCCTACTTAGCATATCTTTGGTGGCATTCAAATCAACCAGCATAGGCATGTGGTTACAAATAATTATGTATTTCATGTTATATGATATGTTATATTTATATATATATGAATATGATATGATTACGGTGAGCTCTGAGTAGAGTATTCAAGGATGATGACATTTAATGAGTTGTTTTAAATGTCATCAAATAATCTAGATAGGTTTTATGGTATAACCTATTTGGATGAACTTTACTTAGATAACTCGGATTATATGAGATGCATGACTCTATTATGGGTAGGCAAGAAGCCATTATGGTAGTTTTATATATAAAACTTGCATATCATATGGGTGGTTGTGGGACTATGAGTTCAGATCTCATGTGACTTGGATTATATGTGTGTGTTTAAGGGTAGTCAGATTTTGATAATTACTATATATTTCATTATATGTTGTATAATTATAATATTATTGTTTCTTAACCATAATTATTTGTATTAAGAAATATACCACGTAGACATATTTCAATTGAGAATTAGCATAACAGTGATATGCAACTGATTGAGAGTGCACAATATGAGACCCTTGCGGGTCAAATGAGGCCCCAGAGGGTCTGGAATATCATGAGATTTAGATAGAGGAATATGAACTTGAATAATTATTTCCTATAAAACCACATGATATTGATGATTTTCATCCAGGTCATGATGATGGGAGTAGGGAGATCTTTTTTGTAATTTAGGGGATTGATAGGGGGCCTAGGGAGTCGATCCATCTATAATGTACAGGGATAGATAGTTATAGTCATAAAAACACCACTATTTTAGTGGGACAGTTGAAAAAAGGAGGTTCAGAACTAGATCAAGTCGGTCCATACCATCTATCAGTAGATTTAGACACTAGTATGAATGAGATTGAATCTGGATATGTACATGATCTATTTAACTACTAAACATTGGTTGGATGAATATGTATAAGAAGTATGACGTGTGGGGCTATCTTGGAAGGAAATTGAGGCTAGGTTCTCCAATAACATATTCCCAAATATGTTAAGGGTTGACAGATATGGGATGTTCTTAGGAAAATAGCAGGGAATGATTTTCAACATGGACAATGAAACTACCTTCATAGAACTGTCTCATTTCACACTTGGGGTGCTTCGAAATGAAACATTGAGGGTCAGTTGTTCTGTGGATGGTTTACGATATGCCAGTTGGTTATAGATAAACACCTCTATAATTTCAACATTCTAGAAGGATGTGAATTAGGTAAATATAACTAAGTTCAATTTGACAGACTTTTCATACTTGAATCAAGTGATGACATCATGTGATTTTCGCAAAGATGCTTCATATAGAAGCAAAGTGAAGAACTGAGGAGACTTATCCGGGTGTTCATTCTAGAGACAAGTGAAAAACCCTGAGGAGTGGGTTTATGATTTTTTACATAATTCGTGTGTAGCCCAACCATATACCTACACAGTTTGATAGGGAATCAATTGAATTCCAAGAATGAGGACTTGTTTGGTATCTCATGAGGTTCTACAATAAAACTTATTATACTACCAGTATATAGAGAACAATATAGAATCATCCATATAAGGTATATTAGAGGGTGGTACTAGGTGCTAGTATAATAGAATCGGCTACATTGGGAGGTCCTAGAAGTGTGTGTGGGATAAATTAATTAGGTTAGTGGTTAGTGCCTATTTTATCACCATGGGGTGGCTAGCCATTGGGAATTTGGTAATAGGGCTGGGTTTCTGTTGTTGACCAGGGGGATTATAGGAGATCAATTTCTTGACTATGGTAAGCGGTACATTATGAGCGTGAATAGATTTCCATTTATTTAGGCATGGAACTTTTTCTAGACATCTGCAGTTTGGGGTTTACATGGTGCATGAGGTGTATTTGGACTAACCATACACTGGTTGGTAGTTTATAATTAAATCAGATGTGATATATATATATATATATATATATGATGTGTGTGACATAATGATTTATTAATAGAATCAATATGATGACTGATCTATTTGAGGTTCATATTCATCAATGAGATGCAAGATTATTTGAGTTGTATGTCATAGAGACTAGTAGTGTGAATCTGATGAGATGTGGGTTTTGGTTTCTGATTACGCACTGGTATATTGGTAATTTGGTAAGATGTGGGACCTTAAAGGTGACATGTAGACATGGGAATGGGGCTGATGGTTGATGAGGCATGGGATATAATGGGTGTTAGATTTTACATAGGTATTATTTGAGTTTATGGAGAGTTATTGGAATGACGTGGTGTCATTAGAGAAATTTTATGTTTAGGTATGGTTTTTGGATGATCGGAATTTTGAGTTTTGGATTGGGATGTGGCTTGGGATGGAAATGCCTTATGTAGGGAGTGCCATGATAGTGTTGGACTATGATTTTTTGACTAAGTTATTCCGGCTTTATTATAAAGAGATGGGTTTATTTAATGACATATCTTGGTAATGTGTTATATCTCTATTAAAATCTAGGTTAATGTGGTGATACTGTAATGACCTATGTTTTTGGTGTGGGTAAAAATCCTCAAACTGTTTGAATATTTTGAGTTTTGGATTTCATACCAACACTTTACATGTTCCTATAAAATCAAATTAAAAGTATTTAATGGACCCAAACTCGTGTTTCTAGATTATTCATAATTATTTTTATGATCCTTGGAGTTTCGAGTTTGTTTGAAGTGCATTAGAGGCTAAAACCCAAAATTTCATGGTGCATAGACTGAGGAACATGGTTTGGAAAATCTCTGTGGCATTCTAGGGGAAACCATGAAGCCCTCCATTGTCCACATACATAGTTTTTGAAAACCTTTCCAGTGGTGGGGTGTGACTGATATGGGTGATGTAGGGTTTCTCATAGGGTGTACACGGGCTGCACACTATTTGAAAAATCAATCTATCTAACAAGAACCCTTAGCCCCACATTGGTAGTTGGTGGACATAGTCTCGACATTGTTTGGGAAAATAATGTGGACTAACTATGTGAGGTACGGTTATAAGAAAGTGGTTTAATCATGGTGGGGATATGGTTAACACAATCATGCATCCAAATAACGTGGGTCACTCGAATAGTTGAAATTACCAAATTTAACATGATTATATTCATTTCCCCCGCATTTCTTATTAATTTATGATTCATATTTGGGGCTGATGTCCAACATTCCCTATAGTTAGTCATTAAGCCACACCTTTTATCCATGTCTAGTTTTGATCTATATTAATTTGATTGGAAATATATCAGTTATTCATAAAATCATTGTACTTATTTACATATTTTTTCTATCCAGACGGTGTGGTAATTCCATGTGATCCATTTTACCCATTTTTTAGAGTTTTCATCTAAAAAGATCAATTCCTCCAAACCCCTTTATGTTAGAGGCCTGTATCAGATTGAAGAATGTATAATAATAAAACGTATGTTTTTTCATTTGTTATCATTGATTTTTATACTGTTTTGGGGGTGCATTCTTGATGGTAGAAATGGGTTGTTGATGGGAGACCCTAATAATTTGTTTCTTATCTTCAATTTATTAATCTGAACATATCCGAAATTTATGCCCATGGCCATACATTACAAAAAAAGATACATGACCTTTGAGATTCGTTAGACAACATGGGAATGTTATGCTTGGTGGGTTATTTAATGTGAGTTGATATATATATATATATATATATTAATTGTGATGTTTCAAAGAGAACATGACAGGTGATTCAAGAGTATTGAGATTGTTATGATTACTTGGATTATTATATTTAATTCATTAGGTTGGGTGTGTCCGGGATTCTATGAGAGATATTGATCAGAGATTGGGAAAATCAGTTATTAGGTAGAGGAAATGAGGTAATCAACATATATGCATTTCTTGTGTGATATTGGATGTTGTTTACAAAAAGGATGAGTGACATGGACCCATGCTCATGAGATCCTGGGATGATGTAGCATAGATAATATTTTGTTGATTCACGCACATTGTGATTATCTGATGAGTCATTACAGTCGTTTGAACACATATATGGTTCTGATTTAGAAGTGGTGATGACCACTCGTGGGGGTTAAGTGTTATTTAGATGTGGCATAGGAAGGTTTAGTCCATCAGGGCATTTGGATGTGAATTTTATATAATGAAACAAGATTGGTGGGGATCCATCGGTTGATAGTGATGAGACCTTTGTTTGGGACTGAGGTATGCTGTATGTTGAGGATGTTGGGCTAGGATTACAAGTGGGAAAATATTTAGTCATTCATCATGATGTCCTCTGTTTAACTAACTAGTCAAATTATATAGGGTATAAAAACTCTTTAAATCAAGAAGTTTTTATTCAATCTGATGGTAGCAATGTAATAATTTGTTAATGGACAAAGTAATAATTTGTTTGGAATTCGTTTTTGGATTCTTTTCAATGACACAATGAATGAGGTGTCATTTGACACTAGTCCATGTAAAACCTGAACCATCACCATGGATTTTTTTCATAAGAGTATGCATGTGGATTTATAATAAGGTTCCTCTCTACTGTAGTTATAATAGAACTGGATGAAACAAGTGATTAAATACCTTTTTCTAGTGATCAAAAGGGTAGAACATTATTATTTATACATCGATGATCTATGCGATATTTATTTTTAGATTCTACAACGTTATCATTTATGTAATTTTGGAACATGTGGGTGGTGTCATACTTGGTATTATTTCCACACCAATCGTGGGCCCTTCAAGACAGGTGTAGACATTTTGTCTCTATAATATGTTAATTGATCGAGATCAAGAGGTGGACATTAATAATTATGCCATTATGTTATGTAAGGGATGTATTTAAAGGGATTATGGAGGTCATTATATCAGATAGAGATTATTTTTTTGGCATCCTTCTTGTATCAACATTCTTATTATATGTATGTGCTAGTGGTTATCCACAAGAAACTATTTCATAATTATTTAGTTTAATGACAAAAAATTTAAGCATGATATATTAATGGTATTATGTCATGTATTTTTATTAAATTTTTTTGTTTTAGATAAATTTTTGTTATGGTTACAATCAATGTTTCTTAAGCTATTGTGGTATAGTGATCCTATCATTTATTATTTTCACTTCTACAATTATATTTATATTTGAACCATTGTTATTATTATTATTATCATCATAAATTTATGTCTCCCAATTATCACCTCATACAAACTCACTTCTATTTGGAAATATTTGTTGTATGGTGTAGCATACCTAAGGCCTCATGGTAAGATGGCCCTAAGAACTGTTCATGTGGTATGATGGGTAGAGCTGATAAAAATTCATTAATTGGAAAAATTAAAAATGTGTAATAAATATTGGATTATAAATGAAAACTAATACAATGGGAATAGAATCAATCTTGAAAAATAAGAACAACAAAATGTGGAAAATATTGGTCTCTTTTAATTATCGTACTTGTTAATAACACAATAAGAAAAAGACACAATGTCAGCAATATATTTGAAATTATAGATATGAAGAATATATAACCTTTATGTTAATTCATATCAATGATAAATAAATGAATAACTAGGTATTTAAAATAGTTAATGTGATTCTTTTGATATTAATATGACTATTAGATTGGTAACAAAACTATTATAAATATAAACATGATCATTAAGAATAATAAACCAATTGCTGGAATTGTAAATTTATTTCAAAATAGTTAAATGTCGTATAAATAAAATTTATCTTGATTAATTATAAAATATATATATATTTTAATGTCATTAAATAAATTTCAAGGGTAAAAAATCGACTACAATATAAGAACCTTTTTAATAAACAAATTTTTAATCTATTTTATAAAAATCATAAATTTTAGGCCAATAATTTATATTACCTAAAATACATAATAATATTTATATAATTATTTTTTAAAAAAAATTATCATGTTAGAATTTCATATTGGGGTTTTTGGTTATTTTTATATAACAAATTAATTTTTAGTTGAATAGTATGAATATATTTTTTATGTAACCATTATGGTTCCAATTACATCATTCCTGGTGTAATAATGACCAACCAAATTATATAATTTTATGATTTATCATGATAGTGTTTAATAATTTAAATATTTAATGAAATTAAAATTCCAAACCTAAAATGTATTTTTCGATATCTAAAATCTAATGTATTCCATTAAAAATGAAAATTTTGTATTTTTCTTCAGTAATTTTTAGTTAACAAATGAATTAATGTTATAAAGGGCAAAAAATTAATAAAAATATATTTATTATGTAATATAATTCATTATTCAAAATATTTTTATAGTTACAATGTTTACATTGGAAATTTAATTTTGCTCAATATTTTTACCTCAAAATTCCCCTCCTGACCAGAATAAATACATCCACTCCATCGCCATGGAAAACCATTCACATCAACGTAAAAAAAATATTCAAAAAATAACATTATATTAATCCCCCTTAATTTATTTTTTATTTTTTTAGTTATATACTACTACACATATTGAATGTTATTGGTCGTTGAAAAGGAACAACTTCATGAAAGTTTAAATTGTCCTTCCATCTTCCTTTAACTTTCCTTTTCACATGGTTGTCGTCAAACTGCAAATTGAGGTTGGTCCCCCACTACACTAATCTCTAAATTCATATATTATTAATTTCATGATATTTTATTAATTTTAATAAATAAGAAATAGTACTATATAATAAATTTGTAAATGATCACACGATTTAAAAAGAGCCGTTGATTTTATACACGACTCTTGAAATATTTTCCTTATGAATAGCCACCCTGTAGTGATTGAACAACCGTTTGTATTTTAAATATATTTCACAGAATTTCAAATGTAGTACTAGTTTATTATCAAATTATTTCTTTTGAAGAAAGAACAAGTATTTTGGTTCTCATGAGAAAAGAGGATTATCATTAAAATTGGTAGAGGCTCGTTTGGCACTTTAATAAAATAAATCATTTTGGAAAACTTTCTTTGGGGTGACTCAGGGGTGATATTTGGTGTACATTGACTACATGAGTTGTGTGTGATGTGTTTTCTACTATATTGACTTTTTTGACTCATCCCTTTCTTTTTTATTACACATTTGACATGGGAACTTTGCATAGTAAGTGAATATTCTTAGAATGATTGCTACACTATTTTAGATCATGCACGGGCTAGTGGACCATAATACGGATTCTACTCTACAAGGGATGTGGGCCCCTCGGTTAGGCAATGTAGGGAATCACCGGGCATTAGTTCATTATTAATTCATCAAGAGTAGGCATTCCTTCTAGATGAGTCACATGTATAGTACCTTCTAGATTGTTCATGAGCTTCTAGGTGAGACCCATGTTTCTTGTAGTGTTTATTTGTATGTGGTGGATGATGGAGTGTTCTACCTTAATTACTGACCCTTGTGTGCCACTTTTTCCATTATCCTTTTTGTGTGTTGTGTGCTGTGTGTGTGATTTTCTTTTTTTAACTAACAACAAAAATTTTGGTTTTCAAAATTGTTTGCAAAAAATTATTATGAAATGCAATTCACTTGTTCCTTTAAAACATTAAACTTGTTTTTTAATTAAAATGTCCAATTGACTATTAATTGTTTTAGAAATTTAATTGTTTGTTGAAATCAATATTTTATTTAATTTATTTCAAACAAAGAATTCGTAAACTCTTTTTTTAAGGGTAGTTCTTTGGTAATAGTTTTTTGGAACGCCTACTGAGTTTTAATACTCCGGATTATAGTGTTTTCATTTCTTTTTGTTTATGTTGCAGGTTTTTCTTGAGCATTCTCAACGTGGGAGAGATTTGGTGTTGGTTTGGTGAGAGACTCTTGTGGTCCTGAGGAGTATGGTCATGGTGAGGTTAGTATGTGTTTTTGTCCATACTTTTTATTTCGTGTTGTTTATATGTATTGTGTTGTTCTATTTACCTTTTTATTGATTTATTTATTTAAATTGGGAGAAATAATTCCCATTTCTACTCATTTGATGCCCTGGGGCATGTCGCAATCCTGGGAGGATCGAGAACACCGCACAGGACATGCCGTAGAACAATTCGGGTGAGCGGTTCAGGGTTGACCAAGGTTGGTTTGTGACAAAACCTCATATAAGTCCATGATTCTATATTTTTTTCATTATAATATTCTTCCATTATTGATTAATTGAAAAAATATATTGAAACATGATCTCAAATACCTCGTAATGTGTTAAGAAGGAAAGATAGTTTTTCGGATGAATCCTCTAGAAACATTAATTATAAAAAAAGTTTGTTGACCATCACCAAAATTAATACATGAATAATATTCTAAATATTCATTGAATAAAAACAATATTATTTATAAGAAATGATTAAGGGGAAAAATATATCATGTAGAATATGATTTATTCATAATGAATATAAAATTATAATTAATACATGATATTAGAATATAATTATGGCTTGGGTGGATAGGATACTTCCATTACTGTGGAATAAAAATCATAAACATGAGGTAAAATTCCTATAATAAAAATAATATATATCATTGTATAGTAATGGATCCAATGTCATGGTTACTTCCATTACTATAGTATTTTTATCGCTCCAATTATATTGATACAAGAATTGCCTTTATTTAGTAATTGATGTGATGAAATGATTTATGCCATTATAAAAGTATCTGCATATATTTGATTGAATTGATACTACAATTTCAGTGGTATGTAAATATATTTGATGGAATGGTTACCAAATATACCATTATATTTATATCACATGGATGGGATAGATACTAGTAATTCTGGGTTATGATAATCATGTCATAAAAAATGCATCATTGTTTAAGGAACATTACTCCAAGAATTTTTATGAGATTTTAACATACCCAAAACATTGAATAAAATCACTATTATGCATTACATAACTAAAAATATACACATTCATGGTAGTATAATGATAAATATTCATAATTGTTTCCCAATTTTATAGTACGAAGATGTCTATAATGTAGTGTTAAATGAATTTAATCACCAATTAACAGATAATAATAATTTCCATATAAATAATCATCAATTATAATATGATACTCCATGGTATTAAAAATATAAATAATTAAATAATGGAAACCTCTCCATGGTGGTTATCAACGAGTCATATGATTGAATTTTATGTGAATATTTTTTATATATCTCTATTATAGGAATGATATAACTATATCTGGGACCTAATTTATACTTAACAATAAATGTGTTATTCTTATTGTATTCCATATATTATAACTGTCCCTATCAAAAACCTATAATAACCATTTTAAAAAAAACATGTCATCAATATCCATTCATAAGGTCACCTCAAAATTGGGATCGTAATGTACATCTTATGATGGGAGTATATGGGAATGAAATGGTGGAAAAAAATATAAATATGTAAGGATTTAATTATGTTAAGGTATATGTTGTTTGGTTAAATACCTTCTTAGAATTTTCATTTCAACAATTTTACAAACGTACAAAGACATGGGAAAAATCCTGATTTAGTAGAAAATTTCAGCATATTAATAGATTATGAGAAGTTCACAGTGAGAGTAATTTGATTTTAAAATATTACAATAAATATAATGGATGATGATATACAATATACCATATTATATGATCATTTGACATGTTGATTAAAAAATATTTATATAAAAATTATCACAATCCTAAATTAATGAGAAAAGAGTATGAATCTAGTAATTAGACATAGTATAAATTTTTATCTAGGCTTTCAAAAAGTTATTGAATGATATATCATGGTTAAAATATAAAAAATAGTTATGCGATCAATTAAATATTTTTTAATCACATTTATAAAAACATTATAATATTTTTAATCCAAAACATTTCATTTGAAAAAGAAAATGAAAGGATCACAATCACATACTTCATCTTGGTAAAGACATAAGAAAAGGATATAATTATAGTAAAGATAATATATCATATTAAATTCTAATTAAATGTCTATAATAAATGAGAAATTGTGGATGGACTTATATCAATGGAAATATAAAGATATTTTAACAAAATAATTGTTATCGAAAAATTCGGGATACGAATAAGATCCCTTACTTCGTAATGGTAATGAGTAAGGAAAAATGTATTAATGGGAGTGAATGAATAATATCTCATATTTTATTAATTAAATGGATTATAATATGGTATAAATGGAAGAATATTACCTAGTAAATTTTAATTTAAAATATATTATAACAAAAAGTCACAATTGGAAATTATGAGAGATAAATATGTACCATTTCATTGGCAAGGTAGATACAAAAAAAACGGTACAATGAGAGTGAAAAAAAAATTTATTGATAATTAATCATATTAATTATAATTTAGATGAACTATTAGTATATATCCCCACAAAATGGAACTATATATTAGGTTATAACCAAATAATAACTATAATGAAAGAAGAGGGATGAAATTGGAAACCATAACATTCTCGAACCCCGTGGAATAGATAAGAATATTACAACAATCAAAATCACCATGATTGATTATAATATTATTGTACAAAATCAAATAAATTAAATTGATTATATAATTAAATCTCTAGTGTGATTAAATTTTAATAGGGTGTGGGTATTTACAAGTGTCGGGGGTTCAATACCATGGAATTAATTATTTAATGTTTTATAATCCAATTATCTAAAGTTCTATAAAACTACCAGAGTACCACATTATATCCCGTAATTCTACTATATAATTTTTAATGAAAATATAGATGAAGAAAAAAATGATGGTTGAATATACCAACGCTTAAATTTTTTTGTGTTCATAATTACTTTATTTTAGCATTTTTACCATATTTTACTATACCGATAAAAAATTAAATTCCTCAAAGTAACTAATTTTTAATTACATATTGAAAATTGTTAATATATTCTAATAAATTCATATTCTAATTATGTGATTGTTTTCTTATATGTGAATAAAAGTTAAAATTTATTCTACGGAACAGATATTTTTAAAAATATATACCTTAATATTTATATGAAATTTTTATTTACCTATAGACAACCTTATCCAAATATGATAACCATTTTATGATAATAATAATACAATTTTGAAAAATATATTTCCAATGATTAATAATTAAAAATTAATAAATTATTATTTCTGGGAAGATAATAGGATACATAATAGATAAGGATTTTTTTGGAGTGTCAATAGAAGAACATGGAATATTATATTCTATTATTAAATGGAAAATTATATACCATTACAAATTCAAAATAGATATTAATTTGTTATCAAAATAGTATTTAATATTTTATTTAATAATATGTTTCACATGAAATTTCATATATCACTAAACAATTTTATAATAATTTCATGTGTCACCCTCATTACATGTTAAATTTTTTATCACTATGAAAACATGAAAATTGTAATATTAAAAAGTATAATATAATGAATAAATTACTATTAAATGTAAAATGTGTATTTATTAATACATGTTTGGACAAATTTATATATTAATGAATCATGAATTTGTAATTGTTAGTCTTTAAAACCATTTTAGAAATAATTATTATTATGAAAAATATATACAGTCTCACTATGATATGTATATTAAAAAATATTATTTTTCATTAATAAATTATGTTTTCCCATGATGAATATATTCCATAAATATCATAAACATATTATATTTCATGTCATATATGATTAGGTATGATATAACTGTGACATATTTTATGGCAAAGAATAAATTAGTGTATGCTATAAGTTGTTTGGGTATATCATTTCCAATGATATAAAGATATCATAATACATTACCTTTCTATAGTGTATACTATTATAGGGATATTAAATATAGTACAACATCAATGTGTATGGTTCATATTGAATCCAATGATTCAAAGGAATCTCAATGTTAATATGTTAACCTTCAAAACATTATTCCACACAAGCTATTATTAACACATAGGTATTCAAGGAACATGGGACACAAGTTCATGGTTGGGGGGATGAAACCCATTTTATCAACATTAATGTTAATCATGTGTTTCATAACACATGATTAATGGAATGACACTCGAGGATTATATCCATAGGTCTTAATTATAAAATGACCACCATGAGGTAGTAATATGTTATCCCTTATCAATTCTAAAATACTCTCTTTCTACCTATCCATTTCTTCGAGTGAGATATTATAATATCATGGGTGTGAAATGATTTCAATTCTGTAATTTAGGTTCTTCATGTTGTTACATGGATACTAAATAAACAAGGGAGTCCTTATACTTCATCATTGATATTTTCACTTATCTTATATGGTTTATAATAATATAGGTAGTTCATCAGTGTGAGGTACATCATTTATTTTTCATTTTGTTTATGTATTGTCTCAGTTTCAAATAATGTAGATCTTGGTACTTTTGTTACTATATATTTCCATTATATTTATAGATTCTCAATCAATCCAATGAAATAAAATAGTGGTATTAGATAATTTATATGTTTTTATTCATAAAATCATTCTTTAAAATGGATAAATTCTATGTAACTTCACATGTCAAATTTTCAGTAAAAAATAAGATATAAAATATCAATTGAAAATTATTTAGAGGAATATGATATCATTAAAAATGATATCCAATTAACCATTAATTATACGACAATGTATTACATGACCTCATCTACTAGGGAGCACATAGTCATTGATAAGAAAATTGTGACTACCCCGAACCCACAACCAATATTAAAGGGGATGGTAACCAATTCTAAGTAAGAATTTCACTAACATGGGTGGCCTTAGCCTAAGGTTTCCATGCACACAAACACACACAGAAACACATCCATGCCAATACAATGTCAAAATGTAAAACACTATAGAACCCAAATTCATGTATACATTTATATCCCTAAATTAGAGTATAAAAACTACTATGAAGAAATAATGGACAAATAAAAACACACAAAAAAAACTAGAAATATGTCCTGTCTATAGGAATTAGGGGACATCATTCAGTTGTGAATCATGGGAAAAACCATAATAAATCCATAAAAATAATTTTCCCTTTATTCTCCCAGTCCACCTAAAAACTTGTTCAATAGTCGATCATCTACTTATGACCCATCATGTGTGGTAAGTTCCGAAGAAAGTGTGGTTTTAACATTACCCAGATTAAAAACGTAAAATCACTAATAATAAAGCATTATTGGTTGTATGTTAATTATAGTATTTTTCAATCAAAATATTAGACATGAAATAAAACGTCTATATTTAATCATAGTTGACACAAAGTCTCATGGAATTGTCACAAATGTATTTCAAATATATGGTTCTTTCTCAATTTTTCCATATAAAATTATTTTGGGAGAACATGCCAAATATAATTTTTATTATGCCACGTTATGAAAAATGTAGAAAACTAGGGTTCAAAAAAACAAGGTAACCACTACATGATGAAAGAGATTACAAATTTATTATATACAATTTTGAGATTATTAGAATTAGAAAATATATCAAATTATCAGTGCAATGTACTAACCTGGGTGTCTGGATCCACGTTAATGAGATCTTCAAGGTGAGTAGCCATTATGTCTATTTTTTGTATGAATTTCATCAAGTTTATTATACCTTGGTTGAAGACACGAGCTAGTATCTGGTCTTGTATGTCTGGCCATGCCTCTTTCTCCTCTGTGGCATCAACCCGCAGCCTTCTTTCATATATTCTTTGGCTCTACTATTTTGAAGCATTTTCCCAAAACTATTTTTCAATAATTTCTTCATTTTAATGGAGGAGTATATTAATAAAGAGATTCATACAAGATTTTATTCTCTTCGGGTCTCAACATAATTGGTGAGAAACATATTAATAAATATATTGATAGGTGTTTGAGGATTACAACAATTTCTATGGGGTATACATAAAACTAAATATGGGATAAAATTCTATTTAGGGGATCAATGCCCATGTAGTATCAGTCCCCATGATTTAGAGATACTCAAATTAGGAAAATTATGATAGAAGATCTCACTTTGTGTCTCACAAATGGATTCAAAAAAATCTATCTGAGTTTTATGTTCCATATATGGGATCAAAATCATATTCATATGATGCGATTCCATATTAATTCCTCAAGGTATGGATCAATAGAATATAATAGAATGAAACATGTCCACATTAAAAGCTAATATGTCTCCAAGACATCTTTGAAGACGTAAATTAATAGTTATAAAAGTAAATGATGTGTCTCTTCTATATATACTCAATCATGGAATCATAAATTTTTCATGTGTCTATAATATTGTACACATGGATTTTCATTTCTATGTGGTTCTTTATGAGTTCATAGATATTTATTTCTACTTTTGTCTTGAAATATTCCTATCTATGTCCTTCATCCTATACTCCAAGAGTAAAATCAAAATCTCTAGGCTGGGTCACACATTGTGTGACATGTTTCAGATGACGATTGATACTTATCTCCACTATAGAAACCAAATCTAAACATATAGGACCACAAATGATGTTTTTTTATTGAAATCATTATATTTATAGAATTTTTATGGCCCACATATCTTTACACGATCATTTACTACACCATTTCTTCTCCTTATTACGAGTAGAAAGCGTAGATGGTGGATTTTAGTGACCAATCCTTTTTTTCATGTTCTCAATAAAATATGGCTATTTTATTTTAAAGTGAAAACAATATATCATGTACTATGATATTCACAATTGAAAGCCTTCTGGAAAACCCTATATTCGTTCGTAATCAATCCCTATATCTTGATCCAGGAAAAATCTAAAAAAAATATCAATGGTATCAATTCATTATTCAATGAAATGTGTGTTAAACAGTTGATTAGATGGTATTTTTTTATCTATCAGTAATAGAAAACACCGATGATTGATAGATGAAATTGGAGGAAACATTTAAAAAATTATCATAAAGAACAAAACATGGAAAATGTTTTTTTTGTCCTTGATTCATTACTAATAGAATGATGAATTGTATGATTTAATTCTCAAAATAAGGAAATCCCCTATCATATATAATATCTATCATGTACCCACAATATACTTCATCAACAATTAAATTCATTAGTTGATTGATTAGGTTTCTATATAGGAAACTTAATGTGGGGATAAATCCACCAAAAACAACATCCTACCTCATGGTAGTTCATTTGATGATGGAAAATGATTTTATCTCATAGTATTTGTCTATATCCTTGATTAATGTTTGCAAGATGATCACCAATGGTCAGTATTTATATGTTTCTTCATGGAATCTCCTTCATTGGGGATCATTCTATAAAATGAAGGATATTATGGTAACCCTATAATTTAATTATAACATTGTTTTAAAAAATTATTTGGTTTCAACTTCATCTAATAAAAACTAATAAATAATTTTATTTATCTATTACATGTTCCTCCAAAGACTTCACAAACTCCTAATTTTAAAAAATAGAATTTCACACCAGGTTAAAGTATGTGTTTTTTACTCTACAACTATCATATATTTATGAACCTATAATCCTTTTATATGTTATTCAAATTTTTTACTAAAACCTAATGTGAAATATTAATATATTTAATATTTTTCAAATATCAATTTGGGGATCATTGGGACTCATAATCACACATTCTCTCATCCCTTACTCTTGAAAATATGACAAGATATATTATAAGAATTTAAATTAAAAAATAGTGATGTTACATTATCCAACCGAACTATATTTATATCTTGGAATGAAAAATAATAACTTCCCAAAGAGATGTGGGTACTGAGCACTCTTCTAGGTCTCATGCTCAAAGGCACTATCTTGAATAATCTCTTACAACCCTCAGATATTCACTACAAGAATGGATTTCCCATGATTGATATTCTCTATCCAACTCCCAATTTATATAGACTACTAAGACAAAAAATATCTTTCATCGATGTCCATATCTCCAAAATTGATAACATGTGATGGGACATTCACACACCTCCTGAGTTGTGTTACATAGATGACATTGTGCATCATGTCTAACTACTGTGTTAGAGATAATTGGTAATCCACCTCGCTAAATCTATCTAGAATGAGGAAAGGGAAATTAAATCTTTGATCTAACATTCCTCCCCATTATAATATATGTAATCTATATTGAGATTAGTCCATTAGGAACACATGGTCTCCCTCCATGAAATTGATAGGCCTTCTTCATTAGTCTACATAAGACTTTTGATGGATATGTGTTGTGATCATCTACTATTGGATGATCTAAACATTCTATTTTATGGCTTTCCCCAACATAAGGACCATAATTGATAGATCTTGTAGGTTAATCCATCATATTAGGGACTTTTAATGTTTTATCACACCATACCATCAATGGTGGAATTGCAATGGTTCAATTAAATCAGTTTTTTTATAAAAACACGAACAATGGTAGGTCATACTCAAATATACAAAAACAAAATTCTAAAATTTATGCCTCTAATATATCCTCCAAGACCTAAACGGTTTTCTCAGCCTAGAAATCATCTCTCAGAGGAAATATGATCTCAAACGTAACTGTGTCCCATATGATTTCAACATTTTCTTCCATAACAGATATGTGAAGCGAGCATCATGATTAAAAATGATCGTCGAGGGAACTAAATGGGGTTTTAGAAAATCCTGTATGTAAAGATATCACATGGTCTATAATGTACTCTACTCTAGGATATCATTATAGAGTGATAATGTGGGGAGTCGGTTTATGATCACCCGGATTGAATCGTGCCCTCTAGATGTCAATGGACTCCACATAAAAATTACATATATATCCCATCTCACATATAGTATGTAACCTCAATGGATTGAGATAAACATTTTTGGAAGATGGTTCTCATGCTCCACTAGCTACGAAGTAGTGAATAGAGAGACAAGATTTTCAAATACTCTCTTTATACCTAGACACCGAATTTGACATTGGTGGTCATGGTGAACCTTCTCCACACATGGATGTACTGCAAATGGATATGTTTTATACTACCTCAAAACCACTTTCGACAACATAACAATTACCATAATTCATCATATTAATAGTATGACATACTCCACATGTTTATAAAATCCATTATGGGAACGTCTAGTTGTAATCTAATTATGGAGATTCTCATAGTCTGTATTTCAATTCTCTCAGTCCAAAACACAAAACAATTGTGGTGGGCGTAAAATACATTAATGGGATGCCAGTATTACCATATAAATCTATTAAGGATAGATATAATGAGTAATCTGTTATTGGACCTCACAAAAAATGTGGAAACGGTATCCTTCTATGAGCAGCAACTACCAAATTCCCTTCCTAGGATTATACACAATCTAAAAGTCATAATCGTGGTCAAACTCTAAACATATCCTATGTATTAAGATATGATCCATCTTAGAGAATATATAATGGTTAATGTTTGGGTCAAAAAAATAAGGAATTTCTCACCCATAAGGTAGTGTCACCTCACCATAAGGGTGAAAAATACTATTTCAAGCTAAAGAACATGGATTTTGTAGTTTTTATCATATTCTCTAAACTGATATAACCCATTGGAAATCACTTCCTACTGAAACATCAAAAACAACCATGTCCAATCCTTGATACATCCCATAAAACTTATTACTCATCACCCACAACCACTAGTACTTTTTTGTGAATGATTTGCTATGTCTACCTCAACTCTAAAGAAGACTATAAGATCCTCTTTGCCCATTTGAAAGGAATTGCCTTTTTGTACAAATCTATCAAACAAGATGATATGATGGAGAAATTGTGTACAAATATATGTTATTTTCATGAAGATACATAGAATTTCTACACACCATTAACTCTATTGGGTGTATTATAATCAAACACAACCTCACACTTCACAGATTCCACTAGTACACCATCTTTAGAGAAAACATGCACCAAAATGTGAACCACCATCAATTAGAATTAAGACTTATAATGAATCTCGTAATGATGGTGCTTTCAATGTTTACCTAGGGCCATATTTATGTGTCTCTAATTATGCTCCCCAAACACTAAGTATAGTAGGATATCATTGTTGAATAATACCACAAACCGGTCTAACAAAGACGGAATGATTTTGTTCATAACTCCCATGACATCTTTTGGGGTACTTCTAATGAAAAATGGCATCATCATGTACCAATAATGATTCTAATGACATAAAAACTATTCCTAATACCCTCATCAAGTACATGATTTTGTGTAAAAACTGATATAAGTAGAATATTATAGAACCAAAATGCCCATCTCAATGGATTGAAGAGGTAATAAATTCTAAATAGTGTATAATTTCTCTTCACAGTCGCCTATTTTTGATGTTATTAATCCAATAAAAAACCTCAATCTCCCATATTTCTTCTTATAGAACAGCTTTGGGGATTCCTATTTTGAAACACTAGATCTCACAAATCACTTCAATAGAAATCCATCTGATTGAAACCACTTCTCGAAATGCTCTATGGGAGCCATTTGATAAGATGAAGAATAGATATCATGGTCATCTCATTTCAAAGATCATTGAATTATTCAACATCTCATATTCCAAGTAATTCATGAACATTCTCGAGAAAAAAAAAATTTACACTAACACCACTCTAAGAATATCTATGCTCATATCATCAACTACACCTTTTGTCATTATATCCCAAAGGTGACAAAATTTTTAGAACCCTCATATACATGATCCATTCATACTCTACTTAGGTTTCCCTTTCACCAAAAAAGGAAGACCGCATCACATTATTTCAAACCCACCACATCCCATATATAGAATAGATTGTTTATGAATGATATATATGTAAGAAGACCATAAACTGCAGGAAAACAACAATTTAGTTTTGGGATTTTCATGAATATTTTCAAAACACCCACTAAATGTTTTTCAGGAGAAGATTTATCAGTGGTTTTTTAATAGAATTTTTAAAATTAGCAGATTAATGTTCAAAAAATATTTTTGTATTATATTTTTAGAATTTTTTTCAAAATACATTATTTTAATATTAGCGGTGGGTTTTTAAAAAGCATTTGTGAAGTAAAATGTAAATAATTATTCTTTCTATGTTATTTTTTATTTATTATTTACCGTCATATATAGTTTATTATTTATAATATTAATTTATTATAATGAGTCAATTAATAAAAAAATAATTATTATTTGTTAATAATATTTTTAAAGGGAACAAGTCTTTACTATGTTGAAGACTTCTGCATCAAATAACAATGAATTTTGACCCAAGAGTCAGTTTTAGCTCCACAAGATGTCAAATGGAATCTTATGAAATGATATGAAACCAAAAGAGATTCATAAAATGTGATATTCAAAAGAAATAATATATTAATATTTATAAAAATTTAAAAATTGAAGTCTAACTTAAAATGACTAGAACATATTATCCGGGTGTCTATTTGGGCTCATCCAAATATTTAATTGAAGCATTAAATGTGCTCTATTCTTGATAATGACTTAGACTGAGGTCAAATACCATTGTCCGATTTTTCATCCAAAGAAAGGCCCAAAATACCTCTAAAACAATGTTTTAAACCGCCAACTTTGGATTCTTAATGTTCAAATGGCTATAACATCTGATCTTGGAATCAGTATAGCATGTGCAACATATCATAACAAATATAATTCTAGGATCATCCATTTGACTGGTTTTGGAGATAAAATGGACTCTGAGATCCAGAGTTATGGCAATTTAATTGTTTTTAGGGGTTTTATGGTTTCTAAAGCTTCATTACATCATATGTGTTTTCAGGGTACCCTAATTTAATAGCATTCTATGGATTTTTAGCATCTCTTAAGAGGATATTATTTCTATTTTTTAGGGAATAAATTTATTCACAGTGATTGCATTCATATTGATCTTATAGTCTTTAAATTGACATTTTCTAGAATATAGTTTTATTTATAATTAATTCTTTGAATATTTCGATATATTTACTGATAAAATCTCTTTTATAAATACTTA
The DNA here is from genome assembly GCA_963277665.1 of Viscum album. Classification (NCBI taxonomy): domain Eukaryota; kingdom Viridiplantae; phylum Streptophyta; class Magnoliopsida; order Santalales; family Viscaceae; genus Viscum; species Viscum album. Next base: position 1,611,791,803 of record OY728147.1, read on the forward strand.
TTTGAATAGAAATGTATTTTTAGGTTGATAAACCATTTTGACAAAAATATTTTTTATTAATTTTATTAAAAAAAATATTTTTGATTATATATATTATTTTAGATATTTGTAAATATTTATATTGATATATTTTTAAATAATTTATGTGTAATTATATATATTTATATATATATTTATAAATTTCTTGTTGTTAAAATTTTATTAATTTATTAATAATTTATTTATTATTTATTTATTATAAATAATTTATTATTATTTATTCAATTATTATTATTATTTATTATTTATTATTTATTATTTATTATTTTGAATATTTTATGTATTACATTATTACATTATTACATTATTAATTTATTTTTATACTTTTAATATTTTTTTATTTTATTATCTTAATTTTATTATTTATCAATTTATTTAACATTTTGTATTTAGTATTTATTATTTTATTTATCATTAGTTATTTATTAGTTATTTATTATTTAATTTTTTATTTATTCTAATTTATTTATTATTAATTATCTAGTTTTATTTATTATTATTATTTATTTATTATCAATTATTTAATTATTGATTATTGATTATTGATTATTGATTATTGATTATGAAATATTTATTTTTTATATTATTATTTAGTTTTCTATTTTTTTATTTTATAATATTATAATTTTATTATTTGATTTTGTTATATTTATAAATTCATAAATTTATTATTCAGTTTTCGTAATTTTATTATTTTATTGTTTTATTCATTTAATAACATTACATTTTTTATTATTTAATTATTAATCATTTATTATTATTTTTTAATGATTTATTTTGGTTTATTTATTTATTATTTATTCTTTATTACTTATTTACAATTATTTAATTACGATTTATTTATTATTATTTATTAATTATAATATATGTTATATTATTTATTAATTATTTATTATTTATTTGTTATCAATATTTATTTATGATTATTTATTTATTATTAATTATTATCTACTAATTATTTATTATATATTATGTATTATGTATTATGTGTTATTTATTATTTATTTATTATTATTTGATAAATATTATTTTTTATTTACCATTTGGTACTTACCATTTATTTTTATATCATGTATTTATTTATTTTTTTAAAATTAATTATCATTTATTTATTTTTTAGTAATTTTTCATTATTAATTATTAACTATGAAATATAAATAATTAATAATTAAAAATAGATCAGTAATTATTAATTATTAATTATTAATTATTTAAAATTTAAAATTTAAAATTAATTATTAATTCTATTATTATTTATTACTTTTTAGTAATTAATCATTATTTGTTAATAATTATTTATTTTATATCTATTTGTAATGTATAATTAATTTTTTCAATTGAAATAAATATATGTATATTAAATTTTATTTATTCACCACGTGAACTGTCTTCTGAATTGGTCACATCATTGGAGAATGTGCAGGAGTTAAGGGGATCAAATCTCACCCAAAACATAATTTCTATATTTAGAACAAGCACATGAATGTTCATGTGCATGAAAATTAATTTTCAAAATTATATATATTAATAAATATAAATGAATAATAAATAAGTTAATTATAAATAATTATTAATAAATTATAATAAATTCATAAAATAATTAATTAAATAAATAAATAAATAAAACCATACAAAATTAAAACTATCTAATAAAGTTACGAATATAATAAACTAAAAAACAAATAATTTATTCAAAAAACCATAAAATCGTTCTACAACGGTTTTGAAAAACCACCTTTAATTGATTGCCGACACAATATTTAGCGGTGTTTTTTCAAAACCATCAAAAATTATATAGAATTGGTTTAAACCACTTCTAAACTCGAATTTTAGTGTAGTGATAAATAAGGTCGCTTCATAAGGCATCATATCAACTAAAAATTACTCAAAATAAACTCTTTCCTCAAAAATTTAGGTCAAACTCACAGTAGAAGTGTGTGATCAATGAGGTTCTTCTAATGGGAGTCTCCAAGCATAAGGTTCATTCCATGGTATAAACCCAAATCTATATGTCTTGAAATAGTGATGTTGAAATAAATTTATGGCTCACACATATTCTCATCAATACAATAGAGAAACTAGAGAAGACACATATTATACCTTCTATAATCCCATAATAATATATGTTATAACCACCAACCTCCTACAGATGTCCTCTCCCCTATCCTATAGATCCATGAGCATGGGGCGGACTACCTAGGGGTGGTTTTGGTAATTGTTCAAAATGACCACCACCTCCATCCACTCAATTAGTTCCTATTCCATGTCATCTACATTGTATACCCTCATACTCGCACTAATTCCTCTACCTTGTAATATCATCCATTTCCTCCATATCTACTACATGTTTGGTTCATGAATCTCTTCCAAGATACCCAAGACAATCATAATAGTTACACAACCTCTCTCTTGAATGACTATACATATCTTATGATCAATGAACCATGGACGTTGTATCCTAGGATTTCATCATAAAATATAGCACATGTCCAGGTCCCTTGGTCCATCATCATCTATCCACCAACGACATCTCCACTCATTGGTTCCCAACTCCAGTATCGAATCTCTATATCTTCTTTTCTGGTATATCTCCACTACAAATGTACAATTTAGCACCAATTCATGGATTTGAATTATTATAGGTATCATGATGGGTCTTATTTCTATTCATAGATCTCAATTGAAGGATTTATACCAAAATAACTAACCACACAACATATCCATCGAGTAATAAGATTCAATGGAGAACCTTGAAAAATAATCATCCATAATCATACTTTACTGCTAAAGCAGTAAATGCCCCCAGATACGCACATTCCTCAACATAGCTTTGGAAAAAACTCTTTCAAAAGGCACACAAACACTCATCATGCAAGAGTTTCATCATCATATTATTGAGTAACAAAACCCCAAAAACATTATATTGATATATAAATTAGAATCACTATTAGGAACATGATATGGTCTCCTGGTGTCCCGACGAGATGAAATACTCACTTCACATCCTCAAGAGTAACCTTATCTACCTAAGGATCTGGATCAACATAAATCATATGGGGTCACCATTTGTGAAAGTCATGATGCATTCCCAGACTTCACACCTTATCAAATAGTACTATCGGTACCATCTGATGCTTGATATGTGGTGGTATGATAGGTGAACCACATGGATGTATAACCACCCGAACAGGTCCCCGTAGAAAATCCTCCTCAATATAGGGATAATCATCATTATACTGCTACTAAATCCTAGATATAAACCATCATAGTGGCATCCTATAATGGAAATGAATTACCATGTTTAGTTAATATATCTAAAAATATGACACCAAATGTAAATCGAAACCACAAGACATTCCTATATAGTGCATGTGAAAAATAAATTACCCAATACATGGGCCCATATGTACCATGTTGACAAGCATGGAGATTGAGTCCACTTGAATGGAGATTTCAGCCACCACACCAACACAATAGTCTGCGGACTGAAATCCAATGACAAAATAGTTATTATTATTTCCATAAAACCCAAACCAATATTATTGGAGGAGAAACTAAAAACCCCTAATCATAAAATGGCACTCTTCATCTAATACAACTCAATCATGACATAATCCCCATGGGTCTACAAGGCTAACAATGGTCTATGTGTGACTACCTTAATCCCACCTCTAATAACTCAGGGGCTAGAAAATAGAATCGTGTGTGAACATCACTCACCAGTGAGGTATTAGACAAAGTACCTATATGTACACACACCCACTTCACAAAGTCCATCTAATGAAGGAATGTAAAATAAAACTCATACCATATACATGCATATATAAAACCATGAAATTATAGAAAAAAATAAACTGGAAATATAATGACTCAAATACATTAACATAGAATTCAAAAATCAATGTCCATCTTATTAGAAAGAGGGGACTCATTTGATATAGGGAATTTGGTAGGAACCAAAGTTTCTCTAGTATGAATATAAGATATTTCTTCTAATGGTCCACTTATAACCTCTTCCAATGAAAAGATATTTGAAAAAGACAAAAAAACATGTCATCAGAACCCATGTTAGGGTGAGTATAACAACCCCTAGTAAGTCACCATGAAATCACAATGTAATAAGAATCATGTTTAAAAATTTCATCAAAGGATTTTTCAATCATAATATAATTCCTAAAATAAAATATATACATATACTTTTTGTATATAACCAACCACGTGGGAAGCTCAATACATGACTTCCAATATATTATTCATGCTCGAAGGATCTATATAACACTCTTCTGGGATAACAGACTCTAATAGTCAGATAGAACGGATGACATCCATCTGAGATGTCCTTCTTGTTAGGGCTATCCATTGGAATTTTTGTACAGGAAGTATGAAAACACCAATACACATATGATAATCACGCAAATTGCCATGGGGTATTCAAACCACCCATTCAAGGGTAAATATCTAATTAGGGGATCACAACAGATATATTGTTATTCATGATGATATTGAGAACCCCAGCTTGGGAAAAGGTCAATAGAGGATCTCACTATGAGCCTCAGGAGGGATTCAATCAACCATGTTTGAGTATTATGTTCATCCAAGAGGATAAAAATACTACACATAGTATGTGAGACCACACTAAACCCTTAATGAAAGGATCAATGGAATACACCATTAAAACATCCATGCTAATGGGAACAAGGGAACCAAACCATATTTGAAGATGTACACAACATTTCCCAAATGTTGATAGGTTGTCTCTTCTACACCGATTCTATCCATGTATCACATCCTCTGATCATGTCCATTCCTCTATAGAGATTTACATTTTCTATACTTGGCCATTTCCATGTACATGGCTCTTCCCATGTACTCCCATCCTAGCAATGTGTCGTGACATATTCCTAGATATGTACTCCCATTGTATAAGCATTGTTACTAGGTCTTGTCACATGTTATGTGAAACATCATATATGTTTTTTGATACTTAATTTTTTCGTAGAAACCTTAACACCATATCTACTGCCCCACACAATGTGTATTCCCATATTACAAGATATATATATCAGGAATTTATAGAACACAATGATCGTGATTCAATCATCTCCTATACCATTATTTCTCATGATCACCACATTATATTCTTATTAGCGATGGGGGATATGATTGAATAAAACATGAAATATCTTCTTCATGGGAGTATGATAATTGAATTCACATGTGAAAATAGTCTGTCATGTCTAATAGTCATCATATGTAAAAACATGCATGATGAACATATATTTTTTCTCGATCGATCACCATAGCCTCATTAAATCAACACTCCAAATGTGCTTCTGCATTATCAATTCAAAGCATACTTAAACACATTAAAATTGAGGGATTACTAGCTATTTTTTGAACCTTAAGACAAAATGAATATCATTGATGAAAGAAGGAAGGAAGGAGACAGAAATAAATTAAAAGTAAACATGTGGAGAGAACCAATGATAATGTTTTTTTATCCATGATTCAATGTTGATGGAATTATGAATTAAAAGATATAATAATTATAATAAATATCCTCAATCCTTGATAATATATAAATTATACTAGTAATACACTCTATCTGGGAATAAATTTGGTGCGTGATTGATTTTTGTTCATTGCATGAAAAATCCAACAGGAATAAATCCAAAAAATAAAAAATACATAGAGATGGATCTATCACTAACAAAGAATGAATCAATATCATATTCATTGGAGAGATTCATGATTTCCATGGGGCCACTGAACAATAGATATCAATCCATCTATGTTCATCCATGGAGTCTCTTCCACCAACTATTCTCTAAAATCCAATGTTATGAGACCAACAATGAAATTTTATTGTAACTGAATTTATCTATATGTTTCTTACCTCTATACATCATCAATGAAAAATTATTTACTAATTTATTTGTTATATATGCCCATGATGGATTTTTTACAAAATCTAAATTCTTATAGAAATTATGTAACACAAAGGGTAAAATCAACTTTTTGGAATCAACGATGATCTCAAAATTCTGATGTTACGATTTTTTTTAGAAGTTATTCCGGTTTTTCATAAAAATTATTCATCCATTATTTTAATAGTTTTAATATATTTCATATATAAATTCCGAGAAAAAAAGGATTCAAAATCACATATCTTCTCAGGGACTAGCCTCAAAAACGTATTTACATATATTCATATTCATAACAAGGAACAACAAAACCATTGCATTAGAGGTTTCAATAGATTCATTAAATATGATATTAGTTATTTTAGGAAGTGATACACAATTTTTACCTCTTTTTTGATATGTAATATTATATGACATAAGGATAATATTATATGAAATAACTATATATGTTTAATATAATATAATATTAAGAAAAAATGATATTGATAATAGTTATTGAATATAATAAACATGTAATTCAATGATATTCCATAACTAATCATTGTGTATCGTTCAATAAGATAGAAAATAGTGCGAAACATCACATATGTTATATATTATATCAATAAGATATATATAAAAAATTATTTTTCAATTTATAAATGTGTATTGATATATATGGTTTTAGATTATTATTAGATGAATTAAGAATTAATTTATTTTTAGATTTAAATTTTGAATTGTCATTATGTGAGTATGAGATATTAGTTTATTGGTCAAAATATGAAAATATCCATTGTCAAATTAAAATATTGAATGATTATAAAATTCATATAATTTTTATATCCTATAATGAACATTTTTATTAAAAAAGTGAGTATTTTTAATCAATATAAATAATGTATAAAACTTATTTTAAACATTGTTATATTTTTTTATTCTATTTATTCAATGGCATGAAACCATAGAGCTGAAATGATGTACTTAAGACACTTTTTAAATGAGTACATGGTTCTATTGAATAATATAATACATTTTCAAATAAATGTTCATCTAGTTATGAAACACCAATTGATGTCTTATTTAATGTTAGTTCGAAGAATCATTAACCTGGAAGTATAATGATGAACTTGAGATTGATGAATCGATTATTGTATCGTAACATTGATATTAACAGAATACATTGAATACAATAAACCATTAACTAAATGAGATTTGTAATCTAATCATTATGTATTGTTCAATATAATAGATAATAGTTCCAATCATATCCTAATATATAGATTATGTTAGAAAAGTATACATATTTTTTTCAATTTTTAGTTATCAATTTTAATATTTGGTTTCAAATCCCTGAAAGTGTATTTTGGTATATTTATTTAATTTATAAATTTGTTTATAAGTAAGTTAATTTTAAAGTGTTAAAGAAAATTAATTAAGAGTTTATAAATTAGCAATTAAATAATCATTATTAGAACATTAAATTTTAATACTTATCATCTTTTTTCAAATTATTTTGTGTGATTAATAAATTAAAAGGAAAATATTTATTTGTACTTTATAATTTTAATTTATAAAAATGTTTATAAATAAAAAAAATCCAAAAATATAAATTATAATTTCCCAATTATGAGTTAATCATAATTAAATAATATAGTTAATAAAATTAGAGGCCTTATTTAAGAAATTATTTGAACCATGAAATCATTTGTTCTCTAAATTTTGATATCATAAACCATTAAATTAAAAGTATATGATATGTAGATAATGTAAAAAATGACATATCAAATGTTTATATTTAAACTATTATCATAAATTTAATGTAAAAACCATATAAATAATAATATGAAGAATTTCATATTAGAAATGAATATAAAAATATTATATTTATTTTATAATTGAATATCGATAATATATGCATAATTATAAAATATTTATAACATCGTTATTTACAAATTGTTTATAAATTTTTTTCTCATGAAAAAGCATATTAATGGTACATTATTTAAATCATTCAAAATATAATTTATATTTATAAAATTTTAAAATTTTTAATGGTTGCATTTCTTAGTTCAATGTGTATTTTTTATTCAATAAATATTTATAAAAGTATATATGATGTTTCATTCTATGTATGATTGTAGTTTTATTTTCCATATTCTTTAATTTTAGTTTTTTTTATGTTATGATATTGAATTATGTACTTCATTATTAATTATAAATATTAGGTTTTGTAATTATGATGTAACTAATGTCTATTGTAAGAAATTTATCATTATGTTTATGTATTTTATGTTTGATTTCTCACCAATCAAGTGAAGTATTCATTATATATAAAAGTTAATTTGAGCTATCTATTGTACCTACAATACTTATACATTGATTTTTATATTCATATAATCTTGGACCATTACAAGAATTTTGTTCATATACCATATGCTTTGACTGAATTTTGATATTAATGAATATATATTTATTTTAATATGGTTTACTATAATATGATATGAAGCCATCGTCTTTTGCGATCAATCACAATGTTTCTTAAAACAACATGATATTCCCCAATTGGATTGTCATGATGATTTTATAATTTCTTGGTATTATGTTGATATTCTTGTTCAATAGTCATTCTATTTATTTAGTTTTGTTGATGATGATGATTTGATTTTTTCATGGTCTACAATTCAGTGATGTTGGTCTGTTATAGTCATGTATCTTGTGGTTATCGTTCTATATTAACAGTTGGAGAATATTTCAATGATGGAAGTATATTTTCATCAGTTTATTAGTGCAATAAATCTAATCATATTATTCATTCACAAAATAACCTATCGATGTGGGTGTTTTTACAATATTGTTGTGTCGGTAGAGTGAAATTGTTGATGAGGAGAATTTTGAGCAGGGTGCGATCAATTCGTGGTGCTTGGGTTAAGGAAGTGACCCATATGTCTTGCCGTATATTTTGAATTTGTTTCTTATTTTTAATGATTATATTAAAAAAAATTATTTTTAAATTTGGGGATTTGTTATTTGTATATGTTCATAGTAAACTGATTTGATTTATAAAAATTACCACAAAAATATTAAAGTTGTATGTTTTAGTCATATTGTTTTATTGGATGGAATATAATTAAAAACTAAATCATTACAATTGAGAATATATTTAAAGGAATTAAAATTCTGTAATATGGTGAGAAAAGATATCCCAATAAAATACTATATGTCAGATCCCTCCTAATGGGGGAACCAGTCATTACTTCATTCATCTAATCGGGAATCTCATACTAATTCTAGGTTCCCCTTGATTATCATGTGAACATAAAGTATGTTGTGGGTTACACATATAGTATTTTGGGATTATTCATATAAATTTATTGTATTAAGACATAATAGGTAGATAGTAATATGATTAGTTTATTGGATGAAGTCTATTGTGTTTATCTATATGTTGGATTATGTAGGAATTTATCAGCTCAACTATTCATGAGTGATAAATGATTTTATTTTAATCATTGAAATCAAAAATATATATGTGACTAGATAAAATATAAAGTGAAATAATTATTAGTGAAATATGGATCATTCCCATTAATGGATATAAATAATTTTAAAATGGAACACCATTTTAGAGTGATCACATTTAATAGAAGACCTTATTAAATGAACATAGACGTGATATGAACCTGAAAAGTAATATATTGTAGATTAATACCATAATCACCCGTAGAGTAAAATTTCATATAAATTATAAAAAAGGATAATCATAAATCAAGTAATTCCATAGGATTGTATTTAACATTGGAAATGTTTTTATGTTGGAAAATATATGAGTTTATAAATCAAATTTGTGAGTAAAATACTATTCAATTCATTATGTTGTTGAATCGAAAATCATATGATAACCATTGACTTCATATATTAAATTATATAAGGAATTATATGAAAAAAAATTAATCATGTGTATAAGAATTGTAAGAAACTTTTGGATTTTTTAAGCAGACTAAGGAGTGAGAGTTTTTGTTCCATTTAAGATTTTATTTTATCAATTTTTTGGTGGGTCGGTCTCATTGTGTAATACATTGAGAATGTGCATGATGTTATAGATTTATTTATAAAATGTAATGAATGTTATTTTATTTCCCATTTTGGTCACACCCTAATGTTCCTTTTTCTACATTTGTCCCTCTATCTAGGGTTATTCATGATTGGACATGTAGGGGTCACATAGTTATTATGTTTGGTCTATGTCATATCCCCATATGTTGAAGAAATAATGCCTCAAGTTCAATGGTCCGAGCCATAAATTTTTCTAGCAAGGTTTGATCCCTTTTATCATGTGTATTAGTGATCAACCCAAAGGGGCCTCAACATAGTGCTCCTAATAGGAATTCATCATGATTGGGATGTGGACTGTTTATAGTGGTTTTTGTTTATTTTTAGGGGCCTATTTTTGAACCCCATTACGGTTATTTGTATTTTCTTAGTCAAGATAATAGAGACACACTTATTTTGACCACACAGTATTTCCACATTTCCTTCCATTGGTATGGGTCTAGTAGAAATGGTTTGTTGTGTCGATGCAAAGTAAGTACTTCCCCATTATCCTATTTATTATATACCTTTTTATAATATTTGGTTCACTCAGTTATACTTTTTGGGAGAAGAATCCATCAAGGATTGGTTAAATTGTCCCTCAACATGGAGAGATGGTATGAATCTTATAGATTAGGTATTATGAGAGGATTCTTACAATATGAACATATTAGTGGTTTTTAAAATCACATAGGGCCTATATACAAATAATATTGGTTATGAAAGGTTTTATATTGTTCTTGGTGACAATAATATTTAGGAACCACAAGTTTTTAAAATAATGGGTTTTCAAACTAACGATGGGCTTGGTTTTTCAGATGAAATTTTATGCATTAATTATTTATTGGGTTTTGGCCTTTATTTTTTGTATTTGAATGTGGTTGGGTTTAATTTATTAAATAGTGGGTTGTTTAAAGAGGGAATTAATGTTTGGTTCCATGCTTTGATTTTTAAATAAATGAAATTATAATTGGATTTCTTCATGTTATTTCCATAGGACCAAATAAATATTTATTAAAATATTGATCTATGATATATGATAAAACAAATAAGGCGATCCATTATAGTTTTTATTAATAAGCTAAGTTGAAATGTTGATATTATGTGAGTTAACTGAATTATCCTTGATATGGTATTTTTTCTATATTCCATTATGGACAAATAGGAGGCATCTTATATGAAGGGTGTTTATCGGTATGCGTGCATTATATTTCATGGTTTTTTAATTTTTTCCTATCACTGATATTATAATTTATTGATTTCATAATTTCTATTACTCAACATTCTTGGTTATTCAAGGTAACTGTTTGTAAATAGGTATGGAAATCTAAGACAAGTAGAATTAGTAATGAAATTCACATCCAAACCTCAAAATATTAAAAATAATGATGTAGTAATTTTTTTTGACTTTCATGATATGATTTTAGTGCCATCAGATGGGTCTCACCACACGACATTGATAATAAATTCAATCCTTAGTGGAATGTATGATGGTGTTGATTCCATCAGATAATTTTTACTATACCAATTGGACATGGAAATCTCTCCTTTGAATCTTATATGCATAGATGAATACAGAATGTTTACTCACAATATTGGATATTATCTTATGTTTAAATAATCATTTTTTCTTTTTTTACATCCATGATATAAGTTATTCTCTTCCATTATCTTAGTAATTTTATTACTATTTATATCTAGATTTTATTTATTATCCAGAGTTGATTCTATTAAATCTTATTTTTTACTCATGAACTAATTTACATAAAATAGTATATATTTTGATATGAGTTGATTTTTTGTAATCAAATAGTTTTCACCATATTTGGGTATTTTCAATTATTTTAGAAACAAAAATCCTTCTCTCTTGGTTGAAATAACATGTGATTTAAAAAGGGGAACTAAAAATAAGTAGTTTATCAATTTTATTATATTTATGTAATTAATATAGAAGAGATGAAATTTTTTGTTTTACATTAAATTGTACATTTTAAAAATAGGGCATGAAATATAATATTTTAAATGGATGATTTTATCAATTTATGAAATTAGTTTATTTAAATACCTTCGGTGAATTGATTTCATAAACAAAATGTTTATATTAAAAAAATTCGTATTATAATCAAAGGGGTTTATTTTATAAGGTTACACATGAGTTATGTGAAAGATACATACAATGAATTTTTTCTTATACTTATTTATATTCAAGGATTTTTTCATATTATTATCTGAATGTTACTGCCCTAGGGTTAATAGTCTATGTTTTGTTGTGGTGCTGAGAAAAAGGGTAATTTCCTGAATCTTTCAGATGGGAAGTCATATGTTTTTTTGTTGATATTTCATTTATCAATTAAATTACTCACTTTTATCGATTATTTTTCAATCTACTGCAATTTTTATTGCTTTTTATATTATGTTTTCTTATTTTCTATTGAGATACCACATTGGGTATGGAAAGGATTTATTTTTGGTTAATGAGTTATTTTTTATGTTATCTCTTATTTAGTACCATTTATTATGAAACTATTCATATTGTATTTTTGACCATTTCGTATTGAAAGGGGTAATTACATAATTTTAATTAGATGGTCCATGTATTATATGTTTCATCGGAATAATTTTTCCAATTTATGAACAATTGATTCCCAAACACAATCATTGATCATATGGTTAGCTAAAATTCCCTTTAGAACCTAGAAAAGCATGGGTCGGGTTCCCAAATCATGGATTTAATGTATTTCTTCCTGAAATTATAGTATTTTAAAAGAGTTTTATTTACATATTTGGGAGGAGTGAAGGTATATAAGTGATGATATAGTCATAACATATGAGGTATATGATAAGGGTCTTCCGATAACACTTTAAAAGTAAAACTATGAGATTCAATGGAATTTTTTGAATGTTTAATTCCTTTCATGTGTTGGATTTGTAGGATCGAAATATAGTATGAGATGCTCAATATACAAGAGGGGGGGTGAATTGTATACTTTAAAAATTCCTTTGGAACCTTTAAAGTTAGTTAAGATTAACTATGTTTTCTTTAAGCAAAGGAAAAGGCTAAGTTTAACAAGGTTAAACTAAGAAAATTCACAACACCTCTCAACACCAAATGCAAACTAGGAAAGAGATTCCAAATGAGGATTCCGGAAATATGGTTCTGGAAATTGAATCTTAACAAAATATTACAATATGAGATTCTACCTTAAAGCGTATAGAATCTAAATGAATCAGAGTACAAGTAAGGAAGTATAAGAAAGTTATACTTTCCTTATGATACAAAATGCAGTGGAATAAGAACAAGTAGTAGAACTACCTAGTAACACGATATAAGTCTTTTAACCCAAAGAGAAGGGTATCCAACAACCTCGGATAAAGGTCCCTTGATTTATACTTTCAAGAAAGTCTGTCTTACCCACACCAGGGTAAGCCCTCGATACTAAGATCGGAGTCTCTATCTTGCTATCCCCGCAAGCCCTCAACTTCAAGGTAGTTGGCAACCTCTGTCTTCCTCGGCAAGGAATCCCTCGAACTTTAAGGTAGTCGGCACCTCTGTCTTCCTATCCCCGGAAGCCCTCGAATGTAATCACCAACATTCGGAGTCGCACGAAGCTTTGAGAGTTAATAAGAGCCTATCTCTCTAGAAATCACTTCAAGCAAATTAGTCAGCCGTTCAGTACTTTCATCAACCATCAGCTTCGAGCTCTTTCAAATGAGCTCCTATTTATAGGTAAGGTCGGCTCCTTCTCCAACGGTCATATTTACCTTAAAGATCGGAGGGACCTGTACACGTGTCACTTAGACAACAGTTAATAATAAACAGAATGGACGACATCGTTTTATAACAAAACAAGAATAACAGAATGTACGACATCATTTTAAACTCTAACATAAAAATTAGGAATGAAAACTTCCGAGTGAAGATTCGGAGTGTAATGAAAATAATAAAGAGTAGACAAATTATAGAGATGTAAGAAATATAAACGTTCGGAGTCTAACAAAGATATTTTTCGGATTCTGAATTAAATCAGATTGTGTAAAACAAAGATACTCAAATTCTGTTTAATAGGTGGATTCGGAATGAGAATTCGGAATAGGAATTTTTCATCAGGAATCGTAATGAGAATTCATCATCAGGATTCATAATGAGAATTCTTCATCAGAATTCTTAATGGGAAATCGGAATAATATTTCTTCATTAGAATTAGTAATGAGAATTCTTCTTTAGAATTCGTAATGAGAATTCTTCTTCTGAATTCGTAACCTGAATCTGGAATAGAACTTAGTCAGAGTTCATATTCTGAATTCGGAATGAGACTTCCTTATAGTTCTTATCCAGAATCTGAATCCTAAAACAGAATGCTTTATATCAAAGTTTCAATGATTCCGAGAATATGAATCTGAATCTCATACTTAAGAAAAATATGGATAAAATATGATAAGGATAATTTTACTTATAAAAGCGAATATCCTTAAGAAAGCAACTTTCCTTAAGAAATCAATTTTCCTAAAGATAAGGTGTTTGTGATTTTCAAAACAAGAAGGAATGGAAAAGTCATAAGTAAAACCTTATTGTCTCAACAATCTCCCCCTTTTTGGAAAGCACAAACATCCTTACGAAAAAGCTATTCTAAGAAGAAGGAAAAAAACCTTAAGTCTTATCTCCCTTTGCTTTAAGGATATTGATGAATACGACTAACTCCCCCTTAGGCTTTGAAACTCTAAGGATCATATTCATATTTCGAGAGTGAAAAATAAGAATGTCTTCTTTAATGAAAAAGATCCCCCTTAAACAAACTCTTATTGGAGTTTTTTTTAAAGATCTTTTTCTTCTCCCCCTATGATAAACTCTTATTAGAGTTCTTCTTTTTCTTAAGGATCTTTTCATTCTCCCCCTTTGTGATTTTCAAAATGAATTGGAGGGAATGGAAAAACATAACAATGTACCTGATATATTAGTAATGACAACAAACGAAACAAGAAGTACAAATTTCATTAAATTTGAAATCTCGACCACAAAGAAATAAAATTACAACAAAAAGATCGGATTGGGTTATTTTGGATCTTTTTCCTTTGACATGAGCCCCTTTAGAATAGTCTTGATCTTCTTTAGGTCTTGATGATCTTCTTCATCTTGCTTCTCTAAGGTAACTATTCTTTCGGATTGAGCTTCAATCTTTTCGTCCTGGGCTTTTAGCTTTTCTTCCTGGGCCTTGATCTTTTCTTCCTGATCCTTCATCTTTTCTTCCTGAGCCTTCATCCTTTCTTCAAAATCAATCCGATGATCCCTTTCAAATTTCCAATTCTGAGAAACAGAATTCAGTTTCCCATTCAGATCCTTGACTTCTTGAATCCGGAAGTTCTTTTCTTCAGTCAGCTTTTCTTCAAAGGAGGAAGTCAGCTCATTTATCTTCTTTCCCTCGGTCTCAGAGGCATCTTTAACATTTTCTTGAAACTCATAGAACATCATCATTTCTTCCACAATCTTCTTTGACCAACTTGTCATCCTCTTACAAGACCTTTTATGAGCTTCGTAACCAACAAAGAATGTTTTGAACTGAGCCTCAATATCAACGCACTTATCCATAACCATAGATACGGAGTCTGTTTTCTGATTCAACGCATGTTGGAGCATCTGGAATCTTGAGTCGATACTAGAGAAGGTCGGAATGGATCCCACCAACTTCATTAAAGACTGGACATCAAAATCATGCCCCAACGAGGATGACTCCGAATCTTAAATCTTACTTGGAGAGTTTTCTTCCTTAATAATCTCCAACTCTCTCTTTGAAGAACTACCAGATTCCTTTCTCTTCCTTTCTTCTGAGCTCGGAGTATCGGCAAGAATTTGCTTCCCCTTATCTTTTTCCGGAATTGAATGATGTTCCGGAGTTCTCTTCTCACTATCAGAAACTTGAACAACATTATCTTCATCAGCGACTTCCTGATCCCCTAATAATTCCTTCTGTGCAACATCAAGTAAAAGATGTTCTTTTTCTCCATGATAAGAAACTTCTTCTTCTCCTTTCTCTTCTTCCATTGCTGGTGTAACTAGCTTCGAAGATTCTGCTTCCGATGTTCGGAGTGATAAGTGTTCCGAAGGTGTCCCCTTGTAATCATCTACTTGTTTCAGCACATCTCCTGTTTCACCACTTCCTTCAACACCCTCTTCTACTTGTTCCACTTTCTCAACTTCCTCATCTTCCTCAGTATTCTTAGCAACAACCTCTTCCGGAGCAGCGAAATTCCTTCCTGGAGTCTCAGGTAGAGATTCCAGGGAGAAAGATCTCGGAACTGGAATAGTTGCTGAATCCATTTCCTTGAATTTCAACAAAGCCTGAGCTACCTCAGCCTCAGACATCTTCTTCTTGATCTTCTTTTGTTTAGCTTGTTTTTCATGCTCATCAGCAGTTTTCTCTTTCAAAGCCTTAGCCTCCGCAGGGTCCAATCCGAACTGCGGATCCCCTTATTTCCTTTTCTCTTTATCAGCTCTCCACTTTGTAACAACCTCATCAGGATAGGCTTTCTTCTTCTTTGGCTTTGGAGGCGCGGAGTGGACTTCCTTAGACTTGGGATTCTCGGCTTCTACTAGAACTTCTTTTAGCTTTCTCTTCTTTACCGGTTTAGAGGATTCCGGATCAGCAACATTCGGAGCCACTTCTTCTTGAGCAGGTGGATCAATAAACTTTCCAGATTTCTTGTCAAAAGCTACATCCATTCTTTTAAGAGTGTCATCACTAACCAAATTTTTTTTTCATACCCTCGGCTTAGATCTGCAAGCCTCCTTGAAAGATTCAAGGCACCGAACTATCAACTTTGATAATATTGCTGGGTACATTATGATCTGTGCTTTGAGATTTCCTTTCTTAAGATTCTCAAGGGTTATAAGAATATGCCTCATGAAATTTAACTTCCTTAGATTTATCAGGAAATCTAGGATATAGATCTCACTCTTCTTCAAGATGTCTTTATCGCCTTTCCTCGGTACGATATGTCCTTGCACCCATAATTCAAGAATCCTAAAGTTTGTAGATAGACTTGCAATCTTTGGAGCCTTGTCATCTGCCAGTCCGAGAGTTTTTAAGGATTTTTCCTTGTCGAAGATACCCTTATAGTCTGGTAAAACGTGTAAAATAAACTCTGCTTCTCCTTCATAAGATAATCCTACCATGCTTGCAGCCTTGGTGTAAGAATGTTTGTAGGTCTTTCCATACGACTTTAAAGAAAACTTCTCCCTATCATATTCTTTAAAGAAGGAAACTGATTCATAAAACTCAACAAGTAAATCTGAGTATACTTCATCTTGATTCCCGGTTTTTGACACCGCCACATCTTCCCAGCCATTCAACTTAATATTCTTTGAGATAAGGGAATCATAGTTGTTGAAGAAATCCGGATGGAGTAATCTTTATCTGTAAACTAACCACTGAGAAATAGGCTTGGTTGAAGACATTTCTTGAGTAGCTAACTCCGCAGACATTCGGATTTGTAATCCTCTGAGAAGTTCGGAACGGAGAAAACTGTGGTTCGGAACGGCCTTAAAACAGAGGGGCAGAGCTTCAGCACGCGAAAGCTTGAAACCGATGTGGGACGAGAAATTCGTTCCCCTTTATATAGGCAACAGGATGACAGTTCACCTTCCACGGTTGATCTAACAGTTTAGAATGAACTGAGATCAAATCTGACAGGTGATAACATTGAATCCGATCTTTTTGAGGTTTTTATTTAAGAAAACTATAATCCGAAAACATAATACAAGAAAATTCTTGCAAGTAAAATATGACTACGAAAACTTGAGTAAGGAAATCATACCTTTCGGATTGGCTTAGGAAAGTTATTCGTAATGGGTAATATAATGATGACCAAATAAAAACTTTATTACGAAAAGACAAAGTTTGCAAAATTTCACTTATGGAAAACAAACTTACTACGAAAAACTTATGAAAAACTCAGTATGAAAAGCTTATTAAAAAAACGTAGTACGAAAAACTATGAAGGTTCGGTACGAGAATCTAGTTATGAAAGTACCAGTACGAAATCTTCCATTCTAGATGTTTTCTATATGAATACTTCTATTCCAGAAGTATTTTGTATGGAAATATCCATTCTGGAAAACTTTCATTCCGGAAGTTCCATTCCGAAAATCTTCATTCCGAAAAATTTAAAAACAAATTTTTGAAAGGGAAAAAACATTGTTAAACAACCAATCAAATGTACTCCCCCTATGAAAAGGAGTTTATTACTGTAAGGAGACTTTTTCAACAGAATGTTAATTAAGAAATATTACCTTACGGTTATCATTCCTAAATTCTGTTTAATATATTCAAATCTATCAGAAGGCAAAGATTTTGTGAAAATATCAGCAAGTTGATCTTGCGTTCCGATAAACTGAAGAATAATATCTCCTTTGAGTGTGTGATCCCTAAGAAAGTGATGCCTAATATCTATGTGTTTTGCACGGGAGTGATGTGCAAGATTCTTACTGAGAGCAATGGCACTTGTGTTATCTCACAAAATTTGAGTTTTAGTAAAACTCAGGCCATAGTCTGTGAGTGTGTGTTGCATCCACAACACTTGAGCACAACAACTTCCAGCTGCTACATATTCAGCTTCAGCAGTGGAGAGTGCTACAAAATGTTTCTTCTTGCAGGACCAAGAAACTAACGAATCTCCTAAGAAATGACAAGTTCCGGATGTACTTGTTCTATCCATTCTACATTCAACAAAGTCAGCATCAGAAAAGCTTTTTAGAACAAAATCATTTCCAGAAGTATAAAATAATTCTAGATCCATGGTTCCCTTAAGGTAGCGAAAAATTCTTTTTACTGCCTTTAAATGAGATTCCTTAGTATTGGATTGATATCTTACACATAAGCATACTAAAAACATTAAGTCTGGTCGACTAGCTATTAAGTAAAGTAGACTTCCTATCATACCTCTAAAAGATGTTTGATCTACTGGTTTCCCAGCTTCATCAAGATCTAAAGAGTTTGAGGTACCAATGGGAGTACTTATACTCTTAGTGTTGTCATAACCATACTTTTTCAGAAGATCTTTAATATACTTATGTTGAGATATATATGTTCCTTCTGGTTTTTGAGAAATTTGAAAACCAAGGAAAAATGTTAACTCACCCATCATACTCATTTCAAACTCAGATTTCATTAGACTTGCAAAAGAGTCAGTCAAAGATTGTAGAGTTGAACCAAATATAATGTCATCAACATAAATTTGAACAATCAAAACATTTTTCTTATCTTTCTTTATAAAAAGTGTTGGATCTGCATTTCCCTTAGCATAGTTGTTTTGAAGCAAAAATCCAGTGATTCTATCATACCATGCTCGTGGAGCTTGTTTAAGGCCATACAAAGATTTAGTAAGTCTAAAAACATTATTAGGATGTTTTGTATCTTCAAAGCCAGGAGGTTGTTCAACAAAAACTTCCTCTTGAACATAACCGTTAAGAAAAGCACATTTCACAACCATTTGGAAAAGTTTGAAATTAAAGAATGCTGCAAAGGCAAGTAGAATACGGATAGATTCATGTCTAGCTACTAGAGCATAGGTTTCTTCATAGTCTATTCCTTCTTGCTGATTATAGCATTTAGCAACAAGTCTAGCTTTATTTCTAACAGTGACTCCATTTTTGTCACATTTATTTCTGAACACCCATTTTACTCCAATAACAGAAGTTTCCTTAGGTCTTTCAACCAATGTCCAGACATTATTCCTTTCGAATTCATTTAGTTCATCTTGCATGGCTTTAATCCAATCATCATCACCTAAAGCTTCGTCAGTGCTTTTAGGTTCTAATTGGGAAAAAAATTCTAGATGTTCTACTTCATTTCTTAAGGAACTTCTAGTCCTTACAGTTTGATTTACATCACCAATGATACTATCACTGGGATGATTCTTAAGAAACACCTGATTTGGGTTTTGTAAAACATGTTCATCAATATAAGGTAGAAAGTCTTCTAGGGTAAATGTTTCAGAAGTATCTTCTAGAACAATTTCCTTATCAGAAGGTTCTTCTATCAATGGTTGATAATTAGTTTTTGAAAACACATCCGAAGATGTAAGTTGAGATGGTTTAAAAACAAAAGGATCTGAATCATCAAATTTTACATGTACGGTTTCCTCAACAGTGCAAGTATTTTTATTAAAAACTCTAGAAGCCTTAGAGGTTGTGGAATAACCTAAGAATATTCCTTCATCGAATTTTGGTGAGAATTTATGTAAGTTATCTTCAGTATTCAAAATGAATACTTTGCAACCAAAATCTTTGATGTAGGAAAGTCTTGGTTTTCTACCATTCCATAACTCATAAGGAGTTTTATTAAGATAAGGTCTAATTAAAACTCTATTTATAGTATAACAAGCAGTACTTACAGCTTCAGCCCAGAAATGTCTAGCAATAGAATATTCACTCAACATGGTTCTAGTTATTTATTGAAGAATTATATTTCTTCTTTCAACTACACCATTCTGTTGAGGAGTTCTTGGTGCTGAAAAATTGTGAGTAATACCTTTCTTACTACAAAAAGTTTCAAAATCAGAATTTTGGAATTCTCCTCCATGATCACTATGAATAGTTTTCAATGGAAGGTTTTTCTCATTTTTAACTTGAGCTCTAAAACTTTTAAAATGAGAAAAAGCTTCAGATTTCTTTGCTAGAAAATAAACCCAAGTAAATCTAGTGTAATCATCAACTAGAACAAACACATAGTATTTGCCTCCAATACTTCCAGTTTGTGTTGGACCAAAAAGATCCATGTGCACTAACTGTAATGCATCGGTTGTTGAGACTTCACCGATTGACTTAAAACTAGATTTATGTTGCTTTCCATATTGACAAGGATCACAAACTTTAGAAGAATCAAATCTAAGCTCCGGTAGATCCTTAACTAGTTTCTTCTTAGAGAGTTTACATTGGTTCATATGATTACAGTGACCTAGTCTTCTATTCCATAACCAAGAATGATCTTCTATTGCACTTAGGCAAGGTAAATTTTGGCTTCTAAGATCTTCTAGGTTCAAAGTGTAGACATTCTCTTGCCTATTGGCTGAGAGAATAAATTCTTCCTTGGAATTGTGTACTAAACACTTATCATTCCTAAAATTCACAAGGTAACCTTCATCACATAAATGACTTATGCTAATGAGGTTGTGCTTAAGACCTTTAACAAAAAGAACATTTGAAATCAAGGTTTTACCTAAAAGGACAATATTACCAATACCGACAATCTCTCCCTTAGCATTGTCTCCGAAAGTTACCTTTCCTCCTTTCGTATTGATAATCTTTTCAAAAAAACTTTTGTTACCAGTCATGTGCCGGGAACATCCACTATCCATGTACCATATATTGTTGCTGGTACTTTCTTTATTATCCTGAAATCAAGAAGAAAATTAGACTTTCGGAATCCAAACTTGTTTGGATCCGAGATTTCCAGAAAATAAAATTTTAGGTACCCACATCTTCTTAGAAAAGTAGGCTTTGTGAAATCCTAGGGACTGGGTTTTGTTTAAAGAACAATTCTTTGCCCAGTGACCACCACATTGAAACTTGGTACAAAATGGGGCACTATGAGGAACAAAATAATTGTTACTGAAAATAGGTTTTGCATGGGTATAACCAAATCCGGATATATTTCTTAAAGGTCGTATTTGAGAATACATTTTATCAAAATTTTCCTTACCGTGGGTAATGTTTGATAAACACTTCTTTAAGGAGAAAATATCAGACTTGAGTATTACAACCAAGTTTTTATCCTCAAAATCATTAGTTTTAGAACTAGAGTTAGGCTCGAAAACATTTTTCTTAGAAATTTCTTTCTCTAATTCTTTAGAAAGTTTATTCTTCTAAGAACTTACTTCCTCAAGATTTTTTGAAACACTTTCAAAATCAGCATTTTTCTTATAAGGATATTTAGAAAGATCTGATATCTCTTTAGTAAGAATTGAATTCCTAGAGTTTGCCTTATCAAGTTTCTTGTTGAGTTTGGAGTTCTCGATCTCAAGAAGTTCAGCAAACCTAGATACTTCTTCATAAGTAGGTAATGTATTTTCCTTATCAGAAGATGATTCTTCATCAGAAGAGTTATAATACTTAATATCATTAGAATTTAAAGAAACATTGGTCAAAGATTCAGCATTTCGTACCTTAGCCATAAAACAATGATTATCAGTAGGTAATCTGGCTATAAGACCAAGATTTATCTGTCCTGATGATTCATAGTCAGAAGATTCATCTGAAGAGTCACCACCACTGGCACTCCAGGTATCATTAGCTTTTAGGACTTTCTTAGCTTTGGCTTTATAATACTTCTTCATGTTCCTGTCTGAATTCCTTTCTTTTCTTTCTTTCTTTTTGAGCATAGGGCAATCTGGTCTAATATGTCCAGCTCTTTTGCATTCATAACAAGTAACTTCTCCTTCTCTCTTATCTTTCCTATCCTTTTTCTTATACTTAGATTGAAAGTTTCTCTATCCAGCTATCTTGTTCATCCTTCGAGCAAGATTTGCTAATTCATTTTCTGAAACTTCACTCTCACTAGATTCGGATTGGAAAATAACTTTCTTAGACTTGGATCTGGTTACTCTTTCAGGAGTCTTAGCTTTCATTTGATTTGATGTAGTAGTAAAAGAAATAGTCCCATTTCCATTCTTTTTCTTGATGTTGTCATCATCTCTCTTCATTCTGGTTTCATGTTGTAGAAGAGTTCCAAATAATTCATCAAGAGTAATTAGAGTGACCTTCCTATTCTCATCTATAGCTGTTCTCTTGGATTCCCACTCATTGGGAATAATATCAATTATCTTGTCCACAAGAGCTTCATCATCTATGCCTTTCTCTCCCATAGATTGTAGACTGTTGACAATAGTCATAAATCTTTGTTGAACTTTACAGATATGTTCACCATAAGGAAAATTGAAGCCATGATATTCAGCTCTAAGATAGCTCTTCTAGTCTCAATCACCATAGAAGTCCCAAAGTGTGTAACCTCTAACTTCTTCCATATACAGTTAGCTGCTTCATAAGAAGAAATTTGGCTATATATATTTCTGGTCATTGAACATAGTAAATTGTTGTGTACCTTATAGTTGAGTTGATATTCTTGCTTTTCCTGGTTAGTAAATGTTCTGACTTCCTTGTCAGGAATTTTGTAATCACCAGTAAGCATAACAAAGTTATCTACACCAGTATTGATAACAAAGGTCTTCATTCGATCTCTCCAGTATTCATAGTCATTACCATCAAAGATTGGTGGTCTTGTCGGATTTAGATTGTCAATTGAACCAACATTAATTCCTGCCATACTAAAAATAACTTTGCACACAAACTTGTTAGTAGCAATGATTCGTAATCACAATGTTCGGAATGGGAAAGTTCGGAATGGATAAATCAGAATGACAAGGTTCTGAAAGATATAGTGAGCAAGAAAAACTTATTCGTGAGTATAAGAATTTCAGAGACCTTCTCTGATAACAATTGTAGGATAGAAATATATTATGAGATGCTCAATATACAAGAGGGGGGGTGAATTGTATACTTTAAAAATACCTTTGGAACCTTTAAAGTTAGTTAAGATTAACTATGTTTTCCTTATGAAAAGGAAAAGGATATGTTTAACAAGGTTAAACTAAGAAAATTCACAACACCTCTCAACACCAAATGCAAACTAGGAAAGAGATTCCGAATGAGGATTCTGGAAATATGGTTCCGGAAATTGAATCTTAACAAAAGATTACAGCATGAGATTTTACCTTAAAGCGTATAGAATCTAAATGAATCAGAGTACAAGTAAGGAAGTATAAGAAAGTTATACTTTCCTTATGATACAAAATGTAGCGGAATAAGAACAAGTAGTACAACTACTTAGTAACAAGATATATGTCTTTTAACCCAAAGAGAAGGGTATCCAACAACCTTGGATAAAGGTCCCTTGATTTATACTTTCAAGCAAGTCTGTCTTACCCACACCAGGGTAAGCCCTCGATACTAAGATCAGAGTCTCTGTCTTTCTATCCCCGCAAGCCCTCAACTTCAAGTTAGTTGGAAACCTCTGTCTTCCTCAGCAAGGAAGCCCTCGAACTTTAAGGTAGTCGGAACCTCTATCTTCCTATCCCCGGATGCCCTCGAATGTAATCACCAACATTCTGAGTCGCACGAAGCTTTGAGAGTTAATAAGAGCCTCTCTCTCTAGAAATCACTTCAAGCAAATTATTCAGCCTTTCAGTACTTTCATCAGCCATCAGCTTCGAGCTCTTTCAAATGAGCTCCTATTTATAGGTAAGGTCGGCTCCTTCTCCAACGGTCATATTTTCCTTAAAGATCAGAGGGACCTGTACACATGTCACTTAGACAACGGTTAATAAGAAACATAATGGACGACACCGTTTTATAACAAAACAAGTATAACAGAATGTACGACATCGTTTTAAACTCTAACATAAAAATTCGGAATGAAAACATCGGAGTGAAGATTCGGAGTGTAATGAAAATAATAAATAGTAGACAAATTATAGAGATGTAATCAATATAAAAGTTCGGAGTCTAACAAAGATATTTTTCGGATTCTGAATTAAATCAGAGTGTATAAAACAAAGATACTAAAATTCTGTTTAATAGCTGAATTCAGAATGAGAATTCGGAATAGGAATTTGTCATCAGGAATCGTAATGAGAATTCATCATCAGGATTCGTAATGAGAATTCTTCATCAGAATTCGTAATGGGAAATCGGAATGAGATTTCTTCATTATAATTAGTAATGAGAATTCTTCATTAGAATTCGTAATGAGAATTCTTCTTCTGAATTCGTAACCTGAATCTGGAATAGAACTTAGTCAGAGTTCATATTCTGAATTCGGAATGAGACTTCTTTATAGTTCTTATCCAGAATCCAAATCCTAAAACAGAATGCTTTATATCAAAGTTTCTATGATTCTGAGAAAATGAATCTGAATCTCATACTTAAGAAAAATATGGATAAAATATGATAAGGATAATTTTACTTATAAAAGCGAATATCCTTAAGAAATCAAATTTCCTTAAGAAAGCAATTTTCCTAAAGATAAGGTGTTTGTGATTTTCAAAACTAGAGGGAATGGAAAAGTCATAAGGAAAACCTTATTATCTCAATAGGATTTATTTTTATTGTTGTGAAAACATATTTCTTTGAAGGATGTTTGAAGATGAAGTAATGAGTTACATGGTCTGGGTGCATGAGTGGAAAATCATGCACAAATTACCTGTATCTTGGAAGGATTTCATTTTTTTGTCATCCATTTATTATTTTTATTAATTTTATCCATAAATCTTATGTATTTATTTTTAATTGATTATAATGGTTTTTATGTGATATTACACACTTTTTGGCCTATTTTACATGCTATCAGTAATAAATTAAGATGATATCTCTGGGTCATTAATATTTGTTAACAATATTGGGTATCACTAATTATGTCATGATAGTATGATTAATCATTGAAAATTTAATCTCGTTTTTTCTGATATTATTTTTTGAAATTTTATATGTTGTTTATAAAATGAGGAGAGTTATTTTATATTATATGTGGGTTTTAAATTAAATGGATTCCTTAGAATTAAATATTTTATATAGTAATAATGGTATACTTAGGGTATATTAATGGGATGATTAAAATATTGAATGTTCTTAAATTTTAACTACTCTGATTATAGTGTTTTGGAAATTAAAATTTGTTAATTTGGTGTAAAATATTATCAAAATTCTGAAAAAATATTTAGATTCTTGTTCTTTCTTAACATACTATTTTTAATATAAACTTTTTTTCCCATGAGATGAATTTGTTTCTATATTATGTTGGACAACATGATATTATGAATTTTTGTTGTATCCAAATAAATTTTAGGTGACATAAATCAATTTGATCATCACTAAATGAGTTCTATGGATGTTAAAAATTAATTATTATTGTGGTACCCAAATTGGAAGGTGTCACCAATTAATTTTATGGGATATCATTTTTTAAATATGGGATTTCCATTTTTTTTCCTTATGTGTAGTTTGATATAATAATAGTTCTACTTATTCCTTCTTCAGATGTTCTAAAAATAATTATATATTCCAAATTATTTACTTATAAGTAATGTATTATAAAATTTATCAATTGTTGGGAAACTATTTTTGATAAAATTTTAGTCAATAATTATGTGAATGAATTTTTTATTTGATATTCAATTTCAAGGAAAAATAAAATGGAGTATTTAATTGGGATTTCGATTTTTATCAGTGGATATTTTGATTATTTATTTTCGTGGTATATAAAATATTATATATTTTTATGTGGCGTAAAATTGGTTATGTTACACATTATATTAAAAATGAAAAAACAATTTCATTTCAAATGATATGGTATAAATTTAATGGTATTATGGTTTTTAATTTAGTTAGGAGTACATTATTTTTTAATTATATGTTTTGTGTTCAAAAATATGGAATCCATTGTCA
The DNA here is from genome assembly GCA_963277665.1 of Viscum album. Taxonomy (NCBI): domain Eukaryota; kingdom Viridiplantae; phylum Streptophyta; class Magnoliopsida; order Santalales; family Viscaceae; genus Viscum; species Viscum album. Next base: position 1,611,818,326 of record OY728147.1, read on the forward strand.
AATATCAGGATAATGAGAAATTGGATATTCGAATTTACTCCATTATGATGGGATACATCATTGTCTTTTGTATTAATCATTTTGTTTCCATTTTTATAATACTAATATTTTGAGTTAGGGAAGGATAATTTATTATTGTGTTGTGAATTCAAACTATGAATGATGTTTTGAAATAGGTTTTTTATGTTTTAATTTTCATATTTTTCATTTTTTTGATCATGTATTTTTTCAATAAATGATTTCCTTCTATAAAATTTTATAATAATTTAATGGGATGGAAAATTTTTATAGTTGATTGTTTGTAATAGATTTTAATATTATTGGGTGGTGAATATTCTCTAATTTTTATTTATTTACAATGGGAGATTTATTTTTTGATGTGTTATAAATATTTTTTTTTATTTTTGATGATTTATAGTACATTAGAATAAATAATGATGAATGTTATTGGCTTTGGGAGATATAATTGTAATGTTTTATGAAGGAAATACTGTTACCTAGGTAGTTCTTGAATTTAGGGTCCTTATTTTGAATCTAGATTAATTTATAGGTGTATTTATTCCTTGACCCATTGTGTTCTTTACTTTATGAAGTTTGGTTGAGGATTGATCCATCTACCCAATGATTGGAATGGAAAACACCTGATATATTTCTTTGTAATTATTTATAGTTTTGGGTGACCCCTTTCCTAGGTGTGACAATAATGTAACCTAGAGGGATCATACCTTGCCCTGAAAATGTGGGAGATCACCCTAGAAATCCAATAAATATTTTACGGTGATAGTGTAATTTGGTAGTTTTATGAATGGTTTTTGTAAATTTTTCGAGGGGTGGTTTTTGGAACCCCCTCAGTGTTGATTGAATTAATACAATGAAGGGAAATCGGGGTTCCCTATTTATCTATCCTATTCCTTCCCTATTCATTCTGGTAATTTGGGTTACTCAGTAAGAGTTTGTAACATATATTCTTGGTAAGGTATTCCCAATTATCATTTTTTTTCTTTTTAAATTTTATTTACATTTTGGTTCACCTTGTTATGGTTTTAGTTAGCCAATTCTACCATGACATTGTGGAAACAACCCAATAGTTGTGTGTTGTTGTGGTGTATCATAAAAGAGGCTTCAATATGGTATTTTAATTCCATCATTTTTAATTTGTACTATGTTTTATAATTTATTGATATTAATTTGGGTTTTTTGATAATTTCGGTTTAGTTGCACTTTGTTTGGGGGAATTAATTGGGTATTATACGATCCATTATAAAGAGACTCAACATTTGTTATGTGACTGTGAAATTATTTTGACAATAATAAAACTATTAATACATTCAAGGATTAAAAGGATTAGTCTCATGAAAATTAGTATCATATATCACTTCTACAAAATAAAAAATAATCATTATTTAAATCCTTATTCATTATAATGGATAAATAGCTCAAATTATCATTAGGTTATTTTAAGACCTAAGGATATAAATTAAATAATTGTTCGATATAAATTCCCAAAAATTAGAGGAATATAAACGGATGAATAAAAGACATGAATCAACATTACAAGTGTGAGCATTATTAAATAAATCAAATCATAAGAATAAGATCATCATCACAATAAAGGGGTAAAAATTTAATGATGTCATGGAATGTTGACTATTCATAACAACTAAACATCAAAAGATAGTTTTGAAATACCACATATAGTTGCGAACAATGATAACATCATGATCATGCATAGAATGTGATCATAAATCGTAAAATTATATTTTTAAACAAATATATTATCTTGTTTATGGATTATATACATAATCTCAAGAGATATATCACATTTTAAATGAATTTTAGGGATATAAAATGTTGTTCCAACATATCAAATCCTAAAATACTCATTATAATGCATTAAACATAGAATGTGATGATATATAAATCATAGTAATGTAATAAACCCATTGAAATGAATTGTTTTCATAATGTTTTTGTAAAGAGTGTAATCAAAAATAATGAAAAATTGTTGAAAAAATTAATAAGGGATATATTATCATTGGAATAATAAATCATTATTGTTTTAATTATAAATAACTCATCAGAATACAAAGCTGTGTTTTCAAAAAATATTTTTATTCTTTAATAAAATTAACAATTGTCTTTTATATACATTAGACAAGGTAAAAAATGTATATACCTAGTGTGAGAAGTGAAATATGTATTAAAGAAATATTTATGGAATCTATGGAATTAAAAGATAATAATAATTTAGGACAAAATATTAACCAAAAATAATGAATTGTGGTGAAGAATCCACTTTCCTTAACTCCCACTTTATTTCATCAATTTTCAACCTCGAATATAGAAATATAGATTTATTGTAACATATATTGAGAAGTAAAATTTTCTCATTGAATTATATATTTTTCCATTATAATTATTTGATTCTATTGTATATTACATTTTTATATAAAAATTGATTTAATTAAATTTTATTGTCTTATTTTGATTTCACTATTTTTGATCAATGTCAATTATGAAAAAGTAAAATTAAATAAAATTATTTTTAATAAAATTAAATAAATATTAGTATATAATATATATTTAATACTATTAAAATTATTAATCTTCAATGGTTGTGGTGATTAGATAAGTGGAAATATTTTCTTAAGTGTTTAAATGACTAATGAGGGGACTTTATCAATACTGGAATAAATGGAATATTGATTTATATATATGTCATAACTATATTCATTAAGAAAGTTCAATAAATATAATATAATTTTGACAAACAACTCAATTAAAATTATAATATTTAATCTGCTATGGAAGAAGTAAGAAGAAAATTATTAGAGGAAAATGAGACAAAATTTGATGAAAACAAATCATCTTCTTGATGTTGCTTCTTTTATATGTCACAAAAATCATCAAATTCAAGGAGTTTAATGACAACAGAACGTCCCTATGGATTCCTATTGGAATATGGAATTGAATTTGGGTAGATATTTGGCATTGTAAAATGGGGAAAGAGAAAATTTACAATGGATGGGATAAGGGTTATTTATAGTTCAGTAGGGGGTATTTTAGGTATAAAATAATTTATTAATATAACCAAATTAAAACATTAAATATATATATTTTAGTCATTGTAAAATATATTTGAATAAAATAGCATAATTTCTATACTTTGAATCACCTTATAATAATAATTTGTTAGTTTAATCAAATGTAAATTCATAAAATATTAGAAAATATTATTTTATTAGAATACTTAAGAGTTTAGAATTTGAAAAATAAAATGTTTCGAAAAAAATGATTATTTATTTTAAATTATTAATTTATGAAATTAAATATATTTTTTGGTTTAACTAAAATTTATTTATTTTATTACATCATTATTACTCCATTAATTATTTAATTTATAATACACTAGTTATGAAAAAACATTAATTTTATTATTCACCAAAAAGTTGATGTATTTCAAAAAATTATCAAACAAATATCCCATAAGGGAAAATTGATATGAAATTTATAATAATGAAATTTATTTTATAAAAATTATTTTAAAACTTATGTAAATACAATTTTCTATATAAATATTTTTATTTTTATGAAACACATTAAAATATAAATTATTATAGAGTGACTAATTTCATTTTTTTTAAATCGATATTTACTTTATGTTATTATAATTATAATATTTTAAAAATTTATTCATTATAAATATTATTTATATCAAATTTTATTATTTTTTGGTCAAATTATTATTCTAACGGTTAGAATAGTATTTCAAATTTTATGGATTCAATTCCAAAAAGTCAGTATACTATTACAACTATCACATTACCTCTTATAAATACCTCTTTATTTCTTCAATCATTAACAACATAAATTGCACTAAGGGATTTACATTTTCATTTTGTAAAAAATTGAGCAGCCTACTAATATTTTGTTACTTCTAAATTATGGTGTTTGTGGTGATGATAATTTTATAATAATGGAATGATACTTATTTTCATAGACAATGTATTCTATTTATTATTTTTTCTGATTTATTATGTTGAATTTTGTGGGTTTAGTTTCTAGAAAATGTCAAGATCTGTAATAATGAAATAAAGCTTCATTGGATTCATTATGAGTTGTATGTATGTAATTTTTTCTAAAATATAACAAATTTATTCTGGAAAAAAATATCATTTATGAAGTCCTTGTTGTTACATTAGGCCCCCTTTTAAAAATTCCACTCCTGAAATTTCCATTCACATTCTCAATTGAGTATAAATAAGTGTACTAATGTTATAAGGTTCCTCTATTTTCGACATGTCCACTTAATATTTATGTTTTAACCTATACACATTTATAAGATGAATTATATTTTTACCTAGAACATTTTCTATATCATCCAAGATCTTTACTCGCTACTCCTCATAAGGGAGGAAATGTTCTAGTTGTACCAACATTTTATTCAGTACATGTGAGGGATCATGTATCCATATCCTCGTGATATATATGAGGAAAACATCATAATGATTTTATATGATCATTATAATTTCTATCTGGTATGACACAACATCCTTGTAATCAAGGATGTCAGAGGGGGAAATGTACCTACGGTTAATCGTCAATTTTTTTTAAAAGGTGACTTTATTCTATGACGAAAATTGAAGGAATTTCTTTATCTATATTCAAACTGTATACACCATCAAATATTTTTATAATATCTCTTCTAACAACAGTCGGTGGGTTTTATATTCTATTGGATAGCTTGAACCTTATTTTTCTTCTCTTCCACATGATTGGGTCCAAATAGATTTTTTTTACAATATCATCCAAAAATGTATAGGTTCATAATGACTTATAATAAAATACAATAGATTGAACAATTTTAATACTTTAGAGGATGTTTTCATGTTTGATAACTCATCTAATTGGATATATTGATCCCATCAACCATTAAATTATATTCAGGTAACCCTCATCATGAAATATTATTTCTAAATAATTTTTGAGATAGGAAATTAGTTTGGGGGTGATAATCCATACAGTAATTTAATTCATTATTTAGAGAATCTGGAATAAATTCTATAATTTAGAATAAAACCATTGATCATGGTCAGAGACGATAAATTGTGGTATCTGATAAAACATCGCTCATTCCAACGTATATATCATAGATTGTTTCTCAAGAAATAAATCTTCCCCAATAGTGATGAATTGGGAAGTCTTTGTGAGTCAGTCCATTAAAATCCAAATTTGATTTACTTTTTTTGATTTATTCATGAGAACAATGACAATGTACATTGTATGTTTCTCCCATTAACATTTTCATATGGGAAATGGTTTGATCATCCCCTTATAATTATATCACTCTCCATTATATTTGATTCATACCTATAACATTATGGTGAACTCATCGATACCATTATTCATGTTACCCCTCCGAATGTACTCTAAAGAATCATGAAACATCTTGTTACATCTATGTTGGATGGAGAAATATGATATATGTGCATTATTAAACTAATATTTATTTATCTTAGTTGAAATATTCACACAATGTATAGTTACGAAATGAAGGAAAACATCTTCATCGATGAGGAATTCATGAATCTTACACTCATTTACAGCTTCAACCTTATTTTAAAGCTAAAAATAATCCCTCTATGTCTCCTTGAGCTTCTATTAGAGATATTCTTTTGAAATAATTTATGAATGGTATGACACATTCCTTAATATTATGATTTCTAGATCCGTCATTTAAATATCATATAAGATAGTGACATTATTATTTTATATGATGGATAAAGTAGTATATTGATCTCTTATAAGATAATAAACTACCTCATTCAACTTTATTGGATAGTAAACAAAAGAGAAATCATGGTCCTCGATAATCTATAAGAATCATAGTTGAAACATGTTTATCTAATTTGTTGTGAGTATACAATTTACACTATTTTTATCTATATATATTTCATACTTCTCAACAAATAGTTATTATTTCTAAATATTCTAGTTGAATATAATATATACTATCTACAGATCAGGTTTATTGTACTTCTACTCATGGATATAAAATTATCATGTTTCATAGAATATAACTTTATAATTATACATCGGTCAAAAAAACATTAATGTATTTAAATAATAACTATATATCACAAAACCTTCTCTACATGATGGTAGTGTGAGAATATTCACACTGATTAGGCACTTCTATAGATCATTAAAGCTTTACATCCATTAGGTTATCCATACAGACAATACCCCTATTTGTGTTATCTTATTTAGAATTCTAAACAATCACGTTATATTTCTCAAAATAACATTATTAGTAGATATCATTGAAAACAATAATATGTATTTCTATTACGAATGAGGATATATGAAACTTTTCAATTAACTTTTTCATTAATAGATCCACCAAAATTCCATCTCTTGTGATATTGTTCCCTAGGAATGTGGTTTTTCTATCAATAATTTTCACATGAAAAACATAGAACATATTTTATCCATTTTTAATCTATGTAGAACAACCACAATATTCTCTTCATGTTCCTCCATACACATGGTCTAAATTATTATATCATCAAAAAAGACTAAAAATACAATAAAGGTATTCTCTAAAGACTCAATTGGAAAAATCCATGAACATTTCATTGTAATTAGTATGTCCTTATGGAAGAACTACGAACTCTTACATTTTATTCCTTATATGGAAGGTTATAATATAAATATATTATTTATTTACCATTATATGATGATATATATAATGAAGACAAATCGTTGAGAATTACTAATCTCCTTGTACTTAATAAAAAATTCACCAATCATTGTAATGATAAACCTATTCATTATGCAGATCTTCTTGAGATACATGTAATTGATGCATAGTTGTATTGAGCCATCTAGTTTCATTAAAAATACAATCGAAATACCATAAAGGGAATAACTAAAATTTATGAAATGTTTTTCCAAATTATCTTACGGCTACCTCATTTGGTCCTTGAGTTTGACCAAGGCCATCCTAAAGGGGAATTTGGAGATATGATTGTCTTCAGGTTTAACAGTGTTTCTTAATTATACCTCATGATATAGGGGAATTATAGGATACTATTCAAAAAATATATCTTTATATTCCATTACAATATACATTTCCTTAATGTTGAAACATTCCATCAAATAGTTCATTTGATAATGGTATTATTGTTTAATAGATTTCAACACACACACTATTTTGGGAATTTCACATACATATTCACAATCTTCCGTGCTTTTCAATGTTTATTTAAGTTGTCTATAATAAGGAAATATATTTCATTTGTGTATGATAAAGGATCATGGAAATGTATGATCTCATTTTATTTTTGTTTTTAATTTCTTTTTTTGTATAATTAAGTTCATTCACAAGTCTCTGTGGAGGATTGGGGGTGTTCTTGGAGATTAAGACACGAAAAGTGGAGAAATGGGGGTTTTCTAGGTAGGTCGTAGGGCATGTGCACGGTTAGTGCTAACCATGTGGATATCCCAGAAAACCAAGAAGGATATTGGATTTTGGAAATGGGAATCTTTATCGTTTGCGCATGGTTTGAAAAACAATGCTTGGAAATTGTGCAGCCCAGAAAAGCGTAAAAATTATATTTTTTCCAATTTGGGTTGTTTAACACCAATACTGGATTTCCTCCTCATTCACCCATCTTTACCCTAGGGATTAATCAAATCTCCCATGATCTCCAAGGGATCAATATCCCTAGTTTCTAAGTCTTTTTTCTTGCCTTTAATTGTGGATTCAAGCTTAAGCTAAGGATAATCCCATCCTAGCTTCTCTTTATAATTTATTGTTTGTATCTTCTTATTCTATCTCTATGAAGCTCTAAAACCCTGCTCTTTGGGTGAGATGTAGGTTGATGATTTAAGGGTTTCTTGAAGTTCCATTAAAATGCTCGATTAAGAGTGTGTTCACCAATAGAATCGTGGTAGGTGATCTATAAGTTATATCTCATAGTTTATTTGATGATTTTTTCATGTGTGGTTTTCTTATGGGGTATCTCTTGGTGTGATTTAATCACCCAATGCATGTTTACATAAAATTTTTCTTTATAAGGTAAATTGTGACCCTCACGATCCACATACAATTTGTCGAGTGTGACGAGACTAAGCTAGGGACACACATGTGTTGTGATGACATTCTCAGACCTCAGGATTTGTGAAGATCAAGTGATATCGTGGGGTATTCATGTATATACCTTAATATACGTGTTTATGTGATTAATAGGATTGGGATATAAGCAAGGTGATGATCCTATTATTGATAATAACCTAAGGTATATTGGTTTAATATGTGGAAATGATTAAATACCATAATGGAATGGATTGTGAGCATGGTAATGAGGACTATTAAGTTTGGCATAATGAAAAACATCCTAGTGAGATTGGTACAATGAATGAATGCTTGGTGAGGTAAGAATAATAAAATGGAATTTGGATAAATATCTAAATGATGTGAAATGTGGTAAATGTGTTAATGGGTTAAGGCAGGGTATTAACCCTCATTTGATTGTTATGGATTATTTTTTCCTTGGGAATTGGATGTGATGTTGGGTAAATGGTTAATGGTTACATATATGTACAAAATGTGAACATAGTGCGATAGTGTGGGTTATTGACTGTGGTTCTACACCCACATGTAGAGTTAGAATGAGGCACTTAACTCCATCTCCTAATGAATGGGTTAGGGATATTACTGATGCTCTATTTCTCTATCGGTTGCATCCACTCGGAATGAGGCTCTGAGGTGAGGTTAGGGATTACATGAGGATGTTGATCATAGCGAGATAGGAAAACTGTGTGTTTCCACATGTATGTAATTAAGATATTTAACTCATGTAACGTTTTGTGTTTGATACAGCCATGATAAATGTGTTGGAAATGGTATGTTGTTGAAAATTGGATGAAATGGTAAGATAAGAAAGTGGTAATAATTGTTGGTAATGGACTTATACTAGTGAATTCGCTTCATCTTTACATGTACACTTATTAAAAAATTTCTCTTTTTCATGCACAATTTTTTATACCAAATATTTTCAAGACATTGTTGGTGGTGGACTACTAAGTTGTACTCACACACTACTCGAGACATTGTTTGGTACCAGAGCAGAGTTTATGTTTTCAATTCAGGACAAGGGAAAGTGCTCTTGCTTGGGAGTTTTGTTAGCATGAGTATGCATTGAGGAGGACCCAGACATGGTTTCCAGACCATTTTGGGGATTTTGTAGTTTGTATTCATTTTGTTTTTTGTGGACTTTTTCACTTGTAGAATGGAATGTCTTATTTACTATTGTACCCGATTGTACCCCATATTGGGGAATGGTTGTTTCTGCATAATCTCGCATTATTTGTTATTATTCCAATATTTTTTTATCTTCTTTTGTGGCCTTCTCTGATAAAAATGGTGTATATTCTCCATAAGTCACTATTTTTATCCCCGCTGCCAGTCAGAAACCATTCGCATATGGGGATGCATGCCTAAGGTCAATTAACCACCCGGCTCGGAGCACCAATTTAGTCGATACTATTTTTGGTAGGATACAAAGTGGTATTAAAGGAGGTCATTATTATCTTTCTATAGAATCATGTTCTTTTTCATGGTAAATGGGATTTATGTTTAGTCGAGCCTAGGTAATGAGCTCATGATTTGGAATATCTAAACCATGTACGAGGGAAAACTCATGTCACCTTGGGTGGGAATTTTTGTTCATTGTTGGGAGATGTTACAATTGATGACATTTCATAACTGGGTAATGAAAATGTTTTATGGTGTGACTGTTTTATGATATTAGGCTTGTGACCTCAATGGTATGAATTCCTGCATTCATTCATCATTTTAGGCACCTATAAAGGGATAGTTGACATGCAGTATGGTATGTACCCACAGGTTAGGTGTGCGCGGCATTAAAGAGAGGATGCAACTTGCATCATGATAGTTGAAAATGGAAAATGTTGTAAATGAAACAATTCTAGGGGGTGAGGATAAAAAAATGATAAATAATCCTTAATGAACTATGTGAAATTACATGTTTTTAATCATGTAATTTTTTTCCTCCTGTTGTGTGAGACTTGTAGTTGCCTATGGGTTTTTACCCTTGAGGACCATGGCCTGTGGTGGGAACGGTTAGGGTGGTCTTTTTTTGAATGTTAAGTGTTGTTGTGATATGTGAAGAGCCTTATTCTTATGATGTTGTGAATGTTTTTTGGTATGAGTTCTAAACATCGTGTTTGGAAATGTAGGAAAATTCAACCCTGACGTCGAGTGTCGATCGGTATAAAAGATGATGTTGTTGAGAACACTCCTCCAATATAGGGGTAGGATAATGTGGTAATCCAAGAATATGGGTAAGATTGGTTCCAAGAAAACATGGCTTGTTTTATACCGATGATCGATCAGGACCCAGGGTAGGTTGCCCCGAGTATGTTTATGTTGACCATAGAGTTTTAGAGGCAGCACCCTCTGACCATTATCATAGAGGGTGTGGAAAAGGCTATAGATTTATAGATTGAGTATCCCCATAAGAAACTTGATCATATAGAGAATCTAGATGGGATGTGATTCAGGTTGGTATATTATATGCTGTGGGGCCTGAAAAAGTGATGGATGAAAATATTTTCTCAAACTGAGCAGGATGAGGGGATTTTGTGGAATGATTTCCGGTAAATTTTTCTCAATCATTTTTACTCAGATAATTTGAGGAATGAGTGGGATTCAGAGTTCATGAGCCTGAATCTAGAATCAATGTCAGTGACTGTGTCTGTTGGATTCTTTACTGACCTGCACCACATGTTTTAAGCATTCGTGGGGGATGAGGCAACAGTTTCCAGGTGCATACAAGAATAATGGAGGTGCGAGATCTGGTCTCATGTGGAAATATTTTTCTTAAATAGGTTTAAAGAGGTAGTGAATCATGTGTTGATCTCAGAATGTTACCTGATGGGTGCCTCAGGTAGTGGGCTTGTCGTTCTAGCTAGGAAGAAAAGTAGTGGATATTACAATGTCCATAATCATTTCTTTAAATGTTTTCAGTAGGTAAAAAGTGTGAATGGTGGTAAGAAGAGAGGTTCAAAATATTAGGGTGTAAATCTGGAGTTCTGCTATCAATGCAGCACGGTTGGGAACACGCGTGGATATTTTCCCTAACCTCCTCTTAATTTCTCTTTATACAGGTGATTTTCACAACTACACTAGTTCTGTATGAACCCTCAGTAGGTGAGCATGGATTTTAGTGAAAGTCAGATTCCTTGTAGAGTAAAGGGATCCTTTACTCCTTAACAGGCTGGAAGTTAGAGCTCCATGGGCCATGCTGGTAGGGGCAGTGGACGTGGAACTCCAAGGTAGGATCTCCAATGTCAGTAAGGAAATGCAGTGCAGTGCATACAAGTTTGATCCTATGGTAGAGTGGCAAGTCAAATTCTTTCATTTTAATCGTCACCTGGTGATGGCGAGGATGGTCCTTTGACTTCTTGAGGTATGATCATTAGAGCATCAATGCTTTCTAGTGCATAGTTTTACACTGGTGCCACATAGTCTATTATTTCTTCTCAGTTTGTGGTAGCATATGGTTTTTTTTTGGATGGTTTTTGTGGGGTGATATCGATTGACACTCTGTTGGGGGTCTGAAATGAATACATCAGGAAACGTAAGGGGTATTCTCTTGATGTCGATGGGTACAATTTGTTGTGTGACTTGTTCATACTCGTGAAATTAGGTTTTGACCTGATCATGGGAATATATTGGTTGGTGTTGTATCAGAGACACATAGACTGTTATCTTCATAGGGTATCATTCATATCACTTGATGGTAATTCTTATGTCCATCATTGATAGTTTGAGGTTCAAGATGGTCATGCGGGATCATTTTGTTAGTAGTTTTGTAGGCTCATTGATCAATAAGCTTGTCTTTTGCTCAATGATGAATGAGGGGAACAACCAATATTCCCTCCAATAGTGCACCAGTTTCTAGATGTGTTTCCTAAGAATTTCTCTAGGTTTCCAGCCGAGAGGGATGTTGAGTTCATGATCAATTCGTAACCGTGTGCAGAGCCAGTATCTATTCTTCCATACCGAATGGAAATTGAATAAATCCATGAGTAAATGGTTCCAAATGAGGAGTTAGAATGTAAGGTATTCATACACCCTTTTAATAATCAATAGTGATCTTCTATGATTTATGAAAAGAAGTCTGATGGGTTATTAAGGTTATGTGATGATTTTAGAATGTTAAATCAGATGATGGTGCAAAATCGGTACCCTATTATTTGTATTGATAAAGTGTTCAATTAGCTAATGGGTGAATCAATGATTTATAAGATTTACTTGAGATCAGGTTATTACCAGTTGAGGGTGAGGCCCTCTAACATACTACTGACTGATTTCAGGATTCAGTACCGGTTCATTGAGATTGTAGTGATTCCTTTTAGCATGACTAATTCACCAGAAGTGTTCATGGATTTGATGAACTGAATCATTCATCCTCACATGAATCATTTTGTGTTTGAATTTTTTGTCGACGTCTTGTAATAGTATGAAACACCTGATGATCATGCCCAATATCTGGACATCATCTGGAGTACAACAAGGGAGCATTGGGATCATTCCATGCTATAAAAGATCCAATTATGGATTAGATAAGTGAAATTTCATGGTCACACCATCTTTGAGGAAGGTGTGTCGATGGATCTATAGAAAGTGAAGTTTTTCAAGACTTGGGATCATCACAGGAGTGTTTTAGAAGTTTGATGTTTTCTAGATTTGGCTAGATACTACTAGAGGTTCATTCAGGATTTCTCCCGGATGGCTACACCACTGTCGGTCTAGATCAAGAAGTGAATCCGGTTAGAGGGTCTCAATGCTTGTGAGAATGCCATTCAAGAGTTGAAAAAGTGAATGACGATGGCAGCGATCCTGATCATAGCCGAACCAGGTAAGAAGTATGTTATATTTTGTGTGGCTTTTTGTATCGATCATGGGGTAGTTATGATGCATGATGAGCGGGTTGTGGAATATAGGTTGAGGAAATTTTGACCCAATGTGGGAAATTAACCCAAATATGATCTAGAGTTGGCTCCAGTAGTATATGTCTTTAGTGCTGGAGGCACTACTTGTTGGGAGAATAGTTCATAGTGTATACCAATCCCAGGAGTCTAAATTTTATCTTTTTGCAGTAGGATTTTAATATTCTATAGTGAAGATGAGTTTATTGTTTCATGTGTTTCGTCATTAAGATGGAATATACATCGTGAAAAGGGAAAATTGTTTTGGATGCTTTGAGAAGAAAGGCCCAGAACCAGGTGGTTCATGAATATAGCACCGTGTGGTAGGTTATGGATCTATTTTCTGAGAATCATCTAGTTGTGTGGGAGGAAAATGGTCAAATGACTATTACTTATATTATGGTAGAGTCGACAATTTTGAGTCGAGTTAAGGAAAGTGAGATTGATGATCAGAAATATTTGGGGATTAATGAATGACTTGATGGTGGAGAGACACTATTTGGTTGAGCCATCGGTGTGGATGAGGTTTTTTTATTTGTTATGTGGTTGTGCCGATATACATGCATGAGGAATTGATGTGATAGTTTAATGCATCAAAATGGAAGGTTAATCTTAGCTTGAATTAGATTTATCATGATCTATATAGATAGTTTTGGTGGATGAGAATTTTAAACGAAGTTGAGGGCTTTGTGACATGGTGCCTTACCTGTCACCAGGTCAAGTTCAAGCATTAATGCCTAGGTGGTTTGTTACATCCATTTCCCATTCGGGTATGGAACTGGGATGATTTGATGATGGATTTTGTGGTTGGAAATCTGAAGAAGCCATGGTAGAATGACAAAATATGTGTGGTTGTGGATCAACTAACGAAAGTGGCTCATTTCATACCGATTCCAGATACCTACGCAATTGATCAATTGGTTGAGTTGTATGTTCGATAAATAGTATGGTTTCATGGTGTACCATGGACCATAGATTTGGATCATGATTCTTATTTTACACCGATATTTGGGAATGGGTTGCAGAAGGTGCTTGGTACACAAGTGCTTTTAAGTATGGTTTTTCACCAGTAGATGATCAGGTAGTCATAGCATACAATCAATGCGATAAATACATGTTTAGGGCTTCTATCGTGAATTCTAGTGGTGCATGTGAGAAGATCCTTTCTATTTTTTAAATTTTCGACCACAAAATTTTTTATGCAACAGTTCAGATGGAACCGTTTGAGGATCTCCATCAGAGGCTGTGTAGATCGTCATTCTATTGGTTGAATGCCAGTGAATCTGGGATGTTTGGACCGAGTCTTGTGTGTGAGATTTTGGAGGAATTTTAGTTGATTCAGAAGTGGATATAAATTTTTTCATATTAGGCCAATGTCATAAGTGGATTGGATATGTATAACCATTGATTTCAAGGAGAGTCATAATGTGTTCCTTTATGTTTATCCAAGGTTGGGTCATAGACGAATTCTAAAGCAGAGAATGTTAGTGCCATTGTATGTGGGTCCTTATAAAATTATAGGGAGGATAAGGTCAGTGGCTTACCTATTGTATCTTCTACAGTGGTATAGAAGAATTAAAGATGTTTTTTTATGTGTCATAGCTTCGGCGGTATCTCCCTGACCGAACTCAAGTGGTGCATGAAAATGATGTTGAGTTTTGTGCTGATGCTGCCTTCGAAGTGCATCCGATTTGTTTCATAGATGATATTTATAAAGTCTTTCAGGGACATTTTGTTCCATTAGTGGGACTACTATCGTATCATGTGAATATTCAAGAAAAAACAGTGGAGCGGGAACCAGATATGCATGATTAGTGACCCGATCTATATTCCTCGAAAGAGAAATAATGCTTTGAATCACGGCTCGTGGATGATCCATTATATGGTAGGGAGGTTGTATGATCCGGATCATAGAATGGCATGATCTCATTTTGTTTTTGGTTTGAATCCCTTGTTTTGGTTCTTTATGTACATATCCAAGTCCTTATGGAGGATCAGGGGTGTTCCAAGGGTTCGTGACATGAAAAGTGGTGAAAATGTGGTTTTCTAGGTAGGCTGCACGATCTTCACACTATTAGTGCTAATCGTGAAGAAAACTAGGGAATCCTTGAAGGAGATGGGATTTTGGATAGTTTCCTCCACACTGTTTGTGCAAGGTTTGATAAAAACTTTACTGGTCAACCGTTCGGCCAATTTTTTTTAAAAATTTACAAATTTTCAACTCTGGAATATTAAACACAAACAAAGGATTTCCTCCACATTCATCCATAATCACCATATAGATGAAAAAAATCTCCCAATAGCTCTAAGAGATCAATCCCCCTCATTTATATGTAGTGTTCAGTGTCATTGATTGAAGATCGAATATTCATGTAAGGATAATCACTTCCTTGCTTATCTTTTGAGTTTTGGGTTTATAAATTCTTCTTCTGTCCTTTTTAAGCTCTAAAACCATACTTTATGGGTGGAATCTAGGTTAAGGCTTAAAGGGTTATTTTAATTGAAATATGAGGGCTCATTTAAGAGTGCGATCACGAACAGAATCATGGTATGTGTTAAAAAAGTTATATCCAATGGTTATTTTGGGATTTGTGCAATTGTGGTTTTGATATTGGGTGTCTCTTGGTGTGTTTTGATCACCCTCTGCATGTTTACATTAAATAGATCTTAAAAAAATAAATGGATACTCTCATGATCCCCATTAGATACGTCGAGGGTGTTGAGCCTATTCTAGGGCCAACCATGGGGTGTGCCGACATTCAATAACATTGGAATTTGTGAAGAAGAAGAGAAATTTTGGTTTATTCATTTAGAGACCTTGATAAATATGTTGATTTGATTAATTGGATTGGGATAGATTCTAGATGATGTAACTAGGCTTGATAATAACTTATGTGATATTGGGTTAATATGTGGAAATGATTAAAGTCCCTAATAGAATGGATTGTGAGCATTGTAAAGAAGCCTTGTTAGTTAAGCATAATGAAAAAATCCTAGTGAGATAGGAACAATGAATAAATGATTAGTGAAGAATGCATAATAAAATAAAATTTTGATAATTGGATAAATGATGTGAAATGTGGTAAATGTGCTAATGGTTTAAGGCATGGTGTTTTCCCTCATGAGATTGTTATGGTTTATGTTTTCCTTGGGCATTGGTTGTGATGTTGTTTAAATGGTAAATTGATAAATATATATTATTGAATGTGCACATAGCTTAGTTTTTTGGGTTATTGAATGAGGTTATATTACCCTAGGTTGAGTTAGACTGAGGCTCTAAAATCCACCCCTGATGCACGAGGTATGCATTGGACTGATGCATTGCTTCTTTATCGGTTTCATTCGCTCGGACTAAGGCATCGAGGTGAGGTTATGGTTTACCTGATAATGTTCATCCAAGTGAGATATAACATCCATATTTTTTTCCTCATTTATGTAATTGTGTTCGTTAATCCTTGTAATTTTTTGTGTTTGATAAACCAATGATAAATTTGTTTCAAATGGAAAGAAATGGAAAATGGGATGAAATGGAATGATAAGAAATTGGTAATACTTGTTTGTAGTGATCCTAATCATGTTATTAAAATTAATATTTACTTTACCAATTTTTATTCCTTTCCACTTTTCCCGGAAAAACTGTTTATACCAGATATATTGTAGACACTATTGGTGGTGGCCTACAGAGTCGTACTCCCACCCTGCATGGGCCACCGTTCGGTACTGAAGCAGGAAAAATGTTTGCAGGTTAGGACAAGGGAAATGGGTTTTGCTAGGTAGTTGTTTTAGCATGGGTATGCATGGAGGAGGACCCGGACATGGTGTCAATACCATTTTAAGGATTTTGTTATTGGTCGCCATTTTGGGTCTTGTTCACCTTCATTTATAGTATGGAATGTCATATTTATTGTTGCACATGGTTGTACCCTATTTTGGGGAATGATAGTTTATGTGTATTCTCATATTATTGTTTATTATTCCTCTATTTTGATTATCATACATTGTGGATTACTATGGTAAAAATGGGGTATAGTATCGCCAAAATACTATTTGGAACCCTACTACTAATCAGAAACCTTTATTGTATGGGGATGCATGCTTACGGTCATGTAACCACTCAACTTAGAGTAGTGGATTATTGGATTCTAGGCTGGGGATATTATACTGTTTTCTAAAGATGATGTGAGATATATATATAGAGACCCAATCTTTAAACATTATAACATAATATTTTTTAAAGACAACGATATTGATATTATGTAGAAGAATCTTCCCTCATATGATAACATGATAAATGTACGGTACTTTGGTTTTATTGATCTCTCCTCTATGGGTTTTTCTTGATATCTCTATGGTATGGTATTGGAATTCTGATTAAATTGTTGTAGAAATATTTTATTATATAATGTAATGTGAAGAACCAAAATCAAATAAAATAATTATACACGTGAGTGAATAAAAACTATACACATCATGCCGTAATTTCCAACTTTCATAATGTAGTGGTGAATGAATAAGATCTCTCATTCTACTGCACCATTTGTATTGGCTGATGGTGTTTAACCTTGATGTCCCATTGTTTAGTGATGTGGCTTCCATAGTTCCCTTGATCCCTACAAGTTAATCATTAAACCCATGGTTGTTCTTTCCACTCCTCTATTGTATTGTTTGAATTATTTGTGTATCATTAAGAGTAAAAATAGTTAGTGGAATTCTCCATCCCACTTTTTTCATTTCCCTATCTATTTGATGAAATTTTTATTATGTTTCTTCCCAAATTTTTCACATGTTGGTGGTAGGGTATTATTATTCCCATTTTCATTTAATACAATAGATTTATATTAAATACTTATATTCTAATATTATTTTCCATGGGAAAATGAATTAATATCAATATCTATTTTTGAGACTACATAAAACTAATTATTCATAAATCACAATGTCCTTGATAGATTGATAATTTTGGAGGTGTTATATTAAACAATTAAGAATATATATATTTTTCTATTATTTATGATAACAAATCCAAATTTTTTTATGATATTTATGAATTTTACCTCATAACAATATATAGATTAAAAATTGTTTTACATAAGCTCTAGTTATTATACCTACATTTCTTTTGATATAGTTTGAGGGAAATACTTATAAATCGTTACTTCTTAAAATATTCCACTCTATTTCTTCCATTTCATCCATTTGAAATGTTATTATTTTTCAACACCATCTATTGATCAGCCTCTCCCAATAATTGTTACATATCCATGATGACTTTCTTCTTCATTAAGCAATAGATAAAATAATATTTATTCTCAATTTTGTTAACCCACTGCACCATGACAACTGGATCATAATTTCAACTATTAATCAATGGTGGTTTCTACAGAACGTTATTAATGTCGGGTTGCTTCGTCTTTGGTGAAGGTGGAAATTCATAATGGTATATGATGTTGTTCATATACTAAGACAATATTTTAAGCATCTCAATGAAATTTTAAACTCCACCTCCTTTGAAATTTGGATATAATTTAGACAATTGATGCATTTTCCATCACCTGGGTTTTCTAAATAGTTTCTCCAAGTAGCCACAATTTTCTAAAATAGAAAATGGGTTGAATAAAAAAATTAACAAAGAGTAAAGAAGTAATTTATTATTAATTGTAAATTAATTCTAAACTCATATCTTATGGGGTACTTTTTTTGGTCACTTTCCCCTAATTATTATTATAGGATCAGATACATTTATCTATTTAGAGAATCAATATAATTAGTTTTGATACCTATATATTTTTCATAGTGGTTTTTGTTGTGTTATAGATTAAACAAATCATATCCTTCAACAATTTCCAAAATGTTTTACAAAAAGGCCTCTTTATCAAACTGTACGTGATGACCAAGTTAATACTGAATAGTCTTATTTCATAGTTATTAAAACTAGGTACAATAATTCCCAAGTGATATCCACAGGTAGTATCTCTATATGATGTTCTTTTTCTTTAAATCATGTACTATTATATTTTACCAAAACAAATCATATAATGGTATATATAGACGTAACATTATGGATTTCACTGAAATTTTCTATCCATGATTCCCAAATTAACTAAATCATTAATTGATACCCAATATAGTGACATTAAATATAGTACAATGATATTACCTCTTTTTTAAGATATATAACATCATATTAATACATTCAAGGATCGAAATGATTATTATCCAGAAAAGATTATGTTAATACATCACTTGTACATAGTAAAATATAAAAAATATTGAAATATTCATTTAATTTTTAACAAAAATATCTCTAATTACCATTACTATATGTCATTACCTTAGTATTTATGTTAATGAATTTGGTGAGAAAAAATTCTTTTGTGTGGAGGAATATCATGGGAGGAATAAGTGGACAAAATAAATATATCATGGGTGAGCATAATCAAAATCATTAAATCAAAATAACTAGAACAAAATAATAATAGTAAGGGAATCATATTATAATGTCATTAAATAAATAATTTGAATAATAAAGAAACATCATAACAATGGGATCTAATATCAACCACAGATTTGAATAAATTTTCCATCATAATCCCATATAATATGTGTCTATAAATCAAAAAGTCATATTTTATGGAAAAATAAAAAACCAATTTAATGAATAATAAAAATAATATCATTATATATATATATGAAATTATATATTTAATTAAATGTAAATATAATTCGGATACATCATATCACATCATACATTTTGCATAATCATGCATTCCACTTAGTAAGGGAACATATATTAATCATAATAACATAACCAAACTGCGGTAAGTAATTAGTTTAAAAAAGGATTGTTAAATATTAATATCATGAATAACCTTTTATATTCCCAAATTAGTAAGAGAGACCATATATTGCAATGAAATTTCAATTTTATTTGAATAAGATTCTACTCAATTTGGGTAAAAGATGTGATTCTAATAAAATATCTTTTTTGAAAATAAAGGAATTCGATTATATGTTATTTCAATATGGTAAACACATATATATTCCATAAATAGAAATTTATTTACTTTTATATGAAACATTAATGAAAATATAAGGATTTATATACTATGTATAATATGAAATATAATATTATCCAATTAGAAGGAAGTGGGTTTTAGAATCCCCGTTCATTAATTCCCACTGCACTTTATTGAATTTTACTCCTATTGTATAACATAAATATTTTTATTATAACATATAAATAGAAGATAAATATTTAAATTTATCTCTCTATAAATCCATTTTAATTATTGAATTCAATTTTATAATATTATTTTTCAAACATAAATTTTATTCATATCATGTTTTCATTATATTTTCCCTTATTATTACAATTTTACTATTTCTATTCAAGGAAAATAAAACAAATATAAAATAAATTATAAAATCTTATATTGAATGTAATTAAATATTTATATATTATATATAATTCATATTTTACATCTATGATTGTGGTGGTGATCTATGATTTGGATGTTACTTTATCGTTGGTAAAGTGATTGTTTATAAGACATTGTCAAAATTGGAGAAAAGAAAATCTTGATGTATATTTCATATGTATTGACATTATA
Organism: Viscum album; assembly: GCA_963277665.1. Classification (NCBI taxonomy): domain Eukaryota; kingdom Viridiplantae; phylum Streptophyta; class Magnoliopsida; order Santalales; family Viscaceae; genus Viscum; species Viscum album. Next base: position 1,611,838,959 of record OY728147.1, read on the forward strand.
GGAGTTTAAAATTATTTATTTAATTTTAACATATTCTTTCATTAATTTTATAATTCATTATTTTGAATGGAATAGATAAATAGAGGGATATAGTGTGAAATAAGAGAACCGTTAATGAAAACAAACACTCTTATTAATGTTCATTCATCTCTACGATACTAACATCATTTAATGATTGGAGGTGTATAACTCTGTAGTACCCCTAAGGATTATAAGGGAATTAATATAAAGAATTTGGATCTCGTTTTGGATTTGGTTAGAGAAGGAGGAGTGGGTATTAAAGGAAGTAATCAGGGTTTATTTATACAAGAGGATGAGATATTTTAAAGATAAATTATTGAATTATTATATCCAAGGTAAACATTCAACTAATATATTTTTGAAATTATACACTATATTTCTATAAAATAGACTTATTTTAGGGCTTTCATTCCCTTTATAAATTGAATATATTAATTTGATCGAATTTAATTGTTGAAAGATGAAAATAAAATATTACTTTATTGTAATTTATTCGATTGTAGTCTTTTTAAAATATTTTTATATTTGGAATACATTTTTATTTAATTAACATGGTAAATTCTTAAAAATAAATATTTTTTTTCAATCCTAAATTCGTATAAATTATTCGCTATATATTATATCACAAGATAAGTAATTTAAAATTCGTTGGTCAAGAAAAAACATTATTTTTACTATTCACCATTAGATTATTTTTTTTGAATTTTAAAAAAAAACCCTTAGATATTTTAAAAATTGATTTCATAAAAAAGAATTTAATTTCATAAAAATAATTTCATATCAATGTTAATTTTAATAATTTAATTTTTTTTATTTTTATGAAAAAAATTAAATTATATTTTATTAAAATGTGTGTATAATTAGAAAGATTTTTAATCTTGATATTTCTTTTATGGATTTATAATATTTGTATGTTATTAAATTTCACATCATAAATATTATTTATATATATTTTTATTTTTTTTGAGGTCAATTTACTATTATAAAATCGATGATACTACTCTCAAAATTCATATACCTATTCTAAATGGCCTAGTACTATTACAATGGTCACATTTCATCTTATAAATAACTCTTCATTCCTTCATTAAACATTCACCACTTTTCTAATCAAGTTTATGTACTTCTAATTTATAAAATATCAATTTCATTACAAATAAATTTTTTCTATTATATGGTGTTGTCCACGGGGGTGATAATTATTGAAAATTGGAATGATCAATTTTTCTCATTCTATATGTTGTGTTTAATATTTTTCCCATTATAATATATTTAATATATATGGGTTTAGTTTTTGACTAATTTAAGGATATATTTTAATTAATTAATGTGTTTTTATTATCTCTATATATTTTATGTGTATAATACTATGTAATATATGACACATTTATTCCAGAAATAAATATAAATTATAATGTCTTTGCCTTTATATAATTAGTTTTGGTGAAAGTTTGTATGGGATTGAACCTCCATTTATAATGGTTCTATGATGTCATGATTACATGTGACATAGGATTCAATTTTTCAATTATATATTTTTTGTTTTGGAAGATCATTTTATTAATTATTGGTGTTCATTTTCCTACTTGGATCTTGGGAAAGAGATTGTGGTATTTATGAAATATGGAACAATGTGAACTTATTTGGTTTTGTTAAAATTATTCAGGGTGTATATCCAATGAAAAGATGTTATAAAAAGTGTGTTTTGGCACTTGATGACTATAATATAATTGAAAATAATTTTTTTAAACATTTATTTAAATACTAAGGTTAATAATTTATTTATAAAATATCATTTTTTAGAGGTTGTTTAGATTATTCTGTTGATATTTTCTTGATATTTTGGTTTAAATGTTTCCAGATAGAATTTAAAAAAGAATTTCATTTATTTAATTTTTTTCATTCTTTTTTTCAAATAAGTAAAATCAAAATAAGGTAGTCACGACATTTCTATTCAAATACATGCATTCTATAGATGTATGTGACATGGTTGTGTTTCCATTAGATAGGTGTAACAAAAAATCATTAAAAAGTAATTCTCTCTCTAGATTCTCAAACAATTATATAGCTATGTATCATTTTATCACAATTTAATACACATATTATATGTTTCCTTGTTTCGAGTTCCTAATTTTTAGCCCCATGCAATTGGATATTATTTTCATTTATATTTAGGAATTTTTTCTATTATATATTTAATTTCTCTTTATTTACATCACTATATAATTTGGTAGGTTATATTTTCTTTCGTGAACAAATTATTTTCTACATTTATATATTCTAATGTGAATATTTTTTATTCTGTTGTGGTGTTCACAATATTTGGGAATTTTATTTTCTGTATATAAACTATAGATTTACATATATATATATATATATATTGTTTTTTGTAAAAGGAGGACAATGAAAGTGTAATTTTTTCTCTTTATTTCAAAATGTGTTTATTTTTAAATCATGGCTTTACAATTTTTCAATGATTATAAATACCATCCTATCTTAAAATATCATAAAATATAGGTTTTATTCACACAATTAAAATTTTTTCCACGAATAAAATGAAATTAAGTGATGGTACATTTTATTTATTTTTATTAAAAAAATATAATTATTATATTTTTAATTATAAACTATAATAGAATGGATTTAATTTAAAATATTAGTCTAGAAGTGTAATGAAGATACCTACATGGTATTTTTTATCAACCTTGTTTAAATTAATGGAATTGTACATGTTATAATTTGATGATGTAGGGAATTGGGTTTTTATTCTGATTATGGTGGTGTTGTTTTGGAGATGATATTTTCTATTAACACATGGATATGTGTGATGATTGTCTATGTTTTAGTTTGATATTTCATTTATTTCATTTATGATGCTAGTCTAATAATTATTTTTTGTTCTCCCTCTATTTTTAGGGGTTCCAATATTAAACTTTCTTTTTGTATGTTGAGATACATTGGTTGTGTTGGTCGGGTTTAATTTTTTTTCATGTATTATTATTATGTTTTTCATTATTTGGTTCAATTTATTATTAAATATATTTGTTTTTTATGGGTGATTATCCAGATTATAGAGTAGTCATGCCAAATATCTAGGTATATGTTCCATAATAGTGATGTTTCATTGGGAAAATCTTTCCCAATTATATACACAATATTCATAGGAAATAACTTCAATCATATGGGGTTTGAGTATACTCTTCAGGTCATTCCATTGGTTGGATCAAGTAAATGGTTCATGGGTGGACTAGGTTTTTCATCATAATCGATAATTATGATCAAATTATTTTTAGTCTACTATAATATATACAATATTTATGAATATGTTAAATGAGTTATAGGGGCTCAATAATTCATATCTGTATTATTACTCCTAATAAATTCCTTCTTTTTTCATTTTTGGAAGTGTTCTAACAATGAGTTTGATTTAATGAAATGCATACCCTACTTTGTTTTGGTTTCAAGGATAGATGAAATAAGAATAAGATGTCTATGTTTTTTGATGTATTGAAAATAAAAGGGGATAAACATTTAAATTAGAAGAATAAAATAAAGTAATAGAGTCCAAAAATTTTTCATAAATTATTCATCCAAGTATATTGAATCCTAATGAGGTTTTCAGTATGTATGGGGGTTATAATATATAATAGATTTGTGGGGGATATCTATAATGGTTTGAGAAACTCCAATAAAATTCCATTCTATATATCAGTGTTTCAAAAAGAAATTCATTATTTTTTAATGTAATATAATAATAAATGTATACATTTCAAGTGATATATGTACATAAGAGTTTAATATTAGTATAATAATATATGAGTCCCATAGTTTCTAATCAATTTATAAAACAAATAGTTTCCATATAAAATATTTTAACATAAATAATGTATCAATATAAGGTAGATCTAGATAAATGATGTTTGTAATTTCACATTTCTATTATATATGAATAAATGTTTCTTATTAATTAATAGTTTCTAATAAAAATATTATTTGATATATTCAATACACATTATTTATATCTCTTCATATTTTATAACATTTGTTAATAGGAGAAATGTATACAAAAAATTATCATGGATGATAGTTTTTAGCTTGATACTAATTAAATTATGAGGGACTTGATCCCATAACCAATTAGTGGTTTATTCTAATGAATAAACTTTTATTCATAGAATAATTCCAAAAAAAGGAATAACATCTTTGATAAATATATAAAATTGTATATGATAAATATTGCATCTAATTAGGAATAATTTTCATTTATAAAAAAATTATGTTAGTTTATATTAAACTATTATTTTTTTTTGAGTACATTTAGATTTAATATTTTCAAAATTTAGCAACTAAATGATTATGAATGTCAAAATTTGAATTAAATATCACATTATATCATAATGAAATTTGAAATGAATAGGTAAAATATAAATGTATATAGTAATATTATGTACCAAAATATTTCAAAGAAAATATTTGATGGAATGGTTCTTATAATAATGTCTATACAAAAATTAGTATTTGTTCTATGTATAAAATTGATGTTCTTAACATTATAACAATGTATGTTGTGATTTTAGTGTTTGAAATATATTTTTATGGATATAAACCTTAAGAATATGATTCATATGTTTCTACAATAGTCAAATTATATTTCTTCAATTATGATACTTTCCATAGAGTTTACTAAGGGGTTATATTAGATAGTCATTTAGATATTGGGATGGAATTTCATAGAGATGTTATTAGTTCAACAATGTCGTAAATGTGAAAAAATGATGCTCAAGAATTCATCATATGGGATACGATAAGATATGTTCTTATGTATGGTTTCATTAATATCCTTAAAAGTGTTTATGAATTTTAATGTTTCATGTTATACAAATGTTAATATCCCTAATATGTTAATTTAAAATTTTATTCATATATATATATATATTGTGATGAGAAATGATAATTTATCTCCCTAATCTCATTATTGAGTTATACATTAATTATATTCATCATGGATTATTATTGGTTATGATTAAAATGTTATGGTCATTTTCACAATGCATTTTGTATAATAAAATAAATTATGTGTTGAATTGTAGTTTAAACCTAAACATATAATTTTCTCCCTCTTCAAGTATTATGTTAATTGGTTTTGGGAATTTTGATGATGTGAATTATTGATCGGTTTTTCAAATTTCATGTGAAATAAAAATAACATAGTAATGATAATATAAAATATTTAAAATATAGTAAGAAAAATTGAAATTATATACTCCATATTTTAAATCATTGAATAAAAAATTAAAATTATAAATTTTAATAAAAAACATGGATTATGGGTTAGAAAAAAATCTACATTATTGCTATATTAATGAAATAATAATTTTAATGAAATCTAAAAATTAGATCATTATACTAAATAATACATATACACCACTTTCAAACCATCAAAATGAATCCATAATTTTATATATATCTTAATTTATATCATCCAATCCCCAAAATACCTCAACTTAATCTAATGGTGAAGCTCAATTCCACCCACTAGATGTTCATAATCTTTATATTCATATCCATGGAACCCATTGATAATATGTTCAAATCATGTGCCTTACTATCCTCAGAAACCATCAATCACATAGGATTAGATGATGGGTAATTAAAATGTATATTATAAGAGTATTACAAGGTAAGACTCACACAAAAATAGATCTTTGTAGAAACACTAAGAAGTGCAAATATTTAACTAATTTGATGAATATTCACTAACGAGGAATTACAAGGCATAAATATTATTAGAAACATTTATACTAATATATGTATATGTTAATGTTTTCTTGTGATGCATGATCCACAAAATTACATAAAATAAAAATTGTAAAAAACATTAATGGTTGAATTCCATGAAACTCAGAGTTATTTATAGATACATCAACATCAACATAATCTACAAATGATGGCATCTTTTTCTCTTCATTAATTGATGAGTAAGATCATAATGAGAAACTTTTCTTCTAAATATGATGGTATTAATATGGTATTAATTTTTAGTTCACTATATTTTTATAAATAATTCTAGTGATCCAATATTCTAGTTACATGGTGTTCATTCTCTATAAAAAACGACTTAAAAATAATCATGTTAAATCAATGTATTATATTTTGTATAATCATATATGAAATAAATAATGATGTTATTAATTAAAAAATAACCTCCTGAAAAATATCATCCTTTGGTAAATCAAAAGTCACAAATAATTGATGAGTGTGATATAATTTTAAAAATAAGTCTCCGGGTAGCCTTCATGAATGACGATTTCACTATAATATTTTTGATAATTAAATAAATTAAACTTTATTAGATAAAAAATAATTACATTTAATTTATAAGTGTATCATATAAAAACAACATAAAAGTGAAATTTTCTCTAATTTCTCACCCCCATTTTTATTTTCATTAATAAATATAGCAAGAAAAACATAGTAGGAAATTTCAAATTTCATTAAATTTGAGAATTATCTGATTATATTTTTTAGATAACATTGGAACTACTATAAATATTTATATTTATAATAAATTATTTGGTATGGTTTATGTAATTAATCTTTAATACGTAAATTCTATTTTGACCAGCCTTTCATATAAAATGAGATCTTTCTGTAAAAAATTTTAATATTGAACTTCACTTTCCCCACCATAATTAATGAAGATATGGGATATATAGTGACAAAAACACATGATTCTTAATTATCATTACCTGAACAATATATACTTCACAAATAATAAATAATTATTATTTACGGATATATATAATTCTCAAAGTATTTTAGAATGTAAAATTTTATCCTTCTTATTTGGTATTTTGATAATCTACAAATAAGATTTTAGAATGACATTTTGGATTATAATGATTTTATTTACAAGGATAACATATTGTAAAAACATCTTGAGATTGTGGTATTTATACAAGAATTTATAATTTATAATTTTCTAATGGTTTTATATTGATATATTAGTGGTTCTCAAATATTTTCTCCTAAAATGAGTTTCTAAAACATATGTCATTCATATTCTCAAAATAATTAAATTAAAAATTTCCATGAGTGGATAAAATATAACTCTTTAGGAAATTAAGAAAATAAACCTAAATAGTGGTTTAAAAAATTTCTGAATACCTTAATATATCCATTAAATTAAATAATATTAATTTATGAAAAAGTGAGAGAATTTAAAATATTAACGCTTATTGAAATAATTTTCCAAAAATAATGGATGATATTCTTCTATCGAATATGGTGTGAAATTTTTTTTTGTAAAATATATTATAAATAGTTAAATATTAAAATCAAATATATTATTGAATAAAATATATCAAAAATAAGTTTTTTTTGAAATAAATATAAATTATAAATAAATATAAATATTAAATATAGATATAGATAAGATTTAAATATTAAAAAGATTAAAATAAAAATATCTTTGAAATATTTTCTACTAATTTTTGTTTTAGGGCATTTGAATATAATAAGATACATGAAATAAGAATTTGATTGAATATTGTTTAATTTTTATATTCTCAAATATCTATTAAATTAATTTGAATCCATATAATGTTAGAGGAATTTTTTTAAAATATCAGTTATTTTATTATATACTATAATAAAATTGAGAATAATATGTTTTTTCTTTTCACTAGGGTCTCTCAATGAATAGTGTCATCCATAATTGTACTTAACTCATGAGTGATGTGGTAGTTTTCATGATATGAAAATGGAACTAGTATTTTCACCAAGTGTTATAGTGTGGTTAAAAGTAAAAAAATATCTATGATTCTGTGTTTAAACTAAAACTCTTGGTGAGACAAATTTTACCTAAAATATATTCCGCTATATTATTAGAATAGGTTGCGGAATGTTGTTTATTCCAAGAACAATATACTAAATAATTTTCATAAAATACAATTTTTTATTAGTATATTATATGTCTGACCTAAACACAATAATTTAGTATTTGATTAATTTCTGGGAAAAAATAATTTGACAAGGAATAAAACAATCTACATTCTAAGGTACCATAATGGCATCTGAAAATGAATTTTACAACATTTAAGATAGACTATCTAAGATTAACACGAAATATCAGACATAAGAAACTATAAACAATATTTCTGGTAAAATAATAGTAACATTTAATAAAAAACCAATCAAAATTTAAAAAAATATTAATCGACCATTTTACTAGTTTCATCATGATTGTGTTTGTAAAAGCTGATACATCAGTACTAATACTTGATTCATTGTCAAAACCACAATTTTTTATTAAATTATATATATATTTATGTTGAGATTAATTATTTTCATTGAATTTTTGACAAATCTGGAATCCAGTAAAAAACATGGGTTATCTGTAAAGACCCGTAAAATTCGAGGGAAATTTTTTCTTAATTTTCATTGGAATTTTACAGGAGAGCGGTTTCTGACGGCACCTGATTCCGAGGCCCGGAGTGCCCGGAATTTTTTTCCGAAGTTTGGCTCGGGTATGTTCAGTTAACGAACGATCGGGAATTTCTAACTTTTGATCCGGTGCTCAGAATTGAAATTCGAGGACACCGATGAACTCGAAGCGCCGATATTCGCTTAAGGAGACCTTTTACGAAGTTGCGTTTATTGCGGGATGAATGTTTGTTTTGGGGAGAATTAAAAGAAGTTAAATAAAAATGTGGAACACTTTTTATTTTTCTTACTTGTTGGTTAACTCCTCTCAAAGGAAGTTAGGGGTGGGACCCACACCCACTTAACCTCCCTTGAGAGGATTAAGTGTGGTGGGGCCCACACGAACCCTATGTTTTCATCTCCTCTCAAAAACTCCTTTAACCCCTCTTTAAATGACATGACAACTTCTTATTTAATTTGGAGTTATTTTATTTGAATTTCAAACCTTTGAAATTCAATTTTGTTAAGTGTGTGAATAAAATAAGACTCTATCTTATTTTATTTGGTTAGAACTCTCTAGCCTTCTTGAGAAGATTTTGGGAGCTCCTTCTTCTTCTTCAACTTCGACGAAGAACGCGAAGAACCTTCGAACTCCGACGAAGAACGCTGCTCCTCTCTTCTTCGTAGCTGTTGTTTCCGAAGATCGACGACGTCTTCCGTGTCAACGAAAGGGAACGCTGCTTCCTCCTCGGACTTCCTTCGTCGGCTTACAAAGATTCGCCAACGACATACCTCTTCAGACGTACCTCTTCGTCATCGGATTTGACGAACGATTACCGCAACGCCCGACCTCCGTGACGTTGTCTTCTGCGGGTCGTTCACCATCATCGATCATGAAACCAAGGTAGGGGTTGGTTGTGGATTGTTTATTTATTCTCGTTCTTGGTTCTAACATGACAAACGTGAGGATAATTATTTATGTGTAATCGTTTAACGAGAGGGGGGTCGGACCGCACAAACACGGCCGAGTTCCCCCTACTTTGTTCTTGATTATGATTTTTCTTGTGGATGTACGAGATGGCGTGGTGCCGTCACACCACGGGAATTTCGCATGGTTATATTGCGTGACGCCGTCGCGTCGCGCCATGGAAGGATCATCATGAACGCGACACCGTCACGCCACGTCGAAGAAAACCGAAGGCGCCGCGGCCGGAGCGGGGCCACGACGGAAGGGTGAGGTGCCGTCGCACCGTGCCGGACGACGAACACCGCGGCCGGTTCCGGGCTGCGGCGGGACGAGAGGACCGGCGGCTCGCCGGGCCGCCGGCGTCGGAAGCCGGAAAGGGGACCGGTTTGCCGGTCCCGTTGAAGAAAAAACCGTCCAGCCTGGTGGGCCGACCGGAAGGTGAAAGACCGGTGGAATTAAATTCCCCCGGCCAGGTCACTTTCCCCCCCCCCATTATGAGGGGGGGGGGTTTCATTAAGGGGGGGGGGGGGGCAGGCGACCCCCCGGTTTTCCTCAAGGTAGGCCCCCATGAGGGGGGCCGGTTTCCTCCAAAGGGGCGGCTTCAGCCGCGCCGCCAGCTGGGAAGCGAGGGCCATGCCCCCCGTGCGTGGCACCAAGTGGCGCCAGGCCGCGCCGCCGGCCGGGCCGGGTCGGACCCGGACCCCCCGTTTTCGATTTGATTTTGGTATTCTGCTCATAACTTGAGATACGGACCTCCGATTGACGAACCGTCTGCGGAAACGTGATCCTTTGATCGAGGTGGTCGTTTTGGTAAATTACACTCAGGGTTTCTGAATACTTTGAGTTCGTCCGGGTTGGTTCGTACACGAAACCAACCGGGCCCTCGGAGCGGAAACACTCATATCTTGAGCTACGGACGTCCGATTGACGTGCTGTAAACATTGTTGTGTTCCTCTTAGTGAGAAGGATCTTTTGGCATACTCTGCCCGAGGTTTGGACGCAGGTGGAGTACGGTCGAGTTGGTTTTGCCTTAGAAACCAATCGGGCCCCTGGGACGAAAAAGCCAATAACTCTCAGACCGGGTGTCCGATCGACGCGTCGTCTGTTGCGTTGAGTTCCGGTTGACGATACGGAACTTTTGGATACATCAACTCTGGACTTTGTGACAGTTGATGTATCAGTCTCTCGGCTTGTGGAGCGGACTCTCCGAAAGAGCTTGCGGTGTACGGGAACCCTAGTGCTGGCTGCGACTGTGACTACTACTGCTACTGCTACTGCTACTGTGACTGCGACGACGACAGTACAGAGATCCTGTGTGGATTTGACGACGACGACTACAACACTCAGCGATCCTACGTGGATTAGTTCTATAGGTCCTGTGTGTGTCTGATCCTGTGTGGGTCTTTGCGCTCAGCGGTCCTGTGTGAACTAGCGCCTACAGGTCCTATGTGGGCCCGATCCTGTGTGGGTCTTTTGCGGGGGTTAGTTACCTATCGATCTTTCGTGGGTCCGACGACTTAGATGGATCAGAGATCATCTTTATCGTCTTTCGAAGAAGTATACCTATGTGAGCTGAATCCTGTTTCTTTCCTGTGTGGATTGTGTTGTGCTATCCTGTGTGGATTACGTTTTGCTTTCCTGTGTGAAATACGTTTACTTTCCTGTGTGGACTGAGTTGTACTTGGGCTCGGAGGTTGGAGCGTATTTGAAATTGATGACTTAGGTACATGTATGGGCATATACCTAAGCAATGTCGGTTGTTACTTCGTGATTGTATCTTTCTTTTTGGTTTATCCTTTGTGGATTTTGGGAGACCTTCAGGGGTCTCGGGGTCCCTACTGAGTAGCTTATACTCACCCATGCATGGGCTATGCCCGCACTACGATGTGTTGGTTGAAGACGACGGACAACGTTGATCTTGGCTGAGGCTTTCAGAGCAGGACGGTACCAGGAGGTGGACCACTGGGCGGGACGTGTTCGGAGCGGACGACGGGACCCGAGGAGCAGTGGAGATATCTGTACCCACTCTACAGGTGGGATTTCCAGTGGACATCTCGGTGTAGTGGATATTACATTACATTTGTTGTTTTCCCTTTCGAGTTGTACTTTACTTTCAGTTTGGGTTTGTATTCTGGCCCATTTACATTTCCGCACTTCAGTTGTACTCTGTTTTTACTTAGTGTTACTTTTCCGCTTGCTAACTCTGTGGTGGTTGTTTACTTTTTAAAGGCAATTCCTTCCCTTTTTGTTGGGATTTACGCCTTGGTGCTAGTCGCCAGCCCCTGGCCTATGGAATGCGGGCTTGGGGTAGTCACGGCACGGGCCCCGAGGGCGGGTCGTGACATATTGGTATCAGAGGAGTTCGGTTCTTCCGTGAACTATGATCTTTTCTATGTAAAGCAATAATGTTTTTCGTTTTGAGTGTGGTTATCAGTCCAGGGAGTCCAGTGTTGGTGCGACGGCCGACGTATCCGTACACCAGGACCCTGACTTCTGATTTCTGACTTAATGCACGAAATCATTGATTGCCTATGTGTTTCAAAGTTTTCTTTATGATTACATTATATCAGCTCACCAGGTATACTGTTCTGACCGTGGTGCACCTGTTTCCTTTTCAGGATGGACCCACGACGGCAGCCAGCTAGGGTTCCGAGAGTCGATTGTGACGACAGCCCACCGAGCGACGAGGCCTCGGTGCAGGGCCCTTTGTCAGCAGTGGCACCGGCGGTAGCACTACCCGACGAGCCCCCGATGCTTCCAGCACCAGCCGCTGACGATGCGCGTCGCCTCAGCGCACTGCATGAGTTTCAGCGCCAGCGACCGCCCAGGTTTCGCGGGGAGACAGACCCCCAGGCAGCAGAGGACTGGCTGGAGGCAGTGGTACGTGTGTTTTGTCTAGTGAGGACAACAGCAGACCTCATGGTGATCCTCACTGCGAGCCTACTACACGCAGCAGCGGGCCGATGGTGGAGCTTGATGCTCCAGGTGCACGATGAGGCATCTCTACTTTGGACGGACTTTGAGAGCCTCTTCTGCTCAGAGTTCGTCCCAGCTACACTTCGTGCGGTGCGTATACAAGAGCTTCTTCAGCTTCGGTAGGGTAGCATGACGGTCGCTCAGTACTCGGCGAGATTTACTGATATCTCGCACTACTCGACCGACATGGTACGGGACCCATTCATCCGGGCCCGGACCTTCGAGCAGGGTTTGAGACACGAGATCAGGGCATCATTGATCTCCCTCAGCATATCGACTCAGACACGAGTACTGGAGCGGGCCATTCTGATCGAGAGCTTCCTTGCTGAGTCTACACCAGCGCAGCGACCCACCGCAGGGCGGCACATGGCAGAGTCATCTGCAGCAGGCAGTCGACGGATGACTCAGGGGTCCAGACAGACCAGACCCTCTGGCAGACGATCTCAGGACACTGGCTCAGCAGTACGGGGCAAAAAGCGAGGAGCCAGTCTTTCGAGAGGCAGGCAGTGCTACTCATGCGGCGGGCAGGGCCACATGGCTCGTGACTGCCCGACCCGCCGTGCCGAGGAGCAGTAGACAGTTGAGGGACCACCGAGGCAGAGGCATAGGGTCGACCGTGGCGGTCCGCAGGGAGGAGGTGGATGAGGAAGAGGAGCTGGACGGGCAGCCGGTGGTGGGAGACGCTTTGAGGCTCTACCGCCACCACCACCAGGAGGTCCACCCCGACCACAGGGAGCAGGCGGGCTGAGACAGGCACACCTCCAGGCAGCCGAGGCCTACGAACACGGCCCACCCTAGATGATTCGAGGTACTACTTGTGTCTATTCCACCATTGCTGCAATACTTATAGACACAAGGGCGAGTCACTCTTTCATAGCCGCTGCCCTTGTTCGGAGCTCAGAGATTCCGACAAAGCCGTTGGCTCGATCCTTACGGCTAGAGACTCCTATGGGAGCAGACTCGACGATTACGCACTGGTGCCGGTAGTGTGAGCTTACTCTAGGAGGCGAGAGCATCGGCTGGGATCTTCTTGTAGCAGTGCCGAGGCCTTACGACGTCATCTTGGGCATAGATTGGCTACCTACGGTCCATGCACAGATTGACTGTTTTAGGCGCAAGGTGCGTTGTGTACGCACCGACGGGAGCAGGTTCACCTTCACCGGTGAGAAGGGAGCCTTTGCAGAACAGGATGGACTTCCGCGGAGGAGAGGACAGCCCATTACTCATCAGTTGGCTAGCCTCATCCTAGGAGCAGTTGACGTGCGGAGTCCTGGTTTTCCTGCAGTGGTGGATCAGTTTGCGGACGTTTTTCCCGACGACGTTCCAGGGCTACCTCCTCGCAGATAGGTACACTTTTATATTGACTTGTACCCCGGGACAGCCCCGATATCCACTCCATCATATCGGATGGCCCCCTCCGAGCTTCGAGAGCTACGGGTACATTTGGAGGACTTTCAGGGCAAGGGGTTCATCCGACCCAGTGTTTCACCTTGGGCTTCCCCGATATTGTTCGCCAAGAAGGCAGACGGGAGCTTGCGACTTTGTGTTGACGATCATCGCCTGAACCATGTGACAGTGAGGAACAAGTATCCGCTACCGAGGATTGATGAACTTTTTGATCAGATCAAGGGAGCCCGGTGGTTCTCGAAGATAGACCTCAGGTCAGGCTATCATCAGCTCAGAGTCAGAGATGAGGACGTACAGAAGACGGCCTTCAGATGTCTGTATGGCCATTATGAGTTCTTGGTTATGCCTTTCGGCGTAACCAATGCTCCATCCGTGTTCATGGCCCTCATGAACATGATCTTTCATCCATACCTCGATCGGTTTGTCGTGGTCTTCATCGACGACATTCTGATTTACTCTACGACTGAGGAGGAGCACGCCTATCACTTGCGAGTTATACTAGACACACTCCGAGAGCACCAGAATTATGGTAAGCTCTCAAAGTGCCAGTTTTGGATACGTGAGGTCCACTTCTTGGGACACGTTATCTCTGAGGCGGGAGTTGCAGTGGATCCTGCGATGATCGAGGCTGTGTTAGCATGGGATCCACCCAGGAGCGTGACAGAGGTTTGGATTTTCTTGGGACTAGCTGGATACTATCGGAGATTTGTTCCAAAATTCTCTAGAGTTGCGGCACCACTCACAGCTTTGACGAAGAAGGGGAAACCCTTCGTGTGGTCAGACAGATGTCAGCAGTGCTTCCAGGAGCTGAGATAGAGATTGACTAGTGCACCTATCTTGAGGTTGCCTGAGGAGGGAGTAGGGTACGTAGTCTACTGCGATGCATCAGGGACCAGACTTGAATATGTTCTGATGTAGGAGCGGGCAGTGATCGCCTATGGATCACATCAGTTGAGGCCACATGAGCAGAACTACGCTACCCATGACCTGGAGTTAGCAGCAGTGGTCTTCGCTCTGAAGACATGGCGACACTATCTGATGGGCGAGCGCTTTACAGTCTTTTCCGATCATCAGAGACTCAGGTATATCTTCTCGCAGAATGACCTGAACCTAAGACAGTGGCGATGGCTCGAGTTCCTCCAGGACTATGACTTTGAGATAGTCTATACTCCTGGGAAGTGGAACGTGGTAGCCGATGCCCTCAGCAGGAGGACGGGAATTCAGCTACATGAGGAGGCGACAGAGCAGCTAGCCTCTTTACAGATATCCTTCTTGGATAGAGATGGAGCAGCCTTCCTCCAGTCTCTCACAGTCACCCCTCCTCTACTACAGCGGGTCAGAGAGGCACAACATGAGGATGCTGACTGTGAGACACGGCATGCACATATATCCTCGGGACATGCACCTGATGGTTTCTCCCTTGGAACAGAGCACGACGTCCTTTTCAGAGGATGTTTCATGGTACCAGTCGCTTTGCGAGAGGAGGTGCTGAGAGAGTTTTACATTCTCCTTTGGCGGTATATCTAGGAATGGCGAAGATGTACCAGGATCTTAGACGACAACACTGGTGGCCGGGTATGAATAAGGTTGTAGCAGAGTTCGTTTCTCGATGCCTCACCTGCCAGCAGGTGAAGGCAGAGCATCAGGTACCAGCAGGCTTGGTATAGCCCTTGGAGGTTCCAGAGTGGAAGTGGGACGGCATATCTATGGACTTCGTGACTGGACTTCCACGCACTTCCAGAGGTCATGACTTCATCTGGGTGATTGTTGACCGACTCACCAAGTCGGCACACTTCTTACCCATCAAAGAGCAGGGCTCAGTGGAGAGCTTGGGACGTCTCTACGTTCAGGAGATTGTGCGGCTCCACGGTGTGCCATCATCTATCGTCTCCGATCAAGATGCTCGGTTTACTTCCCGGCATTGGAAGGGGTTACAGGAGGCGTTTGGGACACAGCTACGTCTGAGCACAGCATTTCACCCTCAGACAGAGGGTCAGACGGAGAGGACCATTCATAATCTCAAGGACATGCTCCGCGCATGTGTCCTCGACTTTGGTCGTAGCTGGGAGGATCACCTACCCTTGGTGGAGTTCGCATACAACAACAGCTACCACTGCACCATCGGGATGGCACCGTACGAGGCGTTGTATGACCGAGCTTGTAGATCTCCTTTGTGCTGGAAAGACCCTGGGGAGTCAGCACTTGTGGGACCGGAGATGGTCCAGGCCATGACAGAGAAGGTCTAGGTCATCCAGGAGCGGATGAGGATAGCTCAGAGCCGGCAGAAGTCATATGCTGACAGGAGGCGGAGGCCACTAGAGTTCGAGGAGGTGACCACGTCTTCTTTCTGGTCTCACCTCGACGTGGTTTGAGGAGATTTAGTCGAGGCGGCAAGTTGTCTCCACGCTTCATCGGACCCTTCCAGGTCCTCAGCAGGGTTGGCGAGGTGGCTTATCGCCTGGCTCTGCCACCTCAGTTGCACCGGGTGCATGACGTCTTCCACGTATCCTAGCTGAGGAGATACATGCACGACCCAACACACATCATTGACCACGGGGAGCTTAACGTTGACAATGGGGTGACATTTACGGAGGTCCCGGTGGAGATAGAGGATCGACAGGAGCGGGTCCTACGTGGACGTTCGATTCCTCTTGTGTGCATCAGATGGCAGCATGGGAATCTCCAGGAGAGCACATGGGAGCGGGAGGCTCAGATGCGTGCTCAGTACCCTCATTTGTTTCCCTAGTTTTGATGTATCTTTACGGGGACGTAATGCTCTGAGGTGGGAGTAATGTAAAGACCCGTAAAATTCAAGGGAAATTTTTTCTTAATTTTCTTTGGAATTTTACAAGAGCGCGGTTTCTAACGGCACCTGATTCCGAGGCCCGGATTTCCCGGAATTTTTTTCCGAAGTTTGGCTCGGGTACGTTCAGTGAACGAACGAGCGGGAATTTCTAACTTTTGATCCGGTGCTCGTAATTGAAATCCGAGGACACCGATGATCTCGCAGCACCGATATTCACTTAAGGAGACCTTTTCTAAAGTTGTGTTTATTGCGGGATGAAAGTTAGTTTTTGGGAGAATTAAAAGAAGTTAAATAAAAATGTGGAACACTATTTATTTTTCTTACTTGTTGGTTAACTCCTCTCAAAGGAAGTTAGGGGTGGGACCCACACCCACTTAACCTCCCTTGAGAGGATTAAGTTTGGTGGGGCCCACACGAACCCCAACTTTTCATCTCCTCTCAAAAACTTCTTTAACCCCTCTTTAAATGACATGACAACTTGTTATTTAATTTGGAGTTATTTTATTTGAATTTCAATCCTTTGAAATTCAATTTTGTTAAGTGTGTGAATAAAATAAGACTCCATCTTATTTTATTTGGTTAGAACTCTCTATCCTTCTTGAGAGGATTTTCGGAGCTCCTTCTTCTTCTTCAACGTTGACGAAGAACGCGAAGAACCTTCGAACTCCGACGAAGAACACCGCTCCTCTCTTCTTCGTAGCTGTTGTTTCCAAATATCGACGACGTCTTCCGTGTCAAAAAAAGGGAACGCTGCTTCCTCCTCAGACTTCCTTCGTCGGCTTACGAAGATTCGCCAACTACATATCTCTTCAGACGTACCTCTTCGTCATTGGATTTGACGAACGATTACCGCAATGCCCGACCTCCGCGACGTTGTCTTCCGCGGGTCGTTGACCATCATCGATCTTGAAACCAAGGTAGGGGTTGGTTGTGGATTGTTTATTTATTCTCGTTCTTGGTTCTAACATGAAAAACGTGAGGATTATTATTTATGTGTAATCGTTTAACGAGAGGGGGGTCGGACCGCACAAACACGGCCGAGTTCCCCCTCCTTTGTTCTTGATTATGATTTTTCTTGTGGATGTACGAGATGGCGTGGTGCCGTCGCACCACGGGAATTTCGCACGGTTATATTGCGCGACGCCATCGCATCGCGCCGTGGAAAGATCATCATGAACGTGACGCCGTCGCGCCGCGTTGAAGAAAACCGAAGGCGTCGCGACCGAAGCGGGGCCGCGGCGGAAGGGTGCGGTGCCGTCACACCGCGCCAGACGATGAACACAGCGGCCGGTTCCGGGCCACGGCGGGACGAGAGGACAGGCGGCTCATCGGGCCGCCGGCGTCGGAAGCCGGATAGGGGACCGGTTTTCCAGTCCCGTGGAAGAAAAACCGGCCGGCCAGGAGGGCCGGCCGGAAGGTGAAAGACCGGGGGAATTAAATTCCCCCGGCCAGGTCACTTTCCCCCCATTATGAGGGGGGGCCGGTTTCATTAAGGGGGGGCAGGAGGCCCCCCGGTTTTCTTCAAGGCAGGCCCCCACGAGGGGGGCCGGTTTCCTCCAAAGGTGTGGCTTCAGCCGCGCCGCCAGCTGGGAAGCAGGGGCCATGCCCCCCGCGCGTGGCACCAAGCGGCGCCAGGCCGGGCCCCCGCTGGCCGGGCCGTGCCGCCGCGCAGCCGGCCGGGCCGGGTCAGACCCGGGACGGGTCGACCCGGTTCGGGCCGCCCAGGGGGGGTCGGGCCGGGTCGGCCCCGACCCGGACCCCCCGTTTTCGATTTTATTTTGGACTTTTGCTCATAACTTGAGCTAAAGACCTCCGATTGAAAAACCGTCTGCGGAAACACAATAATTGGATCGAGGAGGTCGTTTCGGTATATTACACTGAGGGTTTCGTGTCACGACCCCCTTCCATCAAAGATGCCCCTCCTGAGCTGGCAATGGTGAAAGGGAGATAATGACCCCCGAGTCCCGCCTCCAGTAGGCCCTGGGGTGGCGACTAGCACCAAGGGTATGAGTTTATTTATTTTTTCAATCATGGGAAGCATTACCCTTTTTATAGTTAGGATCAGAAATAGGACAAGTCAACCACCAAAAAGAAAAAAGAACAAAGGTGCTGAAAAGAAACCCAAACCAGTCCCTTATGCATGTATAAATAAACTGAAACAGGTACAAGTACAAATAAGCTCAAAGTACAAGTGAGTACAGTACCAAAAGAAAAACAAGAAAACAGAAACTTCACAGCTCCCACTGCCTGACTAGTAGGGTCCCACACAGCCCTGGTAGTCCTCCTGAGAACCTGAAACAACAAAGGGTGAGCATACAAGTATACTCAGTAGAGAACCTAAAGCTCTCGTGCACAAGTGGGGAGACACCCTAAGGTCACGTGAGAAAACAGAAGAACCAGAAACTAACAAGGAAAAACTATACACCCAGCCTTACTGGTCACACTCACCAAGTAACACAAACAAGTTTAGTATATATATAGAACAAAATTATTGGGTACCCCGCACCATTTCCCACTTAATAAGATGCTGCTCTTCCTAACGGCAAACGTCCTGACGCTACCACACTCTTCCCGCCCGCACACACCTGGGCCAAACCACGCATCCCGCCCGCACACACCTGGGCCTCACAACCACGCATCTCGCCTGCACACACCTGGGCCACAACCACTAACCCTCCCGCAGACACCTGGGCCTCATCCCGAAGGTTCTTGGGAACGGTAAGCCTGCCCGAAGAGTCTTGGGCTAAAGGTCGCCTCAAGCCATCACAGCCTCCGAGACCTACCCGAAGAGTCTTGGGTGTAAGGTCACCTCAAGCCATCATAGCCTATGGAAGAAGGAGCAGGAAGGAGATAGTAACTAAGGGGGAACACCCTCTCCCATAAAATGGGAGTGTTCGGCACTAGGTGCTTGACATGGGTGTGGTGCGACAAAACACAAAGATACAATTATATATATACATATACCAAACAGACAGCCCAACCTATGGCTTCTTAAAAAGAGGAACTGAGCATGTGCCTCGACACTGCTACCACAAAGCATGCATCAACAACCAAACAATCATCCCTCAACCCCATTTAGGTTTTCTTGTTTCATGCAACGGATTAACAAATTATTACTACTAGGAAAATATCATCCAGACAAAACCTTTCACAAATATATCCCTGCCATCCACAACCAAGGTTAGGTAAAACTCAAGCAACCACATGCCATTTCATTTACAAAAGATTATCACAACCATACAACATTCCATCATTCATTTATTTCAAAGTTCCACACATAAAACCCTTTCCACACACAAAACATTTCCGCATTTGAAAACACCTTTTACTTAAAAACACTTTTCATAATCAAAACACTTTTCATAAATAAAGGCATTTTCCACACCCAACCACTTCCCATTTCAACCCCATCGTTTAAAAAAACATTTCCCACAAAACAACCAAACCACCAACATGTTCATTATTCCAATTTTGTTCAACCGGGGTGATCACACAAGGTTTTCATTCTCATTTAATCAGCCTGTCGTTACGTGCTTATCCATATTCCATGTTTTAACAAAATCTACCACAAACAATTCAGATATCAATTTCGCACGCAAAGGCCACCAACGGCCTTGATTTTCAGTAGGCAAAGGCCTTTTATTCCAAAATCACAATCAGAATATAAAGAAAACTGTAAGGCAATAGAAACAGCACAAAACCGAAAACCCTTCTTTATCCGGTTATTATCTTTATTTAAAGTTCAACTGCATCCCATGGAACAAAAGAAAAAAAAATATCCCACCCCGCATGTTGCACCAAATAGAGAGACGAAGGTAAACCCCTACTTCAAAAGGTCCCGATCACGTCGCTTCCGACGACGTCCTTCGGTGTCCTCCGCCATTGCCAAACCCGAAAAACGCCTCCTAGGATGGAAGCTAGAGAAGGAAGGCCGGAAGGAAAGGTGACAAGTCTGGGCTTAGAATCTTCGTCTCTTCGCTATGATCCTGTGGCCGCTGACGGATCGTAATTCGGAGCTCGGACAAAGAAGTTAGAGGAGGAATACTTCTCGATTGTCCAAGAGCGTCGTCGTGCGACAAAGAAGCGATCGATATGGAAGATAAAACATGACCTTGTTCTTATATAGGCAACGAATAGGTAAATCCGTATTCAGCGTGCATTAATGAATACACGATGTGACCGTACATACGTTACGTGTTTTGATTGGTTAACACACAACACGTCACGCGGTTTCCACACATTTTAATAATAATGATAATTCTATCAATATGTGGTGTTTCGTTGACCCGAGGCATGAGTCATAAAAGTATCTCATTAATGGTCTCAAAAAGACCATCATATTTTCAGGGTTACGCTGTCGCTGACGGATCGTCAATCCGATACCGTATGAGGGAGATACGTTGGATACAAGATCCCGTAATAATAACAATATTAAAATCTATTAATTCATGAGCGTTTCGGGTACCCAATCCAAAAACCCGAAAAAGACATCCAATATTGGACTCATAATTTTCGTCTCGTAGTCAGGGTCGCACTGCCACTGACGGTTCGTGAAACCGAGGTCGCACGAAGAAGTTATTGTGAAAAAAGTGTTTTATTATAAAAAAAATGATAACAATATTTTATTAATTATTTATTTATTTATTTCTCTAACTCCAATCAATCACCATTTTTCATTTTTCACGCTGGAAAATCATCACCAATTATCTCTTTTACTATTTATTTCACACTTAATTTTATTCCCATTAATATCTTATAACTCCTCCCTCTCTCCAATCTTTATTAATTCTTTCTCCCAAGATTCTCTCCCACAAAAACTGGTGCCTCTCTCTTATATTTATTTTTCAATAAATATTATTTTCTCTCTCCAATCTTATTTTGTTGGTGCGCCTCCCCTTTCATTTCATATTATTATATTTTTTCATCTTCTCTCTCCTTGTGGCACGCCCCAAATTTATTTTAAACCTTTATTTATTTATTTTTACACAATTATCATAACATCTTTAATTTATTCTCATATCTCAAATCTCATTGCATTTAATTCAAAACATAATTCTCAATAAATCATTATTACCAGATCTATAAAAAAAACCAACATTATTATTATAATTATTTAGTATAACACTTATAACAAAACCCCAAATAAAATTTATTAACACGTCACCATTTATTATTAATAATAATTATTATTTTTGATGTTCCCCGCATTGACCACATAAAAAAAACGTTTTTACAAAGTAATCGACCGGAGAGGTCCGGGCCATTACATTTCGGAATACTTTGTGTTCGGTCGGGTTGGTTCGTACACGAAACCAACCGGGCCCTCGGAGCGGAAACGCTCATATCTTGAGCTACGGAAGTTCGATTGACGTGCCGTCAGCTTTTTTGTGTTCCTCTTAGTGAGACGGGTCTTTTGGCATACTCCGCCTGAGGTTTGGACGCGGGTGGAGTACGGTCGAGTTGGTTTTGCCTTAGAAACCAACAGGGCCCCTGGGACGAAAAAGCCAATAACTCTCAGACCGGGTGTCCGATCGACGCGCCTTCTGTTGCGTTGAGTTCCTGTTGACGATACAGAACTTTTGGATACATCAACTCTGGACTTTGTGACAGTTGATGTATCAGTCTCTCGGCTCGTGGAGCGGACCCTCCGAACGAGCTTGCGGTGTGCGGGAACCCTAGTGCTGGCTGCGACTGTGACTACTACTGCTACTGCTACTGCTACTGTGACTGCGACGACGACAGTACAGAGATCCTGTGTGGATTCAACGATGAAGACTACAACACTCAGCGATCCTACGTGGATCAGTGCTACAGGTCCTGTGTGGGCCCGATCCTGTGTGGGTCCGATCCTGTGTGGGTCTTTGCGCTCAGCGGTCCTGTGTGAACCAGTGCCTACATGTCCTATGTGGGCCCGATCTTGTGTGGGTCTTTTGCGGGGGTTAGTTACCTATCGATCCTTCATGGGTCCGACGACTTAGATGGATCATAGATCATCATTATCATCTTTTGAAGAAGTATACCTGTGTGAGCTGAATCCTGTTGCTTTCCTGTGTGGATTGTGTTGTTCTATCCTGTGTGGATTACATTTTCCTTTCCTGTGTGGAATACGTTTAGTTTCCTGTGTGGACTGAGTTGTACTTGTGCTCGGAGGTTGGAGCGTATTTGAAATTGTTGACTTAGGTATATGTATGGCCATATACCTATGCAATGCCGGTTGTTACTTCATGATTGTATCTTTCATTGTGTTTTATCCTTTGTGGATTTTGGGAGACCTTCAGCGGTCTCAGGGTCCCTACTGAGTAGCTTATACTCACCCCTGCACGGGCTATGCCCGCACTACGTTGTGTTGGTTCCAGACGACGGACAACATTGATCTTGGGTAAGGCTTGCAGAGCAGGACGGTACCTGGAGGTGGACCACTGGGCGGGACGTGTTCGGAGCGGACGACGGGACCCGAGGAGCAGTGGAGCTATCTGTACCCACCCTTCAGGTGGGATTTCCAGTGGACAGCTCGGTGTAGCGACTTTTACTTTACAGTTGTTGTTTTACCTTTCGAGTTGTACTTTACTTTCAGTTTAGGTTTTTATTCTGGCCCATTTACTTTTCCGCACTTCAGTTGTACTCTGTTTTTACTTAGTGTTACTTTTCCTCTTGCTTACTCTGTGGTGGTTGTTTACTTTTCAAAGGCAATGCCTTCCCTTTTTGTTGGGATTTACACCTTGGTGCTAGTCTCCAGCCCCTGGCCTATGGAAGGCGGGCTTGGGGTAGTCATGGAACGGGCCCCGAGGGTGGGTCATGACATTATCCAATCATGATCATTATAAATACATATTTAAAAAGTTCAATAAAATCCATCAAAATTTAGATATTGAGATGATAAAAAAATTTCATCAATTTTTTTGAAAAAGAAAAGTGATTTGAATATATTCAATATGACAAAGGTTATATAATAAATTTTGAAAAACAAATTTCTAGAATATATAAATTAAGTGATGAATGGAGCATTAGTATTTAAAAAATTGATGGTTTTACAAAAATATTATGAGATTCATCAAACATTACATTTACAATTTCATCAAAAAATTGGTTATATTATTAAAAATTTTATATGCATTAAAATTTATAGAAGAACCCATATATATTATTTCATTGGGTATTGGATAAAATTAATGCAACTGATATTTAATAATATTAATTAATACATTATGATCACATACTCTGAAATAAGATTTTTTTGATTTTTTTCTAAAACACTTAAAGAGTATTATAATGAAATTTTTTGTGTATAAATTGAATTATAATATAACAAGTCATATTGATATCCTCATCGTAAAATTTTCTTATTACCTAATAGTAACTTAAAAATGTTTGAGTAATTTCTTGAATAATTCAACTTTTTAATTAAATTATGTTGTTTTAATTTTGTGTTCTATGTGGATAAAATTTTAATTTATTCCATCTTTAAAAAATTCAAAATTACAGTTTAAAAACTCACCAACATGATCTATCTAGAGAGAGTAAATTTTTTTATTTATCATTCTTAATAAAAATAAAAAATTCATTCAAATAATTAAAATCGTTGTATTTTTTGATGTGAAAATACACCCAATTTAAATATATTTTAATCATAAAAAAATTAATTGAAATATTATTTTCCTCCAATATAACCAATTTATATAATAACAAAAAGATCCATGTAAAGTCACTATAAATATTCATTATTTGAGGCTTCACGTTTAGACTTAGATCATTAATTCTTTTGCCTACAATATTTACAAGGATCAAAGACCTAGGTAGAATTAATCATTAATTATTTTAGATCAGTAACATGTCATTTCAGAGAAATATTTTTTAGGGTTTGAAACTTAGAGTGTAAAAATATCATAATACTTTAACATGATAAGTCTTCAATTTAACATAAATAAGTAAAATTCTATTGAAATTACTGTTATAGGATGAGTGTGTAAAAAATTTTATTCCCATCGATAGATAAAATTAAATTACCTTTATAACATTTAAGAATACATTTATCAATCCTAATGATAAAAATCTACACATCATCACATTACAGAGAGGTGGTATCTTTTATTGATAAATCATTTTTAATGTATATGATATGCTTTTTTTGAATAAATTATATATCATGAATTTTTAATATTTCATCTCATGAATTGTATCTAAAATAATATCTTAATTAATTTAATTTATTAAAATTTTATAATTTCTTCTGGTTTCTAGTCTTATTTCTATTAAAATACACAGTCTATATACCATTTGTTTCCACTACTAGAAGATAAATTATTTTTCTACAAAATAAAAAAAATTGTTCTAGGAACCGACACAAATTTGCTATAGTTTCACTTGTAAATATAACTTTAGGTACCCATATCTACATAACACATTCATGTTTTAAATCTCATAGTTCTTCGAAAATATAATTTTTGTGAAATGAATATGGATTATCATTATTTTGGGAAATATATGTAATCTTCTGGCATCCACATGAAATTTTATTAAAATAATGTGAACTCTTAATAGAAAAATAATATATTTGAAAATTAATATTTTACAGAAGAAAACATATTCCACTTAATTTTTTATGGGGTATTATATGATTATAAATTTTTTCAAAATTTATTTTTAGATAGAAGTATTATTAAATTAAAAAAAATACATATGTTAATCAATCAAAATACAATTTCCTCATTCATAATATATATCTACTAAATTTTGATAAAAAATTGTGATATACAAAATTTAATTCATTATAATTTTTAAAATAATTATTTTTGGAATCTAGTTCAGTTTAATTTTTTGAAATTTATGTAGTTAATTTAAATGTTATTTTATTATATTTCAAAAAATTTCCATCATTAAATTCATAGTTACTTTTATTTCTATTATTTTACAAATTCATAATGGTTATATATAAAGAAATTTTGTCAATATTATGAACTTTTATTCATATTACATTGAATTTACATGTTATATTCTAATGGAGTATACATTTCATCTTCCAACAAGATGAATACTAAATATTAGTATTATATATTAATTTGGAATCAATAATTAAATTCATAAGATATTTCCGATAATCATTTTCTGGGAATTATTTTTTATTCGTGTAACATTTTAATAAAATCCAACTATATTGTAGATATCTATTCCAATTTATTTTGGTGATATTTCTAAATATGTGTTACATGCACTAGTAATCCAAGTGTCATTGTTTTTAAAGTTTGTTTTTAGTTTTTATTTGGAATACCATCTTGGATTTATATTATTTTCACTCATCTTAAGATAATCAGGTCTGTTATATTATTTCTTTTCACAGTCATAGTATATAGAATTTGAAAAATAATTCTTATATATTAGATCATTCAATTTTATCAAATGATGATTTTATAAATATTAATTAACGATAAGATAAGTTTTCATTTTTTTAATTTTTTTAGCATATTATTTCCATTTTTTGAATTATATTTATCTGAATTCATACATTTTATTTTCAATGAAAGTGTTGTATAATTCTATTAATATGTATAAAAGGTACTAGATTTAGGATTATGTGAACTGGAGAAATATTCTACAATATTGATCATTTTAAATTTTTTATCTTCTCATCTCATTCTTCTCTAATATTTCATTAATTCCACAATTAAGTAATTTGGACATATGAGTTCTAAAATGTTTTGAATGTTTTTATTAATTCCCTATTTGACTTCCAATAATTTGGATTAATAAAAATAAATCAAGGATCTAAATTCAGATTACTCTTTTTAAACAATTGATTATAATTTTTTTACTATTGTTATAATAATTGATTCATTTTTGGTATAGTTTATCTATGAAAAAAATTCAAAGGTGTTATTTTATACTCTAAATATAGATCTATGAGTTTATAAAAATTGAGAAGTTCTAAAAACTATATATATAAATTCTTCTAAATTCCAATTACCATTTCAAATGAATATATCTTTATATAAATGTTCTTTGTCCGATGATTCTATAGTGTATTACAATCATTATGGTTTAATTAATATTATAGTTTATCTTCATATGAGAATTAAATTTCATCCTTTTTTAGAAAATAATTTTTTTTTATTAGAAAGATAATGTTTTACACTCCTACATTAATGATATAGTATTTAACACGATCACACCAACAATCATAATCATTTCTATAAAAAATAAGTGGTATTTTCAAATTTATTTTTTCATGTGTTAAAATGGTTATTCCTACCAAAATAAAAAAATCATTCCACTAACAAAATTATTTTTGTACGGGAAACATATTTTTAAATAAAAGAAAAAAATTGAAAAAAATATAAACTAAGATATTCACATAATCATGTATATATCATCTACAAAAAAAATCCCAATATTTTATGGAAAGTAAAATAATGTTTATGAGGTGAGGTGAATTGTGGTGGGGGTGATTTGTATTTTGAAAATAAAATTAAAAATTTCTTACTCTTCATGTATTTTGTTTGATGGGTTTTCAAATTATTAATGAATTAATTGATTGATTTCATTTTGAAATACACGTAATATCAAGGATATATGTAAAAAAATAACTTATATTAATCATTGTTATAAAAGTTGAAATAAGATGTTCAATATTTTAAATTTACTATATAAAAATTAACATAGTGGAAATTTGAAAACAAGGCACATAATATTGGTTAGAAAAAAAATACCGTTAAAGGGATATTATTACATGTCCAATTTTAATCAAATGTAATCAAATAGATCTAAAAACTAGATACAAGATCTCAACAAATTTGAACTTATCATATTTTCTTTTTATTATATATATAACATCCCAATGACTGCACAATAGGATCTAGTGTGGAAATCAATTATATTACATTTCTACCTCGATAACGATGTACATGTCCCAATTTTCCTGATTAAAATAATAAAATATAAAAAGGAAATTATTTCTCAAGTAACATTCATAAATAACAGTTAGATTTAAATTTTTATAGAATTAAAAATCGAACTTACATAAACAATACCCATGTATTTAAATGAGCATATCCCCAAAGTAGCATGAGTTTTCTTATTTTATATTAAGTCATCATCATTAGCCATATAAAATCTCTTCTAGATATAATTGAATAATCCAATATATTGACAACATGGTAAAAAGAATCATAATAAGGGTGGGATAAAATTTTACTGACGTTCAACATAATATATAAAAATTGAATGGAATCGTCTATTATAAGAAGAGCATGATGGTATGATAACATAATGAAATTTCATGAGTATAACATAAGAGTATTTGTAGCCATCAATATTAGAATACACAATCATGAATACATGGATTAATGTCTAAATTTTGTCATGAGTCATCATGATCAAAATTCATGGTCCATGTGATATCAAGGTTGATTATAAGAATCATTATAAACCCCAAAAGATTATCGGTAAAATGTATTATCATCTTGACACATTTTCATCAAATACCTTATTACCAATGGAATAACTAATATGGTTAACTTCTATATCAAGTGTCTTAAATGAAATAGAGGGAATAATACATCCACCATTCATGGATTAATTCTTTTGTTAATTGTTCCATCATAATCAATTCATTATCCCATTATATTTTATAAATTAATTTTTCCATATCAACCAATTCAATAACTATAATTAATTTTCCCATGTCAATCAATTCAATATTATGGTAATAAACTCAAATAATAATAATACCTACGAAAACAGTATATATTGCCTCACAATAAATTTAATATTTAATAATTCCTGATCTAAAATCCCAATATCCTAATTTCAGATTTCATTTAACAAGGTAATACACCAAATTATTTAATTTAATGTAAAAATAAATTAATATAAATTATATATAAATTATATATTTAGATACACTTAATTTCAACCAAGACTATATTATTTGAATTATTGAACACCTCCCTTCAATGTGGAGTTATAGTGGCTAATATCCTACGTGTGTTGTATGAATAATCCACTAGATTTCATTCCAGAAGAACCAAAAAATATATTAGAAATTGATCAATAATATAATGAATAACTGAAAGACAGACCAAAAAAATATGGTCTAAGATATCTGATATCTGAGATGATATCACATCCAGATTGAAGTGGCCTCCAAGAAATCATTATTAGAAGACCTTCAATGAAGAGGGAGGTGCACGATGGTTCTTTTGTCGATGACACTACTGCGTGAAGGAGATTTAGTCAATGGAACAGGTTTGTGGCGGCTCTAAAATTGATATGAGAGGTCTATGGAATATTTTTTGTATAGAGAGAGTGAATAATTAATTGCAATGTGACACTATTGGTTTAAAAATAGAAGCCCAATTATTTTTCACAATTTTTTCTGAAAAACCTGATCAACTCTATTTTTAGAAAAACAATAAAAATTAGTACACATATTTTAATTTTATTTCATGACATGTATGATTTTTGTGACATGTATTAGTTTTTGTAAAAACTAGGTTTTGGAAATATCAACTTATGGTGAAAAATATTTTCATGAAATGTCGAAACATGGTAAAAACTGTTTATATGGTGTGTAAACATTTGAGGATATGAGATAATTCATACTTTGAATAATTTGATATGTAAAATCAGGTTGGAAATTAGAATCGTTATGTGTATTTATTATACATA
Source organism: Viscum album (assembly GCA_963277665.1). NCBI lineage: Eukaryota > Viridiplantae > Streptophyta > Magnoliopsida > Santalales > Viscaceae > Viscum > Viscum album. The sequence continues at coordinate 1,611,868,220 of OY728147.1, forward strand.
CTAAAATAAACAATTTTTCATGTTTCCACCCAAAAACACATTATCCAACCTAAATCAAGTCTCAACAATCAATATTTAAAATAAATGAATCACATCTTAGAAAACGGTTAACGGTTTTTTTAAAATGTGTACTTGAATAAATATGGGATCTTGATGTATCACATTCTTATAAAAACTCATCCTCAAGACGTATTCTGATGAATATCCATGATTATGATTGAGAAAGATCTGGACATTATGCCCCAACATCATCTTCTCTCATGCATTTTTCAACTAGATCATATCTATTTTTCCACAAGACATGAATTATTAGCATGATCATTCCATGGAAATATTTCTCACTTTGATTTAAAAAACATAACAGATGCTCCAAAAATGACATATCTATTATTAACACATATCACACCACCTTAGTAGTTTTTTGTCTATTTCCTCTATACTTTTCCAAATTGCTTTTCTCACACCACGATCCCCTACAAATCCCAAGAAGTAGTCATGGACATCTCATCCTAAAATGAGAATTGAAATTGAATACTAAATCATCGCCCATTTCAAGATTACAAGAATGAAACCCCTATAATTTATACAATCACAACCTCCTTATAACCCTCATTTGATTATTCCTGGTGGTTCAATTTCCACCATAGAGTTTCACTATTAAATTTCTCTAAGGGAACAACCTTTAAGAAGGCCCTTCATTCCACCAGAATCATATTATGTAGCATCACGTATTACCATTATTCTAATGTTTTATACGTGATGATGTCAATGTAGAGGGGATTATCATTTCAATTTTATATGTTCCAAAAGATTTACTATGGAAATACCATAATTTTATAGATTATTCTTAATCATGTGACAACACCTCTCCCTCAGTGTCACCTCCCTCAAATCCCACCACATAATCAAAATCGAGGCACTATCGCTACCCAATAAGAGAAACATTGCCTATACCAATAGATAGAAACTGTTATTATAGATCCCTAAACTATGGTTATATCATATATCAACTATTTGGGAAGTTGTTTTTTGATTTTTCATTTGGAAAGACATATCCGAATGGTTTTGGAGATAACCATTCGAGAATCCATGTCATAATGGATTAAATTCCATTTAGAAAGACTTATCCCCGCTTTTTGAAAAAACTTGCAATAAATCAATCCCTATAGGTTTACAATATGTTGGGACAAGTCTTTTGTAATGGTTTTCCCAATCTATTGTGATTGGAAAATCTAATAAATGTTACTGAGGATGTTTGAACCCATAACCTACATGCTATAGATAAAATAAATTACCAAAATCCTACAGTTAACATTGTGAATATATATATATATGTCATATATTTATATATATGATTATATTAACTAAATTATTTCATAAAAAAAGCGGTACATATCCCAATAGTTCAAACAATTTTTGGTAAATTCCTTTCCAAATGGTTTTGAGAACCTTTGTGATATGTACCCACCTTTTCCAACCCTTTCACAATGGTTTTCCAAAATCGTTGGGAAAAGTTGTCTCAAATTACCCTTTCCCCATGGGTTTTCTAATCCAAAGGAAAAGTGGACCCTTTTTCAATGGTTCTGGAAAAATTTTGGGAAATGTTTTCTCAATGTACCCTTCCCCAAAGATTTTCCAAAACCATTGGAGAAAGTGGACCCCTTAAATATATTTTCCCAAATAGTTTGGAAATATTGGCTCAAAGTAAAAATTCCCATAATATTTACCAAAATTCTTGTAAAAGTTGTCTCAATTCCACTAATTAGTTCCACTTTCAAATATTTACATCACCCCAATAAATTAATTCATATATTAATTAATCCCATCAAACTCATTATTTAATTCAAAAATTAAATAATAAAATTACTTATATTAATTAATTCATAAATTAATTAAACTCTTCAATCCCAAAATTTAATTAAACCATTAAATAATGAAATTACTTATATAGATTTTCTAATAAACTAAAAAATTCCATTAATCTTATTGTTCAATTTAACTATTAATTAATCACATTGAATGCATTAATTAATTATCCAATTAATTTAACCCTTGAATCAAAAAATTCAATTTAACAATTAAATAATTTATAGACATTAATTAATTAATTAATATTTTATTTTATCAACATTAGACTCAATAAAATACCCCCATTTAATTTTCCAATTAATTATTCCTATATAATGAATTCAATAACCCTAATTAATTCATCAATATTTTGTTATATATCAATAAATTTAATATCCCAACTTATTTTATCACTTAATTGTTCCATCTAAACCAATTTAATAATCCCAAATTAATTCTTCCATTAATGGTCCCATTTCAATCAATTCATTATTATGATAATTTACTCAAAAATTAATTATCACCACGTAAACTATATTAACTCCCGTATAATTAATTATACAATTAACTATTCATGATCTACAATCCTAATAAACCAATTTCAAATTTCCTTTAATTATTTAAATTAAAAAATTATTTAATTAAATAAAGAATTCTATTGATAAAAATCTAATAGAAATTATAAAATCACAGTCACATAATTTAAATCAAAACTATGTTATTTTAATTATAGGCCACCAACATAAAAAGTGGAAGAAGTTTTAAAAATACCTTATATCTGTATTATAAATCATCATTTAGATTCCATTAAAAAATAATAGGATAATCCATTAAAAATAGATATAAAATTATATGATTAACCAAAATTAATTCTATAAAGATATAGGTATGGATATACAAGTTACAATGTGAGATTGCTTAAGGATTAAAGGGAACTATTAGAAACATTCATTAGAATACCATATGTTATTAGCTAGGGAAATATGGTGTATTTGGCAGTAGATAGTAGTATAACAAGGAGCTTCATTACTATGTTGATGTGCATGAGGGCTCTGTAGCGGAGATGGGAGGATTTTGGGTGACTTTTAGCTGGGAGGGAATGAACATTTGGGGTAATGTGTAACTTGAGGTTTTAAAAACAAATCGACTTTACTTAATTTTCCCCAAAAATATATTTATCACCATTGAAAAAATAAATAAATAAATATAATTACACGTCAATTAATGGTCTTTCATGGCATGTAATCTTTTTATTAGATGTAATACAGGTGGTGAATGAATTGATATGGCAATACCTGGTGAAAAATATTCGACACATGTTGAAAACATTTTACAAGGCATGTAAATTTTATAGGATGCGAAATGATTCAAGCCATGAATTAATTTCATATGTTCGACCACAAAAAATTTAGATCATGAATAAAAATCAAATTTTTTTATGTTATGAACTCACCAATTATTTCTGTTACACCCCTAAAAAAATTTACCCTTCCCAAACATAGTCTTATCAAACATGGTTTAGTAAAATGAAAATCTGTATTTATATATGTTTAAAAAATTATTTAAAATAGTCATACCTGAAAAAATTTCATATTTTATAATGTCTTTGGTTTATCATGAAGCCACCCATGAACATAAAAATGTTTCAAGAACCATAACATTAATCAAGAACATTGCGAATACATTCCACTAGAATCTCTTTGAAATAACTATTATTCCTTTTAGATAATGATTAACCTATGAAAATACAAAAGGTTCTACAAAAATATATTTGACACATGATCAACCCATGTAATAGAAATAGATTATATATGAATCTATTCAAATAATTATAATACCAAGGAAAAGTTATATGTTACAGAATAATATCTTTGAAAATATATTAACACATTGAAAATAAAAGGTTTGTTTATCAATCACTTTGAGACATGATTTAGACATTAAAAAATAATGGGTTACATTTCAATATTATAGAAATAATAATAATCCATTCATATAAATAACGGGGAGGGTATCATTAAAAAATATCACCATTGTAGAATATTTAAAAAACTTTTTTATGACTTTAATGAATATAAATACTATTAAAATATCAATAAATACATTTTTAATTAAATATTAATTTTATTTTTTAAAATTAATATTAAAAACAGATCCTTAATAAAATATTTTGAAGATAATTTTTTTAATACTTAAAAACTTATAAAAGAAACATCAAGGAAAATAGTATACATTACGGTGGGAAAATATATTCCTCTCATAATTTTTGAAAATTTACATTCTACTCAAAACATTTTTTTATTGGGTTTCAAAGGGGACATGTTTGATAAAAATGAACAAATTTACTTTTAAATATGTTAAAAACCTGGAATAAGATCATGATTTATGTTATTAATAAATATTTTATTTTAAAAAAAAATTTAAATATTTTAATAATCATGGATCTAATAGAGAAAAATACCATGTCAAAAAAAATACATGATCGTTATCACAGACATATGATATTATTGATGTTTCATAAGTAAAAAAATTATTGAAATGAAAATAAAACATGTTTACCGTTTTGGTAACCTGTGTAGAAAAATGATATTTGGGTAAGGATTATAAGAACATATAATTTTCTAAAAAACAACATTCAATATAAACAATCCCAAAAGAAAATTATATTGTAAAATAATCCCTTTCAAAATTGGTAACCACTCAATATTGATCCCCATGAAAGTATACCATCAAATTAAATATCAAATATAATGAAAATAAGGTGTTTCATGACATAACATGCAAAAGTGTACTATGTAAACATCACAATCGAATAAATATTCATATCATAAAATTATGTCTCAAAAAAAGAATCTCATATAAATAACACTTATAAAATAAAACCAATTGAATTTGATAATTAACCACTGAATCGATTATTTGAATCAAATTAAAATTATATAAAATAATTGGACATACCACATAACATAGTTAATATTGAGTACCCTCATAATCACAGAATATTGAAATTAATGTACCCCGATTAACAAAAATTGAGTTATTCCATTATTTTACACTTTTTAAATTTAAGGGAAAATAACCTAGTACTAAATAAATCAAATTTAAATTTTAGAAACCACGATTTAGGAATTAATTATGATATTATATATCAATTCTAAATTATATACTCTCACAGAAAATATATAAGTTTTGAATAAAAATACACCTCAAATAAATTAAAATTAAAATGAGAACCCCTTAACTCAAGTCCATATATTCCATGGGTTTTTTAAATATTATATAATAAAATTATGTTAATAATTTTTTTATTAATTTTTTTTTCTTATATTAATAAATTACTATTATATTATTTATATTATTCTTTTTTTATGAAATATTGTAATATTTAATCATTTTAGTCCCTGTTGGGTGTTTTGAGGATGTTTATTTCATTATTTTAAAACATCTTATGTGTGTTGATTATGGTCAAAGTGTTAGTTTACTAACCATATAGAACAAAATAATCAGAAAATATTTAAAATATTTATTCATAAATTAAACTATTAAATTAAATCATGAAAACATGTTTTTAAAATGAACTATATTATGATCATTGAAATGGTACGTCATATGTGCACATGAGTAATGTTTCATTTTTTTAATTATCATTATGGAATGATAGTGTGTTTAATTTTACAATTACCTAAATAGAATCATATCATAAATTCCAAAATATTTATTTAAATATACTTATATATATCATTTTATAATGTGGTTATTTAAAAATAATCGCATAGCTTTGTGGAAGCGGTAGCTCACACGTACACAAACGATGTTATCATTTTTTGGTGTAAGAAATAAAATTAAATATTTTCTTTTTTGAATTAAAAATATGTCAATAGTATAATTATAATTTCATTTTTATCAGATATATTAGATAAAATTGTTTTTATTACCTTCCATGTAATGTGTTGGTGAAAAATGAAACGCATTCCTTTATGAGGTGGTATACCATTTAAAACACAAGAATCATTATCATATCCCCAATGGAATGGAATATTAAATTTATTATATGTGATACTATAACTCCATAATAAATTTTTCTTAAATATCATATATATATACTTTAAATTCATTATTGAAACAAGTCATGATATGTGATGATGGAAAAAGGATGTCATCAGTCTATATTGCTGAAGTACATCATAAACATGATTGATGATTTGATATCCCATTTGATGGAAGAGGAGACATATACTTTTTATTCCAATAATATAATTATATATAAATATATATGAGATAATTATTTTAATATATGGTCATATTTTAATAAAATTTTAATGAGGATGGAGGATAAATAAAACAAAAATACATTGTTAGGAATTTTACCACTTATAGGACCACCTCGTTACGATTATACCAAAAGTAAATCCTATAATGGATTTATTAATAAAAACGATTCTAGTATGATGTTATAGAATTTGGGATGTGATTTATTAATTATTTTTTGATAAAATTGTTTTATACTGTAAATATGATAAGATAATGTGTGACCCTTTATTAGTGATGTGAGTGGAACACAAGTTGTTTCTGAATGGAAAAAATTTCTACTCTTGTTTTTCAAATTCAACAAATATAAGAAATGAATAATTCTCAATAAATTTACATTATAAATTTTAAATATTTTAATAAAATGGGTTTTATAAAGGAATAAATTATGTCACTTTCACCATTATATTTTCAGTTACACTCGGGTAAACCCTTTTTCTCCTTAACCACAGTAATATATTTTTATTTTTTTCACTATTCATTATGGTAAAAATCCAAGATGAGCATATAATATGTCATGATTTATTCTCATTCTAAATAATTTATCCATTTTAACAAATCAATTCATATAAGTGGAATAATTTAATTTAAAATTAATCTTAGAGAAGCGATGGAAAAGTGGGGATTGATGATGAGATATTTTCATGTAAAAGATGATTTAATATTAACTCAATTAAAATTAATAATTAATAATTAAATATAAATTAAAATTTATAGACATATAATATATATATATATCATTTTAATTATTATTTAGAAGTTTTTTTCATAATTAATTAAAAATTTGAAATAATATGCACATTAGTGTAGTTCTTTTAAAAATCACATTTTTGAACAAAATGAAAAACTGATTATATAATCCAATATGTAGATAAGTAAAAATAAATTAAGATAATTAAGTATATGTAAATAATTTTCTATTTATGATATATTTTATTCAAAAAATAATTTTACATTTAAATTTCTTAGAATATTAAAAATTAGTGACATTTTTTAGAAAAACATTAACTATTACCTGAAAAATCACTAATATTACAAAAAAGTCCCATAATAAATTCAAGTAAAATTTTAATATTAAATTTTTTAAAAATTAAATTATTTTTAGAAAATATATTTAAAAAAGGACCACAATGTAATTATATCATTTTTCATGAAAATAAATAATATGCATTTTTGAATAAAGCATATTTTCCAATAATAAATTTAACTTACTATAAAAATATTGATTATTTACTAAACATTTATCAATAATTTATATTGATGAATAATGTTTTATATATTTATAAATTTAATAAGAATTAATTTTATTTATACCCTTAAATTTAAATATTATTTTATATTATTTTATATTTTTTGGGGTCGTTTAAGAATAATGTTTCATCTTGAATGTGCTATCGAATATATATTATCATATAAAATACCAAGTTTTTATGTCTCCCTCCCCATTGTAAATTTATTCTTTATGATTTTGACATGAACATTCTAATCAATGGATTTATATTCTAAAATAATTTTTTTGTAACCCCACATCATAAAACGGGTTAATAAAACTACATGTAGATAAAAGAGAAAGGTAAGTACAATGATCATCTAAAATAAAACATAATAGATTTTCAAATAGATAAAAATTAGTGGAATGTAAATATTTTTTCAAGGAGTAAAATTATAATTCATAAATAATGATAATGACTGAAATATATCATTGATCACTAAGAATTGAATTATCAACAGAAATATGATATCTAAAAACCAAAAAAAGGATATGAGAAAAAGTTATTATCATCATCTTAAATAATGGAAATAGTATAGAAATTTGTTTCAATATACTTTTTTAGAGTAAAGAAATAACTTTTACATTTTTATAACAGAATAAGGAAATATACTTACTATAGGAGTATAATTTCATCCATTTTTCTATTTCATCAAAATTATCATATTTTCCTCTGAATTCTGAGTTTTCAATATAATTTTTTCACACCAAACGTACTAAAACCATATATTAAAGGACCAAATAACCATACAATGGTTTAAAATATATTCCACATTTTATTAGAAATTATGAAAAAAAGATATGGTGATGGATTGGTATGACAATTCTAAGAATGAATAGTCATTTATATCATTAATCTCTAATATTACATTGTATTACCCAAATATAAAAATAAATCATTACATAAATAAATAACCCGATATCCCAAATATCCTCAAAAGGGGTATCTACAAAAATTAACTTATGATCCTAAGTAATCTTATTGGCCAATAATGATATTCAAAACTCGTATGATAACCTAATTAGAAAACATATTTCTTTTCATGTTTATGTAATGAATTCCATTCATCCAAACTTTAACAACCTTGCGCCCACACATTGAGATCTAGTTTTGAAATCATAAAAATTATGCTTTTTGATGAATATTAATGCAGATGACCCAATATTTTTTATCCCAATCATACATCATCCAACGAAAATATAGGATCAGTAATATTATTCATGACATTTTATGTTTAGTGTTTGAATGAATCAATATAAATTATATCAAAAATAATAATCATTAATTTAACTAATTATATATCCAACCTAACACATATTTTATTATATAAAATTAGGTTATAAACATCATACATAGGAAATCCATTATAGAAATAATTTGTTCAACCTCAATGATTATAACCTTAGGAAAAAAAATATAAAAATGTTGAGTCAAAATGACTGATAAGGGTAAATGTAATATTTAAAAATTGGATTTTATCAGTTGGAATAACTATAAAATAATGGTATGATGAAATAATCAATGTGTGTTTGAATGTAAATGTATCCCCAAAAAATAATATATATATATAAATACACACACACACAAAGATCATTAAACATGAAAAATGGAATAATATCTTACCAAGGAAGGATTCATGAGAAACTATAATATTATGTCATGTGATATCAATCGTTATCATATGAAATATTATAAAGACAATGAAATCATGAAGAATGCATATTGGTTTCCTTGAAAATTTTCATTTCATTACTTCTTACAGATGGAAAACTAATATGTTAAACTATCATATCCAGATTACTCATTTTATTGGAGGGTTATAGCAGACCCACCTATCCCTGGCTAATAATGTAACCCCCGTATTTTTTTAACAATGTAGCCAACCATACATGGTTTATCATATAACTTCAAATCATCATAAAAAACACTACTCAACCACAACATGTATAGATAACTATAATATTGTATTTCATCTAATATTCTTTGAAATAACATATATTATTTTCAAAAAATGATTATCCATTGAAAAGGAATATCTTTTCAATATTATTCTATATGAAACATGATTAACCTATAAAAGATAAATGGATTCCATTAAAATATCATTGAAACATGATTAACCCATCGAAAATAAACAAGGATTGAAAAAATATCCTTCAAGTAGGATAAACACATTTAAATTAAATGGGTTCCCTAACAATCCCATTGAAATAGGATTAACCTTTGAAAATATACATATTATATTTCAAACTAATTGAAGCATTAATACTATATCTAATGAAATAATGAGTGTGGTGACATTAAAAAATTACCCCATCAATGTTTATGTAACAATAGGTGTTGTGGAATTGGTATAATATAAATAAAATAAAATATCATTAAAAACATTTTTGATGAAAATAAATATTTCCTTTTGAAAATCACTTTAAAAACATTCCCAAAATATTTTTTATATCATTTTTCATTGAAAACTATATATATATATATATATCATCAATGAAAATAATGGACATGATGAAAATAATTTATTTTTATGTTAATAAAATTACAAATTAACAGTCCTCTGAAAACATGTTGAATAATAGAGTCATAAGTAACCCATTTGAAAAATGGTAAAACATTTTTCTTTAATTACATTTATAAGAAGGTATAATGTTATGTAAAATAGTATTATAAAATACATTTTTTATTAAAACAGAATTTAAAATATTTGATAAAATATAGATATAAAAGAGAGTCACACCAATTTAAAATAAAATACTAGATATGTATCACTTACAAACTAATTTCATGAAATTAATAAAATAAAAAAATAAGTGAATGTAAATAAAACATGCTAACCACCTTAATTAAAATGGATAAAAAAAGTATGAAATTCATGAAAATTATATAACATGATTTCCTCAATAATATCCTTCAACATAAACAGTATCAAAAGGAAATGAGATGGAAAAATAAAGTCTTTTCCACTTGGGTAAAAAATTAATTTCAATCCCCATGAATGGATAACAAAAAATTATACATTAAATAATTTGAAAAAATATGTTTCATGATATAATACTTAAAAGAGATGTATATAAAATACATCAATTAATAATGGTTCTTTTCATATATGAATGTATCAACAAAACTGCATTTTAAATTAAAAACCCAGGAAAAATCATACATTATAATTTGAGTATTAACAATGGAATCAATAATGGGTATAAAATGTAAATTTACATTAAAATGATTAAATAAATTATAATAAAATAATATTCACAACACATGTAATTATAGAATATCAAATACAATGAAGTTGTAATATAACCTAATCAATTGTAATTAATGTAGAAAATTCTTTACCCCTAGGGAAATTTATATTCAAATCACTATAGATGAAATAATTCATATTGAACCATAAAATGACCTAGTAAATGAATATTTCATGATATTACTCTTAAAATGGTTAAAATATAATCCACACAATACAATAAGTGGTGAATATGTCATATGTCTCGTAGAAAAAACATGTGAGGCATGAAACAATTACCTTGAGTCCATAAATTCCATGTGTGTACTTTAACACCTATATAATAACTATGTATTATTTACTATATTTATATGGAAACTATTCCATGTGTAATACCTTATTCAAAAATAATTTATTTTATTTATTTTGAATGAAATATTTTAATATTTAATCAGTTGTGTCTTCATAATCTGTTTTGAGGAAATTAAAATCTTTGTTTCAAAATGGATTTGGTATGTTAGACATTGTTGAATATTTCATTATGTGACATCCCAACCTGAGTTTAACACAACAGTCCTTTAATCCAGTATAACACATGACATCATGTGTGCCTCCCATAACACTATAGGTTACTGACTGATAGTGAGTGTATAATATTCATTATTGGGAGAGTATACAATCATTATCAATGTAACACAGAAATTAATTAAATACACTTTGAGAATTAGATATAACCATTAATAGAATATTACCAATAACTCAAGATGATAAAAATAGGAAATACAGTATCAAAACTGAGTTTTTTATGCTACATGACAAATTATGTTCAAAGATTCAAAATGCACACTCAAAAGAAAACAAATTAACAACTCTCTAGTAGTTCCTAACCCATGTCTGGTTCAGTCATCAATGGTCAATCCCAAATATTCCATCTAACACAGGGAATTTTCCTTTATATATTCATATAGGCATTAAATATGTTTAGGTACAAATCTGGAAGCATGTGTATTGTATGAGTACAATAAAGTGGGCCACCACCAACAGAATCTAAGACATATCTAGTCAATAATAGTGTATATAGTTTTATAAAGAATAAAAAACAAGAGGAAATGTAAAAAATGTACATTAATTCAATTATCCTAAATTTAACTGCATAATTTGATGTGCTCCTGAGGACACATAAACAAAAACTCATGTTTTTTCAAGTGTAGAGTCTAAATTCAATCACATATTCAATTAATAATTATATTAAAAATGAAATTTCATTATCCATTTCATTTCAATTTATAAACCAAAAAATTGGTACCACGGTATGATGACACAATTTTGGGTCTATATTTCCATGCCAATAACCCCATGGGATTTTGATGTAGTAAATTGTGTGCCAAACTCAAGAATAAATTAATCACCAAAATGTGGTTTTTATATATAAGATCATGTCTTAATACCATAATAAATTTATCACTACAATATTTTTTCATTCCAGGCCCTTTGCCACACCTGAATATCAATTAATTACTATGGGTTGTGGATGTGGATGGAATTTTCCCACACTCATATATAGAAATAATAAAAAGTATAATAGTTACACATACATCACTTCTATCAAGGTTATTCAGATTTATCTTTCTCATCATATTTCATATTCACAACATCTATTAATTAATATTAAAATTATTTAACCCATTTTAATCATTAGCAAAATCATAATAATTCCCACTAATTAATCTAACAATGAATTTATAAAATTACACAAGTCCATATTCACATCATTCCCTTAATGAATTCCAAAATTAATTAATATTTTTATTCTATTCAATAAATTCATGAGTTAACCTTTCAAATCAATTCCATTAATTAAATCATAATTTAATTAGTCAATTCAAAATCATAATATTCCATAATTAATTCAACAATTAATTAATCAATTCACAATATCATCATTCCAAATTTTTCAATCCCTTAATTAATTATATTACCCAATTAATTAACTCAAATCATTAACTCAATCTCTTTTAAATAATTGGAATTCTAAAATAACATAAACATATTTGAAATCAATATATTTGAATTTGAATATTATACCACCTACTAACATATTTATTATCAAAACTTTACAATGTAAGTCACCAATTGAAGTATAATGATCAATAATGTGATGATAAATGATATTTTTATACAAAAAATAGATTAAACATATCAAAATAAAGATTAAAAAATCCAATATATATATACAAAATATATAGATCTATATTGAAAAAATAGATGAAAACATCCCAAAAAATCTGTTATAAGAATGGGATAATAATAATAAACCAACTGAAATTAAAAACTCTTACTAGGAGAGGTATGAATCTCTAATCTGGGGTTCAAATTGCATATATCGGAAGTTGTAATCCTTTAAAATTCATCTGGGAGCCTCCTAAATAATGATAAAATGATACAGGTTGAGTGAGGGTCTATTTGAGGGAAATTTTGGGTTTTAAATATTTCAAAATCTAAAAATAATGTCAATTATAAATTTGTGCATGTTTTGATGGAAATGTATTATAGTTATCCAAACCATGCACCTTATTAGTGTTCCTTTAGGGGGGTCACGATTTCACCTTTGAAGGAACACGAATTGAAAAACCCCGTTCCATTAATGAAATACTCCACTTTTAAAGGATTCATGGATTTATGGTCCAAGTTGGAGATTTTGGAAAAATTCGCCACCTACAATGCCCTGCACAAACTCCTTCCTGAATTATCAAATATCAAACAAAAGCTCACCAATGTAATATTCGAATAAAAATTTCTAAAAATTAGAAAAAAAATTACCTAAAACTAAGCATGATAATCTCTACAAATGATATTGTTCATACAATATCCCAACCATATTAAATATCACCCTTTATTTTTACTCCAAAACATTTATATGATTCTGATTCAACGTGATATGTCCAATGATCCCATATATCAACTTTTGTCTCACATTTTTCCTCCTATGAACGTTCATGATTTAGAAATACATGCACAATTTTCATGGTATTTTCCAACAATAATTTCTAAATTCGATACAATACATATATCGGATTCACCTCAAAAGATGCATCTATCTCATGCTCGACATCATTCATAGTTATTATATGAGAAGGGTTGGGGTGATACCACCAATGTTGTTACACATGGAAATTTTTTAAATTTTACTACATATCAATGGAATTGACAATTGATATTCCATTGGTCCAATTCTCTTTACAACCTCAAATGGTCCAATGAACCTTGGTCCTAGCATGCACTACCACCATATTCTGTGGTGACCCAAACTATGCAACAATAAAAAGAATACACTATCACCCTCTTTGTTCTATTGGGGACATCAGTGCCAATTATTATATGTATTTTTCCCACTCTAGGAAATATCCATATTATTTTGTACGAGAAGAACCTTCACTAACATCTCCAATATGAGGTTCGACCAAACAACTCTAACTCAGTCACCTCAGTCCATCATAGAGGTGATCTACATGGAAAACCATAAAGATACTCTAATGGTATCATATAAATAATTCTCAGATTAATATTTTTATAAATGAACTCAACTATGTTAATTTCCTTCTCAAAAGACCCACCAATGTCTAAAAAACATTCCCAAATCATATCATATATCACATAAATAGTGAAATATGACTACCCATTAGTCTGTGGGTGGAAAGTCATACTCAGAAATACTAATGTAACAAGATACTTTTTTATGAAATTCTAGATGTGTGATGTGAACTGTGAGTCATGGTCTAAAACTATTTTCTATAGAACCCCATGCAGATGCACTAATTCTTTTAACTATAGTTTTCCCAATTTATCCACTAATAAATCTCCCATATAGAAATGAAATGTGATTGTTTAATCATCTGTTCCAAAACCTCCCAAATAGAATGATTCTTCAGATGTGTCCTTCTGAGAACCATCAAAACATCAATAGTAACATTGTTCCACATTAATTTAAGAATGGGAAATTTTTGAATTAAACAACCATGTCAATAATTCTTGGACTTTAACTGTTGATAGTTAAAGAAACATATCATAGACACTGTAATCTCCCATTTCATTCTTATCCACCCAATATTAACCATAGGACATGATATATTTTGGTAATAGATGGATTCACCACACACATAAAGTGAAAAAATACCAACATAATATCCTCACTCATACACATAGGAACAACATTCATATTCCCGAAATAGATTATCTTATCCTCAAATATCATTCACTATGATGCTTTTCCCCACCTTTAATGTTTCCCCTCAAGTGAAAACATTCTGGATCCTCGTACTGCTTGTCCTTGATCCTTCTCAAATGTGTAGACTCAACTGAAACAGGAATGAGAGACATCTACTCTATATTATACTAAATAATAACATGAATCTTATCCATTAAATCAATCATGTTCCATTCAACACTAGACTCCTAAACTACATGACTTTATGTTTTTTTTCATAGTGTGTCTATAAAAATTCATCCATTTCCTTTAATATTTTAAATATCAATATCAAATTAATTAATATACCAAAACCAACTATTATTCTATAGATTTTAATCTCACTCTAAAAAGATAAAATTTATTCTCTTATAATCTATAAAAAAGTAAAATTTTAACCAAAAAGTTAATTCTACCAACATATAAAAGCCTAAACCAATGTATCTAACATGAGGACATGAGTGGGGTTGTTTTGGTAATGTGGTATCAACTTTCAAGACCCATATACCCATACTCGATCTCCAAGAATTAATAAATCTCAATTTCTAATCCTTGAAGTGTTGCAAAACACAGTATAATCCTCACCTAGATTAGTCAGAAAAACTATGTGTGCTGAAATCAAGCACATTTTAAGAACCTAGAAAGAATTCCCACATTATTCTATCCATTTGATAATTTTAACATTGTTTTTCAAGATATAAAGTTGTTCTTGCACAAGGGAATATTCTTGGATGATCCAATGATAATATCCATCTGACTCTGAATGCAATGTACTTTGTAAAAATTAAGGGGATGATCCCAATATACTACTACCTCAACACTCTTGAGGTCCACTGATATTCATTCATTTGATATGATGTGACCCAGGAAGTGTACATGATCAATACAAAATAAAAACCTAGATAGCATGGTGTATTGTTGATTCTCTCTCGGTATAGTCAGTTTGATGTCAAGATATTGGTCTTGATATACATGATTCTTGTGGTATACTAAGATTTTATCCAGAACATCTACCACAAAATTATCTATTAATGGGTGGAACATTATGTTTATCAAGTTCATAAACAATACTTGAGTATTTATCAACCCCAATGGCATTATAGTGAACTTATATAGGATTTACCTACTTTTAAAAGTTGTCCATGGAATTTCCAAAGGTCTAACTCTCAATAGATGATATGAAAATCTCAAGTAAATCATGGTGGAAAATAACCTCATATAAATTGTTCAAAAAAATTATTGGTATGTGTAAGAGGATATTAGTTGTTTACATGAATCATGTTATACATTTGGAAGTCAACTCATAATCGTTGAATCTCGTTATTCTTCTTTGCTAAAAATATTTTCTATCACTAAAGAGACATACTCATATGGATAAATTTTGTATACCCTAAACCTTATAGATATTCATTAAGCTCATGATTCTCTTCTGGGTCCATTATTTATGGTGGAATATATAATTGATCATCCTTATAAAATATATCAATATTAAATTCAACATCTCTCTTAGGTGGAATCCATAAGAAGTATTTGGAAAAATCATCCTAAAACATGTATAGTATTTGTTGGAAGACATCATGTATTTCAGTCCTATCATACAAATATTAGAATGTAATTTGGTCAGTAATATCCATTTCTTACTAATAAACTAGATTTCCCATACACCTTAATAGCCCATATTCCATATTGAATGTAATTTTCACCCTTAGTTGATGTAAAAATCAACCTCCTATAATAACAAACGATTTGGGATCCATATTCAATAATTAATTCCATACCAAAAATTAGCTTAAATCATGAAATGTTAAGGATGTAATAATCCCACAAAATATGATACTCACTAACCTTAAGGTAATAACCATTACCCAAAATTATGTCCCCTGATTGAACTCTTATGGGTGTATCTATCTTAACCACCCCCCTCGTGAACTTCACTACCAGACTCAATGCAATCTAATGTTGTAAAAAATAACATAATTAGAGTCAAAAGTATTAAATATGAAACAATATATAATATATTCTACAAGAATACTACCTCTCACTCTTGACGGTCTAGCCACGCTATCCGCAAGTGTTCAATGAAGAAAATGAAATGTTCATGCCCCTCTTCTATGTGATGTAGCCTCCTCTTCCTGGGCTACACCATACCCAATAAAACAAAAACTATAAGAGTGACATGGTGTAGTAGATCCTATTCCTATTATATGAATCTGTCTATTTACTCCATCACTACCCATCATTCATGGGTTCCTACAGAACATACATAGATGACCCATCCACTCAAAACATCATCAATATAGTGGATTTCAAGGGAACTTTCTTCGTATGTTTCCCATCCTATCACAATAGTGATAGATAACTCATGTAAGATCATTAGTAAATGATCCCACTATATAGATAATCAACTTCTTACTTCTCTTGATTATGTATTCATAGTGATGTATCCTACTATCATTTAGTACTTCTTGACCATTTACTTGGAACCCCCTTTCATCCACTATAATCCTTCTCTAGTTTTCCCATTGACATGGGAGTCAAATCCACATATTCGGAAAACATATTCAGATCGAAGATATTCACCTATGATATTATTTCACAATTAATTGAATCCTAAAACGACTTTACCACATTATAATCTTACCGATCCCATTTCTGCAAAAAAGGATTGAAAATCTGTAAAACGTCAAGCAGAGTCCATAAGATACATGTTCTCCTCAGTATGTCTCAGGAACTCAACTTATCTCTCATTCCTTAAAATCATAGAATAAAAGTTCTCTATGAACATATATTGAAAGTATTTACATTCCATAATATAGAGAATTACCTCATGATTCATGATTTCCCACCAAATATTTTCTGTCCATGTGACATATAAGTGGATTATTTGAATCTATTCTCAACAGTAGTCATCATATTGGAATGTTTAGTCAGGATAGACTCAATCTAGAACTCATATTTCCTAATTACACCCTCTCTAGTGAATTTATGATGGTTTTGAAACTAAAAATCACATGTCATATTATACATTCTCATGACAACCTATCATGAGTAAGATTCTATGAATTTTATGGAGTGAGAAAATTTATCTCTGAACTTCTCCTCGACTTCCTCAAATGACACTACTAATACATCGGGTTCCATTAGAAGAATATCTTATCCATCAATGTTTTATTTTCATCCCCAAAAAATTGTCATCATGGAGGCATATATATTCAATTCCAAAAAGAAATATTATGACACTAAATATAACAGTTACACAATTAATAAGAGGTTTAAACAAGTATATTACAATTCAATCCTTTTTTCCTCCACATGGTCACCACCAAGGTACTATCACTTCCCTTAACCATCTAACATCATAATTATGGTTAAAAAATATTAAACTCATCTTCATTCATAATTTTTTGTTATAATCCAATTTAATCATATATTACATCAATTTATAATATTCAGGTCCACGTTAGGAACCATTTTAAACTCATGTTCACAAGCAAGGGAAAACATTTATATTTTTAAAAACATACTCAAAATCCAATTTCACATGCATGAAAAAAAATCTATGCAGGTAAAAATTGTAATATTGATTGACTATAATTATTCAAGCATACATAAATCTCATTCAATACTGGGACACGAGTCAAATCACATAAAAACTCCATAATGATAATGACATCATAGAACACGATCATCACTCAAGGTGAAATAAAATCAAATGTATCAAGACACATAAATAAAAAACATCTAACATTGGGTACATGGAATTTACCCTCATACATAGGTTATATACTCCAATCCACATGATCGTAACAAAGGTGTGACTTGTTCTATTATCATATCTACCTTTTCTAACTTGTAATACAAAAAATTCGAAAAAACTCACATCTGATAGCACTTCCAATTTTCCACACCCTGGTTCCACAAACTGATTCCCTACTCTAGTTATTCAGATCAGTTATGGTATTACTACCATTACGCTAGATTCATTCGACTATCCGATATTTACTAATTTTGATCATGTAGAAATTATACCCTCCTTTTCAAAGTATAATAAAAATTTAATAAATTTAAAATAACCAATAAATATATCCATAACCATAATAACACTAATATCAAATGGTCTATAATAAATGAAATACAATATTAATACCGATCTATAAATATTTCATGCCAATTTATGTTCCATTTATATATATGGAAATACAAAAGTAATGCCACAAAAACTTCAAAGAAACTCCTAAACCACGATTGGTTCCAACATCGATTATCCATCCCAAATAATCCATCAAACTCAATACATTTTCCCTTATTCTTTCTTGTAAACATGAAGTCCCTTTGAGTCCCGATCAGGGAGCTAGAGGATGGTGTGAGTACATCATAGTAGGCCACTACCAATGGTGTTTAAACTATATCATGACATTAACAATTTTTGCATTATTATAAAGAATAAAACACAATTAATAAATAATATATTTTAAATTTATTTAATTATATTTTATTTAATAGAATAATATAATGGTTTCCTGAGGACTCCAGAACCATAATACATATTTAGACGTATGATGAAGTCTAGACCATATCACAATTTATATTTACTATTTAACTTGAAAAATGAGATTTCATTTCATATTATTATATGGTTTATTAGAACCATGGTCAAATTGCATCATTTTGGGTAAAAGAGTCCTTTCCTAGTACCTCATGGGATTTTGATGCAGCAGACTATTCCCATATTACTGAATCAATAAATCACACAATATTGATTTTGAAGCATTAGAAAATGTAACACACTCGTTAAAAAAATTTAATATGGTACTTTTATATAGTAGGACTATTCCCACAAACAAATATCAATTTACAACGATCTGTTTTTTTAATAAGTTCATGTCCATTAAAAATATATCACAATATTCACATGCATCGCAATTACAAACAAATCACTTCAATCATGGTTAATTAGAATCATCATTCTCGTCACTTTTCTTATCCTCGAAAAATATAAATTAAATCATTAATTAATAAAAATATTTTAATAAATTAAACACTCATCATCACTCAAATTTTGTTGTTGAAAAATTAAAATAATCAATTATAAAAATTCAAATTCACATTATTCCTTTAATTAATTAATAACATTAATTCCTTAAATTAATTCACTATTTTTCTGGTCACATTAATTCAATTAATTAATTCATAAATTAATTGGATATTTCCTATTCCAAATATCCCACAATTGAATCCACAACAAAAAATTCAATTCAGAATCATGACATTCCAAGTTTCATAATCCGTTAATTAAAGTTTTTACCCAATTAATTAATTAAATGTAATAACTCAGTAACTAATCAACAAATGAAATTCTAAAATTACATATAAATAATTGAAATAAATAAATGGGGATTCAAATAATATACCACTAAATTCATGATTGAAGAATAATTATCACCTATAAGAATCTCCTATTGAAGCAGAACGATTAAGAATGTGATGATTAATGAGATCAAAATCTAAAACCCCAATCCAACATCAATCAAATCAAGATTGAACTATCCTATAATAAGATACTATATTTATATATCTTGATCTAAATAATTGGATAATATCTCTTAAAAGATGATATATAATGGTGGAATAATTGGAAGCCACTTGATATTTACATCTCTTACTAGGAGAGGTGTGGATCGTCAATTAGGCTTTAAATCAAAAAAAAATAGATGTTGAAATAATTAGGAAATTATTTGGGAGCCTAAAATATCATGAAAAACATTAGGGGTGTTTTAGTATTTGATTTGGGGATACAAAGTGGGACTGGGTATTTTAAAATATAAAAATATGTTAAATTACATGCCCACCCACATTTTTCTATATAGGGGCACACAGTTTTCCAAATTGTGTGCCTATGTTGTTGGGTGGGGGAATTAATTCTCTTTTAAGGGTTCATTGATATAAAAATTGTGGTCCAACTATCAAATCCTTCATTGAACAATGTTTTACAATTTTATGGGTCAGGGTGAACATTTTTTAGAAATTATCGCAAGCATTCATTTCTTTATATCCATCCAAAATTCTCTTATTTCACCAAAATGAAGACCAATGTGAAATCAAAATAAGAAATTATTGAGAACTATATAAAAGAGTACTTAAAACAAATATTGATATATTTCTATAAATATTCAGGATTATAAATATTATCTCAACATCTCTATAATGATAATAATTAAATGATTTTTATATTTATTCATCAATTATACTTTTACTACCAATTATGAAAAACTAAACTAAAATATAAACAACTTTTGATCATGATGATGGTAGGTCATAGGTATGCATTAGTAACGTTTAAATTTTTTAATGAATAATATGGAATTAATATATATTATTAATCTTCCATAAATTAGTATAATATTATAAAAAACATATTGTTTATTTTAATATAATTATTTATATCATTTTTTTGATTTTCTGGTGAAATAATAATCACATAGCTTCGTCTAGGTGGTAGTCCACATGTACATCAATGTTGTTATCATTTTTCAGTGTAAAAAATAAAATGATATATTATAATTTTATAATAATAAATATGTATTTAATATCATTGTGATTTAATATATATAACATATACTCATTAAGAGAATCATTATTACCTTAACTGTCATGTTTTAGTGAATGAAAATACATCTCTTTGAGAGGTTGTTCCCCACTGTATAAATGTGTGGAGTTATCATATCACTGTTAGAATTGAATGTAAAAAATTAATAGTTATATAAGAACTAAATAATGGTAAATATAATAAATATATCATATATACATATATACTATAAATCTATGATTACAACATGTTGTGAGTGGTAATAATGAAAAATAATCACATTGGATCTTGGGGTGGTTGTTCACCATTCATGTGAATAATGATTTCGTGTCCCATTTGATGATATAGGATATGGATTTATAATATTAAATTAATATAATAACTTCTCAATATATATTATATTTATTTTTTATAATAATATAATATTTGATAATGATTTTATGGAGGTGGAAGAAAAATAAACTAACAATGCAGAGTTAGGAATTTTACAAATTCTCGAACCACCTCATTAGGATTATACCAAAGTATTTATGGAATTTATTTATAACTAAAAAGTTTAATATGATTATTATATGTACGATGGGATTTTATATGGACATTTAATTTCTGGAAGAAGTGGTTCCAAAATATGAATAAGAGAGGAGAATGATTGTCCATTTATAAGTGAGGTGAGTGGTAGGCTTGTAATTTGTAAAAATAAAATGGTGTTCCAACACTTTTAAATTGAAATAATGAACCCAAATAGATTAATATATACAATTATATATTATAATGTCTAATTATTTGTATAAAATTGTTTTTAGACAAGTGATTAGGTCATTTTGGGCCTTATCATTTAAGTTTAACCCCAAGAGAACTTATTTTCACCTAAACAGTGGTAATTTTTTTCATGTAATTTTTATAGTAAAATATTTGTCTTGATATTCTTATATATTATAAATTATAATGATTAAAAATATTTAATAAATTTTACCTAATTCAAACCAAATAAATTTTAAGTTATATTTTAAAGTTATAGATGAAGATACGATAAAAAAGTTGGTTTTCATGAAGAGTATTTTTCCATAAAATTGCCCCATTTCAATTATAAATATTATATAATATAGTGTTTACAATACTATAATAAAATATATAATAGAAAACATGACCCCAAAAATTTTATAAGAAATGAATCTTACAGCTTTCTTCAAAATGACCCTGAGGCAAATAGATCAACTTTTCACAAAATTCAACATGAATTAAAAAACTATTATCTATACAAATTTCTGAAAAATATAATAAATTGTATAAGTAAATTATTATCATATTATAAATATGTATTTGTAACACACCGACACCAGTTACCGAGATTCAGTACATTATTACATAACATTGTAATGATCACAAAAGATCAAGTCTCGAAAGTCCAATCAGTTTAGTAGCGTTGGAATCACAAGATACATTTATATAGTATACATTAAATCATAAAGTGAAAAACTACAACAACATCTTGTCTTCATAGACCACACTCATATCCACTCATATGATCCCTGCATGTCATTCATAAAATACTTTTTCACATCTTGGGAAAAATAGAACATAGAAAGAGGTGATCTCATATGCCTAGTAAGGATAATAATATAGCGGAATATTTCATAAACAAGCACAAACATTTAAGGAAATTTATAACTAAAACAAAAGCCTTTTCAACTTGAACATTAGAATAATATGGAAGAAATAAAATGAAATAATGGCATTTAATTAATCTCATTGGTATTCTACTAGTTGAATAATCACATTCAATATCAATAACCACATTTATAATGATGTAATTCAAAATTCCATAATATCATAACAACATAGTAAAGGCCGTGTGCACAGACTACAAATAAGATTTTGTCAAGGCCTTTTTCCAATACCCTAGTTTTTCTCATGAGACCTACAGATGCATCGAGATGTTTTAGCAGGCTCCACCCATCACCTATTAAGTCCAATTTATTCCTCATATGAATAGGTTTAAACAAAACAAAACCATTCGTATTAAAACTGGCATACGAAATGTCAATAGTTTATCGATAAACCATGAATGGTATAAAAATAATACATCCAACATCAAAACCTATCACAATACCTTCAATACAATATGGAATTTTTGTATCAGAACTAATCAACCTCAAATAAGCAAAAAATCCATCAAATGATGTTGACATTGATAAATAAAAACAATTTAAGAGAAATAACTGTTTTTTAAATCATTTAAAAGTTACATAATTATAAAAGAAAACATTTACTTTGAAATTATTCTTATAATCATGCAAGATAAGCTTTGGCAATTTTATAATGACAGAAAATAGCTGCACCTGTCGTATAAGATAAAAAAAGGCATTCTTACCTTAATTCTGTCGAAAAGGATAAAAAAGGACATTGTTTGGAAAAAGATGAAAAGATTCATTTATAAACATCTTATAAAAAATCAGAGAAGGGTATAAATTACTTTAAACCATAGTACATAAAATATTAATATTGTTTTGAAATACATTTTTATGAAACATGGATGTGGATGATAAAGAGCTCCCAGTAGATAATTACGTATAAACAACCACGGATAATGAAGAGATTGTGAAATAACCCATTAACATGTAATTTTTCATTGTTATAGGGTAGGTTAACCTCCTGTATGATGGTAACATAATTGTTATTAAATTATACAAGAATCATATAAATTAATATGATATCATATATGATCTTCAAACAGTGCTTTGCTAATAATATCTTTGTATTATCGTTGTTTCGGGTGTTAACTGGTTCATTTTCCTTTATATGTTTTATTACGTAAGTTGGGTTAATTATTAATAGGTTGTATATTATACATATCCAGAATTATATAAAGTCCTTAAACATTTTATTTAATCCTCATATTAGAATTATACTTGAATGGATATGATGGGGAATGAATTTCATCGCGTTCATGGAGACGGTAGTCTGTACGAAAGCACGAGCGACAATATCATTTTTTTGATATTAAAATAATTTTTAATTGGATATAATATCATATATAAAGAATCATTATAATTTTATATTTGTTATTTACATAAATTACACATCATTATCATACCCATCCAAATAATAATGTTTTGAATAACAATTACACCACAATATGGAGACGGTAAGTTGTATGTATGCACGTATGGTGAAATATCATTCAAAGGATGGATAGAATAATGAGTACGGTTGTACCATATTTATAATAACATCACAGTATATATAAGATACTGTAGTTATTATTTTATAATGGAAATAACAAATATATAAGAAGTGGAACAAGAAAGGAACATGAATGAGGGTGGTGAAAGCATTACATCTTCTTCGGGTTCTTCCTTTTGATTTGATCATAAGGGATCCATAGGATGACTTTCTGATCAAACTACATCCTATAGGTTAGATTGAGGGAAGTTTATAGAATATTGGGGTAGGGTTTGGAAGTGAAAAAAGGTTTTTAAGGTGTGAATTGGAGAGAAGGGGGAGTGCCCTTTTATAAGAGGGGTGAGGGGCACCTTTGGAAAATCTAGAAATATTAATTTATAATAAATTCATAATCGGTTTATAATGGCTCACCAGTATATTATTTAAAATTTAAGGTGTTTATAGGTATATAACCACTCAACCAATAGGTTTTACATAGGTTTGGGTCACTATATTAACTTTATTGTTTTTATTTAACTCTTAGATAAATAGTTTGACATTTACCATATCTCTTTGTATTTTAATATTATATAGTTAATAAAAATAATATATACTTCCAAGAGAACCCCAATTGGTCCATTAATTATACACATATAATTATATAAGTCCATTGGATGATCCATATAATTTTAGGAATATAATATTAATTACTAATATAATATTTTCTTTAGAAACTCTTTAATGTCAATTTTGACACTATTTAATAATAGATTTTTGTTAAAGTCTTAGTAACTATATTAATTTGAAATAAATTCTTTTAAGTAAACCTAACATGTAATATAAACCTATTATATTTGTGGATTTCATCAGAACCTTAAAATTATATTTATTTTAACATTTATAATAGTAATTATTCGATTCATGCATTAATATGAAAAATCATGCATAATTATGTTGTAATAAATAAATTTAATTATTAAATGTCTAAAAATTATAAATACAATATAATTATGTATCTAATCATTTTTGATTTATAATGAATATTTATATTTTAAAATATAACATACATAACCCTATGTAAAAATTGTTTTCCGAAAAGATATATGCTTAAGTCATTTTTCTATTTACTTTATCTTAATTAATATAAACTGTCATTATCACATACAAGCGGCTCAATTGGGTTCCAAAATAGACCCAAATATGCCCATTGTCGGACATGTATCAACAAATATCATTAGGACATGTTTTAGGGTAATTTAATATTATTATAATATTATTTGATTACCGTTATTTACCGGATTTATCCTTTATCCATGGTAAATAAATTATTTTCTAAAGTAATTATTCAAAATGCCTAAAAATAAAATTTTCTTATTTACACTATATGGACCTCCTAATTATAAATATTGATTCCATTTTTATAAATTCAAAATATAGAAGTGGCAGAAATTAATTTAATATTAATTTCTGTTTTCAAAACAAAAAATGTGTTTTTAAGAAATAATAACTTTCGAAAGATTGGCAATTGCTTATGTTAAGTTTAAATTTGAAATTATTTCCAATGATCAAAATTTGATTAAATGGTAAAAATATAATCTAATTATATGTAAAAATCAAAGAATTTCATAATTTATCACTATTAATTATTTCGATTAAGAAAGTAGTTTTTAATTATAATTTATTAATTTTCAATATTCATCAAAATAGGAATGTTATCAAAAAAGAACCAAAATATCACCCTACACTAATTTTGATATTATGAATCCAAAAATGATGTCCATTTTAGATTATAACATTTATAATATTTTAAAAATTGTGTATTACTATTCATAAATGTTTGTTTTATTGGTTGCGGTGTTTTAGAACTCGAAGTTGCGTACAACACACACTACTGTATTTTTCAAAGAGAAGCGCATCGTGGAAGCATGGGGTGTTACATTCTTCCCTCCAAATAATTTCAACCTCAAAATTTATAAAATACTACCAGTTGAAAAGACTCGGGTAGTTCTTCATCATATGTTCCTCGGGTTCCCACGTTGCTTCTTCCATCTTGTGGTTTCTCCATATAACATTAACCAGACGAGTCGTCCAGTTTTCAAAACTTGTTCTATGGTATCAAGATTCCTGATGGGCTCTTCAAAATATGACAGATCAGGTTCCATTTCTACATCCTCATAATTGAGGACATGTGTTGTGTCAAGATTGTATTTTCTCAATAGTGATACGTGGAACACATCATGATCATTGGAGAGACGTGGTTGCATTGCCAAACGGTAAGCAACATCCCCAATTCGTTCTTGAATTTTGAAAGGTAATATGTACCTGAGACTCAATTTACCTTTCTTATTAAAATGTATAACTCCATTTCATGGAGAGACATTCAGGATAACATGATCTCCTACCTGAAATTCCAAATCCTTCCTTCGGTTTTAAGCATAGCTCTTATGCCTACATTGAGCTGCTTTGATGTGGTTTTGGATTACCTTTACCTTTTCCATAATTTCCTCCATCAGTTCTAGGCCTACCAATTTTCTTTCTCCAACATCATCCCAACAGGTTGGTGTGCGACATCTCTTTTCATATAACGCTTTATATGGTGCCATCCGAATACTTGAATGGAAGTTATTGTTATAGGAAAATTCTTCCAAAGGTAAATATTGATCCCACATACCCTGAAAGTCAAGATAGCATGATCTCAACATGTCTTCAAAGGTTTGAATTGTCTGTTTTGATTGCCCATCTGTTTGGGTTTGGTAGGCAGTTCTCAAACAATGTTATGTATCCAAGGCCTTCTGATGACCCTTTTAGAATCATGATGTAAAACGTGGATCACGACCAGAAACAATTGATAGGGGTACTCCATGATGTCTCACAACTTCATTAATATATATCCTTTCTAGACATTCAAGTGGTAGATCTTCTCTTATAGTGAGAAATTGTGCTGACTTGATAAGATGATAAACAATGACCCATATTGCATCGTTCCTTCTTGGAGTCTTTGGTAGTCCCATGACAAAGTCTATCGTAATATTATCCCATTTCCACACAGGTATGGGAAGAGGTTGCATGACTCCTCTAGGATTTTGCCTTCCAGATTTCACTTGTTGACAATCCATACATCCTGATACAAAATCAGCAATATCCCTCTTCATGTTGTCCCATGAAAAATTATCCTTCCAATCTCTATACATTTTGGTGCTCCCAGTGTGTATTGATAAATTGAAACTATGAGCCACATCGAGAAATTCCCTTTTTTGATCTGGTATATCGGGAACACAAAGCCTCTTCCCAAATTTAAAAATTCCATCTTCATACACAAATTCTATCCATCTATCATCATTTACCGCATTAATCTTTTTTTGAAACTCTTCATCATCGGACTGAGAACTCTTTATCCTTTCTAGTGAAGTTGGTTTCGAAACAATTTGAAAAGGCATTGATGTTTCACATTCCATGGTGATTCCCATATCCATCATTACTAGATCCATGAAAATAGGATCCCTTTCAACTCTCATCTTGATCAAAACTCCATGATCCTTTCTTCTCAATGAATCTTCCACCATATTTGCCTTCCCCAGGTAGTAGTGTATCATGAAATCAAAATCCTTGAGTAGTTCAATCCATCTCTTTTCCCTCATGTTGATTTCATTATGTGAGAAAAAATATATCAAAATCTTGTGATTAGTATAAATCTCAAAAATTTTACAATAGAGATAGTGTCTCCAAATCATCGAAGCAAAGATTATAGATGCTAACTCAAGATCATGAGTAGGATAGTTTTTCTCGTGATTTTTTATTTGTCGTGATGCATAGGCAATTACCCTATCTTTCTTCATAAGGGAACAACCAAGTCCTTTCTTTGAGGCATCACTATAAATAAAAAATACATCATTCCCAGGTGGTAGAGTCAAGATATCATATTTGATTAAATTATCTTTATTTATTCAAATCATTATTCACACTCATTTTTCAAAACAAAAATAAACCCTTTAAGTATGAGATTCATTAATGGGTGAGCCAATCGGGAAAAATTCTGAATGAAACTCTGATAATAACCAGCTAAACCAATAAAACTGTGTACCTCGGTTATAATCATCGGTGCTGGCCATTCTTGGATTTCCATGGTCTTAGAAGGATCAAAATAAAATTCATCCTTAGAGACAATGTGTCCAAGAGAAGAAATATCCTAAAGCTAGAAGTCACACATGCTAAACTTCCCATATAATTCATGTCTTCTAAGAATGTTCAGGATTATGCTCAAGTGATTTTCATGATTTTTGTAGCTTTTGGAATATATCGAAATATCATCAATAAATACCACCACAAAACCATTGAGATATTCCTTGAAAACACTTTTCATTAAATCGATGAAAACAGAGGGCACATTAGTCATCCAAAAAGGAATTACTGTAAACTCGTAATTCCCATACCTTGATCGAAATGCTTTCTTTAGAATGTCATCATTCTTCACACACAACTGATGGTATCCAGATCAGAGGTCAATATTTGAAATGTTTTGATCTCCATGCAGTTGGTGAAATAAATAATCAATGCGAGGTAAGGGATACTTATTATTTATTGTTATAGCATTGATCTCCCTGTAGTCGACACATAACCCCATAGATCCATCTTTCTTCATAAAAAAGGACAGGGGTTCCCCATAGAGAAACACTAGGGTGAAAAATCCCTTATTAATCAATTCCTATAGTTGTTTCTTTAGTTCAACTCATTCCATAGTGGCCATTCTATAAGGGGTCTTCGATATGGTCCTTGAACCAGAAATTAAATAAATGGAAAACTCAATTTCTTATTCTGGGGGATTTCTAGGTAAATATTTTGGAAACACATCAACATATTCATTCACAATAGTCACATAATCTATTTGAACATTCCTTTCCCCACCCTCAGTTATTTCATTCTCTTACTCCCTGATAATTGAATTTACGTAAGTTATTAGGGGTGGATCTAGATAAGAATAAGTTGGTGATTATTCTTCTCTAATGATAAGCTATCATTTATGATGTTCATAAAAAATTTATCCTCCTTCTTACAATAAATCTTTGCATCATGGTCTGAAATCCAATCCATTCCATGGATTATATCAAATTAAATCATGGGTATGGAAATGAGATCAGCATATAGATAACATTTATATGCTCTAATGGGGACTGATTAACAAATTTTTTTTCAATGATACTTCTCTTAAGATTTTTGAATGACAACACCCTTGTTAAATCAAATTTGAAAAATATAATTTTCTTAGAAAACTGGTAAGATATAAAACAATGTGATGATTCAGAATCAAATAAATCTTTTGTTAAACATGAGGAAACCATTAAATTACCTTCCACCATGTCTTTCGTAGAATCTACCTTAGCAGTAGTGATAGCATAATATTGACCTTGATTCATTGGCATTTTCTGAGATAAGTTCCTCTGACGCTTAAGAAAATCTTTTTCATGATGTTCCATCTCCTAATAATTGTAGAATTGAACATTGGTAGCTTCTTCCTTCCCCTTGAAATCAGGTTCTTGGTGGCCTTTTTTACCACACTTGTAATAGACTCACATTCCCTTCAAGAAAGTACTAGGGTTTTTATTCCCATATTTACTATGGGATGGATATTAAACATTTCCCTTCTTCCCCTTATTTCCATTCCCATAATGATTATTAGATCTCTTCTTCACTTTCATATCATTAGAGTCGTAGGACTTATAGAATTTTTTTTCATTCTTGATAGCACAGGAGAAAATATATATGTATGATGAGAAGGATTGTAAGACTAATGATCAATGGAGAAATGGGTTTAACCCATAAAAGAAATGATCAATCATACTATTTGGGTTATTTATATAATCTTCTTCATGCCTCGCTAACCTTGTAATGTTAGCCTCGTACTTTGCGACATTCACATCATCCTTTTATCTCAGACTCAGAAATTGCATTTTCATATCTGCTCGATGGTCACGAGGAATGTATTTTTCTATGAAAAGCTATTTGAAATTCCTTCATTCAATATTTGATACTTCATCATTATTCTTTGTGTTTTGAATCAATGACCACAATTGATCTATGGCTCGAGTAAGGTGGAAAACATCCATGACACCTTTTTTCCTTTTGCTACTCTCCAAATTGTTGAATATTTTCTCAAATAAATTTATCCATTGCACAGCTACTAATGGATTTGTACTCCAATTTAATTTTACTGGTATTTTCCTCATGAAGTGATCTAATATTGATCCCCCACGCAACAGATCAGGGTGCTCTATACTAGTAAGTTTACTATCCATAACCTGAGTGAGTTGCCCCAGTGTGGTGATTAGCTCATCATCACCAGTGGCATCACCATCTCCACTATGATTATCTTGAACATGAGTTAATTCACTACATGGAGTGCGTGCATTGATATATTTTCCATTTCTTCCACTATGCGTCATTTCTAAACAATAACATACACTCAATTAGTTTATAAATCGCAATACATTAATCCAAACTTTGTAAAACACATAACATGACTTGAACAATTTATGGATATAATCAATAATCATAAAAATGTTTTATTTAAGGATGTATAAACTCATAACCCCTTAATAATGGTTTGTAAAGAAAATGAAAAATATACTAAGAATATCCCCCAAGAGATTTGTAACCAACAGTAGAGCAATGCCCGTTTTCGTGCCCCAGTTCCCGTTCAAGTCTTGCTCCAAGCGGTGTTTTCAGGTTTTACCCCAAGGTACATCTTTTCTAGAGCTGCCAATATCGACATGTATCCAGACATGGATGTATTTCTCGGAAAACTCACAAAATATCTACAATAGAAAAATTTTAGGAAGTTCTTTTAAACCAATCCTAAAAGTCCATTTTTGGTATATGTGCTCTAATCAGAGTCTATTTAAATCTAGCTTCTAAAGTTTGTAATAAACTTCCTGTGATACAAACTGTTACGCCCCGACCCCAGTTACCAGATTCAGTGCATTATTACATAACACTGTTATGATCACAAGAGATCATGTCTCGAAATACCAATTAGTTTAGTAGCCTAGAAATCACTAGATACTTTCATAAAGATTACATTACATCATAAAGTGTAAAACAACAACAAAATATTTTCTCAATATACCACAATCATAACCCCTCATACTATCCCTGCTGGTCATTCATAAAATACTTCCTCACATCCTGGGAAAAATAAAACATAGAAAGGGGTGACCTCAGATGCCCAGTAAGTATAACAATATAGTGGACACTTTCATAAATAATGATAAACATTTTAGGCAATGTATAACTAATACAAAATCCTTTTAATCTTGAACATCAGTATAATATGGAAGAAATAAAATGAAATAATTTCAATTACTTATTCACAAAGATATTCTACTAGTCGAATAATCAAATGCAACATCAATAACCACTTTCATAATGATGGAACGCATAATGTGAGACTATCATATCCACATAGTCATGGTTTTGTGCCAAGACTACAAATAAGATTTTTCCAAGGGATTGTTCCAAGACAATAGTTTGTCTCATAGGACCTACCGATGCATCGAGGAGTTATAGTAGGCTCCACCCATCACTTATTATGTCCAATGCATTCCTCATATGAATGGGTTCAAACATAACATAATCATTCGTATTAAAACTAGAATACGAAATGTCAATAATTTATCCATATACCATGAATGGTATAAAAATAACACATCCATAGTCGAAACATATTAAAAAACCATCAATAAATTATGGAAGTTTTTTGTCATAATAAATCAATATCAAATAAACGTAAAATCCATCAATGGATGTTGACAAAGATGAAATCCAAAATATTTGAAAGAATATCTCTTTTTTTGAAATCATTTAAAAGTCAAATAATTATAAAAGAAAACAATTAATTTGATAATATTCTTATAAGATTTTAAGGAAATCTTCGGTGATTTTATAATGGCAGAAGACAGCCGCACCTGTCGTATAGGTTAAAAAATGTCATTCGTAAATTAATTTTGTCAAAAAGGTTAAAAAAGACCTTGTTTGGAAAACGACGGAATGATTACTTTATATAAATCTTATCAAATTTCAAATAAAGGTTATAAATGAAAATATCCAATAGTTTATATGATAGTAATAATTTTGTGAAATACATTTGTAAGAAACAAGGATGCTGATGATAAAGAGGTCCCAGTAGATAATTACGTATAAAAAACCTCGGAAAATGAAGAGATTGTGAAATAAACCCTTACCTTGTACTTTTTCATTGGTCGGGGGTAGGTTAACCACCTATATAGTGGTGAAATATTTGTTATTAAATTATACTAAAATCATATACATTAATATGATATCATATATGATATTTTAACATTCCTTTGTTAATAATATCTTTTTATTATCATTGTTTCAAGTGTTAACTGATTCTTTTTCCATTATATGATTTGTTACATAAGCCATGTTTGTTATGGTTATTTTGAATCTTATT
Source organism: Viscum album (assembly GCA_963277665.1). Taxonomy (NCBI): domain Eukaryota; kingdom Viridiplantae; phylum Streptophyta; class Magnoliopsida; order Santalales; family Viscaceae; genus Viscum; species Viscum album. The sequence continues at coordinate 1,611,901,337 of OY728147.1, forward strand.
CATATCCATAATTATATCAAGTCCTAAACCATTATTTTTAATCATCAAATTAGAATTAGACTTGAATGGATATGATGGGGAATGAATCACATCACGTTCGTGGAGACGGTTGTTCGTACGTACGCTTGAGCGAAAATATCATTCTTTTGATATTAAAATAATATATAATTGGATAGTATATCATATATATAAAATTATTATCATGTTATAATTATTATTTACATCAATTACACATCATTATCATATCCATCCAAATAATAATGTTTAGAATAACAATTACACCAAGACGTGGAGACAGTTAACCGTACGTACGCACATATGGTGACATGTCATTAAAAGGATGGATTGAATACTGAATGTGGTTGTACCATATTTATAATAATGTTAAATTATATAAAATAAACTAGATTTATTATTTTATAATTGAAATAACAAATAAAAAAGATGTATAAAAGGAAAGGAACTTGGAAGAAGGTGGTGAAAAAATTACCTCTTCTCTGGGTTTTTACTTTTGATTTGATCAAAAGGGTTCTTTATGATGAATTTATGATCAAAATAAGGCCTCTAGGTTGAATTGATGGAAGGTTAGAGAATATTTGGGAAGGGGTTGGCCGAGCCAAATGGAATTGAATGTGTAAATTAGAGTGACGTGGGAGTGCACTTCTATAAGAGGGGTGAGGGGAACCTTTGGAAAAGCTAGAAATATTATTTTATAATAAATTCATATTAAGTTGATAATAGCTCTAAAGTGGATTATGTAAAGTTTAATGTCGGTATAGGTTGGAAAGCACTAATAAAATAGGTTTTAGATAGGTTTGGGTCACTACATTAACATTATCATTTTGATTTAACTCTTTGTTAAATATTTTTACAATTACCATGTCTCTTTGTATTATTAAATTATATAGTTAATAAACATAATATATACTTCCAAGAGACCCCCAAGTGTTGAATTAATGATACAACTATCATTATATAATTCCTTTCGACGATCCATAGGTTTTTAGGAATAGAATATCAATTAATAATATAATATTTTCTTTAAAAACTCTTTATGTCAATTTTGACACTATTTAATAATTGATTTTTGTTAAAGTCATAACAACTTTATTAATTCGAAAATAATTACTTTAAGTAATCCTATAATGTCATATTAACCAATAAAATTAATGTATGTCATCAAAACTTTCATATTATATTTATTTTAACATTTATAATACGATTTATTTGATTCGTTCATTAATAAGAAAAATACTACATCATTTTTGTGTCATAAATAAATTTAATTATTTAATGTCTAAAAATTATAAATAAAATTTCATTATGTAGGAAATATTTTTATCATTCTAAAATATTTTAATACACGAAAATTAAACATATATTACCCTATGTAAAATTTTTTTTTCTAAAAGATATATGCTTATGTCTTTTTTGTATTTACTTTATATTAATTAATATAAAGTGTCATTATCACTTACCAATGGCTCCATGGGGTCCCAAAATCGACAAAAAGATGATGCGGGTTGGAAATGTGTCAACCAATAGGGTTAGGACACAGTTTAGGGTAATTTATTATTATTATAATTTTATTTTTACCCTAATTTAGTAGATTTACCCTTTAACCTTGGTAAATAAAATATTTACCGAAGTAATTATTCAAAATTTCTAAAATTAAAAGTTTTCTATTTACACAATTTGGACCTCCTGATTCTAAATATGGAATCTATTTTTCAAAATTCATAACACAGAAGTGGAATAAACTAATTTAATATTAATTCCTGTAGTCAAAACAAAAAGGGAGATTTTAAGAAATAATAACTATCAAAAGATTGGTACTTGCTTATGTCCAGTTTTAATTTGAAATTATCTGCAATGAAAAAAATTGGATTAAATAGTAAAAATATAATCCTATTATACTTTAAAATTACTGAAATTAATAATTTATCACTATTAATTTTTTCGATTAAAAAAAAATTAATTAAAATTTAGTAATTTTCACTATTCATCAAAATTTGAATGTATTCAGAAAAGTACCAAAAATTCACCCTAAGATATTTTTTATATTAAAAATCCAAAAATGAAGTCCATTTTGAATGATAGAATTTATAAACTTTCAAAAAGTGGGTATTTCTATTCATAATGGCTATTTTGATAGGTTGTGGTGTGTTAGAACTCGAAGTTGCATACATCACACGCTACTGTATTATTCAAAGAGAAGTGTATCGTGGAAGATTGGGGTGTTAAAGTATTTTATTATGAGCATATATCACATGAAATGTTACATGAGGGTTTCGGTCTTTGTTTTCAAATTCAGTTCATTAATGGTTTTCTATTTTTCTCTCTAGGACTGGGTGTGACATGATTGAAAATTTTAGGTAATATTTTTATTTATTAACAGTCAAGATTTACCTGTAGATTTAAATTATAGTCATTGTAGAATTAAGATAAATTTGGTTCATATAGAATGAGGAAAATGGATGGTTCCCTGTTAGGGGAAATAATGCTCCCCAACCCAGGTAACTATTGCTTATGTTGAAGATTTAAGATAGAATCTATCACATTCCATTCACATGGAATGTCAAATAGTGTGGGATAACTAGGAGGTAGGTTACTCTTAGATATATAGGGAAGAAAAATAGCCACAATATTTGGAATCCCATGTAGTATAACTGTGCAAAATGTCTAAGTCATTAGAAATCATAAAATTACTAATGTGTCCTCTCAATATTTAAACCAAATTCCACCCCATCAGACCCAATCGTAATTTTATGCCAATGCAGCTTCCTCCAAGAATCAAAAATTCCCTTTGGAATACAATCCCTTGGTGGGTATGTTATTTAAACACCAAAAAAATATTTAATTAAGTGTCTCCTCTATTTATTTATTCCCTCCATAGAGGTTTTTCTTTCTTACATTTTGGGGTTCTTTTTTTCCGAAGGTTTTATAGGGATAAGAGGATTTGACATTGTTTATTAGGGTTCAATATTGATAATTGTTGTTTGATATTTCATTTCTATGGTCTCAAGGAGGTTCAGCTTTAGTTTCACATTTATTCTCGTATACATCCAAGCCTATGTTATGTAGTTCCATTCCATTACATTACTATCTGATATTAATAAGAATATATTATTTTATAAAAGTATCTTCTGTTTTATTTTTGATGTGAGTAATAAATTTTGAAGTTTTTTGACATGATTATTTATTATAAATGGATTTTTATAATGGAAACACTTGTTTTTTGAGAGTATTTGGGGGAAATTTTTCCTTAAAATGATTTTTTTAATTATTCCTAAGGAGTGAAATGTGTTTTCAAAGGATCCTAAAATGTGAATTTGTTGAAAATGGGGTTTCAAATGGAAGTGGATTGTTTTTGTCAAATAGTTTTTGGTTGATTACCTGTAGGTGTTAACTTAGAGTTATATAAATGATTTTAAGAATTTAATAAATTGATTTTGTCTTGTGTGTGATTTTGAAAGGGTCTTGGCCCATGTAAAATGGTTAAATGGATTTGGTGGATTTATTGTGTTAATTTCAAAGGGTTTTTTCAATTATTCATGTGTTGAATATTTTATTCTAAAATGGTTTTAGTATGTTTGGAATGGATGGTGTTTTGTTTGTTAAAAAGGGTGAAATTATTGACAGTGAATGGTTAATGGGGTGATTTATTAAATAACTGAAATGGTATTGATTACATAGGGAATCATGTGTAACTATTTCAGAAGACTAGTTCAAGTATGCTTGTGATTCGAAATTGGATTGTCCTGGTATCACTTTGCATAATGGACGCTCACAACACTAACTAAACTATGTTTATGATTATTGACCTCAAATCCCCTGTTGTGTTCCTCCCTATTGGATCATGCATGTGAAATCTTTCATTTGGGTTATTATTCATCCCTTCACCAAGGTACGAGGTTCTAGTGTTCCAATAGTGCTTGATTATTCATTGGCATTTACCAATAGTGAAAACATATGGCATGATACTAATGTGATTTGGTTCATTCGGTTGGAAGATTGTGGAAGTTTTCTGTGGTTTTGACAATTTAATTTTAATTTATGATTGTCTTATTAAATGTTTCAATATCAAATGTTTCCTTTCTATGTATTGGTTAGAAGTGTTCCCTTGAAAATGGTTCTCCTAAAAATGCATTAAATCATTTTTTTTCCTGATGAAGCATGTTAATTTCTCTTCTAATGTTGTAGAATGGAATCATTATCTTCTGGTGGAATCAAATCACGCTATGGCTCACACCCCACCAACACTTATGGGTTAATGTAGATGTTGTACCTTTTACTCCAGTAAATGCAATATTCTTGGGGAAGGTGGTTCCAAATTCCTAGTATTCCTTGTTTCATGTAATGGTGGTGGTGTCTTGAGGGTGGAACCCTCTTGTAGAATAGAGGATTAAATGTTTTTTTTTTGTTACCATATATTGTATTATTTTTTTCATTTTGTTAAATTTATAAAAAAAATGAATATTGAAAAACATTACATTTTTGGTTACAGCTATTCTGGGGTATCAAGTTTATTTTAGTTGGTAATTTATGCTCATATAAATGGGACAAATCATTAAAAATAAAAAATTATGAAATGTAAGAACTACTTTCTAGTATTTGTGAATCAGGAATTCAATAAGATCCATGAAATTTTTAGTGTTGTTTTTTGAGTTAAATGGAACTCTGGCTTGGATCATGAGAAAATGGATTCAAAGGAATGTTATACTCTTTAGCATCATGTTATATGGGGAAGAATTTGAGTATAATAAAGATAGGACATTAAGGATATGATGTTTAGGTTTCAAGTGGGGTTCCATACTAGCACACCTTTTTACATGACTTTATTTTCCTAGGGAAGTCAGGTTTCATTTGTTTTATCAAGATCTTGTGGGTTGTTTTTTGATTTTCAATAAAAGGTTGGTTCATTTAATGTTATTCGTGGGATCATAGGGACTAGGAATCCATGTGAATCCTAGAATAGAGTCCCATTAGACACTCTATGAAGGTAGTCTGATTGGAATATGGTCGCCAAACGTTAGGAAAAGTCACCTACCAATACAACCTTACTCTTATAAATTGTTATCTATTTTATTGGGTTCAAAAAAAATTTCAAAACCTATTTTTTTGAATAATAAAAAAATATATTTTTATGTTTTAATGGTTTGGTTTTTTAAATGGGGTAAATGGATTTATATTATCATTTTGATGGAAGATTTCGAAAATGGAATTTTTTTAAATTATAATTATTACAATGAATGGAAGTTGTCTTAATTTAGAATTAGATTTACATAACTAAAAAATATCGTTAACTAAAATTGATTGTTCATAAATATCGACCATTTTCAATAAGGGTCATGGAATTTCGTTTTTATTATGATAAAAGAACCTACTAATAGTATTATAAAATGAATTTGTTGATCCGCTAAATTTTTTTTGACCTAATAAAGTTTTATTTTAAAACGGATTTGAATTGGGTGAGGTGTTTTAGGGTTGCTATTTGTAGTTTGAAGATGGTCTTTGATTTGGTAAATCATGATATTAGGAAATGTTTTATGAATTTTTCAAATTTTACGTGGATTGATAAGATGGATGTTTTGGTTCAATATTTGTTTTGGAAAATGTAAATTTTTTCCTTCAAAATTCATATTTGTGAACACATGCATTGGCTATGTGTGTAAAGTGAATGAATTCTAGGATTGGAATGAGAACATGAATGTGTGATGTTACATGGAATTAATTTGTTGAATTTTCATCTCACCAATCCTATTTTATTTTCAATGACATATTTTAAAAGAAAAAAAAAATCATGTTTTGATAAATAGTGGTTATGTGGTGTGTCACTTTGTGATTTTGGAATATTGCTTGCAAAGTGTTTTGAGTTTGAAAACATTTATTTATTGAATGATGTTTCAAGTGTTAATTTTTTTGATAAGCTTATTTTTTAAATAATGGTTAATGGATTATTTAGAAAATAATCTTAGGAAGCATTTGTGTTGGATCCTAATGTGTGATTTGTTTTTTTGGATAGCTCTCACTGATGGACTGAATTGATTTTTTCCTCGGTTTCAAATAATAACTAGTTTAAGCCCCTCCCCCCAATATTTTTTGATGTATATTCGAAGTATCACCATGGTTTGATCACAATTTCCAAGACCTACAATTCAACAATATCACTCTTTTTGTGTTTATAAATGTAGCACACCTCTATCTCTCTCTATGTTAAGAGAATCCACTTCAAGCGTAATAGTGGATATGGGAAGTTGAAATAAATATTAGTTATCCTGAGTTATGCGAGTTGTAAAAGAAGATGTTATCCACTTTTATTCTTGAATTCCCATTCTGGGAGGGGTGAAAAGAAATTATAATAATATAAACTATTATGAGGCTGCTGGTTCTGGCTACTACCTTAAAAGAACAATATATATTTCTTCAGTTTCTTCTAAGGGATGGAGCATTGTTGTTCCCTCCATGTACAAAAATTTTATCACAATAACATTTCTCATGTGTTTGTAGAAATAGTGTGTTGTCTTGGTATAGGTTAAAAATTCCCTTCTTAGTAATTCTTATTTTTAGGAAATGGTCGTAGTTACTGGAATATAATGGTATCATGTAATTTTCAATTGCAAATGTGGATTGGGAGGAAAATTTTGAGAAAAACTACATTAATGGATTTAGGTTATTCTTTTGAAAATTTTTAACTTTATTGATATATAATGATGTATCATTTTTTTTCTTGTATCTATGGTTTTACATTCTGTTTATGAAGGGATGATTCAGGTGCATCATTTATGCCCCAACATTGTGGAAGCACCATTTTGAGGTTATCAATCTTCTATGTCATGTTATACTTCTTTGTTTCATCCTTTAGTCATGTATAGTCAATGATGAATCCAATATAATATTCATTAGAATTATATTGAATTCCTTACTACATGTAATGAGATACATCAAACATCAGAGATCCATCGAGAGGCCCCAGAGTGAATCTGGTTCACAACAATGAATCCCAATGGTGTTACTGACCATGTTCTAGCTTATATAATTAATATGGGTAATAGGGATAGTTTATTCTTCCGATGTGGTTATTTTGATATTAATGGTCCCCTTTTTCATGTCAATATTCATGTGGTTGTCCCTTTCTAGTCAAACTCGTAAATCAGTTTCAGTATGGGTATGTAATAATCATTAAATAGTTGTGTCCCTTTGGAAATGGAAATAATCAATGTGTTTTCCATTTTCATGGGAGTTTCTCTTTTCAGATACCTTGTGAATGGGGTTTGTATATTTGGGTTCACATATCCATGTAGGAAGTTTCAAGGTTGTACCGTTTTATGTTCACATGATTTTGTGATCTAGTTATGAAATTATGTTAGTACTTAGGGTGTGAATACCCTCTTCGGGCCCTAATAAAATTTCATCTAGAGTAAAGTAGTGTCATTTTGTTTTTTATTTTGGGGAGTCTTTTTGGGCCTCCACATGTTGATAAAATAGTTTCGTTTTTTAGTGTTGGCATAGATGTGCATAATCTTTTTGAGAAATATCTATTTCAAATTTCCTCTATTGATTGAGCATTGGGGTTGTAGTGTACATATCAGCTTTTCGAAGTAGGGTTGCATAATTGCCTCTAAAATTTGATATGGTTCATTTTTATTTTTATGTAAATTATGACAATTGATTTTTGAAATTCGTAGGGTTTTCTTGAATTTCATGATTAAATTATGTTGTGGTGAGAATTTTTTTTCTTTTTTATCAATCAGGTGGAGGTATTTCTTCATTTTAAGGGGAAAATGAACATGGTAGGGATTTCATTCTAGACCCCAAAGTTTAAAATTAGAGACCACTATTTCTACATTTGGTATTATTGTTTTCTTTTATTTTAACAATCATTAGAATACCTCTAGAACTACATAAGGTTATCAGGTTTTATTTTTGAATAAATATTATTTTGTGGCTTTTCGGGGGTGGGAAACATCCTTGTGGCGTCAATTTTCACCCCTATGATTCTAATTTTTTTTTATCTGGTTCATTTATGACTTCTAATTTTTCTCTTAGGGGCCTAGTGTGAAAGGATTTTATTCTCAAGATATTACTTCCATTTATTCTTAGTTTATCATTTCCATTAGTTTTACCTTTCTTATTAGATATAAAAATGAGAAATTGTTTTCATACAACATGAGGCGCATGGTTGGAACATTATTATGGGAAACCGTTCACCAAATCCTAGGTAATCGTTGTGTATGATGACATTTTTAGACAAAAAATACCACACGACTAGCACATGTCTAGTCAGTTCATGTGGTAGGTTCCTCTTAGATAAATAGGGTCACCCAATCACCATATGGATTGTAAAACATTGTAAGAAAATGTGTGCGATGTCTAGGGCATTAAAAATTCTAAACTAACATATTTTTCCTCTTGGGATTTACCCCTAATTCCACCCAAATCTACCCCACATATGATATCCTTCCATGGGATCCAACTCCATGATTTATAAGGGTCCATGGTCTCTATTCATTTGGTCGTTTACGCATGGAAAACCCAAGAAATCACCATGTATGTTTCTCTTCTCTCGATTGGTTCCTTCGTTCTTTCGGTTTTTTACCATTCTTTGGGGATTTTGTTCATCCAGTTGGTTGTATGGAATACAGATGATTTTTTATTATTTATTAGGGTTAAATCATGGGGAATTTAGGTCTATTATTCCATTGTAGGGTATTTTTGTTGTGTGGTTGTGGTTTTTACCATTTTTTATATCCTTCTAAGATTGAGGCAGGTTGATCCATTCCCAATCATTGTTTGGTGATTTTAATATTTTTTATTGAGTTTTAAAATTTATACTCTTGTTTATTTATGTGGTGTGAAATTTATTTTTATGTTTTTTTACAATATTATGTGTTGGAAATGGTTTTTTATAAAGTATGTGGTTAAATTTTATGTGTGTTGGACTGTAATGTTTCTTAAAAATGGTATTATTCCTTTTTTCAAAGGTGTGAAATGAGTTTTCAAGAGATATTGATGTTACTATGTGTGAAAAATGTGTATTCAAATGGAAATGGATTATTTTTTCATGTTGGTATTTATTATGAACCATTAAATGTGAATTTGTTTTCCTATAAATGTCACAAATCATGAATTAATTTGAATTTGGTTTTTGTGTGGTTCTGAAAGGGTCTTGGACCATAGAATTTGTTTTAAATTATTGTGTTAATTTATAAATATAATTTCCAATGGGTTTAATGAATTTTGCAAGTGGTGAAAATTTTCTCCTTTTATGGTCTTGGTGTGTGTTGAATTTAAGTTTTTTTGTGAAAAATGAAAAATATGATTAGAAATGACTGATGAATGTGATGATTTATGCAACATGTGAAATGGTATTGACCACAAGGTGAATCATTGGTATATAGGTGTGCGGACTTGTTCTAGTATTCCAGTGATTGGATTTAGGTTATCCCAGTCTCACATAGTATGATTGATGCTTACAATTCTAACTTAACTATGATGATGATTAGAGAACATTTGTCCTATAGTGTGTCCCCTCCTAGTGGATTTTATATGAGAAATTTTTGGTTGTGGTTATTATACAACTCTTCATCGAGGTACGAGGTTCTACAGCCCCACAAAGATCAATTTTCCATAGATATATTCCAGTAGTTATCACTTGTGTCATGAAACTATTGTGATGTGCTTCCATACATCGGTATTTTGTGAACCTTATTTTTCATTTTTTTATTTCATTTATTATTATGATTATTTTATTAAAATTTCCCATTGGAAATTTTTTCTTTTATAACTGGGTTTTAAAGTGTTTCCTTGAAAATAGTTCATCTAAAATGTTTCTTAATTTTTATGAATAATTTTAATTGAATATTATTTTCAATTTTTATTTTAATGTTATCATATAGAATCTCAAACATTGGGTTGAACCCTACTGGCCTTGGTGTCACACCCTACATACACCATTTGGTGTATGTAGACCTTGTTTTTTGACTCAGTTATTCCCAAGATGTTTGGGGATGGGGGTTTGGAATTTCTAGTGTTCTCTGTTATACGTTTTATTGGAGGTGACATAAGGGTTGAGACCTCATGTTTCATAGATGTTTTTGGGGTATTTTGGTATCCTTTTATTGAAGTGTTTTTTTTAATGTTGAAGAAATTTGAATCTAGAAATTTTTGTTCCTTGTTTGGTTATGGTTGTTCATTCACTTATTATTTATTTTTGGTTGTTATTTATGATCATATAAATGAGTTAAATCATTTCAAAAGAAAATTTTCAATACCCTCGCAATAGTTTTCATACAATGGTTTTTGGGAACACCCATTGGCCAATGACATCGTCCGGGTTGAGTATTAGGTTAAATTTCACTATGACTTGGTTCGTGACACAAAAGCCATTCGAAAAATTATTTATTGAATATTTTTATCTATTTCACATTTTCATTTCATATGCTAATATATATCATAGTATTTTTCTTTAATTATTAATTATATTAATAAAAAATATCACTATTGAATAGAACCTATCATTTTTTATATAACTATATTTTTTTGTGAAAACAAACAATAGAGTTCCATGTTCTCAACCTGTATTTAGAAAGTATGAATATTTACTATTAGACATGGATTGACATGTATTTTTATAAACTCGCCAAATAAAATTATTTTTTTCCTAATCATGACTAAATACTATGAAAAAGTGTTTAAACACTCTTTATTATGGTGACAAACAACAATAAACCATTGTTGCTAATATTTACTATTCATATAAAACATAACATAATCTAATTAATTATTGAATAATAGTTTGTAATTCTAATGAAAAATATATTATTATAAATTTTTAAAATTCCAAATCCCAAAAGATAATAAATTAAAACAACTCTCTATGGGATACATCCATTAATAATGTATTTCCCCCCACACAAATTTAGTTTCCTCTAATAAATACATGGTGAAATTAACCATCATAATAAAAATTTCATAGGGGAATGATCATCCTAAATTAAAAATTATACTCAAATTCCCTTCTGTGATGTTATCAATCATAATTATGATTAATTATTTCCCAGAAAATGCTTTTAATAATGTGAAAAAGTCAATGAAAACTGTTGTTATGTCTCCAAATATTTAATTATTTATTACAATTTTATGTAGCCAAATTATTATTTGATATGTGTCATTATTTTTCTATCCATGTATATTATAATAATTTATATAAACATTGTGGATATGTTACCTACATATCCCACAAATACATTAACATTCACTAATCATCAAATAAAAACTTTTATAAATTATTCTTTATTATATAAATTACTGTTGTATACTTCCCAATATAATTTACACTATATATAAAATAATAATCATTTTTCCAAAATCATTATGAGAATTTATATAATCCATGTATATTCCATTGTAATTATAAATATAAAATTCATTCTATTTCACACATTATTCCCAATTTATATGAAATGGATATTATGAATTAATAACTAAAATTATAAATATGGATGTTCATAAAATATCATATTTTTCGTTCTTTGTTAGGTTCCAGTCACATCGATGGAGTATACCCTCTTTCCATTCCAATGTTCCACAACAAATATATTCTAAACTACATATCAATATCTACTAATTGTAATAATATTTATGATGTAGATAATATGTTTTTTGGGAGAGTGAAATATTTTTTCGATTGATTCAAGAATTATAATTCCAAAATATATGATGTTTCAATAAATTATTGTTTACACATGAAAACAAATTATCCCCTTTGTGGTAGTCTATCAGACTCATGAAAATTTTAAATTGGACCATCCAAATCTGTGTGATTATTCTAACTATAAAATTTCCATAGTATATAAATAAAATAGTCATTCAAATTAGGATAACATTCCTTTATCACATTTTTAATAATAGAACCATATAATGTTTCAACACCATAATTCTAGAACAATTTAAATTCAATGAATCGTCGATAAATGTAGGTATCAACATCATTAAAAAGAATTTTTACATGGAATAATAGTTGATAAGAGGAATTAATTCAACTAAATGCACATCCATGGAGTCATACTATAAGGATTCGAAATAGAAGATCATGTTATGTGATTTCTATATAAATTCCTCGAAAAAATATAAATCATAATTTCTAAATATTAAGTAAACAATTATAGATTATGAAAATAAATATTGATGTAATGTATCAATGTTTTTCCATCATTTTGATTATCTATGATTCCACATAATACCATCATTGTTTTTATCCATTGAATTCTTCTTCATTGGCTCATCATGTTTAAGGTTCATAAATAATCTTTTCCAAATTGTATTTCAGGAATATAAATGAAAAATATTAAAAGGATTATTCAACTTTTACTTATATTCCATTATATAATTATTTTTAATTGTATTATTATCTTTTTACATCTATATAAAAGAACTCAATATTTATCCATATTTTCTATTTAAATATTCTTCCCAATATTATATTGCAATTGTTTTGATAAAGTTGTATCTTTATATTATTGTGATAAATATGTTTAATAACATAATATATCATATAAAATAATTCATGGATCATATCATATGTAAAAGGATGTTTTAATAATTATAATATTATCTACATTAATATATTTTTATTTCTAAATTCGAACTTGATACAGTATAACTTTATAAAAAATAGATCTCGTAATACCTTTCATATCCACTATATAATTAATGATTTACATATTTATCTAATTCAAAATATTTTTTTTCACATATATGTTTTCTAGTAAATGTTTTTTCACAAAATTATCAACTAATGTGTTATCATAACTATCCGGATATCCAAAAATTTAAAAAAAAAGTAGTTTCTAGTTTAACCACTATAACATTAACTGGAATAAATTATTAAGTGTCATGATGTTCAAATTTTTCCCAATGATATTGAAAGCATAATTTAATAAAATTATATCATATATTTTCAATAATTGGTTGAGTATTTTATTCATTTTTTGATGTAAATTTATGGTAAAACATTATATATTGTGGGATTCACAATTTAGACGCCACTAAATATATTTACTATGAAACTATATCAATATCATGTTCTTAAATATTTCATGCCACTTCATCAATCATATAAAGTTACAATTAACAAATGGTAATTTTATTCTACCATCCACAAATCAAATTTCAATTAAAAAACGTCGAAACATATCTAAATCCATAAAATATTGATCTATAAGAAAGTGCAATGTCATAGAACATTCATTACAACAAATATGTTTTCAAAAAATTTAATATAATGAAACAATATTATCTATAAATATAAATTAATAAAAGATCACATTTCGGTGCCAAAAATTAAGATTATCATATATCTAAAATTTTAAAAATATACAAAAATATGTTTTAGAAAGAATCTTTTTTATTATACATGATATCTTTATTCTAACATGACCATTTATATATAATTCACATAGGAAATAAATTCAAAAACAATATCATTGTAACCAAATCAGAATAGAAAAATAACTTAAAAATATTACACTTAAAATAAACCATCTAATCCCAAATTTATGTATCCATAGTAAAATCTATTCCTAAATAATATTGACATAAAAATATTCAATTCACCATTAATTTAAATTACTAAAAAAACAATATCCATATTCAAAAATAATCCCCAAATCCAAATTGAAATTAAACACAAGATGTTTAAAATATTGAAATACAATTGGATATTTTTTTCAGAAAATACTCATACACATCTAATAAATTAATATATATTGATTTTAAATTACATTTTTAAAAATTAAATGGCCACCATTCCATCTAATAACATAATAAAATTGTTTCACTTTTAAATCCCATCAAACATAATACTAATATATTTTTATCTCTAATGTAAAAATATATCATTTTTTTACAATAAAAAACTATAAATATCATCATACAAAGAATAATATAATTTTAAATATACTCTATTACTTTTTGGAAATTAATACAAAAACCTTTAATTTTATATTAAGCAACTATTTGAGTGAAAATAAAATTATTAACATAAAAATTCTAAATTATTTCAAAATGTATTTGAATCCACAAAATAGTAAAATAAAAATATTTTAAAATTAAATGGAGAATGATTAATAATGTTCTACAAGTAAATGGTAATCAATGTTAAAACAAGTACAATAAATTAATTTTCAAAGAAAATATACTTTTTTTATAAAATAATTTATAAAATACATTAAAAATAAATATAAAAAAATATATTCTTATAAAAAATAATAAACAACATAATATAAACTATCCAAGATTGGCTAATTATTGAAGATAAAAAGAAATTTATCTAATGCGTTATATTAATAATGATAAAAATGGAAGAAAAATTTTTTGAGAAGAGGATCTACTAGAATAACAATTAAATTCACGGTAATAGAGTGGGGTAACAGTTATATGCAGTGGAAAACATCTCAATGATTATAGCCAAGGGAAGTTTTTGGTTATAATGTGGTGGGCGGAATAATGTAAAAAATAATTTAAATTCAGTATAGGGGGATGATACAGTGATGAATTAATATAAAATAGCATGATATATTTATTATTGTTTTTTAAAAAAAAATTTCATTCTATTTTAAGAACTAACAATAATTGTTTTTTATTTTAGTTTCGGATTATAAAAACTATTTCTAATATAAATTAATATTATTTTTAGGTAGTTTATAAAAATCCCCTTAATAAGTTCTCTATTACACTATTAATCCGTTTATTGGTAGAAAGAAAATATTTAATTCACATATATTTAATGATAATAATTATTCATATTTAATGGTTGGTCACTTGAATAATAATAATAAATAAATTTTTTAATGTTTCTTGTGATAATAAGTTTATTTATTGATAAATGGTTGTGAAATCATTGACTGTTTTCATCTCACCCACCTGGAAATTCATTTTATGCACATCAATGAAATTACTAATTCTACTAGATGATTTGTTATCCAAATTATGGGAATAGTGAGACTTTTAGTAACATTATAATTACTACTATATAGAATCGTTTTATATAATGTATTTCTATTGGTGAAACATATTTTTGTAACCAATCATTACGTTAATTACTATGTCCACCATGAATTTTCAATTCCTTGTAACATATCATGGATTCTAGAAACTATAATAATTTCAAACATCAAATGCTAATTATTTTATATGTGAAGAAAATATTTTTCCACAAAATCTACAAGAATATTTTGATAATTTATATCAATAATTTAAACGATACAAGATTCCAAGATTTTTTTTACTTATTTAAAAGGCACTAAGTCAATTTTATAAGGATTAAGGGTTTGGGGGCATAAAATTTAAATCTGTGTGGGGATTCACATTGTTTCATATCATTTAAACATTGTATTTGTTATTCATCAAAGAGGAAAATCATGGGGGTATTCATATATGACTCATTACACCGACTTGTTGACCATATGAAATTAGATACTTGTATAATTTTTGACATGAACCAACACTATTTTTATCTGACCTAATCATATGTGAGAATTTGTTGTGTCTCTCGACTCTTATTACAAACAGTGCAAGGGTTGGGACATATGTACCAGAATAAAATTCTCAAATAATGGGAGGAATTGACCAAACATGTATATCATGTAGTCCTTTAAAAATAAATAAATTTCAATTAGATATTGTAACACCCCAAGCTTCAATGTTACTTTTACCTTTGAATAATGCAATAGCATTCATTGTATACATCTTCAAGATTCTAGCACACCACGAACAATCAAACATGATGTTATGATTAGTAATAACCAGTTTTTGAAATTTTATAAATTTTATCTTTATAAATGGACTTAATTTTTGGATTTTGAATATTTAAATTAGCTTAGGGAGAATTTTTTGTTTTTCTGAAAACATTCAATTTATTATGAATATTGAAAAACACTGAGTTATTGTTTGAAACTGAATTTTTATTTAAAAAATTATTTATTTTATTTAAATTTATTTTAGGACAAAATAGATACATAAAACCTATATAAATTAAATGTAATTCATTAGAGTCATTTTATAATGAGTTTAGACATATAAAATTTTATCAAACTTTTTACCATCTTTTACCCAACTCATAGAAGCCTTTCCAAATTTGTATAAAAATTAATTTTATTGCTTCTGTTAGTTGAATTTCCAAAATCTCTGAGACACGGTAGATATTAGTAGACAAAATGGGGTTCAATAAGATGAACATAATTGTTTTTGAATAGTAACTTTAAAATTTTATTTAACACTGTTAAAAGTAAATGGTGTAATTAAAGGTAAAAATGATATTATTATTAACATAACACATGACATTATTCTATTGGATAAGTGTTATTTGACCAAATAAAACCTTATGAATAATATATTATCCTTTAGGTCAAATTGGATTATATTAGGATATTTATTATTTTTTAATTCAAATAAGAGTTAAAAGTGTTAAGTTTATATTTAAATAAGTAAACCTTTTTTAATATAGGGTTATACATAAGATAAATTCTACTATAAATATTCATTATAAATATATAATGAATTAATACATAATGGATTTTTATTTATTATTTTTAAACATAAAATAATTAAATTTATTTATGACACAATGATGATGTAGTAAATACCTTATTAATGAATTATTAAAATTATTGATATTATAAATATCAAAATAAATAATCTTTGAAAATTTTGATTAATTACAATAATTTATTAGGATAATATATATTGGTATTGTTGATAAAATTTATTTAGTTTTAATTAATAAAGATTTTAGGACTTTATCAAAAATCAATTATTAAATAATGTCGTAATTGACATAAATGAATATTTAAAAAAAATATAATATTATTGGTTGATATAATAATTTCAACAATAAATGGATCAGCCAAAAGGATTATTTAATGATAACTGTATCATTAATGATCCACTTGGGGTTCTCATAGAATTTTATAGTAGGTTTATTAACCATATAATATAAAATAAAAAAGATACATGGTAAATGTCAAACTATTTAACTAAGTGTAAAATATAAAATATAAAGTAATTATGGTGACCCAATCCTATCTAAAACCTATTGGTTGAGTGTTTTTTTACCCCTAACTACATTATCCTCGAAATAAATCATTTTGGATACATTATAAACAGAAAATAAATTTATTATAAAATAATATTTCAATCTTTTCCTAAGGTTCCCCTCACCCCACTTATAAAAGGGAGTTTCCCCTTCTCTTAAATTCACTCCATTAAGTCCATTTGTATCAGCCAAAACCTGCCCAAATATCCTCCAAAAATTCCTCCCTTCAACCTAGGGGCCTTTAGTTGGTTAGAAAACCATCCTATGAAGCCTTTTTGATCAAACCAAAATGAAGAACTCGAAGAAGAGGTAAATATTTCCTCACCTCTTTCATGTTCGTTTCTTCTTCCACTACTTCTTATTTTGTGGATTCCATTCTAAAATAATAACTATAGTATCTTCTATATATGGTGATGTTATTATATATATGATACAGCCATATTCACTATTCTATCCATCCTATGAATAACATGTCACCATACGTGTGTGTGTACGAATTATCGTCTCCACGTCAGGGTGTTGTTTGTTATTCAAACATTTCATCTTCTTTATGGGTATAATAATGAGTATAAATGACATAAAGAATAAATTTAACATTATAATGATTATGTATTTATCATATACCATCCAATTATATATGAATTTAATATCAAAATAATGATTTTGTCGCTCGTGCGTACGTACGGAATACCATCTCCACGAACACGATGAGATTCATTCCCCATCAAATCCATTCAAGAGTGATTTTCATTTGATTATTAAAAATAATTTTTAAAGACTTAATATCTTTCTGAATTTGAATAATACACCTCTAATACATAACAATAATTACTTACATGAAAAATATTACTTACATAAAAAAGAATATAAAAGAAAATGAATCAGTTAACACCTGAAATGATAATACTACTGAAAGGTCATTTACAAATAAAAATTAGAAGATCATATATGATATAATATTAATGTATATGGTTCTTTTATAATTTAATAAAAATAATTTCACCATTATATAAATTTTTAACCAACCCTTGACCAAGGAAAAGTACAAGGTAAAGGATAATTCAACAATCTCTTCATTATCTGAGGTTTTTTATACGTATTTATCTACTCTGAGCTCTTTATCATCCACATCCTTGTTTCATAAAAATTTATTTCAAAACATTTTGACTATTTAACTGATAATGGGTTAAACACATTTATACCATTATTTAAACATATATTTTTTTTAATGTAATCCTTCCTCCGTTTTCCAAACAAGTTACATTATGACCTTTTCAAAAAAATTAATCTTAGAATGTTTTTTAACTTATTCAGCGGGTGTTGCTATTTTCAGCCATTATAACATTGATGAAGATTTCCTAATAATATTATAAGAATATTTCCAAAAACAATTGTTTTGTTTTTTAATTATATTACTTTTAAATGATTTCAAAATAGAAAGGGATATTTTTCAAAAACGGTTTTGATTTCGTCAATGTCAATATACATTTATTGATTACAAGTTTGTCTGAAGATGATTTATTATGATACCAAACATCCATATTGTATTGAATTTTTTGTGATATGTTTTACTGTGGATGTGTTATTTTTACACCATTATTAGTTATGGATAAATTATTGTCAATTTTTATTCTAGTTTTAATACGAATTTTTATGTTATGTTTAAACCATTTCATATGAGGAATATGTTGGACATATTATGGGATAGGTGGTGTCTGCTATAGATCCTCGATACATCGGTAGGTCTCATTATACAAACTAGTGTCTTAGAACAAGGCCTTGACAAAATCTTATTTGTAGTCTTTGCACAAGGCCTTGACTAAGGGGTTATGAAGTATGGCATTATGTATTTCATCATTATGAAGGTGGATATTGATATTGCCTGGGATTATTCATCATGTAGAATATCCATGTGAATATGTAAATAGAATTATTTGATTTTATCATTCCCATAATATTCTAATGTTAATGTTTAAAACACTTTTGTTTTATTCATACATTGCCTTAAATGGCTATGTTTATTTATTAAACATTCCGCTATATTGTAATCCTTAATAAGCATCTGAGCTCACCCATTTCTGTGTTTTATTTTTCCGATGATGCGAAGATGTTTATTATGACTCACCTTCATGGATAGTATAAGAGACACTATTTTGCCCTTTGGAGACTATTTTGGTGTAGTTTTTCATTTAAAAATGTAATGTAAAACTTGCGAATGTATCTAGTATTTCCAAGGCTACTAAACTAATCAGTCTTTCAAGACATGATCTTTTGTGATCATGCCAATGTTATGAAATATTTCAACGACTATGGGTTACTAGGGTCGGGGCGTTATAGTTGGTATCAATTAACTTTTAGTACAAACCTTGGAATCTAGATTTAGAAAAACTCTGACTAGATCACATTATACTATGATAGACATTGAAGATTAATTATAATAACTTCCTATAAATTTGGTATTGTAGAGATTTTCTGAGTTTTCTATGAAATGCATCTTTTTCTAGATACGAGTGAGTAGAGGCGGCTCTGGCACAGAAGTACCTAGGGGTAAAACACAAAAACACCGCTTTGAGCTCGACTCAAATGGGAACTGGTGCACGAAAAAAGGATTTGTTGCACTCTTGGTTATGACACTCACGTGGTATATGCTAAGAATAATTATCATTTTATTTAAAAGCCATTATGATGTGTTTATGAGTATATACATACTCGAAGAAAAAAAAATTTATGATTATGGACTGTTTCCATAAACTTTTCACTTTCTGTTAATTGGTTTACATGTTTGGAATTATGTATTATGATTCATAAACTAATCTTCTATATTACCTTGTTTAGAAATTTCACCTAGTGGAAGGAATTGAAATAGTATCAATGAAATTAATCCATGTATGTATTTCCAAACAACTCAAGATAATTATAGTGGAGATAGTGAAACAACTGGTGCTAAACAGCTTATCAACATACTGGGTCAACTCACTCAGGTTATGAATAATAACCTTACCTGAATGGAGCACCCTGATCCACAATGCATAGGATCTATGTTACTTCCCTTCATGAGTCAACAACCACCAACAATAAATGATAGTACAAATACATTTGTAGTTTATAAATTGATAAATTACATAGTGAAAATATTTCACGCTTTGGGGAGTGGTGAAATTGAAAAAGTTGTCAAGGCAGTTTATCACCTCACTGAAGATGTTGTTTAATGGTGGTCTTTGATTCAAAACTCAAAGGAATATGATCAAGTATAAATTATGTAATGGAGGTATTTTAAAGGTATTTTCATAAAAAATACCTTCCTCATGACATTCAAGCGGATATAGAAAGACAATTTCAGTGTCTAAGGAAGAATGAGGCTGAGAATGTCACAATGTATGAAGATAACTTTAATTGGGTAGGAAAGCATGCTTCAGATTATATAGGTAACCGAAGTACTAAGATTGATCATTTCATTGATGGGTTAAAAACATTTTTCCTTCGAGCATTAGTCTCACAATCCTTCTCATCATACGAAGATATTGTATCATGTGCTATCGATATTGAAAATGAATTCTCTAAGTCTTACAATTTTAAAGGAATGAAAGAGAAGAAGAGATCTACTGAACACGCTGGAAATTGAAATAAGGGAAGAAGGTAAAAGTTGAATATCCATCCTGTAGTAAATGATGCAAGAAAAAACTAGGTACTTTCCTGAAGGTAATGATAGTTTGTTAGAAGTGTGGTGAAAAATTCCACCAAGCTCATGATTGCAAGGGGAAGAAAGTGGCTTTAAATTTTTAATGATAAAAATGTAGAAAAGGGGCATTATATAAATTAATGTTCTAATCACCAAGGAATATTACATTAGAAAAGGCCAAGGGATCATGGACAAGCATATGTGATCACTACTGCTGAGGATGATGCTTTGAATGATGTGGTGGTAGGTAATTTAATGGTTTCTTCATGTTTATCCAATGATTTATTTGATTTTGGATCATCAAATTGTTTCATATCTTCCATGTTTTCTAATATAAATTAGATATTTCCAATTTTCTTTAACAAGGTAGTTTTTTGAATCAGTTACAATTATGGAATATTGATGTTTTTTATCCGTTGATCTCATCGTCATAACCATGATTCAATTTGATATAATCCGTGGTATATATTGGATTTTATACTTCGATGAAAAACTTTATTTTATGAATTAGGATGTTACAATTCTCATTGATGATATGGAGTACCTTATCATTATAGCAGAAACATCACCACATAATTCTTATCTAGACCCACCCCTAGTAGCTCAAATTAGTTCAATTATTGGGGAGAAAGGGAATGAAACTATGATGTGCGAGGAAAGGAATGTTCCAATAGAGGACATACCTATTGAGAAAGAATATGTTGATGCGTTTCCATAATATTTTCATGGACATCCTCTAGAATGAGAAATTGAGTTTTCCATTGATTTAATTCTTAGTTTAGGGAAAACATCAATCAACCCATATAGAATGGACACTGTGGAATTAGTGGAACTAAAGAAACAACCAGAGGAATTAGGTAATGAGGGATTTATTTTCCCTAGTGTTTCTCCATGGGGAGCCTCTGTTTTTTTCTTAAGAGGAAAGATGGATCTATAAGTTTGTTCAATGATGACAGAGAGATCAATGGAATAACAATAAAGAACAAGTATCCCATACCTCACATTGATGATTTATTCGACCAACATCATGGAGCTCGAAATTTTTAAATGATTTTCTTTCGATCTAGATATCATCATTTGTGTGTGAAAAATGAAGACATTCTGAAAAAAACATTTTGTACTAGGTAAGAGCATTACGAGTTTACAGTAATGCCTTTTGGATTGTCTAATGAACCCTCTATATTCACGGATCTATAGAATAGAGTTTTCAAGGAATATATTGATGACATTGTAGTGGTATATATTTATGATATCTTTGTATTATCCAAAAGGTAAAAAGATCAAGAAAATCACTTGCGAATTATTTAAAAGACTCTTAGAAGAAATTAATTATATGGTATATTTTTATGTGAAAATCCTGGCTTTAATAGATATCATTTCTTGGCCATATTGTATCTATGGATAGAATCTATGTTGATAATTTAAAGAACAATGAATTACATGAATGGACAACACCGACGACTTTAACGGAGGTACTCAGTTTTATTGGTTTATAAAGTTATTATCGACATTTCGTCCAAAATATTGCCAGATTGGCTAACCCATTAACCATGCTCAGGCGAAAAGGGGGTAAATTGGTTTTGACAAAAGAGTGTGATGAATGTTTTGAAGAATTTAAGAATATGATATTCAATTCTCCTCTCCAGATTCTACCATCGGGGAATGATGGGTTTTTTATTTATAGTGATGCATCAAAGAATGGACTTGGATTTGTCCTTATACAGATTGATAGGGTTGTTTCCTATGCATCACGACAGCTAAAAATTTATGAGAAAAACAATCCTACTCGTGATCTTGAGTTTGCAGTTGAAATCATTTATTTGAAGATATGGAGACATTATCTATATGGGGGAAATGTAGATATATACCCATCCCAAGAGTTTGAAGTATATATTCTCACTGAAGGAACTCACCATGAGGAATATGAGTTAGTTTGAACTACTCAAGGATTATGACTTCACAGTACACTACCACTCGAGAAGACAAATATGGTGGAAGACGCATTGAGAATAAAATATCATGATGTTTTGAACAATATGAGAGTTGAAAGGGGTCCTATTTACAAGGATATAGTGAAAATAGATATAGGAATAATCAATGAAGGTTAAACATCAATAATTTTTCAAAAGTTTTCCAAACCATCATACTAGAAAGGATAAAAAGTTCTCAGGTTGATGATGATGAATTTGAAAATAAAATTAATGTTGTGAACAATGGGATATTGAGTGACTTCATATATGAAGAGGAGATTTTAAAATTTTGGAAGAGCCTTTCTGTTCCCGATATACTTGATCTAAAATTGGAATTTTTATATGATGCTCATAGCATCAATTTCTCTATACACCCTGGAAAAACTAAGATGTATAGAGATTTGATGGAACATTTATTGAGGGACAACATGAAGTGGGAGATTTCTGATTTTGTGTCACGATGTATGGTTTGTCAAAAAGTTAAATCTGTAAGGAAACAACTTGAAGGAGTGATGAAACCTCTACCCATAACATAGAAGAAATTGGATAATATTATGAAGGGCTTTGTCATGGGGAAACAAAAGACACCTGGAAGGAATGATGCAATATGAGACATTGTTGATCGTCTTACCAAGTCATCACATTTTCCTGCTATAAGAGTAGATTTCCCACTAGAATGTTTTGCATGACTATATATTAATGATGTTTTAAGACTCCATGGTGTACCATTATCGATTGTTTTTTAACGTGATCCCCATTTTAGGTCAAGATTTTCGAAAAGTCTTCAGAAATCCCTAGATTCCAAACGTCATTTGAGCACTTCCTACCACCCTCAAATGGATTGACAATCAGAACAGACTATTTAAACCTTAAAAGTCATGTTCATATATTTCTCACTTGACTTTCAAGGTATGTGGAATCAATATTTACCTCAGGAAGAATTTTACTTTAATAATATCATTCATTCAAGTATTCAGATGGCACCATATAAAGTGTTATATGGCAAGAGATGTTGCGCACCAACATATTGGGATGATGTTGGTGGAAGAAAACTCGTAGGCCCAGAACATGTTGAAGAAATGATTGAAAAGGTGAATGTTATCCAAACCCACATCAAAACAACACAAAGTAGGCAGAAGAGATATGTTGATAACTGAAGGAAGGATTTGTAATTTTTGGTATAAGATCATGTTTTCGTGAAGCTATCTCTATTTAAGGTAGTCATATGATTCGGTAAGAATGGAAAAACAATGTCCCAGGTACATCAGACCTATCGAAATTCTCGAACGATTTGGGGCTATAGCTTATCGGTTGGAAATGCCACCAAGTCTATCCATAGATCACGATGTGTTCCACGTATCACTGTTGAGAAAATACATTTCTGACCGAGCGCATGTACTCACATATGAGGAAATTGAACTAGAACCTGATCTGTCTTATTGTGAATAGCTGGTCAAAATCATTCATACCAGATAACAAGTGCTGAGAAACCGGACGACTCATCTGGTAAAGGTTCTATGGAGAAACCATAAGATCGAAGAGGCAACATGGGAACCTTAGGAAAATATGATTATGAAGCACTCAAATAATTTTATGCTGTAATATTATAGAAATTTCGATGACAAAATTACTTTATGGAGGGAAGAATGTAACACCCCAAGCTTCCACATTACGTTTCACATTAAATAATGAAATATATTGCATTGTACGCAACTTTGAGATTCTAACACACCACGACCAATCAAACTAGTAATTATGAATATTAATACCCACTTTTTAATGTTTTAAAATTTTTATCTTTAAAAATTTTCATAATTTTTTATTTGGAATATCGAAATTAGCTTACGGTGAATTTTTTGTATTTTTATGAAATCATTCAATTTTTTATGAATAGTGAAAACACTAAGTTATAGTTAAAAACAGACTTTTTATTTAAATAATTACTTATTTTATTTAAATTTGTTTAAAAAAATAGATACATAATACCTATATAATTTCAATGTAATTCATTGGTGTCATTTTAAAATGATTTTGGATATATATAATTTTATCGAACTTCTTACAGTCTTTTACCCACCTCCATGGATCATTTCCAAATTTTTATAAAACATAATTTTACCACTGCGTTGAGTTGAATATAAATAATCTGAGAGACATGGTTGATATTAGTTTGAAAAACCGGGTTCAATAAGATGAAAATTATTTTCATTGAATGGTAATTTTTTTCTTTTATTTACCACGGTTAAAAGTAAATATGGTAATTATAGGTAAAAATGATATTATTATTACCCAAACACGTGTCATAATTATATTGGATAAGTGTTATTATACCAAAAAAAAACCTTATGAATAATATGTGATACTTTTTTTCATATGGATTAGATTAGGACATTTATTATTATTTAATTCAAAGAAGAGTTAAAAGTGATAAATTCAAGTTTTATTAACTAAACCATTTCTAATATAGGGTTATACAAAAGATAAATTCGACTATAATTATTCATTATAAATTTAATAATATATCCTATATAATGGTACTTTATTTATAATTTTTTTTAAATTAAATAATTAATTTTATTTTTGACATAATCATGTTGTAGTAATTACCTAATTAATGAATGATTAAAATAAATGAAATCATAAATATCCAAATAAATATTATTTGAAACTTTTAATAAATTACACGAATTTTATAGGTTAATATGACATGTTAGGGTTCATTTAATGTATTTATTTTGAAGTAATAATGTTTTTGGTACTTTATCAAAAATCAGTTATTAAATAATGTCAAAACTGATATAAATGAGTTTTTAAAACAAATACAATATTATTGGTTTATATAAATATCCTAAAAATATAATGATTGCCCAAAAAAACATATATAACGATATATTTATCATTAATGAACAACTTGGGCTTCTCTCGGATGTTTATTGTATGTTTATTAACCATATAATATAAAAATACAAAGAGACATGGTAAATGTCAATCAATTTAATTAAGAGTTAAATCTAAAAGTTAAAGTAAATATAATGCCTCAAACCTATATAATACCTAATTTTCAAGTATTTATTGATTCATACCCTCCTTATCCTCTACATAAATCATTTTGGAGGCATTAGAAACAGAAAATTATTTTATTATAAAACAATATTTCAATCATTATCCTAAAATGACCCTCACCCCTCTTATAAAAAGGGCACATCCCCTTCTCTCAAATTCACACCATAAAATCCATTTGGCTCGGCCAAACCCAACCCAAATATCCTCCAAAAATTTCTCCCCTCATCCTAGAGGCCTTTAGTTGGTCAGAAACCCATCCTGTGGATCCCGTTTATCAAATCAAAAGGAAGAACCCGAAAAAGTGGTAAATATTTCATCACCTCTTTCATGTTATTTTCTTATTCCACTTATTCATTCTTTGTTGTTTCCATTATAAAATAATATCTTCAGTATCTTCTATATACTATGATTTTATTATAAATTTTTAACAATAATTTTCATTATTCTATCCATCCTATTAATGACATGTCACCATACATGCATATGTACAGATTACCATCTCCACGTCGTGGTGTAGTTTGTTATTCAAATGCTTCATCTTTTGGTTGGGTATAATAATCAGTATAAATGATGTAAATAATAAAAATAACATGATAATTATTATGTATATATGATATACTGTACAATTATATAATAATTTGTTTTCAAATGAATGATATTGTCACTCATGCGTACATACGAATTACCGTCTCTATAAACACGATGAGATTCCTTTCACACCTTATCCATTCATAACTAATTTTCATTTTATGAATAAAAATAATGTATAAAGACATAATGTCATTCTTAAAATAAATAAGATACATCTTATCCATAACAATAATTACTTATGTAACAAAGCGTATAATGGAAAACGAATCAGTTAACACCTGAAACATTAATACTACTAAAATGTAATTATCAAATCAATATTAGATGTTCTTATATGATATCATATTAATGTATATGGTTCTTATATAATTTAATAACAACTATTTCACCGTTATACAAGAGTTTTACCTACCCTCTACCAATGAGAAGTACTAGTTAATGGTTAATTTTACAACCTCTTGATTATCTAAGGTTGTTTTACGTAATTATCTAATGAGTCCTCTTTATCATCCACATCCATGTTTCTTAAAAATGTATTTCAAAAAAAATTTACTATTTAATAGAAAATGTATTAAATTTATTTATACCCTTATTTGGCCATATATGTTTTTAAAGGAATATTTCCATCATTTCCCAAAAAAGGTACATTTGACCTTTTCGACAAAATAAAGGTTGGATTATTTTTTTCACTTATACAGTGGGTGTGACTATTTTCAGTCGTTATAATATAGTTGATGGTTCTCATACAAGCTATTAAGAATATTTACAAAAATTAATGTTTTATTTTATAAATACATGTCTTTTATATGATTTCAAAATAGAAAGATACATTTCAATAAAAAGGATTTGATTTCATCTATGTCAACATTTTTTCCTTGATTTTCAGCTTGTTTAAAGTTGATTTATTATGATACAAAATTTCCATATTGTATTGAAGGTTTTGTGATATGTTTTACTATGTATGTGTTACTTTTTCACTATTCATGTATTATGGATAAAGTTTTGACATTCCATATGGTAGTTTTACTATGAATTTTTATGTTATGTTTCATCCTTTTAATATAAGAAATGTATTGTAATTAGGAAGTTACGGGTGGAGCCTGCTATAGCTCCATGATACATCAGTAGGTCTAATGAGACAAACTACTGTCATGGAACAAGGCCTTGAAAAAATATTATTTGTAATCTTGGAACAAGGCCATGAATATGTGGTTATGATGCCTGACATTACACATTCCATCATTATAAAAGTTTCTATTGTTATTGCATGTGATTATTCAACTATTAGAATATACATGTGAATAAGTAAATTGAATTATTTGATTTTATCATTTCCTTATTATTCTGAAGTTTATTTTTAAAAGGATTTTGTTCTAGTATTACATTTACTTAAATATTTATCCTTATTTATGAATGTTTCTACTATATTGATATCCTTACTGAGCATCTAAGATCACACCATTCTAAGATTTATTTTTCCCAAGATGTGAAAGAAGTGTATTATGACTGACCTACAGGAATAGTATATGGGATATGAGTGTGTCTTATAGAGTCTATGTAGTTTTATTTTTTCATTTTAAAATTAAATATAAAACTTATATATTTATCTAAAATTTTCAAGGCTGCTAAACTTATCGGTCTTTTGAGACTGGATTTTTTGTGAGCATGCCAATGTTATGTAATAATAAACCTACTCTGGGTAATGAGTGTCGAGGTGTAATAGATATAATATTGATCTATAATGAAAACATCATGATCAAAATGAAATGTATAACATGGTTAAAAATATAATATCATGAATGAATAATTCATAGGATTTAATAGTATACAATGTACCCAAAAACATAAATAGAACCTATAATATAGTCTCAAAATTAGAAAATTCTTTAAACTCATGAGAAAAGATCATACATTATTGATCATGAAAACCTCAAATGCCTACACCACTACTAGTACACCAAATTTATTAATTAGTGTCATTTTTAAAAATAGACAGTAATATTGTTTTCCCCTGTCATGTTTCCACCCTCCAAACTATAACCAACACCCCTCCCCCTTTTACCCCGACCCTATCGAACCATATCCCCCTGCCACAACCCCCTCAACCCCTTGCAACCAGCCTCCATCTCTATCACTGTCATCACCCATCACTCCCTACTTGAAAAATTTCACCCCTTCTTTTCCACTGTCGGCCCCCATCACACCCTACCCAAGCTCGAGCCTGATCCATAAGCCCATATCTCCCTAGAACTATCACTTAAGCTTCTCACAATGCAAGGTAAGGGTGTGTTATTCCTCTAACAATTCTTCTTATAATATTTACAAATTTTAAAACAATATCTGTAAGTGGTTTTACTTACCATGGTCTTTGTTTATCATGTAGATAGAACATACTGAAAAACTATTGATTTATTTGGTTGTTTTCATTGAATATTAAATAAGTTATTAATGTTGATAAAAAATGAAATTTATGTATTCTCTATTTCATGATGACAACATATGTGGTTTGTAATAATATTTATGTGATAAATCGTGTTATGTTGTTTCTTGTTGCTTTTATGGAATGCACTAAATTTTAATGAATTTTATACTTGTTGATAAATTTTATATTAGTATTGTGTGAAGAATAATGGAAAGGGATATTATATGATTATATAAAAATGTTTTATTAGGTGCACCCATTATCTATGGGTCGGTTCATGGGATGTGATGGGATTACTTTGCATTGACCCTAGTCTACCCCTTCCCTTATTCTAGAATGTATGTAATAAAAGATTTATCTAACACTAATATATACAATTCCTTTTCACTTAATTGGATGAGTTTTTCACCTTAATTATTTAATATTTGTTATATCAGATCATGGAATAGTCATGAAGTAGGTATATCAAGTATTGATATTCTCTATATAGTGGGCTCTCCTTTATCGTAGAAATAAATGTCAAATAACTTTCATGAAGTATATTTTTTTTATATTTATTATTCCTCCAAATATGTATTATTGTTTCAAAAATAATTTATTATGATATGCTATTAGGGATGGAGATTTTATCAACTAGTGAGTAGTAGTCCTCTCACATTAGATGTGTCACTCTTAGGATGCATGTATAAGTTCATGTATGTCATATGGATAATGGTAATGAATTAACCTACTTTATTTAATTATATTTCATGTCATTTAAATTATTTGTATCATTTTTTTAAAAATTAACACATATGTGTAGAACACATACATGGGGTCTCCAAAAGTTTTTATTAATCAATTCTTACTCAATAAAACGTCATTTTTTTACATAGTATGTGTTTTCTTTTTAAAACATGTGTATTAGTGGAATTTTCATAAAATCATGATCATTATATAATTTTTGAATATTTTTGGATTTTGATCATGTATAATTTCCAATTCATATAGTTTTTTTAATTTATTATCCTTAGGTATCCCTGAGAGACATATACCCTTTTTAGTGACTAGATATAGTTTGTGAGTAATTCATACATAAAATAAGGTCATATAGAAATTTTTTCATGAACCTATAATATTTTTGTTAGCACATGATATAGGGGATTACAACTCTTACATCTTGATTTTCTTATCCCCTGTATTTATATAATCCATTGAAAATAGTATGTTACCCCTGATTTGATATGGAGGCATAAAATGATTATTATTAATTTATTTAGTTTATGGTCATTATATATTTGGTGGTTGTTAAATAATTATAAGTAATATATTAAATAATATCAATTGATATTTTATTTATTAATTCAATAAAATAAGAATTTGCTCTGTTGATGGATAGTTTAGTTGTTTTTAGACTTATATTAGGAACATTTACACTACTTTCGAGGAATGTCTCTTTAATTCCAAACTATAACTTGTGATTTTTCCCTAAAAATATAAATATGTCAACATTTATTAATTATTAAGGGAGAAATTTCCTAAAATTATCATTGGTATCTTGTTTCTCTCTATTATAATTACATATGTTAAATAAGTAGGCAATGGTTTTAATTCAATATCTAGTAGATGGACTTTTGAAAAAATAGATTTTCTTTACATAACTCAATGTTTAACACTTACTATGCAAGAGATGAATTTTTAAGAACTTTTTCCTTGAATAAATAGTAAAATTCATAAAATAAATCAAATTTTATATCATCATCATATGGTAGTATAGAATATTTGTGTTCTACTCAGTTCTATTATTTCAAATAATCGTATCTTGATTTTTTTACCAAATAAAAAAATTTATTATCTCAAACATATTTCTTCATATAGATTTTTCCCATCATAATGTCATAAAAACACTTTTGAGTTCTCCTATTATAAGCACATTATAAAATAAAAAATGATAATGTTGAAAACATATTAGCCAAACTCCATTATTATAATACCTTTGGGGACATTTAATATTTAAATTTATTTATCTAGGAATGGTTTGTCTTAGAGATAGGTGACAGAGAAGCGGTTATATCCTCCTCTATGATTAAAACATCAAAAATATCATAGAATATAAAATTAATTACTCCAAATAAAATATACTAAAATACACTCATTTGGAATTATGTGGATCAGTTAGTTAACATTAATACCACTCTAGTTGGTTTGAGTGGTACCATCTATAAATAAAGTAAAAATAGAATGGACATATGTAAATATAATCTTTTATATCAACACTAGAAATTTTATTTAATCATTATGTAACAACACCCCTATCATTAGATATTTTAGAACATTAAATTCACTACAATGGTGATAAAGAATTACTAGCTTCAGATACACATAGTGACCCTGGGGTTTTTCTCCAACGATTACTATTTTAAATTAGTAAATGTATGTTTTTCTAATTCTATTTTATATAATAATACCCATGATTGATATTATTTTTTCTACATTGATCTTTTTATTTGTTATATGAGTCTTATAAAAACAACATGGGTTATGTTTTTTTCACTTCCATTTACTTTTTCCCTACTTAGTAATTGTTTTTTGTTTAAATATTTTTTAACAAATTGAAGGTATATTATTGATGTAGATAAAATATGAAAACATTACTGGTGAACACACATCAGTATGCTAAGAATTTGGAGGTGTTTTTATATTTTTCAATTTCCAATCAATTAATTGATTGGAGAATAATATGACAATGTACAAAATTTATGATTAAAAGATGGTTGATGGGAAATAAAGTTGCTAAAAAGATGATATTGAAGCAATTACCTACTCAAAATTTGTGTTGTATTAGCCACAATGAGTCAAAAGTTAAAATATATCAGAGCATTAATGTCAAACAATATAAGTTACTCCCAACTTCGTCGACAACTAAAAATGAAATGAAAAAATAATATAAAATATGTATTTGGCATTGTAAGAACAATCATTAACATGAAAACATATCAAGAAAACCAGTTTATTGTTCTACAAATAAAGACATAACAAATGAGATATTTGAAATAATATTACAACAATATCAATATTCTAACATATCATTGGATAATCCTCTTGATTTTTTGGAGACTATTGTAAGAGAAAACATCGCTGAGAAGAAAAATGTGTTTCATGGTTTATTTGATGAAGGTAATAAAAAGTTGTATAGTGGATGTTTGAAGTATTCAAAACATTCTTTTATACTGAAGGTGTACCATCTCAAATGTCTTTTTGGAATTAAAAATAACTCAATGACTATTATATGGGAATTTTTGTGTGATTATGTCATGAAGGAAATATCCTTGATCCTTTTTTATGATTTAAAAAATAATAACGTCATTATTCTGAATTATACAATAATACATGTGTGCCCTAACGATTGTATGATTTATTTGGGAGAGAATTCATGAAGAATATATTTCCAAAATAATCTTCTTCAATATGAAATTAAATGGGTTATATTGAATGTTCTAAACAAGAAACTAATAGGAATAAAAATACAATGAACCTACCTATAAATATTTCTCTGTAGTTTCCATTAAAGCCTTGATTTCAATGATTATTCATGTCATAAAAAACAGAAAAACACTTGATGTTGAATTTGGAATATACTAAAAATGATGGGATAATGTGACATCCCAGAGATTCAAAATAAGGGAATATATTTTATTCATTAAATCCAAATTTTTCATCTGATCGGAGGAGTGTTTGATTGGAAATGGTTTCTTATGGATTCAACACATTTGGGACATTCAACACTTGTTATAATGTTTGGACAGTTGTTTTGTTCCCTTAAAATATCCCTCTATGGATTTGTATACATCAAACATCCATTATTATATCGATTTATATTCTTGGAAAAAAAATTTAGAAATGATATTGATGTATAGTTGTAGCCTTTCATTGAATAATTATAAGACTTATGGAGAAACAGTGTTGAGACATAAGGTCAATATTCCGGAACAATGTTCAAATTGCATGTTTCTGTAATGTAGACCATTTGTAAATTATGTGGAGGATGAAATTTAGTTGTTAGAAAACATACACGGGATTTGATTTTCTAGTTTATTGAATTTATTTTGAGTTTAAACGACTTCCACATTGTGGAAAATGGTGCATATTATGTCCTCGGATATTTCATGATTTATCTCATATTTTTTTGTTGAAAAAGTAAATATGGAATGATTCTATTGATTGTATACCACCTCCAAAATTTATAACATCTTCTGAAATATAGGAACCCCTTCGAAAATTTAAAACAAAATTAGGGAAGGTACATCAATTGAATGATATTCTGAAATTAGTTTGATGTGAATCCCCAAGTGAAATCTGAACATAACAATGGAAAAAAGGTATATTATTTAAACATCCATATTTGGAATTTAATTTTTTTTGAATAATATTGTTATTATAAATATTGAGAAAAACAATTTCCATAATTTTCGATTCAAATTTCTTAACAAGCATTAAAAATAGAAGGACCAATTCATTGCTCAGATTGACTTATGGGAAATGAACATAACGAGTGATCTCGAGCCAGATAAAAATGGAATGTGTGATCCGTAAATTTTTTCAATGAATAACAAAGATAATGATACATTTTTTATGAATTTAAAACATTTCAAGGTAACAGATGGGTATTCAAGAAACTTCTCAATGTTTTTTGACCTTATCGTCATAGGCTACATGGATTGAAAATTCATGATTCACATATTTTATTAAAGTAGTTAGTAACAGTATCATTTCATATATTATTACCTAAAATGGTTATTATTTTTTTGCTCTAATTTTTAAAGTACATCAAACAACTATTTGAGTAAACTCTATAACAAAATGATCTTGACAACTATCATGAGTGATTTTTATTGAATCTTTCTAAAATGGAGATGAACACTCCTCCATCGTTTTTTCAGTCATGTTGAATTTAGATGTGTATTTGGATGAGGAATTTAAAATACGATGCCCCATACCATATTTATAGTAGCATCCAATTGAGAGGTACTTTATTTATATGTTTTTCAATTTAGTAAAAAAATTCAGGCACATCATTAAATACACAATTAGGTTTTTTATTTTATTTCACAAATATATAGGTAATTTTTAATCATACGTGAAAAATGACGCTCAACCTCAAGGCTCTATATATGAATTCTTTTAGAAACATGGGTGAATTACGTTTTTTTTTAGATACTTGGATGATACTTCTGCATGATTAAATTGATTTTGACATGTTGATGGAAAATCGACTCAAATTCAACTTAACAGAAAATAAAAAAAATTATTGTTATTGGATGATTAGTTTAGAAGATATGAAATGTTACAATATCATAAATCGAATTATTAAATGAACATACATATCTGGTGATGAATACTGAACTTTCATATCCATTTATCAAAGAGTACAAGATACAAACAAAGAGATGAATGAGATTTTGGAGAAAAAATGAGAAATATATAAAAAAATATTTATAAAGAGATTATAGAATGATATTTACAATATGTAAGATCGGAAATGTTGAAATAAATATAGATTCTATGTGGAAAATTATTTTTTTTTTGAAATATAATAATGTATGTTAATTTCTTTAGATGACTAATATTGATACATGGTGTGGGTTTTCATTAGATTTTATGTTTATTGCCTGAGGTACATAAAAATTGGATATAAAGTTCAATGGTTACAATGTGAATGGACTTAAATTTTGTACAGTTGGTCATGAAGAGGGTTTTAAAACATTGTATAATTGTATATTTACATTTTTCTAATTAGGATACCATTAAATGATGTTTAATATTATCCAATTAAACTACCATAAGATTTTTTTTAGGTGTTTTATTCAAATGGAATTTGGTTAATGTTACCAAGGTTGTCAAAAGAGATTCCTTACAATTTACTTCATTTACCTTCTCTCACTAGATGGATATTGGTGACCTTGGATTACTTGACATGTATATTTTATCATCGCAAGGAAAAATTGTATATTATGTAGAAGATTTCATGGATGAATGGTGTAGTTTATTTTCTCACATTAATGAAAGAGCCATATATGATATTGGCGATGAAGTGGAATATTTGACCTCTACCACTAAATACCATAAATAAAAATAAGAGAACTTATATTCCCGATAAGATATTGAAAATATTAGTCTTGTATGGATGTATCAAGTAGATGAAGTAATTTGGGAGTAGTAAAATGACATCATCGGAATATAAAATGATTTTCTGTGTAGTCATCCATTCATTTACCAAATTTTTTTGTCATTTTTCTAGTCATTCATTATCATATTTATTTATATTTGGTTTGTCTGTACTGTTCATCTATTATCATTTCTATTTTTTTCTACATGATTCATTTCAAATATATGTTCTGATGTATATTTTATTTGAATAAATGACAGTAATAACAAGGTGGATGAATTATGGTTACGATAGTCGACTCTCATTCAATGTTCCATCTATCGTACTAATAGAAGGTGATGTATCTTCTTCCCTCCCCATAACATCTGAGACACCATCATCTTTCCCCCTACATGATATCTCACACCCTCCATTAGAATCCCACCAGTAGCTCAATTGGTGCCTCTCTATTCAGTACCTTAATCAATGATGTATATGGTCTCCACTCATAGTTCTGTGTGGGGATATTGGATTATTATTATTATAAATAAAAATTTTAATATGAAAATGTTTATAGAACTTTTTATACCAGTAATTATTTTTATAAAATATGGAAACAATTCTAATAAAGAGAAACATTTAAAATGTTCAGATGTGTGGAATTTGAATGGACTAATGATAGTTT
Source organism: Viscum album (assembly GCA_963277665.1). NCBI lineage: Eukaryota > Viridiplantae > Streptophyta > Magnoliopsida > Santalales > Viscaceae > Viscum > Viscum album. The sequence continues at coordinate 1,611,936,966 of OY728147.1, forward strand.
TCCCATTTTACTACTATGGTGTCCCAAAAAATGACACTATGAGATTATTTGGCTAGATTTTTGGCAAGATGGTGAAACATCCTGTTACCCTTCGGATTACGTAAAAATATTGTAGGAATAATCTTTCTTTATGGAAAGTGATTTTTATGATTAATTGATGAAAGTGATTTTTATACATTATGGTGTAATTGAATGAAAATATTTTATAAAAATATTATATTTAAAAAAATTAATCGCTTTGAACAATATTTTTTCCAAATTTCATTGTTAATCATATAGAACAAAAGAGGAAATTGAAACATTTGTGAAAAAATAGATAAATTCAAATTAATATTATCAATCAAAATAAATGATTTTTCATTGAACACCTAGTATCTATTTGATAAGGTTACTAATGAGGTACTAAGAGAAAGATGGAATGTTTTTATTGATAGACATCATGATAAGATGCACATTGTATTTAAAAATATATTATTATATTAATTTCATTTTACATTTATACATGCATATGGTGAGGATATAACATTTCATACATTACTATTATATAACATTTTACTTATTTTATGATGTTTTAATGAAGCATGAATTTTTTGAGCTAATAAAATCATCCCTTGCACTTTGGGGTAAAAGAGTTTTTCTAGAATCTGATTGAATCTGGTAATCATTTGATTAGTTTAAATATTTATAGAAAAATATTATCTGTTATATATATTATATTATTTGTTTATATTTATTTGATGTTGTCGTGGAATTTAGGGTACCAATCCTCCAAGAAAGAATTGTGATTGGATGTTCATAAGAAACCTGATAGTATTTATGTTAATGCGCCAACCAAAGTAGATGTGGAATGAATTCATTTTTCATTATTATTAAATTGTTTATGTTTTCATTTTGTAAACATATATTGTTTCCAATATAATTAATTTATGATTTATCGGATAAAATTAAAGAAATATGGTATGATTACCCTTTGTAGTCTTACTTAGTCTCCCAATATGAACCATTTGGAAAAATCCTTGGGAAAGAGTATCACATTCAAATGTGTGGGCTATGTTTGATCAAATTATAATATGGGGACTTTTCTAGTACATCTTAGATTTTTTCTTCATCTACTTCTGGTGGTAGTCACCTCATACTATGACATGATAAATGATATTTTTTCATATGAATATCATAATTCTGTAATAAGAGGATATGATATCCGCTTTGCTGAAATTATTGGTTGATTTATATTAGAAGATGATTTGATTTTTCTGTGTTTTCATTGCATCGATGACTAGTGGTGAGCAGGTAAATCACAGAAAATCATACCCATATAGTTCAAAATAAATTTATGGGTTTTATGTTTTAATATAAATATAAAAAATTGTTCAATTGTCAATATAATTGTCTTATTGTTAACGGAGGTATGAGTTAGTGATGTATATAGACACGATAATGACCAGAGTTCATCATTTTGCATTCATTAGTGGTCTTTTTGTTGTCTCAGACAAATATGGAATGAGGGGGTTTGTTCATGTATCATTTGTGGCATAGCGTATTATGACAACCCTGATATTTATTACAAATTAAACATGATTTACTACATAGAACATCACTTGATACAACAAAGAAGATCGAGAGGATTAGTTTCTTTGGGGCTTAGGATCATTACATAAAAACTTGAAACATGAAATACAACATCTTTATTGAAAACTACCTTTACATGACCACTACATTCCCTCGTACTTAGCATTGCATGGGATAAACTGATGACATTCATAAGAAAAGGGTGAGCTATAAAGCCCAATAAGGGAGTACACATGGAATAACATGAGGAGTACAATACATGATAGACAGTAGGCATATTAATAGATCATATGAAAAACATGAACATAATGGCATGATAAAGCATGATAATCATAACATGGAAATGTGGCAAGAACACTTAACATGGAATTAGCATGAGCCAAGGCTCATTGCATATAGAGCATGAGTAAATCCTCATTGAACATAAAGCACGAGTAAACCCTCCTTTCACTTGAATTAGAATGAGTCAATACTAATTTCACATTACGTATCATGATACTATACTTTACCCAATTCATTGGAGTGCTATAAGGGTGCACCCTTCTTAAACATTTCATTTCATGCATAAGTGTGCGACATGGATCATAAAACATGGATTCATACAACATAATCATTTATTCCAGGATAAAGTAATGTACAATTTATACATGAAAATTTATAATCAATAAGTAAATGTTCATAATGGTGAATACCCTTGATGGAGAAATGTGCATGGCATTCACTACACAATGGCATTGGCTTAGAAAATCGGTGCGATTTTGGCAGCATTACGGTGTGACATAAGAATTCATAAAAATGGTTGATGAGAGATAAAGAGGTTACTAATCATATTTACATGTAATAGATAGTAAGTAGGTCATATAGATACATGTCCCAACAATTGTAATGGAATTTAGATTCATGATACAAAAGTATTTCTTGAATGTAAATGAGGAGAGAGAAGTTCCTTTTGAAATTTTGGCATAGTAACGGGTGTACATGGGAGGAATTTAATGAGAGAGAAAGGGTCTCCCATCATTAAAAAATAAAGAGGGCAGTATGAGGGAGGTAAGAAACCATACCAAAACATTCATTATTGAAATTAAAAGGGAAATACAACTTAAAGAAAATTGACAAAAATGAGAAAGGATGAAAAACCATTACTTGGAAGTGTGCTTCTAAATTATAGAGAGAGGCTTGTGAGAGGATTCATGGGAGCTTGGGTCACCTTAGGAAGATTTTAGAGAGAGTAGGGAAGAGGTTGGACGAACTCCAAGGGTATTTAGTGAGTAGGAAGTGGGAGCTATGATGGGTTTATATAGAAAGTTGAGGGAATTGTTTATTATTTAGGTTTGGGACCCCTTATATTATATTAATCCAAACCACAAACCATCCCATGGTTTTTCCCCATGGTTTTTGGAAAAGGGAAGAAGAAAAAAATATTTTATAAGGAAAAAGTACGAACTTCTTAAAATATTAGGGTTGCTTATGTGGAGGTGAGTCACACTCCCATGGAAATTAATTTAAAAAGGCAAGGTGTTGAATAAGTCTTGAGGGGTCCATTAATGAATTGAAAAGTTAGTCAAAAAAACGCAAATTCACATTATTATAATGTTAAAACATATATTTTCCGAACATAAATATTATATTATTTGATTACATCACTATTAGGTCATTATGATGTCAAAAACACATTATATATTTAAACGGTATTTAATTTTTACCCAAAAATTTTACTATCTCAGAAAATTATGAAAAATTAACCATTGGATAATTTCGACATCCTGATTCCAGAAAAACCATTTATTTTATCTAAATAATTTTCTAAATATGTTAATTTTAACTTTTAAAATAAAAACCAACATTTATCAAAAATTCACCGTTTTTGACAGAAACGACTTTCAAACCATAATAAAAATTTTAATTACATTCATAAAATTATAAGATAATTTATATTTAATAAAAATATATTTAATATTAATGATATTATTTTATTAAAATATTATTTAATTCAAAAATCCCATAATCTAATAAAATATATTTTTTAATTAACTAATAACTAAAAACACCATTATTACTTTAAAAACTATTTACAATGTATCAAAAATGACAATAAATTATATTCATTATTATATTAAAAAATAATGTACATGAACATAGTACAACTTATTTGATACATAAACCCTTAAAATAGCCACATAAGACCTAAGGGTAAGGTGTGCAATGGTGACAGACTTTTGGGGTGGCTCGGATAACATCGCTCGAGTTGTAATTTCAATCAACTTCCACTTTTCCCGTAGACGGTCACGTTCAATCTTGACATGATGATGTACAGCTTGGGATTGGTCATGTGCGAAGCCCAAAGACGCCACCTCTTTTCTGAGCTTCGACAAATGGGCTTTGTATGGGAAAATTCTACTGGATGGGGCCTCACTTCCTCTGACTGAGTAAATTGGATTTGTTAAAGTCTTATATTTATACTAATCATGAGATCACTGTTCAAAGGATATATTAGCAACGATCAAAATTCTTAACATAAAACCAAAGTAGTTGATATTTTATATAATCATAAATAGACATTTAATTAGATAAAGAGGGATTTCCATTAATGAAACTTTGGGGTGTTACAATATTCCCCCCTTAAAGAAATTTTTCCCTTGAAATTTTCATTTTCCCACACTAAAAAAAATGTGGGTAACTCAGCTTTATCATATCCTCTAATTCCCAAGTAGCTTCTTCAAACTTTTGGTTTCTCCACAGCACCTTGATGAGGGGCATTGTCTTATTTCGTAGAACTTTTTCTCTATGATCTGTGATCTTCATTGGTTTCTCCTCATAAGAAAGATCATCTTCCAATTGTACCACCTTAGAAGAGAGTACATGTGAAGGGTCTGGTATGTACTTCCTTAAGAAAGATACATGAAAGACATCATGTACCTTGGCCATGGTAGGTGGAAGTTCTAGTCGATAGGCCACAGCCCCAACACAAGCAATAATCTCAAAGGGGCCGATGTACCTTGGACTTAACTTCCCTTTATTTCCAATCCTCATGACCTTTTTCCACAGAGATATGCATAGAAACACCATGTCTCCATGTTTAAACTCAAGGTCTCGTCCACGATTATCTGCATAACTCTTCTGTCGAATCTGGGCTGCCTTTATATGATGCTGAATGGTTTTCACCTTCTCCACCATTTCATCAACCATTTCTGGTCCAAGATGCTTACGTTCACTGACCTCATCCCAACATGCCAGTGTCCTGCACCTTTTCCCATACAGGGCTTCTTATGGTCCCATTTAGATGTTTGAGTGGAAACTATTATTATAAGAGAACTCAACCCGAGGAAGATGTTGATCCCATCCTACATTAAAGTACATTTAGAATTCTCTCAACATGTCTTCATGTGTTTAGATAGTCTGCTTGGATTGACCATCAGTTTGAGGATGATAGATCATACTGAAGTTCATTTCAGTATTCATAGCATGTTGAAGACTCTTCCAAAACGTAGAGGTGAATGATGGATCTCGTTCAGACACAACAAATTGTGGTACTCCATGAAACCGTACCACTTCCCTGATATATATTGGTGACAGTTGATCCAAAGAGAAATCTTCCTGAATAGCAATGAAGTGTGCAGTCTTTGTAAGACGATCCACAACAACCCAGATTGCATTGTTTCCTTTGAATTTCCTTGGATGTCTAGTGACAAAGACCATGGTGATGTTCTCCCATTTCCATTCTATTATGGGCAATGGTTGCATCATCCCCTTAGTCTTCTTACTCCTTTCCTTCACTTGCTGACACACTAGGCACTTTTATGTATATTCAGCGATCACCTTCTTCATATTTTCCCACCACAAGTTTTCTTGGAGATCTCAATACATCTTCATGCTCCTTGGGTGAATAAAGAAATTTGAACTATGTGCATCATCAAAAAGTTTCTTCTTCATCTCCGGACATGATGGAACACATAGTCTTTTCCCAAACCGCACAATTCCTTATTCATTAACATTATACTCTAATGATTTCCCTTTTTTTATAGCTTCCACTTTTTCTTGAATTCCTACATCGTCCTTTTGAGCATTCTTTGACCTTTCCAAAAGAGATGGTTGACCAATAATTTGTGAAAGGATTGATGATGTTAATTTCTTTATGATTCCCACGTCCATCTTCATCAAGTTTACGAGGATTGGATCCTTCTCAATTCTCATCATTGTTAGAATATCTGGTTCCTTTCTACTTAGGTCATCTGCCACCTTGTTCACTTTCCCAGGGTGGTAATGTATTAAACAGTCATAATCCTTGATGAGCTCTATCCATCTTCTCTGGCGCATATTAATCTCTATCCGTGTGAATATATATTTAAGACTCTTGTGGTCAGTATATATCTCACATTTCTCTCCATAGAGATAATTCCGCTAGATTTTCAAGGCAAAGATCACCGCCGCCAAATCTAGATCATGTGTTGGATAGTTTCGTTAATGGAGTTTCAATTGCCTTGAGGCATAGGATATAACTTTATCATTCTGCATCAGCACACAGCCTAAGCCCTTCTTTGAAGCATCACTGAAAACAACAAAAAGTTCCCCACTAGTGGGTAAAGTGATCACGGGCGTAGTGATAAGCCTCTTTTTCAACTCCTTGATGATTTCTTCACATTCATCACTCCAAGAAAACTTTAATCCCTTTCTAGATAGCTTAGTAAAATTGTTGGACAATCATGATAAATTTCTCACAAATTGTTGATAATATCTAGCTAACCCCAAGAAGCTATGGATATCCATTACAGATGTTTTCCTTGGCCATCCCTCAATTGCATCTATTTTGGAGGGGTCCACAGATATCCCTCCTCTTGTGTTGACATGGCCCAACAATGAGACCTCCTTCAACCAGGACTCACACTTTCTGTACTTTTCATAGAGCTTCTCCTTGCACAATGTCTCTAGTACTTTTTTTAAATGCTCCTCATGATCCTCCTTGGTTTTGGAGTATATTATAATATCATCTTTAATGACTACCAAAAATTTGTCGAGTTAATCAATAATGACTCTATTCATTATGTCCATGATTATTTCTGGAGCATTGGTGATTTTGAATGTCACTACTATGAATTCATAGTGATCGTACCTTGTATGAAAAGCAGTCTTGGGGATATCTTCCTTCTTCACCCTTACTTGATAATATCCTGACCGCAAATCCACCTTTGAGAAGTATTGTGCTCCATGCAGCAGATCAAACAATTCATCGATTCTGGGGAGAGGATACTTGTTCTTTATCGTGATTTTGTAATGTTCACGATAATCGATGCAATGCTTTATTGACCCATACTTCTTCTTGACAAAGAGGACTGGTTCACCCCATGGTGAAGCACTTGGGCGTATAAACCCGTTATCCAGATTCTCCTGTAGTTGTTTCTTCACTCTTCAAGATCAATAATAGACATTCTATATGGAGTCATGGATATTGGTAATTTCCCAGGAATAAGTTCAATTGATAACTCAACATCTCTTCTTGGAGGAAGAACATGCGGTTCCTCAGGAAACACATCAACAAGTTCCCTCACAATAGGCATTTCATCAAGAATGGATTCCTCCTTGGATTCAAACATCTTAGCCAGAAACTTGTGTTTATATGGCAGTAATATCCATTTTTGAGATGATGGAGCTAAAAGAGATTCATCTTCCTGCTGACACTTGTAATGAATCGTTGGTCGATTCACCATATAGAGTGTAATTTCCCTCTCTCGACAATTTATGTTGGCTCTATATAAGGAAAGTCAATCCATTCCAAGAATTGAATCAAATTCCACCAGAGGGAGTCTGACGAGTTTCATCGGGAAATTCATTCCACAAAAAATAACAGGGGAGGACTTATATTCATGGGATTCAATGATTTCCCCATTTTCTATACTCACCGACATCATTAATTCAATGATTTGTGGTGGTGGTAGGATTGTTCTACTAAAATTTCGAGATATAAAAGAATGCGTAGAACCTGAATCAAAAAGTACGTTAGCTATTATTGAAAGAATAACTATCGTACCTATCACCACTTCATTGTCGGGGTTCACTTCGGCAGAAGTGATGGCAAAAGCTCTTCCTTGCTGCCTTTGAGGTTGTTTTTTGTCTCCAAAAATCGTTGGATTAGGGCACTGATTTGCATAATGACCCGGTTCTTTGAATTTGTATCATTGAACAATCCGTTGAGGTTCGACCGGAGTGTTCTTCTCCTCTGTCGCAGCTGTGGGTCTTTCTTGCCGACAGTTATCAGCTAGGTGCCCTTCTCTTCCACACCTAAAGCATTTTCTTGTCCCCTAAAGGCAATATCCAGGGTGCTTTTTTACGCACTTTTGGAAAGTGGGGTGATGGATCTTCTTAGCACCATTTGATTTATCCATCAGTCCACCAGCATTGAATTCCACCTTTTGATTCTTGTCCCCATGATACCCTTGTGATTCCACGATCTCTATTTTGACCTTGAGGGCACCTCAGACAATTTCATCATAGCTGTCGACGACACGTATCACTAATTCTTTTTCGCAAGCTAGGCTTCAGCCCACCAAATAAGCGGTCAACCTTTCGTTCGGGGATAACGAAAAATCCATAAGCATATCACGCAAACCTTGTGAAGTTTGCCTCGTACGCTCCAACATATTCTTCAACTTTTTTCATGAGGGAAAGGAATTCTATTTCCATCTTAAGCTGGAGGGTGCGCGGAAAATATTTATCGAAAAACATCTTCCGGAAATCCTTACATTCCAACGCCTAGATCTACTGCTTAGGATTTGTATTTTTGATCAACGTCCACTATTGATCAGCTTCACCTTCCATATGATAAGCCTCAGGGAGAACCTTGTCTTGTTCACAACATTGAAGGATGGAGAAGATCATTTCAATTGAGTTGATCCATTGTTCAGTTATTGTGGGATCAGATGATCCACTAAAAGTAGGAGGCCTTTGTCTCATGAAGCTCTCGATAGCGACTAGTTCATTCGTAGGGGGGGTGAACGTTCTTCTTGACTCGTGTTTCTATTCAAAACTTGAGTAATCTGAGTGAGAAGCATGACAAAGTTTGCGATCCCCACTCCCATTGGAATGGGCATCTCATTAGTACAATCATCACATTGATATTCACAACGGTTTTTAGCCTGAGTCCTCCTATTACCGGCCATTGGCTAGAATAAAAGCAAAATTAGGGGTAACACATAAAGGGTAATCCAAAGACAAAAGTTGATGACTTATAATTAAACTTTTATTTCCATACTCAAGAGTCTATAGGCTTAAATCTAGGATTTTCATGATCAATATTCTAACATATATTCATAGGGGCATTTTTTTAATTCCCATAATAAAGGTTCATACTAAGCTTGTTAATATATCAAAATATATCCCCCAGTAGTGTCGTAACAAAGAGTGCAGCAAGTCCCATTGTCGTGCACCAGTTCCCATTCGAGTCGAGCTCAAAGTGGTGTTTTCGGGTTTTACCCCTAGGATACATCTGTGCCAGAGCTGCCTCTACCTGCTCGTACCCAGACAGGGATGTATTTGTTTGATAAAGCACTTACATAGTACTTACCAAAACTTAGTGATGTTTTTATTATACTTATTCATGTATCTAAGGCTTTACTAGGGTTTCCTAATCCCAAAAATAACTAAACCTATCCTCTGATACCAATTATGACAACCCTGCTTTTTATTACAACTTAAACATGATTTATTAAATAAAACGTCACATGATACAACAAAGAAGATCGATAGTTTTAGTGTATTTGGGGCTTAGGATCATTACATAATAACTTGAAACATGAAATACAACATATTTTTTGAAAACATCTTTTATATTACCACTACATTCCCTCGTACTTTGCATTTCATGGGATAACCTGAGTACATGCATAAGAAATGGGTGAGCTATAAATCCCAGTAAGGGAGTACACATGGAATAACATGAGGAGTACAATACATTTTAGACAATAGGAATATCAATATATCATAAAAAAAACATGAACATAAAGGCATGATAAAGCATGATAATCATAACATGGATATGTGCCAACAACACTTAACATGGAATTAGCATGAGCCAAGGCTCATTGCACATAGAGCATGAGTAAATCCTCATTGCACATAAATCACGAGTAAACCCTCGTTGCACTTGAATTATAGTTAGTCAACACTCATTGAACATGACGTGTCATGATACTATAATTTACGCAATTCATTGGTGCGCTATAATGGCGCACCCTTCTTAAACATTTCATTTCATGTATAAGTGTTCCAAATGGATCATAAAACATGGATTCATAAAACATAATAATTTATTCCACGATAAATTAATGTGGAATTTATACATGATACATTATAATAAATAAGTAAATGTGAATAAAGGTGAATACCCTTGATGGGAAAATGTGCATGGTATTCACGACACAATGGCATTGGCTTAGAAAATGGCAGTGATTTCGGCAGAGTAACAGTGTGACATAAGAATTCAAAAATACGGTTGATGAGATAGAAAGAGGTTAATCATCATATTTAAATGTAATGTACATTAAGGAGGTCATATAGATACATGTCCCAACAATTTTAATGGAATTTAGATTCATGATACAAAAGTATTTCTTGAATGTAAATGAGGAGAGAGAAGTTCCTTTCGGAATTTCGGCATAGTAACGAGCGTACATGGGAGGCATTTAATGAGACAGAAAGGGTCTCACATCATTCAAAAATAAATATGGATGTATAAGGGAGGTGCAAAACCATACCCTAACAGTCATAATTGATATTAAAAGGGTAATACAACTTAACGAAAACTGACAAAAATGAGAAAGGAAGAAAAACCCTTACTTGGAAGTGTGCTTCAAAAGGCTAGAGAGAGGCTTGTGAGAGGACTCTTGGGAGCTTGGCGCACCTTTGGAGGATTCTTGAGATAGTAGGGTAGAGTTTTTAAGAAGTCCAAGGGCATTGAGGGAGGAGGAAGTGGGAGCATGGGTGGGTTTATAGAGGAAAGGTGAGGGAATTCTTTATTGTTAAGGTTTGGGACCCCTTATATTAAATTAATCCAAACCACAAACCATCAGATGGTTTTTTCCCATGGTTTTTGGAAATGGTAAGAGGAAAAAAATAATTTATAAGGCCAAAGTCCGAACTTCTTAAAATATTATGGTTGCTTATGTGGAGGTGAGTCACATTCCCATGAAAATTAATTTAAATAGGCAAGGTGTTGAATAATTCTTGAGGGGTCCATTAATGCTTTGAAAAGTAAGTCAATCAAAACAAAAATCACATTATTTTAATGTTAAAACATATATTATCTGAACATCAAGATTATATTATTTTATTACATCACTATTGGGTCATTATGATGTCATAAAACACATTATATATTTAAACGGTATTTAATTTTTACCCAAAAATTTGACTGTCTCTGAAAATTATGAAAAATTTACCGTTGGATAATTTTGATGACCTGATTCTTGAAATAAAATATTTTTTATCTAAATAATTTATTAAATATGATAATTTTCACTTTTAAAATAAAAACCAACATTTATTGAAAATTCACAGTTTTTGACAGAAACGACTTTCAAACCTTAATAAAAATTTTAATTGCATTCATAAAATTATAAGATCATTTATATATAATAAAAATTACGTTAATAATAATAATACTATTTTATTAAATTATGGTTTAGGGAAGATTCTCCCGTAAGGGTCAGAGCGATTAGGGTATTCTACTCGGTGTCGTCTTCTTCTTCGCCTCGCTGGAATGGAGGATCTCCCTTGGTCTTCCCGGCGGTTTGTGGTGCAGCAGCTTCATTCGCACGGAGGGCGGTGGTTGAGGATTCATTCTTCTCTGATGAAGGGTTTGGTTTCCGGTGGGCTCGAGGTCGTCTTCGGCGCTTTCACGGTTCGGAGGCGAAATCTAGTGTGACTTCGGGGTGCGGTCCTTCTCTGCGGTGATGGCTCTGGTTCTGGTGCGTTTGGGTGAGATCCGGTGCGGCATTAGGGTCTGGCAGAGATGGGGTTTCGATCCAGCACGTTGGGGCGAGATCGGGTTGCCACGTTGTTGGAGGCGTGCTCTGGTGTGGCTATGGGGTTGTGATCTGGGTAGCGCGAGGTTGTTGTGCGATGTCGGGGCGGCGACCTGCTCTCCTCCTGTGGCTTTGGTTGTTTTCTCCCTTCGCGGTGTGGGGTTGAGATTCAATGCCAGGGCGTGTTCCTGCTCCGCGGTGATGGGGTCTGTACGATCCACTGTTCCGACAGGGGTTCCTTGTGGGCTTGCAGATGTCTATGCGTGTGGGTTCGAGGGCGGCATCGGGTTCTGGGGTGCAGATGGTAAGGATTTTTTTGTTTCAAAGGATCGTTATGATTGTTGTAAAGATTTTGTGTTGAAGACTGGGGTGTTGATTTGGTAATTCGATGGTTTGGTGTTTCGGTTGAGTTGTGGGTTGTTGGATTGGAGCTGTTGTTGTAGTTTGCAGTGGGGATGAAGTGGTAATGAAGATGGAAGCTGGAAAGAAGTGGTGTTTTTTTTAGTGTTGCAGACTTGTTGCTGGTTGAATGTGCTGATTTGTGGAATGGGTTTAAGGTTTTGCAGGTGATTGTTTGGTATGTTTTTGACTGTCTTTGGTTGGGACTCTTACTGGTTGTTTACATCACTTTTTGTTCTAATTAATAAATGGTCAGTGGGTTTTCCACTAACTGAACTTTTCTGGTAAATAATTATTTAATTCAAAAATCCATTAATTTAATAAAATAGATTTCATAATAAACTAATAACTAGAAACACCATTTTTACTTTAAAAACTACTTACAATGTATCAAAAATGACTAGAAATTAAATTAATTATTATATAAAAAATATAATTTACATGAACATAGTACTACTTATTTTTTACATAAACCCTTAAAACAGCCGCATAAGACCTTTGGGTTTGGTGTGCGATGGTGACAGACTCTTGGGGTGGCTCGGATAACATCGCTTGAGTGGTAATTTCAATAAACTTCCACTTTTCACGTAGACAGTCACGTTCGAGCTTGACATGATGAAGCTCTGCATGGGCTTGGTCATGGATGAAGCCCAAAGATGCCACCTCTTTTCCGAGCTCTGACAAATGGGATTCGTATGGGGAAATTCTACAGGATGAGACGATCACTTCCTTTTTCTGAGTAAATTGGATTTGTAGAAGTCATATATTTATACTAATCATGTGATCACTATTCAACGACTATATTAGCAATGGTAAAAATTCTTAGCATAAAACCAAATAAGTTGGCATTTTATATAAACATAAAGAGAAATTTAATTAGATAAATACGGATTTCCATTAATGGAACTTTGGGTCATTATAGGAATCACATGAAATTTTCATGATTTCCCATGATTGAAGAGGAGAAACTATTTATGGTTTTTGTAAATTAATATAATGGGATATATAAATTACATTATATAATTCATGTTTGATGGGGATTTGTAGAATAATATGGTCTAAAAAAATTATATAGAATCATATAGTATTAGTTTGGGCAACATAAAATCATAATAATTTCTATTTATCAATATAGGTAATTAGATTTGGTGATATACTTTATTGGATTCATATCATTTTTTTAATTTCATTTGTGTGATTTTATGTGCTGATGATAGTATATAAACGTGATCGAAGATTTTATTTAATTTAGTTCAAGGGATGTAGAATCTATAGTTGTATTTTTTGTAAATCAACATATAACAACTATTTAAACATACATTAAGTATGGAATATTTGTTAACAACTATTTAAAAACAGAAATAAGATGATACTTTTTAGAAGTTTTGTCTAAAACCACCACTGAATTTGTAACATTGTTATTTATTAGTCATTTTATTCATTTTAGAAACTATTTTGTGGTTAAAAACCTTAGGATTTAGTTATGGATTTATCCACTTCTAATTATCTTCATATGATTGAAGATCAAACTCTAAAATGAATAAAACCACCCCTAATGAAGATTTATACAACACTTATCAGAAACAAACAATTAATAGAATTACCCTTCACCTATTTGATGTAAAAACCAACTTTAGTGGTAGTTTTTTGAATCCCCAGTAGAACCATTAGAAGATGGTGTATTCCACCAATACCCAATAATTTTCATTTATACTATGTTTGGTGACAATTCCATAACATTCATGATTATATAAATGAATAAATTTCCACTTTGGTCTTAATGTGGACATCAATTTTAGAAATCTAATATGCTAGAATAATTACCTGATAAAAATAGAAAATATTCTCTTTGTAATATAACAATTGAAGTAATGTATGATAAATACAATCATGACATATTCTATTATAATTTCTCATGTTAACCTATGAATGTATCACAACAATCTATAAAGAATAACTTACTATATTGCTAATACAATTTGTTTGTCGATAATAGAAATATAAAATAGGGCTCACGATTGATCAACATAACTGAAGGTTAAATCATATGTATAAATGATCCCAAATTGATAAAAAATTCATCATTAAAAAATATCTAAAATTAGAGTACTCAATAATACTCACACATATTACCACTTATTTTAATTTTATAACAACATAATCTAGTGTATTTATAAAGATTTTTTAATGAAACAATGAATGACATTGGTAGGTAGTGTGTGAGAAGATATAGGTAATTTTTGTACTGTTATTAGGGTATCACTGTAAAATAACTGAAATAAATCATCTCAAAAATTAGATCCTGATTACCAAGATTAATCTATTTTGCACCATCAACTAGTGAAACCCTTATATCAAACTTTTTATGAAAGGACCAATGGGTGGTCCAAAAATATCAACATATCAAAATGTGATTAATATAGTTCTTATAATGGGATGGGTTACCTCATTAGTATATATATTGCAATAACACTATGGGAATATGTGTTTCTTAGAAAAATAAAGTAATCTTTTGAATTTCATTATTACACTCAACACATATTATATATTTTATTATAAAAAACACATAGTTTATGTCAAGTTACATGCCACAACATGTTTCTACGATATCTTTCATGAAGACCAAAGAAAAGATTTAGAAAAATATGATTTCATATTATTTAAAATTAGCCATTATATAGGATGGTATTAATAGTATTAACTACTTTTTGAAATATTAATATTAATTTCACACTCTATATATATTTATTTATAAAATCATAGTAATTAATCAATCTATTTTTGGTAAATTAATTATATTCATCAATTGTTTTTCATAAAAACGATTTTTATTTCATTTTAGCAGCAATTTTTATAAATAATTAAAAATATTTTATAAAATTTATATAATAAAATGACCAAAATTTTTTCAATCACCATATCAAAATTAAATTATTATGTAATGATGGTATTTTTACAGAAAATATATATTTTTAATAAATAGTGGAAAATATTGATTTTGGTAAAACTATCATTTGATTTCTCTGAAATAATTAATTAAAATTCCATATTATTATTTCATTTACCTAATTATTATTTATTAAAATATTATAAACTAAATTTGTTTTAATAATATTTTTTATAAATTAATATATATGTTTATTTTGTGGGTTTAAAAGAGGGAATTTTTTGAAAAAGTTTTAATGTGAGAAAAAGTTTCTAAATATTATTTAAATAAAATAATTAATAATATGGAATATTTAACACAAAAAATATATATTATATATAAATATTTTTTAAAATTTAGATTCATATAATTTTTATTATGTGACATAAATTTAAAAAAAAGTCATCTTGGGCATTAAATATATACTTCTAAAAAACACACAAATTTATCGCATCGATTGGTTTTCACATACATTTAATTTTTACTAATTTTATTAAATTATTTTGAAAAAATTGACATTATTTTATAATTATTCAATTAAAATCATAATACGGTGAATTTTTGGTTTTTTCTCTGAAGTTTCATTTTTTGAATAGTAAAAAGTGATAAATTTAATGGAAAACTTCTTTTCTGTTAAAAATATATATAAAGATTAATTATATTTCAAATGGGTTTTAATGTAATATTATCCAAATAATATATCTATTAATACAATTTATTTCACATTAATAACATTAATATTGAAATTTTATAGAAAATCAATATAAAATTTTGATCATTTTCTCTTTCAAAACATGCATTCTCATCCCATTCGTGAGATTAATTTAAACATAATCTTTTAAAATTCTATGAAATGAATAAGGAAAAATGGATTCCATCTTTTGAATCATAATAATATAATATTTATTATATGGTAATAATAATTTTCTCCCAAAATTTTAATTTAAAAATTTTAAAAATAATAACCACAGTTAAGGTAAAAATTGATTTATCAAGGGTTAAACTAAGATGATAGAAGTTCAAAAATGTCCTAAAAATATTTAAAACAAAAATATTCTAGACATATTTCAAACTTATATATTTTAATTTATATATGTTCCAATTCCATATCCTTGTTACATGAAAAAAGTTTGGGTGGAATTCATTCTATTAAAAAATAACATATGTTCTAGTCATCTCACCTGTAAAAGGAAACCACGTCTCCTCTCATGATCACATTATAAAATAAATTTGGTTCTACCAATAAATTTAAACTGTAATTCCAAAACACCATTTTATAATATTATAATATGTTTTTTTATAAATATAACCCTATATGGATTTGGATTCCAATATAAGGAGGTTACTCGAAGAAGAGTTATTGTTCATTAATGATAATTTTTATATTATTAGTTCCCACACTAACTTTATTTATAATAATTCTATTATTATATAATAACATGAATATCACTAATATAATTAGTATTTTTTATTTTATGATAATTTAAAACATCTATATCCACATTCATTAAATGTTCTATGAAATTTTTATTCGTGTGTATGGCAAACTACCACCTCGTGATCCAATCTCATTTTTTTTCCATTACCACCTACAAAGGCTTTTCATAATGAGGTATTTTTTTATTAGTTATATTTAAGATATTATTATTAGTATTATTAAATTTTTATATCACAAATATCTTTTAATCTCTTTTTTAGAACATGATAACATCGCTCATGTGTACATCAGACTAGTACCACACAAAGCAATGTTATTTATTAGTGATTTAAAATGATTGTATTAAAAAAATTGTAAAAACATATATGTGATATATATAAAATTATAATTAATTTTTCATGATAATATATAAATATAATTTAATTTTCATTCTTTCAATCTGACAATAAAACTGAAACAATGTTCATCTATATGTATGACCTATCATCTCTATGAAATGTGTATTTTATTTTATATCAATAAATTCAATGGATTACTATAAATATATTTCTAATCAGTTTATATGATATTTAAATAATTTTTAACATCATATATATTATTAAATCTTGATATAACTACGATTACCAAATATAAAAAGTCAAAAAATACATGAAAAATAATGTTGTCATTACCTAAATCGAGAAATTATAATAAAATTGTTAATAAATAGATAATGTAATGTAATAATAAAATAATACATGTTATGATATATATATATATATAGGTTTCTATAATATATGTATAATAATGTTACATTTACCATATAATCGTTTGGAACTTGTACGATGGAAGACTAAACTTATGGTAAGTGGCTATCTTGTCTCTCATTTATTTCTGGGAGATATATGAAAAATCACCACATGTTTTTTTATTAGTATATATACTTACCCTTAAAATTTTATTTCATTTATTCAATTCATATAATTATATTTAATGTTTTATTTAATGTTATGATTTAGTGGGTATTATGATACAAAAGAGTACTAAGGAGGTAAGTGATTTTTGACTCGATTTTTCTACATTAACAAATATGATATGTTATGAACCTATATTATTCAAATAAGTTTATATAGATACCATTGACATGTTATGTAATTAATGTGGTTATACTCTATATTTTTTAATTTCCATTTTATTTTATTCCTTTATAGGGATTTTGATTCAAATATACAGAAGAGGTAATTATTTAATATTACAATCTAATTATTTGTCATCATTGTTTATTATTATGTTTTTTTGGAAAAAATATTATGATCTATCTCTAAATAATATACTTAGTTTTATTCTCCTCATTTTATTCATGATATTTCCAATTAATAATACAATTTTTTACTCTTTGGTACAACGATTATTTAATAAATGATTTTTGAGAAAAAAATACATTATTTATCCCATTGGTTGAAATCCAATTTTCATTGAAAATACTTTTTGAATAAAAAACATTATTAATTTTTATTATCTAGTGAGTTTAAAAAAATATTACCCATCATTTACTTTCTTATCAAAATATTTTTTTAATATTAAATGACATTTAATTTTTCAAAAAAATGCTTATTTATCATTTAAGAAAATGTTAAAACAATAATTGATTATACCTATATAGAATTAATGAAACATCCCATCACATGAAAATTATTTTCATTGAATCTTACATTATAATTTATGAAGTTTATTTTGGAATAAAAATATTTAAAAAAAATTAAAAATTTGTTTTCAAATTAAAAAATATATTTCCCCTAAGGAAATGTTTTAAATAATTTTGTAATATTTATTTATATATTTTCATGGTTATTTTCAAATAAATGTATTTTTAAAATTGTTTTTCTTTTAAATTTTTAATTTATATTTATCTTCCTTAATTCATGTTCTAGGTTATTTAGCCTTCAAAGACATTTTCCATCTAAGATGACATCCTTTTATTTATCTTTTTCTTCAATGGTGATATGATCAATGGTTACCATATTCGGTTCTTTTCTATATGTTTTATGATATTATGGTATATATGAAAATTTATTTCACTTCAATTCATTATACCATGATAAATTTATAATGAAACCCCCTTCTTCTTTGTGGTTCATACTATGATGATATTTTGAAATGATTATAAATACTATGTATTTTCCACTGTTTATGATATGAAGAAATGTGTATGTTATAAATTTCATTTCTTGGGCTCTTATATGATGAATATTTTATGATCTTTCGGAACACATATGTATAATGTTCATTATGATAAAGTGGTTGTTTTATAACTAATTATGTTGTTTATGTCATAACCAATCACTCTTTGAACTTATATCTCACTCAATTTCATAGGGTAACAATTTATATCTCCTGAGATAGATAATATTGGAAAGTGGAGGGACTAGGTTTTGTAATTGACTTTTCCCTCTATGATTCTCTTGTGAGTGGACCTTTACAACTATGATGATTTGAGGACTGAACTCATTACACTACGAGTAAATAGCTATGACTATGGATGATGGTGGGTCCTTTCAAGGAGGTATATCCACCCATGGAGAACCCTGATATGTTTTGTAAATGATCTTTTATTACTATGGAAGTATTTTTTTAACACAACAATGTATGCCAAAATTCCATGTATTTTGAATATGTTATACTTTCATCGAATATGTTCTTTTATTTCCTTATGATTCATGTCTTATGATCTAGAATATTATTTTCCAAGACCCAATATTATGAATTTTTATGTGAAAAATATGGTTTTCCTAATTACTCTAATGCTCTCATACACTTATGTTCATGTTATGCATAGATATATCCCTTGTTTCCCCATACTTAGAATTTTATTTCCCCCTTTAATTTTTCTCATTTTCCTAGGATATGAAGAATGGTTTAAGATTTTTTTTGAATTAGAATTCTTATAAATGAGAATATCTTTTTTGGGATACATTGACTATTATTCACTACATTAGGAAGACTTTGTTCAATGTTTTCAAAGGCACTAAACTATTTTGGTTCTCAGGTCTGTGTTTTTGTAATGTATTATACATTCATTTAAAAAGATGTAATATCCACATATAAAAATATTGGGTCTCCGTAGTCGGTATCTGGGAATTATTTTTGTTAAAAATTGGATTATATGATTAGAAAACATTAACGAGACTCATAAGAATATATCTAGGGATATTTCCATGTATAAGTCGATGTATAAAAAAATTTCTCTTGAAATTTTTTAAAGGATATATAATGTTGTCACCAATAAATTAAATCCCTATCTAGAAAGTACTAGTGGATATTTCTCTAGAATAGAGGTATCTTGGAAAAATAAATCTGAAATGGGACTGATCAAGACCCGATCATCACTTAGTGTACGTTAATGATCATTTCATCAAAACTAATTATACACTCCTTGGAGATAATATTTCAAAATTCAAATACTCCATACAAACCATAAAACGTTATTTAATTATATTTTTAATAATAATATCATAGAATAAGAATAATGTCTCAATAATTATTAAAAATATTTCATTATCCATACACCCTATAATTTATCTAAAAGATAATATTTTTTCCATTTTGCTTAGTGTTTCACACTCTATGAGTTATTGATTTTGTCAATAACAGGAACCATAAGGAAATGAGATAACATTGAATGTGAATAAGAATTTTTAGGAGAATTTAAATGGGATGATGATTGATGTAAATAATATTATCATTATTCCTAATAATCTATAATGAAGCATTTTTAGAAACATGTTCTTTAACCAACACTCGAACTAAACCTTGAAGAGAAAGATAGTATTACATATGAGTTCGGGTAGCCGAGACCATAGTTAAAATAAGATGAAGTTTTTTATATGTTTTTAATAAGAGAATAATAACAAGGGAGAATGTTTTCGAGGGATGTGATGATGTTTTCTATGAGAATATTAATAGACAAATTATGTCACTATAAATTTAAAATGAAATGGTTGATTAATATAATATATAAGAATAATGGTATCCATAATGTATAACTAATGGTTGAATATTTCAAAAATTTAAATTATAGAAATTATGAAAATTGATATCCTAAAGGAAATGCTCATAATTTCTATCACCACAGTGGTAAGGGTAATTGTTTTATTCCTGATGATGTAGACGCCACAAATTCCATATTAAAGGAAACATTGTCAAGGAATAAGAATAAAATTTTGGTTTATAGTTGTATGTGGAATGTTGAATTATTGACATATTTATGTGTTATGTATCATAAAATTATACTTTAATCATTGATATTTTGGTTATTATAATCATTAAACATCAATGGATCCTTCAAGAGTAGGTTTTCATTAAAGTGTTTCTATAACAAGTTAAAAGGCAATGATGGTGTAGAGAATAGATTTAATAATAAGGGGATATTTTTATTATGGGAAGGTAACCCCAATATTTTATTGATTTTTAGAAAATGGTGTTCATTTTTGATAATGAGATGATTGATATGGATAATGTAGAAGGGATAGTATTGATCAAATCGGATCAGATAAACCATTTATTTAAAAAGTTGTTTATGATGTCATTGATAGATTTTAGATCATTTTTTGATATATGGAATTTTTTCAATATTATATGGTTTTATTCAGTGTATGAGGAATTGTGCATGATTTTATTGAGGTTTTATTATATTTTTTGTTATTACCAAGATTCAGTAAAATATATGATGAAGGTATTAAAAAATATGGTATGAAACGATCAAGATAAAATTTATAATATATGGTGGTTAATGAAAAGTTTATTTTAATAAATTTAATGAAAAAATTTCCAATGTTATTTATTTTAATATTTTGTATCGGTCATAGGATACAATTTTATGAAATGGTTTATGATAAAATTTGTATGAGTATTTATATAGTAATGAATGATATCACCATAGAGAGATTTATTCATATTGGATATCCTATTCTAACCATTTTTTGTTGTGTTTATATCTATATTTAGATGGAATTACTTATAATTATATTTGTGAATCTTATGATATATTAGTAAATCAAGGAAAATAATCACCTTTATATCTTTGTCTATGATATGAAGTGTAAATTTATCAAAGCACTACAATGAATAAATTTGTTCTTATGAAATATGTTTTCCTAACTAGGTTAAATACACTCAGAATGGGGGTGAATCGAGGAAACCTAGATTAAAATAACTACCCATTCAGATATTGTTTCATATTTTATTAAAACAAACTTACGTCCTATTCTCATCGAAATATATAAATTGAAATTAAATTTTTCCTGATATATAGTGATTTTACAAGGTGCACCCTCACTAGGATTCATCTAAAAAGCATACAATGGAACTGTGTCCATAAACCTAATTTACTAAGGAACACTAACAATTCATTGGTTCATTCTAGATCACTTATATTCATAGGATATATACCTTTACAAGGGATAGGGATATCTCAGAAACTACCAAGGGTCAACTCCTAACTATCTTTTTATGTCTCACTACTAGTGGAAAGGCTTTCCTTCTCCCTCTTCCTTCACAAACTTATATTGAATAGATCCTTACTGAGTTTATGGACATTTAGGTCCCTTCATTTTAAATAATTAATTACTCCCCACTTTTAAATATATTACCTATTGAATTCAATGTTCAACTAATTGATGAGTACCAATTAACTAAATGATAACTTGGAAATCCATTTTAGTATCCTCCACGATGCTCGTTGCATTTGTGAAACACACATGATACATGAAACATTCCAATTCTACACAAGTATATTTATCCATTGATTACCACTCATCATTGGCTAATATTACCTCATCAATGAAGGTAAACTGACATTCAAAATAATATATCCTTTCTTGAATATGAAAATCATTGAAGAATGTTAATTAACATTTTTGAAGCTCACTACTTACGGTCATCTTTTTTTATTCTTCAGGAACATTATTAATTTTTTGAATCTTAAATTTTTTTTGTCATAGTTCATAGACATCACTAAATTCCTTCTTTGTTAAATTTTTTACAAGAATAACCACTTCAAACCACCATCTAGAATTCACAGCCTATAAATATTTGTTATTTTTTATGACATTTATGAGGGGGTAGAGTCCAATTTATAGGCATTACCTTCCAATTCTAGAAGCATACATCCATTTCATCACTATTTCAAAAATCTCTCATATCTTGTTCGTGATTCTCATAGTTTAAGAAAATCACAATTAATATATCCCTTTAAGAATGCTTGTCATATTCACAATGATTATTATTAAATACATTCGTATTAAAGATGCTCAGTCCTAATGATCTAAACTTCACAAAATGGAATTAATGGAACATTATATGAACAAAACATATTCCTTTAACATGTTTACCTTTATTTATTCACGTAAATCCCACATTAATGGTGAAATACATCCATCAAATTTTTAACCCCAAAAATTTAGCAAACACTATGGAATGAAGCCACCTTTTATACTCAATTGTTTCTACCTATTTTAGAGAATACATTCATTGTTCTTGGGTATTTTCCAAAATACCATGTCAAAACTTTATCTACAACTCCACAAAATAGCTTTTAAACAAAATATATCTATGGAAATAATAACTCCATTTACACTATAATGATACCTGGTGGTATGTTTCCACATCAAATGGATCAAAATCAAGTATGTATTTCTTCTTGTGAAAATTAATTTACAATTTAGAAGTGGGTATTGAAATAAAAGATTCATAATATCATCAATTTTATGAAATTAATATCATTCTTCATTCCACTTTGGTTTATGGATTTTTTGTTATTTTCTTTCACTTGGTCATGTTCTCTATCAATCGTCACCTGTATTTGTGTGTTATTTTTCTATTTTATGTCCATGTTTTCACTTCCCACATATGTTCTACTCTATAGAAACCTATTATGTGTTATTTTATATGGATTTAAAACATTTATTTATCTTATTCAAGGGTATTTTTATTAAATATTTTTATGAGATGGATTTATATTACATAATTCTCAAATATTAAACCATTGATGACCAATATGATTTTTGAAGGTGAAATTCTTATTAATGGGGGGTAGAATGTAATAACGTATTATTATGTGAAATTTTTTAAAATTAATTCAATTTTTTTATATTATTAAAAAATATATCACTGACTATATATTTTATTATTAGAAACACTATTTTTATCTTTCATTACACGAAACAATAAGTTCCTTCGATGGTGTTCGTGGAACACAACACCAAGCTTCGGTAAATAATGATGCAATATAAACATAACATGTCTATTAAGTATGAAATTAAAAATGGTATTAACTATATTATGAGATATAATTATAAATATAATACTCAAAATAAGTTACTTTATAAAAAAATAATAAATAATAAATCAATTTTTGATAATGTAACTTAATTCATCAAATAATTTATTTCTTTCAAAAAAAAATAGTTATTTTTATGAGAAAATGTATTAATTAATATACATAAATTAAAAACCAATATTTTATAAAATGAAATTAATTTTTTCAATCATTATATTGCAATTACCTTATGGGTAAATGTTTGGATTTTTCAAAAAATATTGATTTTTTTAGTGAATAGTGGAAATGTGTATTTTTTGATAAAATGTGATTTATATTAAATAAATTGAGTAATTAATATGTACATTTATATTTTAATGTAACATAAATATTATTTATTAATAACTAATCAACTTAAATACTTTTGAATCAACGTTAACTGGGATTTAAGTATAAGTGTATTTTTTGGGTTTTAAAACAAGGTTCATCTGGAAACTATTTTATAGTGCACAATGTTTCTCCTATATGGCGAGTTAAAATAATATTTAATAATGAGTTTTTTGAGTAAAAAATATCTAAAACTTATAAATATATTTAAAATTTTATTTATAAAATTATTATTATCAGACATATAGTTAATATAAAACACCTTGTTCATTAACCATATAACTCTTGAAACCTATTGTTTTCATCTTATTTGTGAGTATTTATATAAATTTTATGTTTCATATGTTCAAAAAAATTATTTGAAAAAAATAAAAATCATTTTTGAGTTTTACATTTTATGATCTAGGGATTTCATGTGTGGTACATACCTTTTTCGTCAATTTAATTTTTTTATGTCCAAATGTGAGTGCCCAAGTTGATTGTGGGTGTATCAAGGGTGTTTAGGGATTCATCCAATCATGGATCCCCATTTGTTTTAAAAAAATAAAAAACATGGTTATATAAATCATGAGTAATAGGCTATACTATTACCCAAACCATGTCGGTCTATGATAGATAGATGAAGGAGCCCACACAGTTTTAGGAAACTGTGTGGATGGAGGTTTGTGCATGTTAAAGGACCAATATAGTTTATAATAGTTGTTGAGAAATTCTTATCACACTATTTAGAAACTATAAAAACCAACTGGGCAGGGTTATCTTTTTACAAGTGAAGGTTGGAGAGTTGGCATAGGGTGTTTCCATCCGTGTGGCCAAAATCATCTAGCCTAGTAATTTTTGGTGAAATTATAAATTTTCTCTTAAAACTATTAAAACCTATATCTATTTCTTTTCATCCATCATTGTAAATACTTAGGGATTAGGGCATCTCATTAAATCAAAATTTGTTTCCTTTGATCTTTTTTCTCCATCAAACCTCAGATCTGAATACTTTATACCTCATTGGAATCATGTTGTTGATTTCTTTATTCATATTTTGGTGTTAATCATTTGACATTTTATTGAAGTATTCATTTATGATCATTATAATATTCATTATTTTATAATTTTCTTCAATTATTCATTTTTATTATGATCAAGAATGAATTAGAAGTTGATGTTTGATGAGTACTCCTCTATGAGCTTGAGGTAGGTGGTATATACTATTCTATCAGTGTTTGATGTTTATTATTCGTAATTGTAGTTGTTTCTCCTACCTAACCATCTATAGGTTCCACTAAAATGAATTTAATGGTTGAAATAAATTTCATGAATCTTTTTTAGGGTTTCCATTGGTATCTTTGAGTTTGTTTTAGGATTTTCCCCATCCTAGGCCACCCATGGTGTTAACCATTGTTATCTACCATACATTATAACACATATAATGTGTGTCTGTTCTTTCCTAATTATATTAATCACTTGATAAATTTATTTGGAAGTAATTTTGATAATACGATATGGTTTTCATCATTATCCAAGTTTTTACATGATGTGAACTATTGAATTTATTGGTTATCTCTTTTATAATTTTCTGATATAAGTAGAATGAAATAATGGAATGTAATTAATTTTAAAATATTTAGTGCAATGAGATGATGAATAGAAAAGGTAGTGGATTCCGTGGTTTTTTTTACCATGGATACTAATTCCATTAGACATCATACATGTTTCTCCCTTGGATCATAGAAATATTAGTGATGTCATTGGATGATATTCCTCCTTGGGTCTTCATTCCATGTGATGCAATGGGCCTTACTATCTCTTGGATATAGATTTCTTGGACTCTTGCAGGACATGCTCTATGAACATGCTCCTAGGAGTCCACCCAATCCATTATTATGTTTCCATCTAGATTCTCCTATGACTCGATTTTGATGTCATGGACTTTTATACCTTGTATCTAGCCCTTCATGGTCTAAAACATTACATTACATGTTGTGGTCATGATGGATGAATTACTTTGTATGGCATGGCCATGTTTAATGTGAAACTCCTTGTTTTTATTAAAGTATTTGGTTGACTTGATAAACATAGTTTTACAACAATGTTGTGGTGGTTATTTATATTTTCCATTATTGCTTCCATGTAAGAGGATTTTTACCATAATTTCATAGGGAACCTAGTTTTGCAAGACAGTTTCACTTACTTGATATACATTTACCTTAAGAGTTTCACTTGTAATACGTCTATATATGGCATAACATTCCACAATGAATATATATTATTGCACATCATATATTTGTTATAGAAACAATTGGTTATGGACTAAAGTGTTTTATCTCACACCCTATTAGACCTGCCATTGTGTACCCGTACATACCATATGGACGAATGAAGGGATTAGGGAATGCATCCGTTGTTAGATGCTTGATTTTTCAATGCTTAATAGCTGGAGAGAATAGAATCGAGATGAGGATCATGAATCTATTAGGGATAGTCCTTTTTGATCTCTTTGGTATTTTGATACATGTATTATACAAATTTTTTTATACCTGATTCAGATGAATTGTACATACATGACACTTCTCATTATATTGTTTAAGATATAATTATGGTATTATTTATATATTCATTTGTTTAATTTTTAGCTTATTTCTATTGATTAGTTTTTATATGTACTACTTATATTTAGTTGTATTGTTATTCTATTATGTTAGTCTCCAACTATAAGGCCTCGACCTTAAACCTTACTTAATAATGAATTAAATGAATAATTCACATCGAGGATCTTTTCAGTTTTAGAGTTTTAGAGAATTATGATAGAACTATTACATCTCAAAATATTACAAAGTAGACACTTCTACTAGGTTTCCATAAAATAAAAACTCTTAAAAAGAAACATGTCTAGTTCCATGTTTTAGATTGCAAGACTTTTCCTTGATCTCATCCTTTACCCTATTCCACTTTAATTCCTATGAAAAGAATTTAAAAAACATGGGGTGAGCATAAAAAGCTCAGTAAAGGATACACAAAGAAGGAAAACTGTTAGTTTTTCAACGAAACAAGTAAACCATGTACACTTTATCAATGTAATACCTTTCACCTTTAAGAAGTAGTAAAAAACACTTCACTGAATAAAATATCATTACATCCCCTTTTGTAACCAATAGATTACCATAAAACACATATAGAGAACACATAACATATAATGGTAACGTGGGACATAAACATACTTAAATGGAATAACCATACAGTCGACTTCCACACATACTTAATGGAATAGCCATACGACCAACTTCCATACCCAATGCATTGGAGGTTACAACGTAACCACCCGTCCTAGTATTCACGGCACCACCCATCATACGGTTTATCACGTAACCACCCATAATATTTCCATGTACCATCATTACACATAAAATATTGAGAATATAAAAATTTCAATAACAACATTTCATTTTCAATCAGAATAAGTAATTCCAAGATATTGAATTATTCAATCCATTTTCAAAAATCATTTAAAAGTGATTTTTGAATCAAAGTGTCTCATACAACATTGAAGCTTTTATTGGAATTATAATTTTAAAACATTAATGTCCATATAAATAAATACTGAAAATCATTTTGAAATCATGGATATTAAAGATAATGATTTAGAATAATAAATCTTTAAAACATTTAAAACGATATTTTTGTTAAAGAGTTTTTAACAAAATGAGACTCGTGAATACAAATAATTGTGGAATAACATTTAATCCAAACATTATAATATCATGAGAATAAATGGATTCATGTTATAATATGTCAAAGGATAGTATACACACCATATAAGAGTAATTTGATGCATAACAACAATGAAGTCTCAAAAGAAATGTAAAATGAGATAAAATCCATTATAAAGATGGTATCCTTAAATTAAGGATAAATCAATCTCATAATTATGTGTGACAAATATAAATACACCCAATATAAGTGGATATTATGTGTAAAACAATCAAAGTTCCTTCACTCATATTCAAAGGATGACATATTCAATAACTACATGTTGATCCCAAAGAAATCGAAATTGGGTTAAGAAGTTCACTTGGTAAAATTCAACAGCCTAACGACGTCAATTAAAATTTTACAAAAAGGGTTGATGAGAGAGATAAAGGGTATATCATCACATGGACATTAAATTTACATAAATAAGGATATATAAGAACACATATGAACATAATAGTATGTGAATTAACAGACATAACAAAAGAAGTATTTTAAAAATAAGAGGGTGAAAGGTCCCCTTACCGAGTTGGGTAACTTTCGAAAAGTACACCCCATGGAAGAAGGGTCATACAATGAAGATGTAAAAACCCATAAATGAAATTATAGTACACAATGTTTATAATAATTGTCAGTACATACACCACTCAAAGGAAATAGTGGTGAACGTATCATAAATGTCAGGTGAATAAAAGTGAGATGAAAAATCCTTTACGAAAATTTGGTAGGCTAATGGCGCCACATTAAACATCCAAAAATGGATTTATGAGATAAAATAGGGTCTCTCATAATATGAACATAAAAAGTAAAGTATGTGGAATATAAATAACATCCCCAAACATAAGATAGATTTACTTAAAAGAAATTACATAAAAGAGAGTACTTAAAAAAAGAGAGACGTTGGATCCCTTATGAAAATATTGCAGCCTAACGGCGCCAATCAAAACATCCAAAATGGATTGATGAAAGAAAATAGGGTCTCTAATCATATTAAAATAAAACTTACAGTAATATTAACATAAAATAACATCCCAATCATAATAAATAGTAGCTTAAAAGGAATTACAAAAAAGAGTGTACTTAAAAAGAAAGAGAGAGGTAGGATCCCTTACCTCATGTCTGACGTGACTCGATTGCTCTTTAATCTCCTGAAAAATAAACTTGAGTTAATTTCCACTTTATTAAGAACCTTTTTCCAGTTCATTATTCTTTTTATATCACTTATTTCCATGTTATAATCATTATGTAATCATTTAAGTTAATAATGTTTGTTTTGTCGATATTTGGTTCTAAAGTCGAAAGTGGACTTCTTACAATTACATGTTGTCTGTGTGGTCCAAGGTTCATTATATCCAGAATGATATTCATGATTTGGATATCATATATATCATATATATCCATAATATACAAGTATTTATAGTATTACATAATCATTTAGAGGTAAGAAATGAAATGCACCGTTCATGGAGACGCTAAGCCGTACGTACGCATGAACGCTACTTTCATTTCTATGTCATATTAATTGAATTAAAACCAAATGAGAGTTATGTATATTTTAATTCCAGCTTTATATTTATCATTTATATGTAACATACATCATATATAATAACTTTAAATCAATCCTTTATAAATCCAACATATGGCATTAACGAATCCAATCACTTTGAGGGGGCGGTAGTCCGCACTTCCTAAAATAAAAGTATCGTGTTTACCTACAATGGAAACCATAAAGGTATGCCACAAAAGATAAATACATAAGATTAATTAAAACATAAACATATTATATATCATATAAAAATATAGTGACATATTAATGTTTACCTTTGAAGGTTTTATATGAGTGTTGAACAAACATCGTTTCGTGAGGCAGAAATTCGCCATCCACAGAAACTGTATGTTCATTAACCATTAGATGTAGGTGTGTGTAACTCTAGCTCTAATGCTTCTTATAACAACATGATAGTATATTTAAGATAATGTATTTGTTACATAATAAAATAATAAAAAGAGTTTAGTGGTTGGAGAAGAAAAATAAAACAAAATAACACAAGAGAAGACACTACCTTTAAATCGGGTAACTCTTTATGATTTGAGCTCAAAGGCTTCTTTGGGAAGACTTTTTCCATACGTGAGGCTTCTAGGAGTAATAGAGAGATATTGAGAGACAAAATGGTCAGGGTTTGGCCGAGACAAAGCCTTTAGAGGTGTGGGTATGGAGGTAGAGGTAGGGGCCTTTTATAAGAGGAGAGGAGGGGCACTCTTGGAATGTAAGGAAATGTTACTCTATATTAAAATGCGTTTCGGATTTAAAAGGTCCCTCATTGATGTGTTTCTGGGATAAGGTAATAAGGGTTATAAATCCACTCATCCAATAGGTTTTGGACATGTGTAGGTATTATATATTACATTATCTTTCAATTTTATTTAAATTGTTAAATAATGAGGTAACTGCTGCATCATCATGGTGTCTTAAATAATTTAATTTATACAAATTATAAAAAAATAATATGATTTAGGAAAGCTTTTTATCTTTCCAATGAATATTTGTAGTAAAAAATATGACTTTTATAACCCCATATAAATTTTTTTTTAGTAAAACAACACATGTTTGTGACATTTTAATTTTACCATGAAATAAAAATGAATTAATGTCATTTTCCTACCAAAGTGACTCCATGGGGTCCCTAAGTTCACCCATGGATTTTATTGGTCGTCCATGACACAACAAATAATGGTAGGACATATGTGAAGATCATTTCATATTATTAAAACATTATTTTTACCTTAAACTACACTAATTACCTCTAACCGCGATTAAAAACTTAAAAGTTACTATTCACCAAAAAATTATTTTAATTCCATTGAAAAAAAATTTACTTCTTAATGACAACCATGTATGTCAGATTTTGGAAATTCAAAACACAGTGGTGGAAAAGTTTCATTTAAATGAAAAATCAGTTTCTTTAACTACCAATTAGTGGTTTCACTATTCATCAAAAATTGAAATTTTTCAGAAAAATATCAAAAAATCACCCTAAGATATATTTGATATTCTAAACTCAAAAATGATGTCTATTTTACAAAATTAAAAAAAAATAAGTTGCATTAATTAATTTAATAATTAATTATCACTGTCAAAAAAAAATAACGTGTTTTTAAGAAACAATATCTATTAAAATATTGACACTAGTTTAAGTCCAATTTCAAAGTGAAAATAATTCCAATGACCACTATTGGATTAAATGGTAAAAATATATTCTAATTTTACTTTAAAAAAAATCAAAAGATTATCTAATCATATAAATAAATAATATTAAAAAGAGGTATTGAATTAAAATACAAAAAATTTCACTATTCATAAAAAATTGAACTTTATCGGAAAGATACCAAATATTTACACGAAGTAAATTTTGATGTCTCAATTTTAAAGAAGATTTTTATTTTTTCAAATATAACACAGAAAATTTTCAAAAAGTGGATTTAAAAGAGGTTCACCATCAAAAGGCGGTTAATCAACCATTTAAAGAATATTAGAATGTTTACCCTTAAAATTAAATTCATTCACATTTTTAATCCTCTAACATTTATTGTAAAAAGTAAAAATATTTGAAAAACATATATAATCATTTTGTATTTAGTTCTGTTCATTCCCTCCATTAAAATGGCTAGGCGTTAACTACCATTTAAAATAATATTATTTTATTATTATAGTGCAACGTAAGATTTCAAAGGAACTCGTTGTTACGTATTGGGTAAGCCATCAAGCATTGCATTCCCTTTAAATTAATATTAAAATTTTATTCACAAATAGGGATAAATATAAAAATGTCATATTATTTATTTACCTAGGGTGTTACATCCTTCCCCCCTATTGGGAATTGCGTCCTCACAATTTTAAAATTGGTCTTGGAAACTTCATTGAATGTCCCACATCAGAACAAGAGTCGGTAAAACAATAACATTATTAGAAAGAAAAAGGAGTATAGAGGTCACCCGAGTTAACCCATACTAGGATTCCATGTAAGAAAACATGGACATGGAGGAAAAAAAGGTCATGTTCTGAGGGAGAGTGATAGTAAACATGTCTAGGAGAAAGTTAACCATAATAAAATCACAAACATGTGATGGGTTAAACGGTATTTGATTCCCCAGTAGGAAAAGTTAACAGAAAACATTTTTCTTTTAAGTTATTCTTCATTGAGGAATTTATTTTTGAGCTTAACAAAATCATAATGAAACATAATTACTTGTCACGTAGACCTTCAAAATTTACTATATTTCTTAATCAAACTCATATTTTCTCCAAAATACGAGTATTTAGGAATACTTGTTCGCATTAAGAGTAGTATAATCAACATCTAGAGAATCCCCTAATACAAAAAAGTGATCTATATACATCCCATGTCTTTAAACCTTAACCAAAACCAAAACCAAAAAGGTTAGTACAAGATCAGATAATCCAGAAAAGGATAACCCTGTATAAAAAGAAAATCTATTCTTAATCTCTAAAATATTTCCAACAAAACCCAAAGTTCAACGAGGACCATTCGATAAAAAATTTGTCCATAAAATTATTCAAAGTAAACAAAACTAAGATTGAAACTCAATTATTAGAAGGATTTAGTCACATTTTCTTCCAAGTTAAATCGTAACATTTATCTCCAAACAACAATAGTTTCTCTTAAAGTCTCGTATTGAAAAGTAATTAACATAATCACATATCCTCCATGATAGGTTAATAAATTTCCATAGATAACCCAAAATCAATGTACTCTTAATTCATTAATCATCAATCTAAAAATAATCAGTCAAACTAACCAGAGACTTAACGTAGTCCAGTGGTAGGTGATAAATACCAGTTGCACTTTGGTTATAGGTTCGATTCCCACGGCTTTGTCCGATGCGATGGGTTGTCACACGGTCTGCATGTTGTCCCTTTTCAAAACTATATAATTCTCAAAGCATTCCCTAAAATGAGATAAAATATTCAAAAATAATCATAACATATTTTAACCTCAAGTTTATCCCATGCCTTTCATTTTCCATCATAACATATAATAACCCATAATTGCCTCAAAAGTAAGGATCATATAAACTATAATGGTTAACTTTTTAATTATTACCTGAACTTCCACATCGATTGGTCATCTCGTAAATGATGCATTTGAGAACACACTAAGCTTCAAGTGGTTGATCATGAATCCTTGATTGTTGGTTTAGCACAACCACGGGATTCCTCATTGAATCACCCATTTCATCCAATCTCTTAATTAGAGAACCACCACATTTTCCATAAAACCTATTGTCACTTTGGTGCCTTCTTGATCCATCCATTTACTAAAAACAGAAATGTCAGTGTGCGTATATCAACAAAATCATCATGTACTAATGAGGAAGATAAACACTAATATATACTTAATCATTCACTTTATCTATAACTAGGACTCTTTCTGAAATCCTAACCATTATGGTAATGTCACTTATGCTTAGAGAATACCCTAACCTCTAAAGTTATATAAACCGACCTTTGATACCAACTATAAGGCCCCGACCTTAAACCTTACTTAATATTGAATTAAATGAATAATTTACATCG
Organism: Viscum album; assembly: GCA_963277665.1. Classification (NCBI taxonomy): domain Eukaryota; kingdom Viridiplantae; phylum Streptophyta; class Magnoliopsida; order Santalales; family Viscaceae; genus Viscum; species Viscum album. The sequence continues at coordinate 1,611,970,329 of OY728147.1, forward strand.
AGGATCTTTTCAATTTTAGAGTTTTAGAGAATTATGACATAACTATTACATCTCAAATGATTACTAAGTAGACACTTCTAATAAGTTTCCATAAAATAAAAACTCTTAAAAAGAAACATGTCTAGTTCCATGTTTTAGATTGCATGACTTTTCCTTGGTCCCTTCCTTGACCCTATTCCACATTAAGTCCAGTGAAAATAATTTAAAAAACATGGGGTGAGCATAAAAAGATCAGTAAAAGATACACAAAGAAGGAAAACTGTTAGTTTTTTAAAGAAACAAGTAAACCATGTACACTTTATAAATGTAATACCTTTCACCTTTAGGAAGTTGTAAAAAACTCTTCACTGAATAAAATATCATTACTTACCCTTTTGTAACCAAAAGATTAAAATAAAACCCACATAATGAACACATAACATATAAAGGTAACTTGGGACATAAACATACTTAAATGGAATAACCATATGGTCGACTTCCACACATACTTAATGGAATAGCCATATGGCAGACTTCCATACCCAATGCATTGGAGGTTATAATGTAACCACCCATCCTGGTATTCACGGCACCGCCCGTCATATGGTTTATCACGTAACCAACCGTAAAATGTCCAAGTACCATCATTACACATAAAATATTGAAAATATAAACATTTCAATTACAATATTTCATTTGAAATCACAATAAGTAATTCCAAGATATTGAATTAATCAATCCATTTTCAAAAATCATTTAATGAGATTTTTGAATCAAAGTGTCCCATACCACATTGAAGCTTTTATTGGAATTATAATTTTAAAACATTAACGTCCATATAAATAAATACTGGAAACCATTTTGAAAAAATATACATTAAAGATAAAGATTTCGAATAATAAATATTTAAAACATATAAAACGATATTTTTGTTAAAGAGTTATTAACAAAATGAGAGACTCTTGAATACAAATAATTTCGGAATAACATTTAATCTGAACTTTATATTATCATGAGAATAAATGGATTCATGATATAATTTGTCAAAGGACAGTATACACACCATATAAGAGTGAATTGGTTAATAACAACAATGTAGTCTCAAAAGAAATGTAAAATGAGATGAAATCCATTATAAAGAATGTATCCTTAAATTAAGGATAAATCAATCGCATAATTATGTGTGACAAATATAAATAAACCCAATATAAGTGGATATTAAGTGTAAAACATTCATAGGTCATTCACAAATATTAAAAGGATGACATATTCAGTAACTACATGTTGAACCCAAAGAAATCGAAATTGGGTTAAGAAGTTCCCTTGGTAAAATTCGACAACCTAACAACGTCACATAACATTTTACAAAAACGGTTGATGAGAGAGATAAAGGGTATCTCATCACTTGGACATAATTTTTAAATAAATAAGGATATATAAGAACATATCCCAACATAATAGTATGTGAATTAAAAGACATAACAAAATAAGTCTTTTAAAAAGAGGAGGGTGAAAGGTCCCCTTACCGAGTTGGGTAACATTCGAAAAGTACACCCCATGGAAATAAATGAAATGCACCGTTCATGGAGACGTTAAGCCATACGTACGCATGAACGCTACTTTCATTTCTATGTCATATTAATGGAATTAAAACCAAATGAGAGGTATGTATATTTTAATTTCAGATTTATATTCATCATTTATATGTAACATAAATAATATATAATAACTTTAAATCCATCCTTTATACATCCCACATATGGAATTAATGAATCAAATCACTTTGAGGGGGCAGTAGTCCGTACTTCCTATAATGAAATTATTGTTTTGACCCACAATGGAAATAATAAAGGTATGGAACAAAAGAAAAATAAATAATCTTATGTAAAACATAAATATATTATATATCATATATATATATAGTGACATCTTAATGGCCACCTTTGAAGGTGTTATATGAGTGTTGAACAATCATCATTTCGTGAGGCAGAAATTTTCCATCCACAGAAACAATATGTTCTTTAACCATTAGATGTAGGTGTGTGTAAGTTTAGCTCTAATTCTTCTTATAACAACATCCTAGTATATTGAAGATACTGAATTTGTTACAAAAGAAAATAATAAAAAAAAATTTAGGGGGTTGTAGAAGCAAAATAAAACAAAAGAACATAAAAGAAGACACTACCTTTAAATCGGGTAACACTTTTTGATTTGAGCTCAAAGGCTTCCTTGAGAAGACTTCTGCCCAAATTTAGGATTCTAGGAGTAATAGAGGGATGTGGAGAGACAAAATGGTCAGGGTTTGGCCGAGCAAAAGGCTTGTGAGGTGTGGGTAAGGAGGTAGAGGTGGGGGCCTTTTATAAGAGGAGAGGAGGGGCACTCTTCGAAAGTAAGGAAATGTTACGTTATATTAAAATGAGTTTCGGATTTTAAAGGTCCCACATTGATGTTTAACTATGATAAGGTGATAAGGGTTCGAAATACATTCATCCAATAGGTTTTGGACATGTTTAGGTCTTAGAGTTTACATTATCTTTCCATATTATTTAAATCATTAAATAATGAGGTAATCGCTGCATCATCATGATGTCATAAATAATTTAATTTTATTTAATTTCTAAAAATTATAAAAAATATAATATGATGTAGTAATTCTTTTTAGATTTCTAATTCATATTTATAGTAAAATATATGACTTGTATTACCCCATATAAAAATTGTTTTAGTAAAACAACACATGTTTGGGACATTTTAATTTTAACATTAAATAAAAATATATTAATGTCATTTTCCTACCAAAGTGGCTCCATGGGGTCCTCAAGTTGACCCATGGATTTTATTGGTCGGCCATGACACAACCAATAAGTGTAGGACATGTTTAATGTTCATTTCATATTATTCAAACATTATTTTTACCATAAACAACACTAATTACCTCTAATCGCGATTAAAAACATAAAAGTTACTATTCATCAAAAAATTATTTTAATCCCATTGAACCAAATTTTACTTATTAATGAAAACCATATATGTTGGAATTTTTAAATTCAAAACACAGAGGTGGAAATGTTTCATTTAAAATAAAAATCAGTTTCTTTAACTACCACATAGTGGTTTCACTATTCATCAAAAATTGATGATTTTCAAAAAAATACCAAAAATTCACCATAAGATATATTTGATATTCTGAACTCAAAAATGATTCCTATTTTATAAAATTAAAAACATATAAGTTGCATTAATTAAATTAATAATTAATTCCTGCTGTCAAAACAAATAGCATCTTTTTAAGAAACCATGTCTATTAAAAGATTGACACTAGTTTAAGTCCAATTTCAAAGTGAAATTAATTTCAATGACCACTATTTGATTAAATGGTAAAAATATATTATAATTTTACTTAAAATTTTTGAATGATAATATAATCATATAAATAAATTAGATTAAAAAGTGGCTTTGAATTAAAATACAACATTTTTCACTATTCATTAAAAATTGAACTTTGTCGGAAAGATACCAAAAATTTACACAAAGTAAATTTTGATGTCTCGATTCTAAAGAAGAATTTTATTTTTTCAAATATAACACATAAAATTGTCAATAAGTGGATTTAAAAGAGGTTCTCCATAAAAAGGCGGTTAATCGACCTTCTAAAGAATATTAGAATGTTTGCGCTTAAAATTGAATTCATTCAAATTTTTAATCTCCTAAAATTTATTATAAAAAGTAAAAATATTTGAAAAACATATATAATCATTTTTTAGTTAGTTCTGTTCATTCCCTCCATTAGAATGTCTAGGCATTAACTACCATTTAAAATAATATTATTTTATTATTATAGTGCAAACGTAAGATTTCCAAGGAACTCGATGTTGCGTATTGGGTAAGCCATCAAGCATAGCGTTCCCTTTAAATTAATACTCACATTTTATTCAAAAATAGGGATAAATATAAAAATTTCATATTCTTTATTTACCTGTGGTGTTACACCAACATGAGGACATTGTCTCCCTATAGACAAACCTCAAGCCCTAGATTTTAGTTCTCAACCTCTTGCATTCGGGGATATGTTCTTGAGGTAAACTGACCCAGCAACTTGGTGAACAGTTTAGTGGCATCTGGGTTTGGGAATTACAATTTGGTATGAGAGGTATGACATTCTACATTAATCTTTTGTGACAACAAATTGGGTATTAATAGTATATTCAAATATTTTAATGAGCTTTTCATCAGAGAAGCTACCCAATTTGTTGACAAAATCAAAATTCCCTTGTATATAAATTTTTGTCCTCTAGATTTTATGACATTAATGATTATTAGATTCCACCATTGTATGTTTCACATGGTTTTTAATTTTATCATTAATATTATTGAGGATCTATTTTATCATTTCTCAATGAGATGACAGAATGAATTTCATTGATCAATATTAAGTAGTTTTATAGGATTCAGATTCCCTGCATTATGAAATTTCATATAGGATGATGTTCTGGACTTCAAGACTTGTGATTTGTTCCTTGTGTAATATATTAAATGTGGTGATATATGATTTGTATAGATAACTATGAAACATGGTTGGTACAAAATTTTCCTTTCATAGCATAAGAAAATTTTTCCTGATTAGGCAACATCAGACAACTTATATAGAAAATTGTGGCAAGTTGATTCATGTATCATTTGTCGCATGGAGTGGAATGTCTTATGGTGTGGATTAGTGAATGAAAATTTTTGGTTCATGAGGTTTATTTTACCTTATGTGAATAATGTTTTTAACTATTTGGGTAAATAATGTAAATCAAAATGTGAAATTAGTAAGGATTGAAATTGGAACAATTAATTTTTTAAACATAGAACATGACCTTGCCATATGTTTTGACTTAGAATTATGTACTTTATATAATGGTGTTTTACATTTTTATTTTTACACAATATTGTATTTTGGAGAAAGAAGAGGGGTCCGACAAATTTACTTTATGGTTTTGATCTGTCGTGTAGTTTTAGTTATGATATTTCTATTTTCATTCTTTTCTGAGGTGTGTCTTAAAAAATTTAGAGACATGCCACCACAACGACCTATAGTCGTATGCTAGGAGGGTGGTTTCAAACATTATCTAGAGATAGTGGGTCACAGTATACCATTATATCATCATATTTTTCTTTAAATTTCACCAGTATTTTTACTATAAAAAATTTCAACCATAGTTTTCCAAGGTTTTTATGAGCTATATATAGACTATTCAGGGAGCACTAAAACCAAGCTCATATATGGCTAAGTTCACGCATGTCTTCCACTTGTATCTTCCTCCGATGTTTTAATTGGATGGAGGCCCATAGGTTGTAGAGTAATTTCTTGGGTATATGTTACAGATATTTGAGAATATTGAGACACCACTTGAGAGGTGATAAAATATCACGACATACATTCTTTGTGGAGTAGCAATGCACTGGTAGGATGTTTTGAACCAGTTGGATAGATTTTGAGAAATGGTTGGGGATTTCTAAACCATATTTTAGGACTAGTTTACCTAAGACAATATGAATAATGTGATTTAGCAATTTAATACTACTATAGTAGGGTAAGATTACATTAATATAATATTCAAAATGTTTTATTGTGATCCATCATTTTGTGCCGATATAACTTTTTGATGAGTCGATGAGAGAAAGATTCTTTGAGGAAGGTCTCAAACATGCCCTTTGATCTTTGTTCAACGTTTTCATGATGAAAATGGTTACTATAATAGTGAATTAGAAATTGATAATAGACATTTACTTTAGATATTATGGGGGTGAAGAGTGGGGTAGGCCAACCTCTTGACCCAGTAGTTCAGCTTCTAGTGGAAGGAAGTGTAGTTTTCAGGATTCACATGAGATGAGTATTAGATATAATGGTTATGTTGGTAGCACAATTTTCTGTCATCAATGTTTCATAAGGGGAAATTATAGGAATTAGTGTGTTTGACATGTAGTCATGTGATGATCATTTTGTAGGAGGGGACACATGTTGTGTTTTTATATGACATTCCCTCGAACTGTTAGTGGAAGGGATTATCTCTGACTTTGTAACCCCATGAGAATTTATGAGATAGTTTCTATTTAATTTCATTTATGTCTTTTGTTATATTCTACACCGTGATTATATTTCTTTATATAAAACACCATCTTATCTTTCTGTATATGAAAAACTATACATGGCTTGTTTTACACACAATTTCATGTTCTTTTAATAGAATTCATTTCAAGCAACAGTGAGTATTGATATTTTCAATGAATAAAATAAGCATTTTTGGATAATTTTATACTCATAACCAAAGTAATATATCACTAAACTCAACACTAACTTGGCTTATGTTACACACAATACAACCATCCTCGATAGCTTTTGTTGTACCCAATACCAAGTTTCTCTAAACAACAATATATTATTAATATAATATTATTTAATGGGATATAAACTAGTTTTTATGAATGTTATTAAGGTTATGTTAAATTTTATATAAAAATAAAATTTATCTTTTTTATTTTCTTGAATTTATATTAATTTTTTTTAATATTTCGGATAAAAGAAGTATTTTTCAATAATTTCATTTTTGTCGCCTATTGATGAGGCTCCTAATTTAGATATTCTTTTAAACATTTTTATATTTTCCATTTGAAAAAATATACTTCTTTTTTGGAAGTGTGACATGAAAATTTACATTTTTTTAATTTTTGGAATTTTTCTGATAAAATTCATATTTTAATGATTAGTGAAAAATAATACATTTAAAGTCAAAAACTAATTTTAATCAAGTTTTTTTATTAAGATAGATTACATTTTATAACTGGGTTAAAACTGTAATATGATTATTATTTTTATCATATAATACATTTTTTGTCATTGGCTGTTATTTAAACTTTTAATTTGATATAAACACATATTAATCTTTTTATTGTCTTTACTTCTTAAAAACCCGCTTTCTGGTTTTGACAATGGGAATTAATTTTAAATTTATTTCTGCTGATTCTATGTTATCAATTCAGAAAAATGGATTCCGTATTGTGAATCCTAAGTTAAAAATTATTTTAATATGTCCCTTTTTAGTACCTTATGAATAGTAAAATTAGAAATTATTTTTATTTACCTTGGTTAAAGTGCAAATCTCAGAAATAAGGGTAAATATTAATATTATTATATTATAAAACTACAGTAAAATGTGTCTTACTCTAATCAGTTGAGATATGTTTTACCATCAGTATAAATTGATCTATTTTAGGACCCCATGGAGTGACATGGTTGTGGTAATGTCCTTTTAGAATTTTAAATTTCAATTAATGAGAAATATAACACAAAAATGTATCTTTTATGAAAATATTTTTAATATAGGGATATTTAACTGATTTCATTGAATATAAATAGTCATTATAAATAAAAAATATTTCATACATCATTGAATTGTATTTATAATTTTTATAAATTATATAAATTTATTTATTTATTATACAATGATAATACAATGACTACATTATTAACGATGTAATCAAATAATTGATAATATATATAATAAAATAAATTTAATTTGAAAATTTTGATGAGATACAAGAATTTATTGGATTAAATTTACATGTAAAATATGAATAAATTAATTTTTCTTTAAGGAATCAACAAGTTACTTTTATAAAAAAAAATTACTAAATACTGTCAAAATTGACCCAAATGAGTTTGTTAAAAATATTATATTATTTAATGATATAATAGTCCTAAAAATAAATTATTCATCCAAAATACTTATATAATGTTTGGATTTTCATTAATGATCATATTTTGGTTCTCTTGGAATTTTATAGTAACTATAGTAGGCATATATTATAAAAATACAAGAAGTTGTGGTAAATGATAATGTTTTTAACAGAGGGTTAAAGCAAAAAGATAAGGTTAATTTCTAACCTAAACATGTATAAATTCAATCCATTAAGAGTATTTATACCCATAATCATCTCATATTCGAAATAAATGTGTTGGGGACCATTAAAAACCATAAAATAAATTTATAATAAATTAATATTTAAATACTTTCAAAAAGTGCACATCACCTCTTTTATAAAATGGAACATTTCCTTCTATTTTAATCACACCAACTAATCCATTTGGATCGGCCAAAATATACCCAAATCTCCACCCAACATCCATGCCTTTATCCTGGTGGCCAATATTAGGTTAGAAAGCTATCTTATGGGGATATTTAGTGCATATCAAAAAAAGTCACTCGATAAAGAGGTAATTGTTTTATCACATCTTAAATATTATTTTCTTCCATATCATATTATTATGTTCATTCAAAAATAAAATAATAAATAATATATATTATACAAGATTTTATTCTAAAATAATTATTGTAAAATGTTATACCTCATTTATCTATCCTAATAATAATACTACCACTATGTGTGTGTACATACATCTTATCATCTCCACGCCATGGTGTAATTTCTTATTCAAAAATAATTAATTTAGATGGGTATAATGATGAATATAATTGATGCAATGAATTAATATTACATTATTAATTAATATTCAATCCAATAATATACCCTTTAACAAATTAGTGAATGAAATTACCACTCATTCATACATACTACTTACCGTCTCCAACACAAGATAATATTCATTATCAACATTAATCATTCAAGAATGATTATAAAGTATAAATGATAAATAAGATTGAAATATATGAAATAATAATTCACCAATATCTATTTATATATATATATATGTCATTTAATTTCTTCTATTCAATTTAATATGAAAACTGAAACAATGTTCATGTGTATGTACGACATAATGTCTCCAAGAACATTGTATTCCATTTCATTTATCTTTCTATTAAAAGTATTTCTATAATAACTCTTTATGATATATAATTTTTTTTTTAAACTATGGAATTATTTTAATAGAAATATATCTAATAATATAAATAATAACAAGTCCAAACATGTATGATTAATAAAATGATTATTCCCCAAAATGTTTCTTTAACAAAGAATTGAAAAATAAGAAGGTAATATAAAGTAATATGTGAATCATATATGTTATCATAAATATTATTATGGTTCTTTTACTAGTTAATTATTTGTTTAAACCCACTATACATGGGTTTCGGACTCATATGAGAGAAATTAGACATATAAAAATGGATAATTTTGAAATCTCATTTTTTTATGAGATTGTTTAAAGGTAATTATTTACTAGCGTTATATTTATCATCCATGTCCACATTTTATAAAAAGATTTTTATTAAATAATTATTATTAATATATATATTTTTAAATTCATTTTTACCCATTTTAATTTGGAATACATGGTTTGGAATGAATCGTTCTTTCTTATACCATTTGTGATACTTTTTGAATTTTCTACCAAAAGTATGAGGAATTTTTTTTACTTATTCAGAATTAGTGGATTTTTTATGATTTAATGAAACCATATATACATTATTATTACTCCAAATTTATTTATTTTAATATAAATTATTTTCTTTTAATATTTTTCATCTTTTTTAGAAAAGAAAACAATTTTTTTAAAAGAAAGGATTTTTTCCTCATGAATTAAGTTCATGTGTTTCATCAAAATTATTTTTCATCTAAGATGACGCTCTTTAAATTGGGTTAATATTACAACCCAACATATATAATGATTTTTTTGGGTTAATGATGGAATTATTTTCCTGAAATCTATTTTTTAAACATGGATTATGTAATGTTGAAATATTGTTTAAGAAACCAATTTTATTCTACTGGGTTAGGTTGTAATGATTGATATATGTTTTTGTTGAAAATTTAAGAATGATTTAATAAAGAGTTGTGAGGGACATATATCTCCCTATAATCAATTAGGTAAATATTTATAGATCATGTGATAGACATGAATGAAGCAAGAACTAAATTAATTTCATTTATAAATAACTGGAAGGACAAGTAAATCTAGTTCAGTTGTACAAGGATGGAATGAGAAGTAAATTTGTTTCAGTAATAGATTTTTTCCACAAAGATGGTCTTAGAAACATTGCATTAGTTACTATTGAAATAATATTATGTGCTCAATTTTTTTCATAATTCTATGTTTTATTCCAATGTTATTCTATCATAGTTAATGATACATTCTAATCTATTCCTTACCTACTACCCAGATTTATTTCATGACTCAATATTTTGATGTTTAAACATATTGGTCATGTTTATACAATATTATGTTTATGTTTTGTTTTATTTTCTCCATGATTACACTTTCTATAAATTTTTACTCACCTTTATTATGTTTTCTTCTCCCATAGGATATCAAGAAATGTTTTTGGTAAGAAAATAAAAGGTGGAGATCTTTATAAAATATGTTTATGTTATTTCACCATGTTTGAAGGTTGATATCTTTGTTTCGAAATACAATAAACTAATTGCATATATTGTCAAATATTTTTTTATTTATTAATTATTCTAAAAAATAAATTTAATATCTATGTACGTCAAGTATGGGTCTTTACATTTGGAATCAAGGAAATGGTATAGTCAACCTTTGGAATCATGGAAGAAAAAACATTAATGAGATCCCTAAATATATTTATATGGTATATATAGGGATATCCCTAATGGTATATAATGTATTGAAAATCTTCTGTAATATTTTTAAATATATGTAATTTTTCTGAGACCACACACTCTGATAGTAGATGAATCCACGGACCAATGTGCCCAGAAGAGAATTTTAAATTTTTTTAATTGTATGTTCTTTAAAAGTACGCTAATGTTTTTGTAACTTTTGTACAATTGCTCGGATCAAACATCTAAGGGCACCTTTTAATTCATAATACATGGATTCACATCGAAAGGACTTCACTTTGGTCGGAATGGGCCAAATAGAAAAAGTTATTTTTTGGACTTTTCAAAAAATAATAAAATAACATTAAAAAGTTGTTTGATTTCATTCCTCATCCGTTGAGTGGTGTACATCGATGATGTGGTGTAGTGGTGATCCACTTTGATGAGTCTAATTAATGGCTTGTTTACTCTCACTGTAATGATGCTTTCATGATTCATAACAACATGACGTAGTAGTGTAACAGAAACATTGCAATGTGTTTTCCATTTATTTTGGATGACATGTTGGTGGAATAATGAATTAAATAGCACGGATTCTAAGATGAACCACTGATGAACATCCACTCCAATTATGAATGAAAAATTTAGAAGAAGACCCAACATCTTTGATGCACCTTGATGAATGGAGTTGGATGTGACGAAAGACCGTGACAATTTGAATCCTCGAGGACATAACACTACGGAATGAACCTCAAAGACGTGAGGTTTACTTTATTTAATGTATTTCCTTATTATTTTCAAGAAATGCGGATTGAGGATCAACCCATGCACAGGATGATCTGGGAATCATGTGTTTATGCATGAGGGTGGGTTTTATTTTGAGAGTCATTATCAGAGAATTTTTTTACTTATAGTTTGATTAAGACATAATCTCCTAGTGTCCCCATGATAATAACTTCTTATGCGGATGGTGTGGGCCAACATGCACAAGACCCTAGCCCTCTACCTGTGTGATCTTTAATAATGGTTTTCTAGAATCAATTGCATGAAGGATTTGCGACCTTCGTGGGGAAGAGGGAGCTACCTGAAGACCATAGGTGTAGATAGATAGAAAAATTTACAACTGGAGCAATTCTAGTTTCCCACCTATGGGACCACCAATAGTAGATCTCAGTTGCGGTGGCCCATAGTGATAGTCAGCTGGGTCCTGCTATGGGGGGATGTGATAGTTGGATGACACGGCACCATGAAAACATCACGTTGGGGGGTGGCATGTGTTCTGAACACATGAGTGGTTGGAGAGTTGCGATCACCCGACCACATAAGGAGGAGCCCCGCGAGTCCATAAGGTAGACGGGAGGCTATAAGCGGTCGGATGTCGCATTCCAGGAGTGCCCCACCATCCACCCACAAGGATGGTCTATGGGTAGGAAGGTCGGGTCCCTATCTAGTGGAATGCGCCTCCATCCATTGGGTCGGGCCGGTCCCCTAGCCCAGCGGCCGAGCTAGACAAGACTGGGTCATCAGTTTACTAGGTGGGATGGACCGTCGGCCATACCCATTCAGGAAAAACGAATCCCTTTGGGCCTAGCCTACAGGCCATGACAGACCGGACTGACCCATATCCGAACTGTGTTATGTCGATTCATTATGAACTAAACAGGGGTATGTGGGACCATAGGGCTGGGGTGGTCTGGTCGATCCAACCGGGTTGGATCAGACACAGATGCAACGAGTCAATGTTTAGTAAAATGTTTATAACATTGAAAGAGTACATCCAATTGAGGAGCCATTTACAGTGTTGGGACCCCCTCGACATTAAAGATCTTTTGTCATGACCTAGTGTGGAATTCATGTACATTTATATTCAAGTAAGTTATTGAGTAGTGGTTCTCCCAGGCGCACTACTTATGTAACCCCACGGTTGGCTGTGACCTGAAGACTACTGAAATTTGACTCTGTGATACTCGTCTTTAGCCTAGTGGTAAGCACATATGTGTGACTTTGTAGGTCCATGGTAATAATAACATATGTGTGACTTTATATGCCCACAGTACATTAAGATAAGGAGTATCCCAGTTGGGGATGATTAGTAGGAAGCACTTATATGGGACTTTTTTGGCCCATGGTACATGATGAGGAGAAATACCTAAGATGTTTGAGGTTAGTGGGATACACTACTTTGTGACTTTTCAACCCTACTATACTCAATAGATGATTATTTCTCCATCATCCACGGTGTTTGATTATGTGACTAATGATTCATCAATCAATACCCTAAATGTATACATGGTGTGATTTTTATTGTGCTTAATTCAATATATTGAGGAATTGTTGTGAGGTATTTACAATTTGTCTTAGGGTCCCTAGTGAGTAATTTGTTTCTGAACCCTGCAGGATGGTTTCTCACATGTTTTGTGTATGGTGATGAAGATAAATGTTTTGAAATAGACTTTGGTAGACTAGGACCCAGAGAGGGTCTGGGAGACCAAACATACGGAGGCTACGATAGTATAAATGGTGTCCTAGGACCAAGAGAGTCCTTGTAGGTTTGAGTAGAAAGGATTTTCTACTTTAGATTCTTGTAGCTACCCTACACCCACGATCATGTGGGGTTTTCCACCGATTTCCATCAATGAATCCTTTTTATACATTATTATTTCGTGATATTTTGATGGGATTTTATAACATCCCACTTATATTAGTTTTACTTGTACTCAAATTTGTTTTAGTGATACTTGTTTCCATTTCAGTTTGTGGGACTTTGATGGGGATTTCTGTGCGTAAAGGCACTCAGTTAAATTCCTCCCACATGCAGGTTGATGTCTTCATCAATATTCTATAGCCCTTGGCCATTGAGGGGTGGGAATGGTTAGTCACAGTATATTCCCTAGGGGACATGACGTGACAAGGTAAGTCTACCAATAAGATATAGTCCAATAATTTAGTTGACGATAATGAATAACCTATTCCTAAATCTCATATATAAAATATTGAAATATTATAAGCAATTTACCATAATAATGTTTATTAATATATGATATGTATTTCTCATACATTTCATTATGGGATTAATCAATAGTCGAAACTACATGGAATATATTTAACCATTTAATGTTTCAGATGTGGAAATTTTGGGAATTAGGAAGATTGATTTCCTATGTGGAAATATCATTAAGACAATAATGAGGATAGTATGATTATTGGTTATTATTCTAATGAGAAATATATTGTAAATGAAATTTGAAGGATATATGATGTTCTTCGAGTATGTCATATAGTAAACCAAAGAATATTGAGTTCGTGAAACCATAAAACATGATTCATATTTTAGAAAAGAAGAATATGATGGATCATGAGTAATTTTTTATAAATAAAGTTGATTGATTGAGGTGTATATGTTTCAGAATTCAATGATTATGTTATAAAAATGGTAAAATAAATATTTATTTTTAGTGTATGTGTTTCATTAAGAAATGGAAGTGATAGGATGAATAGTTTGGAGGACACAAAAAGTGATATAAGGGAAATGTGATATTATTAGAGATCACATGATTGAGGGAAAGATATCACTTAATATGTCCCTTTCGTAAATATATGGATGCTTGGATAAAAATATGTTGGATCTAAATAAGTAATTTTCATGATGCTAGTTTCTTGAGAACTAATCATGGAGTTATTGAGAGTAGGGTTATGCTACCACGGATGATGTAGACATCTTTTTGATACTTATGTAATATATCGAATATGTTCTGGAATACAGAAAAATGCATGATCTCGATAAGGATATCTAATAATTCATGTTATTAACATGTTTTAATTGAATACATAATTAAGGTATTCACATGTTTCAAATGTGATAACCATGAAATTCTTTATGGGATATGGGAAATAAATATTAAACTGATTGGGTAAACTTCATTATAAAGTAGTCGATTGTTAATTTTTTGAAGGATTCTATGATAATGCAATTGTTGGTAATATAAGTTATACTACATTTTATGTTTGATAGATTAATGTATTATCTCTCTAAAGGTGGACATATGCATATTTGATTAAATGTTTTAAATTTTTTGTTAATATGGATGTAATGAAAAATCATTTTATCGTATGACTTGATAACACTTCAAGAATAAAAAATTCAATTTAATTTCTTTAAATAAACTATGAAGTGGAAATTATTTAGGGAACAACCAATGGTGAGACTATATTGAAATCAAGTAAGTACTTATTATTATGAAAAATTACATAGTATTATGAAAATGATATTGAAACAACAAATTTATGTTAGTTCCTTCTTATCCAATGAATTATATGTTCCCACAAATCATCACATATTTATGGATTTCTATTTTTTAAATTCTTCAAACATTTTTCTTTATCACTATCCATCAGAAAATGATGGTTAAATTTTACATCCGTATCCATCTTCTCACCTCCCACCTATGTTCTCCAATGTAAAAACTCAGTGAAGAGTTACATTGGGTAATTATTATGTTTTCTAACATTCTTTTTCAAAATGAGGTTTTACTATTCCTTTTTACGATTTTGGTTTCTATGAATGAATCTTTTAATTTTCAAATCTATTATAACCACATTTAATTTCTATGGAGAAATTCATTTTAAGAGGGTATAAGGTAACTACACAAGATTTAATGATATTTTTTCTTTTTAATTCAACAAATGTCTTGTGTCGTAAACTACACCATGATAAACATATTCTATAAGAAACACAATATTTTCATTCAATATGCACAAAGCTATGCTTGTCTTCTGTTACACACAATCGCATGATAACTTAATATAAATTATTTCATGCAACAGTGAGTATAAATTTTTTTAATATACAAAATAAATTTGTTTGGATATTGTTATATGAAACACTAAAAGAATATTTCACCAAACACAATAATATCATTGGTTATTTTACAAGCTAGAATAACCTTCCTTCGTAGATTGTGTTGTATGCAATATTGAGTCTCGTTGAATAACGATATATTGTTAATATGTTATTATAGAATGGGATATAAACTACCTATTATTAATAGTATTAAATAATTTTTTATTTTTTTATTCCATTAAAATTAATCTTATTTAATTTATATACATGATATAAGAACAAATTTAAATTATTGGATTAAAGAATTATTTTTAAAAAAATGTAGTTTTGCAGCCTTTCAATGGTGCACCTATTTTGAATATATTTTTTAACACATTAATATATTTTATTTGAAAAAATAAACTTATTATTTGTATTAGGGATATCAAAATTTACTTTGGTCAAATTTTTGGTATTTTTCTGGTAAATTTCATATTTTAATGAATAGTGAGAAATTATGCATTTAAATTCAAAAATGTCTTTTCATATGATTTATTTATATAGTATGATTATAATTTTAATTGATTTTAAAGTGTAATTTGATTATTTATTTTACCATATAATACAATTTTTTTTCATTTTATGTAATTTTAAATTTAAATCTGATATAAACATAGTTTATTCTATTGAACGTTTTTACTTCTTAAAAACCCGCCTTTTGGTTTGGACAATAGGATTTAAATTTAAAATAATTTCTAAAAAATTATGTATTTTGAATTTAGAAAAATGGATTCCATATTTGAAATCATAATTCAAATATTATTTAAATACCTTTTATTTTTGTATATAATGAATAGTATCTCCAGTAATTATATTTATTTACCATGGTTAATGGGTAAATATGGTAAATAAGGGTTAAAAAACTATTATAATAATTTAAAACTACCCTAAAATGTGTACTGATAATATTTAATGTTATATATTCAACCATATAAGTCCATGGGTGGATTCTATAACCCCATGGAGTCACGTGGTTGTGACAATGACCATCGATAATTTTTTATTAAATGTAAATAGAAATATAACATAAACAAGTATCTTTTACTAATCAATTTTTAATATATGGTAATATAAAATATTTCTTTGACAATAAATATTCATTATAAATATAAATTTTTTTACTACATTATGTTATTTTATTTATAATTTTTAAACATTTAAGAAATTTTATTATTTATGACACGGTGATGATGAAATGATTAGCTTATTAATGAAATATTCAAATAAATGATAATATAAATATACAAATAAATGTAATTTGATCATTTTATTCAATACAAGAATTTTTTGGATTATATTTACATTTTAAGGATGAGTTAATTCAATTGGATTTAAGTAATTATGTTTTTATTACTTTAACAATAATCAATTACTAAATAGTTTAAAAATTGACACAAATATGTTTTTAAAAGAATATGTATTTTATTATGTGATATAATAGTCCTAAGAATTTTAGATTATGAAATATTACTTACATAATGTTTAAAATGTCATTATAGACCATATTTTATTTTTACTGCCATTTTATTGTAACAATAGAACCCATATATGTAGGAAATACAAGAAGACGTTATAAGAGTTAATGTTTGTAACTAAGTGTTAAAGCTAAAATGCAAGGTTAATTTTTTAACCATAACTTATATAAATTTATTTTTATAGAATTTAGACCCTCCATTTTTATATATTATAAATTAATGTGATTTGGACCATTATAAAAATAAAATCTATTTTTAATGAATTAGTAATTACATAATTCCCTAAAGTGAACATCACCTCTTCTAAAAAGGACCTTCTCCTTCTATTTTATACAGATATCCAAAACACTTTTTCTTGGAAAAACCCTACATAAAACAACTCACAACATCTGTCCATTCCACCTAGAGTCCATACTTTGGACATAAATATATACTAGGAAGACATCTTGAGAAAATAAAAAAGAGATACTCAAAAAAGATGTAATTGTTTTATCACCTCATTAAAACTTATTTTATTCTTCTACATCACATTCTCAGGTATTTTTTAAAAAATTTAATAAATCCTGTATTTTATATATGATTAGGGGTTATTTGAATTTTTGGAACAACCTTATGCATCATTTTATTCATCCTATAAATAACTATATCACCCTGTGTGAGAGCATATCGGGTATCGTCTCCATGTCATGGTGTAATTTGTAATTCTACAATAGCTAATTAGGATTGGTATAATTATGAGTATAAGGGATGTAAATAATGAATATTAAGTGAAAATTATTCTTTATAATTAATATACCATCCAATTCCATACCATTTAACAATTATTTGAAGGATATCATCGCTAGTCTGTACGTACGACTTACTGCCTCTACAATGTGATGAGATACATTCTCCATGTTAAACATTCAATAATGATTATAATGTATATATAATAAATAACCATGGAATATATGAAAAAAAATACTCTAATGGATTTAGTTATATATATATATATATCATTTACTTTCTTATATTAAATTCATCAAGGAAAAAGAAACAACGTTCATGAGTATGTTCGACCTACAGTCTCAATGAACATTGTATTCAATTTCATTTATTTATCTATTATATATATATATATAATGACTGTTTGTGATATATAAAGAATTTTTTAAATTATGGAAGTATTTAAATCATCATCATTGAAATAATATCAACAATAACAATTAAAACACATACAATAAATAAAAAAATATTAACACCCAAAACATTAATTTATCATGGAATTGATAAATAAACATGTAATATAATGTCATAAGTGAATAAAATATGATATCATAAATATTTTTATGGTCCTTTTGCTAGTTGATACTATTTTTAAAACAACTATAGTGGCGTTTCAGATATATATGGATAAAATCGGACCCTTGTTAAGGGATAATATTGAAATCTCATTTTTATCTGAGATTGTTAATACGAATATATTTACTGGGGGTGTATTTATCATCATTTTCATCATTTTCTAAAAATGTATTCATAAAATCTTTATTATAATAATTTGTATGTTTGAAGTCATCTTTACCCATTTTTATATTTATACAAGGTTTGGAAGGCGTCAATCTTTCATTTACCATGTGAGGTACATTTTGACTTTTTTGGAAAAAGTACGAGGATTATATTTTTTAACTTATATGACATGAATGGATTTTTTTACAGTTTTATAAACCTTATATCCAATAATATTACAATATAATATTTTATTTATATTTTAAACTAAATTATTTTCTTCTAAATTTGATTATAATTTTGATAAAAGAAAACATTTTTAAGGAAGAATGTATATTTTCCTCAAGAATATAGTTCAAGTGTTTTATCAAATTTATATTCCATCTAAGACGACTCTCATTAAATATGGTTATGTTTTTTATCAATATTATTATTATTATTTTATTAATTTATTTATGGGATTATTTTTATGAAATCCATTTATTTTACATGGATTATGTTATGACGGTATAATGTTTAAGAAACCCATTTTATTCATTGGGTTATGTTATGAGGAATGATTTGTGTATTTATAGAACATGTAAGAAAGACTTCATTATGAGATCTGTGGGTCTTATATCTCTCTCCAATGCATTGTGTAAAAATTTATATCTCGTGAGATATACATTAATGTAAAATTAAATAAATCTAGTTTAGTAGTCTAGAATGATATGTAAATCAGGTGCAGCAATACATGGTTCAAACTGCAAATAAACCCAGTATTGTAAGGAAATTTTTCCACTATAATGGTCAGGGAATCTATTCCTTTGATATTATGTAGATCATATTATGTGTGTATTGGTTTTCGGTAATTCCGTGTATTATTCCAATACTATTCTATCTTTTTTTATGTTCATATATGATCTATCCCTTACATACTACCAGAATTTATTTCATGAATCATGGATTGGATGTTTAATCATTATGATCATGTTTTTACTTTCTAATGTTAGAATATTGTTTTTATGTTTTACATTTTTCCCTTAATGAGCAATTAATCTCACCCATTTTATGTTTTATTTTCCCCATGTTATAAATAATGGTTTAGTTATGAAAACAGAAGGGGGATATTTTTATGGGAGATGTTGAAGATGTTTCTCCTAATTATTATATTTGGCTCTATGTTTCCAACGACTCTATACTAATACAGTTCTTTAGAGTTTATTTTTATAATTCATTAACTATTCTACAAATTAAATTCAATTTTTATGTATGTCAAGAATTATTCTTTATAGACACCATATTTGAAAGTGATATTTATAGATCAGTATATGGCTAGGATATTGAGATGCACCAATATTTTAGTTCAATGTAGTTGTCATGTTTATGGCAAAAATGAACTAGTTATACCTATACATTAGTGCAGGACTACTTAGGATTGTGAGGTTTTGTCATGAGGCTATGGTTTGGACTATATATATTCTGTACCTCACACCCATGAGGTGCAGAGCGTCGGACTGTGTATGTTGAGTTGTATGATCGTACAATTGTGTACTCTTTTATATGATCTATTCAGTATAGGTACAATTCATAGTTTAATATATTCCCATATGTTGAAAATATTTAAGCATGTTATATGGTTTTCTAAACTGTAATGGCCTTGGATACTCAGTTATAGAAGACCAATGGAATGTGTGCACTAGAGAACGAAGTGTCCCTTTATATTATTGGTTGTCACCTCATATATAATATTTTCCCCCAATATGAAGGACTTTTATTTCATACTTGGGATGTAAATGATAGTTTATTATTGATTACACATTTTTTTTATCACTAAGGATGATTTTCATATCAGTAGGTGGTTATTTCTATTCATAGGGATGACTGGGATGCTAGGTGAACTGAACTAAGGAATAGGATTGTGGTATGGGTGTGATGTTATCCCATATCACTAGTTAGTATTAGGATAATGATGGATTATCTCATGTAGAATTTCTTCTATTGGTTTATCATTTAATTGATTTTTTCACAAATAGATTTTTTCATTTACCTCCTCAGAGATAGTTTGAGTTCTCCATTGATCTACATCCAAGAGATAAAATTGTATCCATTCCCCAATAAATGATGGATATTATAGAGTAGTACGATATCTTGAGGTAGCTAGATGATTTTTAAGTAAAATGTTTTATATGACTCAATAATTCTCTATGTAGTTCATCTGATTATTAATTCAAAAAACATGAACGGTACAATAATGATATGTGTGGATTATCAAAAATTGAACCTATGGATATTCATGAATATGTTTCATTTCCCAAATATAGATGATATTTTTTATAGGTTCTGAAAATCTCCGATGTTCTCAAAAACTGATTGAAGTTCCAGATATCATTAGGTGAATGTGTGGACTTGATACATACCTCATTCTTAATTTTGTAGCATGTTTGGTCTATATATATAGGGTTATAACATTATTTTTCATTATTTCTCTAAGTATGTTTATGGATTTTATGAACCTTGTATTCCATTCTTATCTAGATTCATTTATGGTGGAATTTATGGAGGGTATAATAGTGAATTCTTACAATGGACATGACAATGCCAAACATCTTGAGGCCATTTTAGAACACTAAGTGAGAGAAAATTATATGAAAATATCCTAAGGATTAACTTACAGATAGATAATATGTACTTCCTATGACATATAATCTTAGATAAATTAGTATTAATAGAACTAAATAATATGAGAGATATAGTTTACTAGGATAATCCTAAAAATACCATTGATATACAGAGTTTATTGGGGCTATCTGGATATTACATGAATTCCATATAAAACTATTCGTGATTAGAAACTCCCTTGATTAGATTAACTAATAATGGTGTGAAATTTTCTATTTAAATACTTATGAGATCACATTTTGAGTGATTAAAGGGAGGATGACTCCGAAAATAGTCAGGATTCTTCCAGAGTTTGGATAGACCTACACTGTGTTTTGTAACTTTTTACGTATTGTTCTAGGAGTACGTCTAATGTTGGGAGATAGAGTCATTTTATATAGGTATCGTCAGCTAGGGCCACATGAGATGAATTACCAAAATTATGATCCTATGTTAAATGATATTGTTCTTTCTTTATGTGGTTTGAGACATTATTTACTGGGAAACTTGATTATGGTGTACACATACAAAAAAAATAATTAGGTATATATATATACAATGATACATGACTCTGAGGTAGTGAAGGTGGATTGATGACCTTCTATATTTTGACATCGATCATGCATATATATTAAGGGAAATGTAGTGGACAATACACTGAGTAAGGAGAACTCAAATTCATGCTGTTTAGGGGGGCTGTAGTAAGTGGTACATTAGGGATTCGTTTTCTATAATGCTCATGCATGTATAAAATAGTCATAAAAATTCTCTTTTAAATCCTTAAATGTGACCTCTATTCATTTGGATAGAGTTATGATAATGTAATAACCAAATTATGAGGTCCTAGTCAAACGAGAGAGTGTGTTAGGTAAAGATGAAGCACCTAGTTGGACTGTGGACAAAGAAGAGATCCTGTATATGCATGGTCAAGTGTGTGTTCTATTAGACATACGAGAGGATATGATTTAAAATTTTATACCATTTTTTGATAATTTAATCCCAACATTACATAGATGAATCATGATTTACATTGCCAGTATTGGTAGCCAGTTATGAACCACCATGTAGTTATTTATTAACTAGATGTTCCTCCTGTTATCATGTGAAGGTGTAGCATCAGTAATCCAACATAAATTTATATTAATTAACCATTCATGGGTGGAAATTTTATTATTACATGATGTATTACATGAATTGGTTTACATATTCACCTAAATGATGATTTTTTTTTGGGTATTTGTGAAGGGAAAGTGAAGTTAACTAATTTCCTACCTACTGGGAAGGTCATATCAAAAGATGATCATGAGAGGTTCTATATCCATGAGACGATGAATCTTCATTGGGTGTCTCATAATATAATTTTAGATAAATAGGCATGGTTTATGTCAATTTTCTACAATATTTGGAAGAGGGTGTTGGGTTCACAGGAGATTCTCGTCACAACATACAACCGTCAGACTGGTGTTCAGTCAAAATGTATGATATATGTGCTTAAGGATGTGATGGGAACATACCTCCTAGATTTAAAGGCCTCTTGGGAGAGGTATATTCCCTTTTTTAGTTCACCTAAAATAATAGTTCTCATATGATAATACAAATGGATCCTTATTGGGATTTTTAAAGTATGCCAGTTTGATCACCCTTGTGCAGGTTAAATGATGGTGATGAATCTTTAATAATCTTTTCTCCCACATATAATACATTTGGAAAGGTCTAGTTGACCAGGAAGTGGATGGTTACTATGTAGTCATGATGTAAATCTTACATTGATCTCCGTCGATGACCGCAAAAGTTTCTAATTCAGTATCAGGTCCTTTTACATATCTCATCGACATTGGAACAGAAATGGATTATGAATCATTGTAAGCATTCTAAATGATATGGATGGTAATTTGATATTTTGGACAAAGTCGGTTCAATAGCCTATCGATTGTACATACCTCAAGGGTATCATGAAATGAATGATGTCTTCCATGTTCTTTTGTGGGACCATTATCACATAGACTCATCTCCTAGTCTAAAACCGAATGATTTGGAGTAACATGTATATTTTTCCATTGAGTATAATCTTATTAAAATAATTTATATGAGAATGAAGGTTAATAGATTCTAGTAAGTTCCAATAATATTGGTGTTATGGAATCTATGCGGTTTACTGGAAAGTACTTGGGAGAAGGAGGTCGATATAGATTCATAGTGGCCATAGTTATTATCAACTGATTCGTGACTCCCCTTGAAAGGTTAATTCAGGTACATGTTACTTTAAGGGGAAATATTGTAAGATATTATATTTTCCTAAAAGGAATACATTTTTTTCATCTTAAATGATTTCTTGTTTCCTAATGTGATTGCCCAATGAGAACATGGGTGTCATCGGGGATGTATTAAGATTTTCTAGAGCCCCACTTTTTGTAAAAACAAGATATGATTCATGGTTAGGAAAAACAATGTTGAATAGGCCACATGGTAAACCAAACAGGGTGAGGCCTAGACGAAGGGATGAAGGAGATTGGGTGTTTTGAGGAATCCTTATGGAAGGGGGGACATGACCATTCTAGGGCCTATAAAGATTTTTAAATTGGGAAATACATGGTTTTCACCTAGTTTGGAAACCTTTTTTGTTTTCCATGTGAGGTTCACTCATTAGACAATGAATGGAACCCAGTTATTACATGGTTCGTCTAACTGTAAATCCAAACTATATGGCCTAGTAATTTTATATGAAATAAAAATTTTCACTTAAAAATATTAAAACATAAATATTTTTCATATTTTCATCTATTGGACATCCTTGATCATTGTGAGAACTCTTTAAATCCAAATTCATTGCATTGGATCTTTCATTCCCATACAAACTTGGATTAGAATTCCATTATTCTTGTTGGATTCATGACAGTGAGTTATTCATTTATCTTGTGAATTCATTAGTAGACTTCATATTGATAGAGTCATTTAGTTACAAGATAATATTCTCTATTTTCAGGTCTATCATACATTCTTCATTTTCTTCTCATCTATATTGAATTAGATGAAAATACTACATGATTACTTTTCTACATGTATGAAGAATATGGTCTATACCAATCCATAATTATTTTGTGTTTTATATGACTTTTTTAGTTATTTTTCATGACAATCTTGTAGTGGTGCACATAAAATTATTTAAATGCTTGAAATAAATTAAATTTAACCCCTTTAGGTTTCCCCTAAGTACCATTTAGTTTGATGGAGGGTTTTCCCCTATCATGGCCACCCATTAGGTGTGTCTTTTTATGCATCCTTAATTAATACCACCCATGGGGAGGGTGAGTTCTATCCAAGACAATGATATACCTTGAAATATTAAAATGAACTTAATTGTGATATTAGTAGATAATTTTCCTCCTTTCCCTTGATTTCAGATGGTTTTAATGATTTAGTTAAATATTTTTATTTTTTAAAATTTTATTAAATGAGTTGTATAAACTGATGGAATGTAATTTATTGTGAAAAGATTAATGAATTGTTGACATTAATTATAAAGGTTGGGTATTCCTTCGTAGATATACCTAGAATACTAGTTCCATTAAATTCTGTTGATGTTTATCCCATGGATCTTTAATGCGACAGTGGACTCAATGGATGTTATTTCTCCTTGGGTATATCATTGTGTTTGGAGAATTTAAATATATGATCATCAACCAACAATTCACTTTTTAGATCGGTTATGGGGGAACAAAATTTCTATTTACATTTTTCATAACATCTTATTTATATATAATGTCCTACAATTTACCCGCCTTAAAATATTTCATTTTCCTTTTAGAATTATCTTCATGAAAAATAGAATTATCATTTCCAATACGGTTTTTAGAAAGGTTTTGAAAACGATTGATGTTTATTCTTCCATAATAATTCACATAACAATAATTAATAGTTAAATGAGCACAATGTCACTATCAATAATTATTTTTTAAATAACTCCATTATCCTTCTTGCCCAATGCATTTTTACCTTATTTTCCTTCTATGGGTAGTAGTGTATTAATAAATCATTATCCTTTAGTAGATCAGACAATCAAATTTTCATGATGTTTATTTTAATCTATTAGAATATGTGTTACAAACCCTTGGGATCTATATATATTACACATATGTTACCCTATAGAAAGTGCATCCATATCGTTAGAGGATATATTATGGCTACTAAATCAAGAACATGATTTTGATTGTTCTATTAAACAGTTTATATAATCCTTGATGAATACATGATAACACTATAATTATTTATTACGACACAACCTATTATTTTCTTCAATACATTAGTATATATCACAAATTAAACAATTATATATGACAATGGAATGATTATAGAAAACACTAATATCCTATTCATTTCTCCAAAATAATTTTCGTATTCCTTCTAAAAAATAAACATAATGACTATATGAGTATGCATGGTTGACAAGACACTTAATCAAGAAATTTATGATCTAATTATTATTAGTATCCTGGAAACTAATGAAATTATTTACCAGTATTATGTTATCTTGTATAGGACTTCTAAGGTCGACATTTTTCTTTACAGGATCAATGATGATTGCATCCTTGGGGACAATATGGCCAATAAAATAATATTTTAGGAACTAGAATTCACACTTGATAAATTTACCATATAACTTGTTTATTACAATAGTCTCAATAATAATCCACAAGTGGTTATCATAGTCCTCCTAGATCTTGGAGTACACTAATATTTCATCAATAAATACCATAGAAAAACTATCAAGGTATTTCATGAATACCTAGTTCACTTGATCTATAAAAATAGTGGGCGAGTTAGTCAATGAAAATGGTATTATTGTAAAATCATAATGATTATACCCTGGATTAGATTCTTTCATCAGGATATCATCCTTCTTTAATCACAATTTCTGATATGTATAATGAATTTCAATCTTTTAGACATATTTGTATCTGTGATGTTGGTTGAATAATTCATCAATGTGAGGTATAAGATACATGTTTTTTATAGTAAGAGAATTTATTTACCTAAAATAAATTAAATTCCTCATAGATCAATATTTATTATTAATTAAAATAATAGTGTATTCAGAAAGTGAAACACTGAGGAATATAAATCCCTTACCACTCAAATTATCTTGTTTCTTCATTAAATCCATTAAATCCATAATTTCCATTCTATATGGATACTTTTATATAGTTCTTGCATCATGGATTTTATCAATATATAACTCAACGTTCCACTCTATTTGATATCCAGGTATTTCCTTTGAAAATGAATCAATATATCACTATAGAATGGGCGTATACTCAATTTTGAGGTTACAGTTTTCATCATTAGGTTGTTCCTACACTTATTCTCTAAGAATATCATTTATATGAGCAAATAAAGGTGGATAAATACATGAATAAAATGATATTTTCTCCCCTCAAAAGATAATTAATTCCATATATCCAGCACTTATAACATTTTCATTCTCTTTACATTGAATATTTTGTATTATATTTTACAAATGCTTCTAAACCAAGGATTATATAAAATTATGCCATTTTTATGATAATAAAATAAGCAGATAGAACATATTTATGTTTCATGATAAGAACTACATGAAAAATCGTTTCTACCATGAGGTTTCAACATTTCCTTTTAACTGAAAACTCCACTGTTAGGTTGATTGAAAAATGTCTTATTTCAATAGTTAATTATAAATATCTATATAGCTTCCACAACCTACGATCCACTAAACACATTTCACAAGCTAGTTCATCACATGACATCAAGCATGCCTCCCAAAACACTAGAGGTAGCCGACTAGGTGTGAGGGTCTACTAGGTCATGTTGGGAGAATATACCATCTTTATCTGAGTAAGACACATCCTATCAAAAAATAAAAATAACATTATGAAACAACCAATAACATGCATATCCAAACATCAACTAAAATGGGATCAACAATAATAAATGTTAATTATTTCTTCCCACAATATAGAGTTATGTGATAAAAACCCTAAATTAATGATAAATATAGAAATAAACAAACGGTCCTAACTCTTTGTCAAGAACCTCATCCATGTACCTCCCGATCTTGAATTAGCCGCCAACCATGGGCCCCTTACCCTTTTCCTGACATGAAAGTATGAAATATTCAAGGGTTCCCATTAGAGGACCAAGAAGGGTGTGTGTATGACTTAGTAGGCCAACACATATAGTGTCTAAAAAATATGTGGTTCATAATATACTGGATGAACATAATAAATAATGATAATTAACATAGAATTATAAATTTAGTCATTATTTATAGAGTTTACCTTATGTTAAGCCTTTATAGAATATAGATTCAATGCTTAGAGATACTATGTGGTCAGTTCACATTTTTCATATGTTCATTGGATTATGCATGTTCAACAATTACAAGGAATACATGAATAAATCAAGTCATATCTCACTACGGAATCCCAATTAAATATCCCCATTATCTAGACCTAGAAGCCTCATTCTGGGTGGAAAAAACTATTAGGGGAAATAAAACCTTGTTGAAATGGTGTTATAAATGTCGGAGAAATGATGTCGATTTTTTTAAACTGAGTAGAAAATTATTTTCAAGAGATTTTTTAATTAGAGTTTTAGTAAAATTGACACAAAAAACGGCTGAAGAATGAACTTTTGGCCAGGTTTTTGTAAAAAATCAATACCAAAAATGAAAACAATATATGAATTGGATTTTACAAACACCAATGAGAAAATTAACAAAAACAGATTTTTTCGATTAGTTTTCCCATAAACCAATGTGAAATATATTTTCTCAGACTCTTCGGCAGCAGTTTTTTAATATTCGATGCCAAAAAAACATTTAAAAAACATCAGGATTGGGTAATAGTAATTTCTTTGGTTCCAAGGAACCCTCCCACTTGAGATGAATCCCTCCCAAATCACTATAAATTCAAATTCAACAAGGATGTCTCCAACGACATTATTGTTTATTTTCTTCGATTCACATGAACTGTGGTCTTTTATTTACCTCTTCATCAATTACTTCGTCATCTTTACATTGTTTTCATCTAAAAAAAATTCATAACCAAACCGTGGCTTGATTTTTTTTTTTCATATTTAATGTTCATTTTCTATAATCAAATTCGTATAGATATTGTAGGTAGTGTTTATTCATTCAATGATTTCATGGGATGATGGTCAGATGAAGGGTCATGAAAATTTTTATCTTAAAATTTTTTATGTTTTTTTAATTTTGAAGATATTTTATTTATACTCAAAAACCTATTTTTGGTCCAAACAGTGTTTCAATTTAATTTTTTTTTCATATATAATGTTAATTTATTCAATAAATTTCATATATATGTTGTGTGTAGTTTTTATTCTTGCAATGTTCTATTTCTCAAATATGAATCAATAAAATATTTTTTTTGTGAAAGTCATGATTTTGGAATATTCAGTGTTGTCACATATATTATATATTATGACATATAATAATACTATTCTACTTGATTTACCTCATGAAATTATTCCAATATTTTATACCCTATGACTGAAAACCACATTATTTCATGAAATAACATAATGTCAGGTGGAGTGACTTGTGGCATTTTTTATAATATAATCCTAATAAAATGAACGCATATTGAACAATAAAATGGAATGAATTGTTATGACACATCATATGTTTAGACACATCTAACTATTAGAGTATTACATCATCTAGATCAGCTGTTATGTGAGGGTATTAATGATATTTTAAATATATTTGAGGTGTAGTGCTGAGATGTGAGAATTCCTTATCCATTATGGCCAGTGAGTTTTTTTGTAACATCCCACACTCGTAAGTAACACCTATGTAAAATGAACTAAAGCATTAATGTAATCTTCTATAGTTTTGACACACTCAACACTGAACTAATGTAACAACTGTTTAAAATGAACTTATAAATGTTATATGATTAAAAATTTTAATTTATAATATCAATATAACACATGTATATAATATGAAGATAAAATGTATACTATTTTTAATTGTGATTCTTATCTGATGCTTTCTATCTGATTATCAATAGTTTTTATTAAATATGTATCTTTTTAGATTCTATCTGTTTATATATTTATATAAATGTCAATATGTTTTAATATAATCAACAATTTTATTGTGATATCATGTATTTAATGAATTGTATTTTGATATACTAATGATGAACGCCTTGTGAATATGAAATATAATTAATTAATTATTGGTATTTTCTAAATAAAATCATCAAAAAATAAATTTTATTTTCTTCTATGTATGATGTGTTTGAATATGAGAACGTTAAACTTCATAGAAATCAATGATTGTCTAATTTTTTATGGTTTTAGAATTAATTATAATCATAAGATCTGGGATGGTGAAAGTATTAAAAATTCAATAGATAAAGTTGATGAAAATATTCATAATGTGACAGAGGATCGTATTGATGATTTAAATCATGAATTTTGTGCTAAAACCATTTAAAAAATAGAATGTCAAGAATTATTTTATATAGATTATAAGAAACCATTATTCCCTAGTTGTAGTAGACATGTATTTTTATCACCTATTTTGAGATTGGTTAACTTGAATTCATGTAATGGTAGGATTGATAAAAGTTTCTATAACTTACTTTCACTTTTCAATGATCTGATTCCAAAAGGAAATAGATTTCATGTTTCCAATTATGAGGTGAGACAAATATTGTTCCAAATGGTACTGGGGTACCAAATGATATGTTATTACTGAAATGATTATTTTTTAGTAAGGAATATAAATTTTTATAAATTTGTCTTACATGTAGAACATCACACTATTTGATGGATGTAAAAGACAATTCAGATACATTCTCAGATACTGATATATAACATCTTTTAAATCAAATTATTTCTTTTAATGATCCCCCATAAAATTTGGATAAATTATCTCTGATTTATTTTCAGGTACCTAAAATAAATATCTTGCTAATGAAATTTGGTAAAATATAATAATTTCTCATTTGAAGTGCCTATTTTCTAATTCATTTGATGGAAAATTGTTTATATTAAATTTATATGAATGTATCACTAATGTAAAATTACATCACCCTACTGACTCATCACAATGGAAGATATTTGTAATCAATTTCCTGATTTTGGAATTGAAGTGTGAAATATCAGAATTTGAGTGTTTACAGATGAACCGAATCCATATCCTTGCTTAAGTAGACAATACAATTCATGGATATTTTCTTTGGTAGTTGATAACATATCCCCATATATATGTATGATAGAAAAATATTTTATAAAAAATATGATGATTTCAGCACCAAAAAATCCATGAAAAGATATTGATGTCTATATTTCAACATTTATTATAGATTTGAAGCTTCTATAGGAGGGTGGAGTAAATGTTTCTGATGCATAGAAGAGAGATAATTTTCTTTGGCATGTTATGATAATGTTCATTGTAAATTTATTTCTTGCATATAGAGACATATATGTATATAGTGTTAATGAAAATAAAGCATGTCCAATTTTTGAAAAATGGATGTTATATTATCAATTGTAGATTAGAATACATACAATGTACAAGGGACATCAAATATTCACTAGTTCCTAAAACGTTATTTATGTCGGTTATTTTCATTTTTTATGTCAGTTTTTAGTGGACGTTAATAATGATGACATTATAAATAACGATTTATTACATTGATTATTTATAAACCAACATAACAAATATAACATCCTAGTGTTTATCATGTAGGTTAATAAATAACTGATGTGAAAAAACTAGGGGGGGTTATCATGTCAGTTATATAGTAACTGACGTGATAAACCTGTGCGAGGGACGTTAATCACATCGGTTATTTAATAACTGACATGATAAACCCCTGGGAAATGGTTTATCACGTCAGTTATATAATAACCGACATACTAAACTAGTCATGGGGGGTTATCACGTCAGTTAATAAATAAACGAGGTGATAAACCATTCCACATGTTTTTAACACATCGGTTATTCATAAAACTGACGTGATAAACCCTTCTCTATTTCTTTTTCATGTCAGTTATAAAAAAATCGACATGGAATACAAATTTTTTTTAAAAAAACTCGAATGTATTCCTCTGCTATCCCCCAGAAACACCCAGAAAACAAATCAAGAATTTTTACCACAAAAACAGAAGTAGATCAAAAAAAGAACTAAAGAAAAAATTATAAATTACATTGATAACATATAAAACATAACCCCCCGAATAGCCCTCCCACCACCCCCTGAACAAGAACCCCTCACCCCACTTGACAGCCACACCCCTGGATTGCCCCCCGACACCTGGACTACCCCAAACACCTCAAGACACCCCCACCCTCCTGAACAACAACCCCTTACACCCTCACCCCACATGACAGCCCCCTCCACACCCCTGGATTGCCCTCGACCCCCTGGACCACCCCAAACACCCCGGGAAAACCCCCCACCCTCATGTATACCCCCACACACCCTGGATAGCCCTACCACACCCAGCTGGACAGCCCCCACCACATCCCTGGACTGTCCCTCGACCCCCTAGACAGCCCCAAGCACCCCTGTACAACCCCCCACTCTCATGTATACCCTTCAACCCCATGGACAACCCTCCCACACCCCTGAAATAGACCAAAAAGTTACCGAAAACAAACCAGAACCCCCTCACCCAACTAGACTGCCCCCACCACACCCCTAGACACTCCACCCACTCCCCTGGACACCACCACCACCCCATGGACATCCCCCACCCTCCTGTAGACCCCCCACCCCCTAGAAAACACTCCCACATCCCTAGACAGCCTCCCACACCCTTGGAAGAGACCAAAAGGTTACAAAAAACAGACCAGAACCCCCTCAATCCACTAGACAGCCCCCACCACACCCCAGGACTGCCCCCCATCCCCATGGACATCCTGGACCCCCCCCCCCCCACCTCCCCATTGGACAGCCCCCTCTAACCCTAGAAACCCATCTTACCCTACAAGACACCCACACACCCCTAGACACCCCCTGGACAGCCTCCCACTCCCCTCGACAGCCTTTCCACCGTCCTCGAAATGCTCCCACCCCCTGGACTACCCCCCCCCCCCCCACTCTCATGGACACCCAAGACCCCCACCCCACCGGACATCCCTCCCAGACCCCTGGAC
Organism: Viscum album; assembly: GCA_963277665.1. Taxonomy (NCBI): domain Eukaryota; kingdom Viridiplantae; phylum Streptophyta; class Magnoliopsida; order Santalales; family Viscaceae; genus Viscum; species Viscum album. The sequence goes on from OY728147.1 coordinate 1,612,002,526, forward strand.
ACCCCCATCCCATAGAACACCCCCCCACGCCCTTGGAACCCCTCCCCCCAGACTAGAATCAATACCAGAAAAACCATCATAAGTAGACCAAAACAAGAAGTAGATAAAAATTAATAATTCACATATATAACATTAAAAACATACAATGTCAACTTCAAAAAAACTAAATCCAACCTAAACAAGTACCAAATACACAATTACAATGATGATATTCAAAATTACATTTTACATTACAAAAACAATAAATTTCAATCAAAACTGTAAAATAATTTGACCACTCCACATGCATGTGTTTGATTTCTTCAGCGGTATAGAGTTGAGGGTCATTAAAAATATAAAAATGATAAGGATTGTAGTTAACGTGTATAATGAATAAATAAAATTTAAATATTATGGAAAATTTTAAGAGTAAATCTTACCAGGTAAAAATTCACAATTGTCCCAGTTTTTATTATTTCATACACAAATATTAACATATAATATTTGCATTCGTTGACACCTTGTTGTTTGTGAAAATTTTGTTTGAATGAGTATAAATTTAATATATTATTTTTATGTAATAAATCATAAAGTACAAATTATAAATAGTTATTTACCTTCTCATTTACATATTTGATCTTTTCACTCCTTTTCATTGTGTTTTTTCGAATGTAGACACATTCCCTGTTAGAAAATAATATGAATGGGGTAAATTTAAAATTCTTTATAATATATAAAACTATTGAGAAATTGAAATTTACTTTTCAATTATATTCTTAAAACTTTCCCGCACATCATCATGGACATAGCATATCGAATATAGTGTTTTCTCCATTGAGAAAAAACCCCTAACATCCAATGATCACTAATAAAAGGAAATTTAAGTTTAGTGGGTTTTTATGTTAAAAGATAATAAACGCTTTTAGAGAGATGTGTTTCATACCTTTAATAAAAAGGCATCATCCAACATTGTGTGACAATATTCTTTTCATGTCTTTCAGCAATATAATGCCTTCATTTTTCCCCATCCAATGCACATGCTTCAGGGGAAATAAATTGTGTTTCCACTAATCCATATACATCTTTCAGCTCATTCCTCTCAAAAATTTTACAAAGATACCTAATACAAAATAGACATAAGTATACTTTTTTAATAAATATAACGCCGAGAAAAGGTGTTACGACTTACATGGAAAAAAATTTCACCACGTTGATGCCCAAATTATCTCTAGTAACAAGTTCCATGATATCAGTTATCATAATCCCCACACTTATTGCATGTCCACAAACATGAGCTTCCATTGGAAACTCATAATTACCCGCCAACAAATTTGAATATGTTGACAATATTTCAAGACTACTAGAATTTGAATCTGATGTCATAGACATTTTCCTTTTTTTTGTCTATATAGTATTTCTTTACCTTTGATGTATATCTGTAAATATAAATAGAAAAATATATTATTTTTCAAATGATAAAGTAACTTTAATAAAATAAAATAAAATAATATATATAATATTCATACCTCTATGGTAATGAGTCGAAGAAGTCCGGATGGGAAAATTAAAAAATGGTTGATACTATGTCAAACTGTCGTCACCTCATCCGTAGGTAATGGTACTCAGGATGATCTATCTATAATATCTGGTACAATGACCCTCTAATTATTTACCTTTAATTGTTGATGATGAACTTTATCTCTTATACAATATACCAACCCATATGAAACTATATGATGTTGAGGATCATCAACATACAACTCGCAATAAGTAAGAAGCTACAACGGGGGAGTAGGATACAAAATGGGTTCTGCAATCTGCGGTTGGGGAGTGGGAGGTATAGGCAGAGGTGAAGGATAAATAATGGGGTCTGTAGGGGGAGGTGGAGGAGTGGGAGCTATAGTATGAAATTGTCTATGCATGTCTGCAAACATAGACTATACTGATGCTCTAATATTTTCCACCACCGTCTCATTAATATTATGAACTTCAGCCTCCAAGGATTCTATTTGTTTTATAAACCACCTCAATCATAGAAGTTAAAGAACGTGGAAACACTTTTCTTGCTGATACACCTGTCGGATATCGTCTTACACAACCATGATTTCTGGGATTTCCCCATGCTACAGTTAAAATATCATGTGTCCTAGTAGCTATAAATTCCCCCTGTGAACTCTGCTCCTCAAGAGAGTACTATATTAATTAATTAAACATTTCTGCAATGATTGAAATTATATGAAGAAAATAGTTAACTTAAATAAATAATATAAATATCTTAAAATTTTCTCATCTACGATTCTCGATTCTTCTAAAAGATATTGCCCTTTTTTCTCATCTGATCTCTCTTCAATTTTTCATGTCTAGATGGAGGGGATGGAGGGGCCACCTCTCCAGAGCTAAAAGACTCATCTTTTAGTTGTTGAAATTTTTCTGCCATCATTTGTTCTTCCAAAAATGCATACCCTCCCTGAGTAAACATTGTGGGTAAACATTTTTAGATTGGATCTCTTGATGAGATTTCCTTGTTTGTATAAAATTGAGTGTAATAAATCATTAAAAAACATTAATCAGATCATTTATATAAGAATCATTATAAAAGTTAACATTTCCCTTATCAAAAATGACTCTTTTTTTCTTCATTCAATAAACTATCTCCATGTGTTTTCTTCTATAAAAGGATATATAACACAAGGATTATCATGACTCCTATGGCTATAAATGAAATAAGACGAGGGGGTTGATTTGAAATCCCTCCATATCCTGGTATACAACGATAATCATTTCTTCTTGAATCCATCCAGTTTTAGGAATAACAAATTTCATCTGATAAAGAAGAGGTTAAACATATTATATATACTAGAAATATTTAAAGAATAGTCATACAATAGCAATTGATCTTACCAAAATCATCTCCCACAACTAAGCGATTATCTCTTTATCCACACTTCTCCTGTCATCATACAGAATGCTTACTTTGCTCTTAGCCTGATTTGATACAAAACTCTTAAAATAATTTGCATTTGGACCTCTAGGGAATATCATCATCATCAAACTCAATGTGTATCTTATGATCCTTCGTACGGGCAAGTTCTAATTTTGGTAAACGTGGGCACCCACATTTACCAACCCTTGAACTATTTGTTGTAATAGGATCACATGAGGAAGATTGGTGAACATCAAGAGAAGCATGTGAATGTTCCTCCCTATAGGTATGGCCAATATGATCATCTCCAGAATCATGTGGTTGATCATCTGAATGATCTATCATTATCCTTCAAATAAAAAAAACATTATATCACAAATATTAAAATTAAAATATTTTACTAATACTGTAATAAAGAAAATAGAAAAGTGTACTAAGTTAGGTAATAGTAAACATTTTTAATATGTTAATCATATTAAACAATGGTAATGAAGGTAAAGATGGTCAATATGGTAAACATGGTAAACATGGTAAACATGGTAAACATTTTAAAGTAATTGTCACTGATCCAAAATAAGAGATAAATTATTCATGTAATGGTAGAAATTATAAAGTAAAGTAAACAAACTTAAAACAAACAAAAACTTATACTTATTTCTTATTAATAGATGTTTTAATAATGAAAACAATAAATGTAAACAAGAAATAAACATATGTTACCTGTAATTGTAGGAATGTACAGAAGGATTTTTTTCCCAAATTCCATCTTCGTGATCCTTACTTATGGCACAAACCATGTCTTCAACATGCTCATCATTGTGTTCTATTAATCATTCCATGGAAGTAGGGATCTCACATAAATCAGCATCTTCATCAAGTTCATCTTCACCAACATATTGTTTTTTCCATTGTAAAAAAACATCCCACTACATATCTGATTGATCTACTACATTGATTTTTTTTTCCATATGTTTCCATTATAAAAGAATTAGTTGTGTCTTCCAAACTATTCAGATTAACAAGTGTCACTCCAAATTCATCGTTTCTGACAATATTTTTACCGATAAACCAGTTACATTTTAAAAAATAACATTAAATTTAAATTAATCAACCTCCCATATGTCTTCAATCACTTCATAATATGCACTTTTTGTAGAAATTGGGTTTCTATCCTTAGTACTCGAAAAATGAATTTACTATAGAAACACGAATTCACAACTATTTTGAACTGCACTTCTGTTGTCTTGAGCATTCGTATGAAATTTATATCCATTAATGTCAGAACCGGACCATGATATCACATTTAAACATGGACCACCCACTATCCATTTTAATTTCTCTGATACATTTGATCTACCAAGAAAGGTTTTTTGAAACATTGAAAAAACAGTTTTGTTGCGCTCATTCAAAATCCACATTTCTTTATTCTTAGGATGGTATTGTTTCAACTCATTAATATGGAATGTGATATACGGTCAAGCATCAGCTATGTTATTCAATATGTATGATTCTAACTTCTTCATCTGTTTAGATGACAGTGATTTGACATTCAAGCCATGAATCCACTTTCACTCATTATTAACTCATTCATGGCGAGATAGAGTCAAACCTATGTGTTGTGCCGTAGCCAAGTAGCTCGTACAAAATAATTCTACCTCCTCAAAAATATACTTTTCAATAATTGAGACTTCAGGTCGATATGGATTTTTAACATACCCCTTTAATATTGTTATATACCTTTAAAAAGGATATATCCAATGAAGATATATAGGTACACAAAGCGTTATTTCTCGAACTAGATGAATCATTAAATGCACCATTATATCAAAAAATGTTGAAGGAAAATACAATTCCAATTGAAAACGTATAAAAATTGCATTCATTTCCAAAATTTTAAAATCATTCACATCAATCTCCTTGTTAAAAATTGAACTGAAAAAATAACACAACTTCATTATAGTAATTCTGACATGGATGGGAAATATTCCACACAATTCAACTGGTAGAATTTGTTACATAATTACGGGAAAATCAACTGATTTCATTCCTATCAACTTCAAGTCCTTCAATGAGAAAAAAAAATTTTCATTTGAAAAATATCCTTGAGGCACTTTGATATCATGAAGACACTGAAATAAGCTAATTTTCTCCCTCTTAAATAATTTATGACAAGCCGGGGAAGAAGTGTTTGTCTTCCATTAGGAGTGGGAGATAACTCCAAATGTATTCCCATTGATAGTAAGTCTAATGATGCATTCAAAACATCTTTTGTCTTTCCTTTAATATTTAACAATGTTCCAGTCAAACAATCATAGATACTTTTCTCCATGTGCATGACATCAATATTATGTTTAATTCATCATACCTCCAATATGGTAGCTCAAAAAATATTGACCTTTTCTTCAAAATATGTTTATCATTACCATATTTCTGTGTCTTTCCTAATGTCACATCAAGGTTTTTCACCCCCTCAAAATACAGATCAGGGGATAAAGGTTTTGGAGCAGTATCAAATTCTTGTGATACATTGAACGACTTTCTTACTCTTTTATAAGGGTGATCCAAAGGCAAAAACATTTGATGACCCATGTAAACTATTTTCCTCCCATGATGCAATTTAAAATATGACGTCTGTTGTTCACAAATTGGGCATGCATTACGCCCTTTAACACTGTATCCAGAAAAATTCCCATACTTTGGGAAGTCATTTATAGTGAACTAAAGCACTTCATGCAGTTGAAAATATTCCATTTTATAAGAATAATACACCCTAATACCATCATCCCATAACAGTTTTAAATCATCAATCAATGGTGACAAGTAAACATCAATATCATTGTCGGGATACATTGGAACAGAGATCATTATACTCACCATGAAATATTTGTTCTTCATACAAACATCAGGAGAGAGGTTGTAAATTACTAATGAAACATACCGTGAACTATGTGTGCTTCTGAGGGTTTAGTGTGGATTCATTCCATCTGTTCACAACTCTAGTATGAAATTTATAATTTCATTTCCTAATTTAGAATACTGCACATCAATTTTCATCCATTGTGGACAGTCAATTGGATGAGGTATTTTTCCACCACATTCATGGTCCTCAGCATGACAACATAACCTTTTTGCATCATGTGAATTAGAAAATAAACATTTTAAACGATGAATTATAGGAAGATACCAAAATGCCATTGAAGGGATCTCTATAATCTCAACATCAACTTGTGATTTTTCATTCACCTTATATCGTGATGTCCCACATTTATGAAACTCTGACATAAATTAATTTTCCTTCATATATATAATGCAGTCATTTGGATATGCATGTATTTTCTCGTATCCCAATCCCATCAGGCCTAATATTTTCTTGGCCTTATAATGTGAATCTGGATGATCATTATCTTTTGGAAGAATGTATTTCATCAATTGTAGCAGTTCTGTTAAACTTTGGTAACTCAATCCATGTTTCACCTTTAGGTTAATCAATCATAACACCGCCAACAATACTGTAAAATCTGCACAACAAGGTTATAATTGTTTTTCAGCATCACCATATAGACGCACAAATGTCGGGTCTATCTCAAGTTGTTCTACTACAATATCGTGAATCATTTCTTCAATTCCATCGGAGTTACCATCATCCAAATCATCATCATCAGTGACATTCTGTCCAGTTTCACCATGCCAAATCCAAGGGTTGTAAATCAGATTAAAACCATGACCAATCAGATGATATTTTATCTCTCTACTTTTCAACTTCATCATATTAAAAAATCTCAGGCATGGACAGAAAAAAATGACACTACTTAGAACATTTCGTTTAGAAAATTCAAAAAAGGCATCAAAACCTTCCTCATATTCATTTCTCATTTGATGTGTTGTAATCCATCTTTGACTCATTATTGACTATAACAAATATCAAAAATATATAGATTTTTATGATATGAAAAATATATGTTTATATAAAAAAAATCATAACTTGAATGTAAAACAATTTTGAAATTTAAAAAAAATCTATGCATATTTAAAAATATATGCTTGAATGTTATTTTAAAAAAATATAGATAGATATAACAGCTTAAAATTCCATTGAATCAAGTAAAACCATGGGGCCTACAATGGTTGATAGAAAATTGGAGAAAATGGACTAAACCTAAGAATCAAATCAATTTTAAAATTAAAATTCAGATCGTGAAAATCACAATGTAAAGCCAATAATCACGGCACAATCTTCTTGTCATAATCTCATAAACCACGATGAAGTAGTCAATCACAACTGACACTTATCCCCCACCCTCTTGGACAACCCCGGACACCACCACCCCCTTCTACAGCCCCCACCCCCGGGACACCACCTCCACCCCCTTGGACACCCCATGGACACCACCACACCCTTGGATAGCCCCCCACCCCTCCTGGACACCCCTACCCATGGAAAACCCCCACCCCTCTAGAAATTACCCCCACACTTCATGGAACCCCCCCCCCCAACCCCCACCCCCTTGGACACCCCCCTAGACTGCACCCACCCCTCTAGACAGCACCCCCCATGCCTCCTGGACAGCACCCCCACCCACACCCCCTTGGAAACCCCCTAGACACCCCCATCCCTCTGGACATCCCCCCCACCTAGATATCCCCACCCCTCTAGACGCCACCCCCCTCCTCGACACCACCCCCACCCCCTACCCCCTTGGACACCCCCCGGGACACCCCCCGGACTACCCCCACAAACCCTCCAGACATGCCCCAATCCCCTTGGATAGCCCCCCCCCCCCACCACCACCACCCACCCACCCCCTTGGACACCCCCTGGACACCTCAACCCTCTCGACAGCCCCCACCCCCTGGACATCCCCCACCCCTCTAGACAGTACCCCCACCCCTCATAGACACCACCCCCACCGCTACCCCCTTGGAAACCCCCATGGACACCCCCAACCATCTGGAATCCCCCCCACCCCACTAGATAGCACACCCTGCCCCTCCTGGAAACCTCTCCCACCCCCGACCCCCATGGACACCCCCAACCCTCTGGACAGCCCCCACCCCCTCGGACAACCCCCCAAACCCTCTGGATAGGCCCCGCCCCCTTGGACACCCACTCACCCACCCCCTTGGACAACACCCCCACCCCCTTCGACACCCACACCCCCTTGGACCCCCCCACTGCTGACCTTCCCCCCGCCCTTACCCTCTATGGACACCCTGGATAGCCCCCAACCCCAGGACAGCCACCAACCCTCTAGAAACCAACCCCATCCCCATGGACACCCCATGGACACTGTCACACCCTTGGACAGCCACCAACCCTCTTGGACACCCCCACCCCCTGGACATCCCCCTAGTCCTCTATACAGCACCCCCAGCCCTCTTAGACACCACCCCTACCTCCTACCCCCTTGGACACCCCTGGGACAACCCCCACCCCTCAAGACAGCACCCCGACCCCGCCTGGACAGCCCCCCCACCCCTTACCCCCTTCGACACCCCCCTGGACAACCAAAACCCTCTGGAAAGCTCCCACCCCACCGGAAAACCCCCCAAACCCTCTGGACAGGCCCCACCCCCTTGGACAGCCCCCCCCCCCCCCACCCCCTTCGACACGCCTACCCCCTTAAACACCCCCCCCCCTCAGACACCCCTAGACACCCCCCACCTCCATGGACACCCTGGACAGTCTCAAACCCCAAGGACAACCACCAACCCTCCTGACAACCCCCCAGAACTATGGGATTTTAACCTAAAGCTACTTGTTTTGGCATATCTACTGATTTTAACCTGAAGCTACTAGTTTTGGTATCGTGACATTATTAAAAATGATAACCATGAATTGTATCTTCTACTATTATAAAATACTCTATTGTTAAATGAATCAGATATTAATAGCATATGAAGACTTATAATAGTCCAAAAAAATAAGTGACGTAAATAGATTATGGAAAAACAAAAAGTGATAGCCAAAATAGAAACAACCAAGGATTCAAAAAAAACATTCCACAATGAAAATATATATATATAATTATAAAATAAATCACACTAGTACACAGAATTGGTGTATCGCATTGCTTTACATATAAATTGCATTAATATAGGTGAATGAGATCATTAGTGGTCAATGAAAACAAAAATTACCATCAATGTCGGGCATTCGCGAAACAAAAACAAACTAAATAGAAGTAGGTGAGGATTACTTGAATATTTAGAGTCAATATAATAGATATGGGGATAACAAATAAGTTGATGATCGAAAAACATGGTAAGAGGGTTCGAAATCGAATAATCATACCTAGATTAAACAAAAAAATCTCAAAACGTAAATATAGACTATCTGAGAAAATAAAACGAACAAAATAAAGTCGTGGGAGGCTTACCTAAGTGTTGCGAGTCTAGATGATAGATCCAAGGAGAGTAAATACGATAAATGTTTATGTAAAAATGAGTTTAATGAAACGATATCAATGAGTCGATTAGGGTTTTTCGTGCGAGAGAGACGAGTCACCGGACTGTCGATCGAAAAATCGTAATTGAAAATCCACGGGGCGTGTTAATTTTTTAAATGTTTTATAACATCTATTATTTAATAACTGATATTATAAACTATTTTTATTACATTTAAAATTTCAGTTATTATATTAACTATTGGTCGGAGTGGACACTCAAGAGGGGGGGGGTGAATTGAGTTCCAATTAAAATTTCTGCTAAAAACAATTTCTATAAAAATCCCCCAATTTCAAAAACAAATTAAACTATAGTGAATTTATACAGATTATAAAGGTTCAATTAGTTTCTCAAAGATTTATTAATTCTCAGTTAACTTAATCTTTTGATTAAATTAACTTTTGAAACTATCTTACTGGTTTATAATAAATATAAACACTTGCATGTTTAACTATCAAAGTAGCTTTGAAACTAAATTATATTTCAAAGAAATAGCAGTGGAATATGAAATAAATGTATATAGTATGGATATAGATTTTAACTAAAACCACAAGAGTTAACCAAGAGGTTCAGTCTCAAGCCGAGACTTAGTCCTCTCAAAATTTATATAAAGTGAACCACACCATGGATCTGGGTTAACAACTGTGATGACACTGTTCAGGTCAAGAGACCTCTACCACAGTTATACGTGGGATAACAAAAAAAAGCTCAAAGCTGTCCAGGTCACACTCGACCTCTACCACTATCCACAGTGAGAAATAAAGGATGTAAAGATTGTGAGTGAGGATTTACAAATCCTCCAATTAAGGTTCAGGATACAGTGTGTGTGTAATAATTAACAGGCTACACACACTGCTCGTAATGCAAATACTAAATCACTTAGAGCAAGATATAGAGTTTAGAATGGATCTGGTGATTGCAGTGCAGCTCTGGACTCCGTTGGATTTGATCAGAAATGGTTTTGAGTCCATCTCTGGTATTTTACTGAAAAACAAAGTATCGTTTCTTCTTTTAGTGCTTCCAGGTTCAGCTTGGTTATCGGCTCAGAATGTGAAGTGTTCTGTGTAGTTCTTCTTTAGCATAGATTTCTCGATGTATGCTCTGTGTTCTGGAGTCTGGTAGTAGTAGTCTAGTGAGTGCATGTTCTCCAGTTGTTCTTGGCACGTTTTGAGCTTGATCGCAAGTGTGTTATGTGTGCCCTATCTCTTCAAGTCTATTTTCTCACTCACTTTCACTGATACATACACGATGTCTTTTATGCCCTTTTTTTCTTTCTGCTGAGAAGAAGGAATGACTATGCTTTTCGATCGTACTTGGTACGGTTTCCTAAAATGGAAACATGAATCATTTAATTACATTAAATGCATCATAAGTAAAAAATGTAGCCATTAGTCTAATAAACAAATAGTGTCGAGGATATAGGATTTGACTTCGCAGTTCATTATAGGTAGTCGTTTGATTGTAGACGTGTACGGTTGACTCGGTGTAAGATCTTCCATCGGTAGCTCTTCAAACTCTTATTGGTGTCTCTTATAGGTAGCTCTTATTGGTATCTCTTATTTGTAGCTCTTATCGGTAGCTCTTATCGGTAGATCGATGAACTTAGTTCCATCAGTTGCTCTTGGCTGTCGGTAGATCTATGAATCGGTAGCTCTGTGCATCGGTAGCTCTGGCTATCGGTAGCTCTGTGCATCGATAGCTCTGTGCATCGGTAGCTCTGGCTATCGATAGCTCTGTGCATCGGTAGCTCTGTGCATCGGTAGCTTTGGCTATCGGTGGCTCTGTGCATCAGTAGCTCTGGCTATCGGTAGCTCTGTGCAATAGTAGCTCTGTGCATCGGTAGCTCTGTCTATTATGCATATTGGTAGCTCTCTTCAGGTCAGTGATACATACACTTGACTGTCTTATGAAAAACACATCTAATTCACTTATAATCATTTCAAAACATATATAAACATGGATAATCGAGATTAACATAAATCCTAAATTATTTTAACATTATTATTAACTTGATCATCGATTTGAAAGAATTAAAGTGTAGATCAACTGTAATTGTGAATATCATAATATATGAAAACATAATTGGGATTATTAAGACATATGAATACAAGATTGGGATTATCAAAAAAGGTGAGGTCAACAATCTCCCCCTTTTTGATAATCACAACTTATGATATGGCCATTTTAAGATAGTATAACATTAATATTCAATTTTCTCAAAGAAAACTGTATCAGAGGAAAGAGGAAATAATAATAGAAAGATATAGATCAAAAATTATCATAGGTAGAATTAAATACAATGGTATCAGAGATAAGGTTTGAATGAATTGGTTCCAAAGTAGGAAATGTAAGAAATGGTATCAAAGGCTCCGCCTTTGATCATATTTCTCCCCTTTTATATTTCTCCTGTTATATGGCTCCTTTTATATTTCTCCTTTTATATTTCTCCACTTTTGTGATAATCAAAAAGTGGGAAAGAAAACATAGAAAACTGATAAACTGAGATAGTGGAAAGAAAGGCATTTGTATGATATCAGACAAAAAATTAAATAAACAGAATAGAAAAAAAAAACAGAATGATTCCAATCAAACATCCTTGCCACTTTATCAATCCACATATTCAATGTGAGATTTTCCCTTGGGATCAGAAGTGAATTTAGGTGTGGAGGATACTGGGGAGGACTTTGGAATTCCAGAAATGAGCAGAGGAGGCTGAGAAACTGATACAGTGTCGGGCCTGTATTGGGAAGTCCTTTGAGTGATCATAGTTGTGAGACTTCTTATGGATTGAGCAGGAGTCAGCTGAACTGGAGATGCAGTAGAGGCAGAGGCAGGAAAAGCAAGAGGTTCAATGACCGGTCTGGCATCCACATGCAGGAAGGGCAGAAAGTGGTTTCTAAAATCCATTATAATGCTTCCTCCTCTCTCCATGGCAAACACACAATCATCTCTATTTTCAATGAATTTATCCAAAGCAGGAGTAATCTCCCTGAGCTTACTAACCTGCTCTCTGAAGGCCTGAGTCACTAGAGGTAACTTTAGATTCTCAAGCAGAAGTTTGAAATTGTTAGTCAGTTGTTGCTTGGTATAAACCTTTTCAAAATATGTATCCACCTTATTCTTGATTCCTTCTTGAGAAGAATAGGCCTCTCTCATGTAGTCCTGGACGATTCTCATTATTTATCTGGTTGAATCCCTAGTAGACAGCACAACTCGACTTAAATATGATGAGTCCACAGAGCCACTGGTTGAAATAAAATCAAGATCCTCCTTCATCAGAGCACGATATTGATTCAGATCAATTACAGGTTTTGGAAGTAGAGGACCAAGAGAGAAGGATACAATTTCTTTGAAGCTTGTGGTCAACCCACTAATCAAATATTTCATTTGAGAGTCCTGATTTTTGACATGATCCTTCACAGATGTTTTGAAAGCTTCAAACACCAAGACCAGCTGACTTACAACACTCTTCACATAGGCTAAATCCTTATCAGATTAGGATTTTTAACTCATGAAAGAGTCTAAGGAAACAACAGATATCCGTAGAGCTTCAAGATCTTCTTCTAGCCTAGATGTTTGAGTGTGGAAATCCTTGACTTCTTCCATTATCTCACCCACAAAAGATGACAGATTTCAACAAAGAGAAAGCTCAAAATACCTTTCTAGAAACTTCATTTCTTCACCAAAACAGTGCTTCATCTCAGCAATAGAGGCACTGAAGGATTCCATCAGCTCATTCTTTAGGGATTTGATGTCAAACATTGTAACAAAATCAGTTGGAGAAACTGCAGTAGATACTCTTTCAGAAGCTAACTGACTACAGAGTCATCCATGACTGATTGAATCGAGGATACCAAAAAAGATTCCATTGTCTTTACTTCTTCTACAAAACTGACTTTGAGATTTTCTTTCAGCATATCTAAATCATTTACATGGACCACATCAGCAGGTAATAACTCAGGATTGATGTCATAGCTGATCTTTGGTCTATTCAAAGATACTTCATTATCCAAATCACGATAATCCAAACCGAGGACTATAAAACCTGGGTCTTCTACCAAGTCTTCATACTCGATAGTCACTATAACATTTCTAAACATGGTGTGATGCTCCCCCTCAATGGGTGCATTCTCATATATAGAAAATACATTCTGTTCTGGTCTTTCTTCATCAGAATATTCCACAACAACTTCTATCACTGGAGGAGCAGGATGATTTTCTGGAATAGGTACAGCTTCTCCTCTTTCTCTTTCTTCATCCATAGAAGGTACAACTGAGCTTCCAATAACTGGACTCAAACTTAATTCAGTAGAATCAGATAATTCAGAGACATTATTTTCTTCCTCTACATGCTCAGAGACCAACTGGTCTTCCTCATTAGCAGGTGTCTCCACTTCTGCTAGCACTTTCTATTCTAAAGACATAATTTCAGCAACAGGTCTTGGAGGCAAGTTAGGATCTCCTCCCTCATCCATAGGAGTTTCTTCCTATTCTTCTTCTTCTTCTGACTCATCAATGTACTCAGGTTCCTCTTCATTAGGTCCTAGACCTGGATCTCTTTTATCCTTTGGCCTTTAAGGATAATCCACAGGATTAAATATATCATATACCTTTTTGTCATCATTGACCCATTCTCCTCTCCACGGATTCCAATTAATCTTCATATATTTTCAAACTGTAGTAGTGATACAAATGTTGTTCTTCACTACAACTGTCTCATCTTGAGACTCAGCTATCCCTTTCACTTTGATCATTACAGAAATCAGCATAGCAAAGAATAGGGCGTTAGACTTTGATTTCGGCCTTGTCAGATCTTCCATTTGATTCATCACCAATCTGCACAAATTGACTTTGACATCATGTCTCAAAAGATGTAGGGGATAGATATCCTGATATCTAAAATTAGCAAAGTCTCCTCTCCTTGGTATCAACACATGTTGAACAAACTTGAACAGTAATATGTTCTCTCCATCCATTTCTGCAGCAACCACTTGCCTTGGAGTTCCATCACCAGTCAGTTCTTTCAACGCGGTCTCATGATCAAAAATGTCACTAGTAGGTGGAATATCTCTTGATACATATCCAGACACACCTTCATGAGGAACTTTTAAGCAATCAGCCCATTCTACTGATGAAAATGATACCACTTTACCATTTACAAACGAAGATACTCGATTCTCATTCTCTATCTTCTTGAAGCTTACGAACTCGTAATACTGTTTCACCAACTTTGGGTAGTAGGGACCGTTGTTATTTGAAACGAAGTCTACCCATCTCTGAGCTTCCAGAACATCGAGCACCAACGACTTGCTGGGAAACAACCAGTCTACACACAGCTCTTTTTCGATCACAATAGCTCTATTTTGCAGATGAGTATTTTCTGGTCTCCTTCCTGACCTAGTTCTAACAGCACTACTCGCTTCTGGCTCGGACTTCTAACTTTTTGCTTTACGCTCAACACAGTCTTCTCGGATGAGAGAAATTTTGGTTTTTCCATCTCTTGTTTGAGGGATCTCAGGTTGCATAGGGTTCGGGTTCTATGGTTCAAAGGTAAAATGTTTTGGGTTCAGTGGAGTGAGAAGCGGCTTAGAGTTAGTTTTATCATTTAGGAATCATAAGTTAAATAAATAAAAATAACATAAAAGAAAATAAGAAAAAAACGGTTCGGATTCTTGACAGTAGACAAAATATTTAAAACAGCGCTTTGTCGGTGATGATTTTTATCGGTGAGTATTTCTTTCGGTGAGGATTTCTATCGGTGAGGATTTCTATCGGTGAGGATTTATATCGGTGATGATTTCTATCGGTGAGGATTTCTATCGGTGAGGATTTCTATCTGTGAGGATTTTTATCGGTGAGGATTTCTATTGGTGAAGATTAAACATCCCCAGCTCGTGCCTAATGTAACATAACCTATCCACAATTAAGGGTTTTGTGAAAATGTCAGCCAATTGATGGTCAGTACCGATAAATTCAAGAGAAATATCTCCTTTTTGATAATGATCTCTCAGAAAATGATGCCTTACATCAATGTGTTTAGTTCTTGAGTGAGATACATGATTATTTGAGATGTTTATTGCACTAGTGTTGTCACAGTTAATCGAAACATTCTTAAAATCATATCCACAGTCCAAGAGAGTGTGTTTCATCCACAGAATGTGTGCACAGCAACTACCAGCAGCTATATACTCTGCTTCGGCAGTGGATAGAGCTACAGAATTTTTTTTTACTACACCAAGATACTAAGGATTTTCCTAATAAATGACATGTTCCTGAAGTGATTTTTCTGTCTAATTTGCAACCAGCAATGTCAGCATCTGAATAAGTCATTAACTCAAAAGATTGTCCTTTTGGATAAAATAAACCAAGGTTAACAGTATGTTTGAGATACTTGAAAATTCTTTTAACAGCAAGAAAATGGGATTCTTTCGGGTCAGCTTGAAATCATACACACATACATACACTGAACATAATATCTGGTCGTCTAGCAGTAAGATAGTGTATACTTCCAATCATATCCCTATAATTGGTTTGATCCACTGGTTTCCTAGTTTCATCTGTATCCAATTTACAGATTGTACTCATATGAGTTTCACTCTCCTTAATACTATCCAAAACAAAACGTTTTAAAAGATCCTTTGTATATTTACTTTGATTCAAAATAATACCATTTTCATTTTGAAATAATTGAAATCCAAGAAAGTATTTGAGTTCTCCCATTAAACTCATTTCAAATTCATTTTGCATACTTTTTGAAAAATCTATACATAAAGAATGTTTAGAAGATCCAAAAATAATATCATCAACATATATTTGTACAACTAAAACATCTTTAGAAATTATTTTAATAAAAAGAGTTGGATCAGAAATCTCTTTAGTAAAACCTTTTGAAATAAGAATGTTGATGAGTCTATCATACCAAGCTCTTGGAGCTTGTTTTAAGCCATATAAAGCTTTAGAAAGTTTAAAAACTTGATTCGGAAAATGGGGGTTTCCAAATCTAGGATGTTGTTCTAAAAAACATCTTCAATTATAAAACCATTTAGAAATGCACTTTTGACATCAATTTGATATAACTTGAAATTTAGATGTGCAGCATATGCGAGTAAAATCCTAATGGCTTCTAGTCTAGCTACAGGTGCAAAGGTCTCCTCATAGTCTATGCCTTCTTCTTGACTATATCCTTGTGCAACTAGCCTAGCTTTGTTTCTAACTATGTTTCCTGATTCATCAACTTTATTTCTAAAAACCCATTTAGTGCCTATTGTTAGTGTGTCCTTAGGTCTGTCAACTAATTCCAAGACTTTGTTTTTTTTCAAATTGATTTAAATCTTCTTGCATAGCCATTGCCCAGAATTCATCAACGATAGCATCATTAATATTTTTGGGTTCTAACTGGGAGAGAAAAGCATGATGTCCAACCTGATTTCTTAGAGAAGCTCTAGTTTGTGTTCCTCTATGAAGATTACCAACAACAACATCCAAAGAATGATTCTATAGAATTTATTTTGATCTAGTAAATATAGGACTAGACACTTCAGGTGCATCAGTAGGTTTATGTTCAACCGAAACAGATTCTGGAAAAAGTCCAGAATTGGATGTTTTTATAACAGGTTCTTTGGATATATCATTAAGGTACAGAACAGACAAATCATCTTCAAGATTCTCAAGAGAGGTTTTAGGCTCATGTGGATCGGTTTCATCGAATTTGATGTGAACAGATTCTTCCACACATTTGGATTTCTTATTAAACACTCTATAAGATTTACTTGAAGTAGAGTAACCCAGAAAAATTCCTTCATCACTTTTAGAAGAAAACATGTCCAGATTATCCTTTGTGTTAAGAATAAAGAGTTTGCAACCAAAAACTCTGAAGTAATTAACCTTAGGCTTCCTATTGTTCCACAACTCATATGGGGTTCTCTTAAGAGCAGTTCTTATCAAGACTCTATTGATAACATAACAAGCTGTATTTACAGCTTCAGCCCAAAAGTAAATAGGCAGTTCATATTCATTGAGCATGGTTCTAGCTATTTCTTGAAGGGTTCAGTTTCTCCTTTCTACTACACCATTCTGCTGAGGTGTCCTAGGAGCTGAAAAGTTATGAGTATAGCCATTGTGTAAGCAATAAGATTCAAAGTCTTGATTTTCAAACTCACGGCCATGATCACTTCTCAAGGTCTTAATTTTGAGTCCACTAAGATTTTCTACAGAATTGTAGTATTTAACAAAGGAAGAATAAGATTCACTTTTGTGAGCTAAGAAATTTACCCAAGTATATCTAGAGAATTCATCTACTAGAACATAGACATAGTTCTTCCCATTTAAACTAGAAACTCTTGATGGTCCAAACAAATCCATGTGAACCAACTCAAGTGGTTGAGAAGTTGATACTTGTTTCTTTGACTTAAAAGAAACTTTGTGTTGTTTTCCCTTTTGACAGGGATTACACACTTTGTCATTTGGGAATTCTAATTTAGGTAAGTCTCTAACTAATTTTTCCCTACCCAGTTTTCTAATTGAGTGAATGTTGTAGTGTCCTAATCTTCTGTTCCATAGCCAAGATTATTTATGAAAAGCATTCAAACAAGGAATATTTTGTTTAGATAAAGAATTTAAATCAATAGCATAAACATATTCATTCCTTAGAGAAGAAAATACTAAAGCATTTTTGGAGTTAAAAACATCATAGGAATCATTTTCAAACTTTACATTGAAACCATCATCACATAATTGAGATATACTAAGAAAGTTATATTTAAGTCCATCAATGAATAAAACTTTAGAAATTAATACTGAGTCAGTGTTACCAATCTGGCCTAGGCCGATGATTTTTCCTTTAGAGTTGTCACCAAAGGTGACATGACCTCCATCAACCTTTATTATGCTCTTGAAGCAAGAATAATCTCCAGTCATGTGTCTTGAGCACCCACTGTCTAAATACCATACCTTCTTGTGACATCTCTTCAAGCAGGTCTCCTATAAAACAGATTTAAACAGGAAATGACTTTGGTACCCAGATTTTCTTGGGTCTAGATAGGTTAGCAATCAGGGCTTTCGGTACCCAGATTTGTTTTATTGGTTTTATAAAATTAACAGAAGTAACAGATTTTTAAAGATAAACTTTATTTGGTCTATAACCATATGAATATCCGGTTCAAGCATATGAATTTACATAACTGGAACTAGCAATATTTTTTTCAGACTTAGGAATAAATCGGGTTCTGGTGAACTGCCTCTGTCCAGGTTGGTATCCTAAACCAGTAGCATATCTAGGTGCAACATGCTTTCCTAGCATTTGAGTTAGAGCATTCTTTCCATTTGTGAATTTTTCTAAGTCCTTTCTGAGTTGCTCATTTGACAGTTTCAGTTCTGTATTTTCCGTTAATAGTTGAGCATTCTTTTCCTTTTCTATATCAAGATCAGATTTATTATTAACACTTAAAGCATATTGTTTCTTTAAACCTTTGGATTTGTATTTAATCTCATTACAGGTTTCTTCTAACATATCACAGTATTCAAATAGTTCATATTCTGACATGTTTTACGAATCAGAAAAATCTCCAGAATAATATGAATTTAAAACAGGAGTGTCAGATGTTACCTCAGAAGTATTTTTCATGAAAATCATGTTGGTTCGATTCCTTTCAGAGTCCAAAGATTCAGCTTCACTTGTGCTATCTTCCGAAGCACTCCAGGTAGCCTTCATGTCTTTCTTGTACATCTTGTCTTTGTAATAATATTTATTTTTGAATTTTAACTTTGTACAGTCTGCTTTGATATGTCCTTTTCGCTTGCATTTGTAGCAGACAACTTCATCAGTCCTGTCGTCTTTCTTCCAATCCTTTTTCCATTTGCCTTGTTGATCATACTTTCCTTTGTAATTTGTTTTCCTAAAGAATTTATTTTTCCTATAAAACTTCTTGAATCTCCTGGCTATCTGAGCCATTTCTGCATCACTGTCATACTCTGAGTTTTCACTTGTTGAACTCTCATCCTCCATTTGTATTTTTTCCTTCAGCTTACTCTTCAAGGTAGTAGACTTGAAAGCTATATATTTTCTTTTTGGTTCATCATCTTCCTCTTTGGTTTACCTTGAGCTCTTCTTCATACATCATCAATTTTCCAATAAGTTCTTTGACAGGTAGAGCAGAAATGTCACATGATTCTATGATTGAGACATATGTGCCTCTCCATCGGTCTGGTAGACATCTCATGATTCTCATAATTTGTTCCTTTGGTGGAACAACTTTTCCGAGTGAATTCATCGTGTTGACTATCTCATTAAACCTGAGATAAATGTCAAAAATAGGTTCATCAAACTTCATTTTAAAATTATCATACTTAATAGTATAAGTGTTCAATCTCATTTCTTTAACATTATTTGTTCCTTCATGAGAAACAGCCAAGGTATCCCAAATTTCAAAATCAGTTTTGCAAGCATAAATTCTGTTGAATTCTTCATCTCCTAGAGCACAGTACAGAGCATTCATAGCTTTACAATTATTATTTTAAGCAGTCTTTGTAGGTTCATCCAAAGTAGATCTATCAGTAGTGGGAATTTTGTATTCAGATTCAATAGCAGTCCAAATATCAAAACTCATGATTTCTAGATGATTTTTCATTTTATGTTTCCACTGAGCATAGTTATTTCCATTAAAGAAAGGTGGCCGGTTAGTAGCAGCATCCTCAAGTCTATTATCCATTATAAACAAAATTTAATGAGATTAAAAATAAAAGAAATTTTATGATCTTTTAAAATATAACTAAAATCACAGTTGAAAAGCAGAGAGTAAATAACAATTTTTCAAAACACACAAAACTCTGTTACCAAATGTTGGTCGGAGTGGACACTCAAGAGGGGGGAGAATTGAGTTCCAATTAAAATTTCTACTAAAAACAATTTCTATAAAAATCCCCCAATTTCAAAAACAAATTAAACTGTAGTGGATTTATAGAGATTATAAAGGTTCAATTAGTTTCTCAAAGATTGATTAATTCTCAGTTAACTTACTCTTATGATTAAATTAACTTTTGAAACTAACTTACATGTTTATATTAAATATAAACACTTGCAAGTTTAACTATCAAAGTAGCTTTGAAAATAAATTATATTTCAAAGAAATAGCAGTGGAATATGAAATAAATGTATATAGTATAGATATAGATTTTAACTAAAAACACAAGAGTTAACCAAGAGGTTGAGTCTCAAGCCGAGACATAGTACTCTCAAAATTTATATAATGTTATCCACACCCTGGATCAGGGTTAACAATAGTGATGACACTGTTCAGGTCAAGAGACCTCTACCACAGTTATAAGTGGGATAACAAACAACAGCTCAAAGCTATCTAGGTCACACTTGACCTCTACCACTATCCACAGTGGGAAATAAATGATGTAATGATTGTGAGTGAGGATTTACAAATCCTCCCGTTAAGGTTTAGGAGACAGTGTGTGTGTAATAATTAACAGGCTACACACACTACTCGTAATGAAAATACTAAATCACTTAGAGCAAGATATAGAGTTTAGAATGGCTCTGGTGATTGCAGTGTAGCTCTGGACTCCTTTGGATTTGGTCAGAAATGGTTCTGTGTCCTTCTCTGGTATTTGTCTGAAAAATAGAGTATCGTTTCTTCTTTCAGTTCTTCCAGGTTCAGCTTGGTTATCGGCTCAGAAAGTGAGGTGTTCTGTGTAGTTCTTCTTTAGCATAGATTTCTCGATGTATGCTCTGTGTTCTGGAGTCTGGTAGTAGTAGTCTTCCGAGTTCAGGTTCTCCAGTTGTTCTTGGCACGTTTTGAGCTTGATCGCAAGTGTGTTCTGTGTGCCCGATCTCTTCAAGTCTCTTTTCTCACTCACTTTCACTGATACATACATGATGTCTTTTATGCCCTTTTTTTCTTTCTGCTGAGAAGAAAGAATGATTATGCTTTTCGATCGTACTTGGTACGGTTTCCGGAAATGGCAACATGAATCATTTAATAACATTAAATGCATCAAAAGTAAAAAATGTAGTCGTTAGTCTAATAAACAAATATTGTCGAGGATATAGGATTTGACTCCGCAGTTCATTATAGGTAGCCATTTGTTTGTAGACGTGTACGGTTGACTCGGTGTAGGATATTCCATCGGTAGCTCTTCAAACTCTTATCGGTGGCTCTTATCGGTAACTCTTATTGGTAGCTCATATCGGTAGCTCTTATCGGTAGCTCGATGAACTTAGTTCTATCGGTTGCTCTTTGTTGTCGGTAGCTCTATGCATCGGTAGCTCTATGCATCGGCAGCTCTGGCTATCGGTAGCTCAGTGCATCGGTAGCTCTGTGCATCAATAGCTCTGGATATCGGTAGCTCTGTGCATCGGTAGCTCTGTGCATCGGTAGATCTGGCTATCGGTAGCTCTGTGCAGCAGTAGCTCTGGCTATCAGTAGCTCTGTGCATCAGTAGCTCTGTGCATTAGTAGCTCTGTCTATTATGCATATCGGTAGCTCTCTTCAGGTCAGTGATACTTACACTTGACTGTCTTATGAAAAACACATCTAATTCACTTAGAATCATTTCAAAACTTATATAAACATGGATAATCAAGATTAACATAAATCAGAAATTATTTTAACAATATTATTAACTTGATCATCGATTTGAAAGAATTAATGTGTAGATCAACAGTAATTGTGAATATCATAATATATGAAAACGTAATTGGGATTGTTAAGACATATGAATATAAGATTGGGATTATCAAAACAGGTGAGGTCAACAATAACCAACTTTATAAATTTATCAGATATGGGTTTTTTTACGTCGGTTAATTTTTAACCGACGTAAAAAAATATTTGTATTGGTTCTTGACATCAGTTATAGAATAACCGACATAAAAAATACATCCGAAATCACAATTTTTTACGCCTGTTATAATATAACCAACGTAAAAAATTCTCCAGGTAAGTTTGTTACATCGGTTATCAAATAACCGATGTCAAAAAGGCCTCAATTTTTTTTGTCGGTTATTTCATAAACGACATAAAAAATTCGTAGATACCTCGTTTTTTACGTCAGTTATTTGATAACTGACGTAAAAAACACCGAGCTTTGGTTTTTTATGTCGGTTAATTTATAACCAACGTAAAAGACAAACCTGTGTGAATTATAATGTCAGTTATTAAAATAACCGACGTTAAAAATTTTCTCTTCACATTTTGTACATCAGTTATAAAATAACCAACGTAAAAAACGACGTTTCCCAGATTATCAATATGGTTATATATAACCGACGTAAAAAATGGTGACGTTAAAAACCATTTATGCACTAATGATTCCTGTGAATATATCACCCTTATCAAATATTGAAAAAGGACTTTACCAGTATAATGGAATATAATCTTTCCCTATAACCCTTGTTAGTTGAAGAAAATTACAACGTGGTGAATAACATTTATTACAATATTTTGGAAATTTCTTTCTGGTCTTCAAAAAAACATCTACAAGAAATAGTCTATTGTTTTTTAACTACTTCATTGTAGATTTTTTAAGATAAAATGTACCATTGATGATTTTCATGTTGAGAAAAACATAAGAGGAAGTTTGATTGGAACATAACATGACATAATGTGAGAAAAATAGATAGATTTAATTCTAGATTAGACTTGATGGAAATGTAAATTTATATTGAGTTAACTCCCACTATGAATTGAAATTGAACATATTTACCTCCGGGTCACACACATAAAGCATGAGTGGGAATATCAATTTTTTCAGTGCATGTGTTGTATAACATTAATCAATGGTTATTTTCCAAATGTGTCGAATTTCATGTTATTGAAGGATTGAAAATTAATAGGTATGAAATATCATGACTTTTATGTATTGTTGCAACAAATTCTACTGGTCTCACAACCTGAAATATTTCTATCAATAGTATTATAGATTATCATTAGGTTATGTAATTTTTTCAATTCCATTTTTATCAGTGTTATTAATCCAATGCGTTTATGTGAGTTGGTGAAAAAATCATCCCTTCTACTTTTTCAACTAGACATATATTTTAAACCTACATTTTTTTGATATAATGGTCTATCTAGTGATTCATCTGTTGCATGAGAAAAGAATACGGAAGCCTGATTATTTATGTTTGATGTATCATTTTGAATTGTATATGATACTTTTAAAGTGATATATTAAAAATACATTTCAAACGGAGGCCTCTATTGTTAAAAAAATATGTATCAGAACTAGTGACTGAGTTTTGTACTGAATATATGTATGAATCGGTGAATATTGGGCACCCTATATCTCAAAATTTGGTAAATGTTATTTATTGTAATGCTATTAAAGGATTATATGTAAAGTAAATTCTACGTTATGAAGTTATGCAGACAAATTTCAATATTTTAGAACAACATAGATGTTGTTCTATAATATATATCAGCGCATATTGCTAAATTAAAGAGATGATATTGAAAATGAAATGAAATGTAGTTGATGATTGAGAATAAAAATACATTTGTTTCAAGGTTTTAAGAGAAACTGAGAATACATATATCTGCATAAAAAACATTGAAATTGTTGGATAGATGACCATCTCATAATATGATAACACGATCGGGTTTTTATATTAATGGTTTCACATTTTACACAAAATATCTCGATTGACAATAGTACCGTTCGAAATAGTGGTGTGATTGTTATCGCTAAAGCATTTCACTTTTCATGTGAAATAGATAAAAACCTCTTTTCCACTTCATCGGCATGTTTTGGAATTCTTTTTGATATATGGGAAATTAACAAAACAAAATTTCGAATAACAATGATTAAGTGTAATTGGGTTGATAGAAAAAGTGGTTTCCATCATTATGAATGGGGATTTACAAAACATGATTTGAAAAGATTAAATTACAATGAGGGACCATTTATCATGTTGAATCATGAAAAGAAGATATTTTCGGACATTAATCCAAGGAATGATTTCTATTCAATCATTTTGAATGGAAAAAAGATATCATTTGTGTGATGAGAATGATGTTGATGATGTTATTGATTTAAATGAGTCCAATTCATCTATTACGTGATTTCCAGATGATTACAATGACTATAAGTAAGACATGGTACAAGAAGTATGTAATGATCATGACGTAGGAAAATGGTAAAAATATTAATTTTACCCCCTAATTTTTCTAGTAAATATATATATTTTTTCCCTTTTTTGAAACATAAAAATGTGTACCTATTTTTATACTTATTTTTTTATTCTTGTTTCTAAATATTGAGTTTTATAACAATACCATGGTACAAATAATTTCATTAAACATTATTTTTTAAATGTTATATATAGAGAGAGTGGAGTATTTACAATGGATTATTTAATTTTTCATACTGTTAAATATTTATAAATATACATAATTAATCAAATAAAAAATTATTTATAATTTTTTTGTGCAAGAAATTTAACATGTCCTCTATGGAAAATAATTCTCCTATTATTATAGAGAAATCAAGTTCTCATGTTTGAAATCATTATATAACACATTAACCAAACTATTAATACCTTATGGATATAAATGATTAAATATTCATTTTGATCATAATAATAATGAATCAAGACCATATGCAATTCAGTTTATTAGTTATATATCAATGTAGATCCATTGTAAGATTAATATTATATATCATGATTGGATTTATGTGGATAAGAGTGTGAAATATCAGTCTGGGGGGGTCGTGGCGGTAAAATATATTAATTAATTTATTTAATCTCATTTTTTTAATATTAATTATTTTACGTGAAATATTTCATATATTCAATTATATATAACCTTAAATTTTGAATAGATAATAGAAATTAAGATAAGAAATATCTCTTTAGTGGGTGTTCGATAGAGATATTTTAAAACAAAACTAACCAAAAGTTATCCTTTAGGAAATAAAATGTTTGAAAACCCATTACGTAGGCATCAATACAAAGATGCAAATATATGGAATAAATATTTTTACACCCATCATGAAAAAAAATCAGGTAAAATTATAATTTTGTATTGTAAAATATTATATATATATATATCTAATTACTTATTAGTTTAATTTTATGTAACAGGAATCCAAGAGATATCATCAATAGATCCAGTTGAAAAATGTATACCCTAATACAATATCACGTGGAGGGTATCTATATTTGTAACAAAAAATGAATAAAGAAAAATTTAATTAATGAAGATTATTATATAGTTGTTGTTTAGAAGAGTTCTAGTATGGTCCTCCACCACCTCCCACTATCCATGAAAAATGGAAATGAGTGGGAAGAATGATAAATGAAAAGTATCTTATAGAGGATGCCCAACAATTAGCTGATAAAATTGTAATTATTATTTTCATTAATTTTTCTATTTAATAAATTATAATCACTAATATAACATTTTCATATTCCATTTCAGGATGAAAATCAGATAAACAATACATATTGATACTTAACACTAAGGGTAGGATGGATGTCTTATCCACTGCATTAGGAATAGCATAAAACCCCAGCTGTGTTAGAGGATATCATGCTGGAGTTAGTCTTCGGATTATTTTTTGTCAAAGTAAGAAATAAAAAATTAGAAATAGAATCCTTAAAAAGTGAAGATGAAATAGATGAAATAGTCTATGGGTGATAAAATTCAATAAGTCATGATACAAAAAATTTTAGAACACTTTAAATGATAGTCACAATCTGTATAGCCTTCCCATCCTTCCCAGCCTGATTACATAGATCCACCACATCTATCACATCCGGACTACCCTACCTAGCCTGCCCAGCCTATTTAAATTTATCATCCACCAACATCCTAGCCATACTACCCTTCACTCCATGGTGATTTTGATCCTCCACCACCATCCATGCTGGACTACTCAGCCCAACATTGCTACATTGATAATCCACCTCCTCACTCGGACCATGCTGTATCTTGTGAGTTGTATCCTATACATCATCAAATAAATATTGTTTCATAAGGACTCATATATTATTAGGGGACTTTTTACATCACCTTCCAATGCATATAGGTAAACTTAGAGTATCAGTACTATATATTTTTGATCTTAATTCTATACTATAATTTATTATTGTGGAGATTACAGGAGTTTGAGATTGTCAAGGTTATTTTTTAGTTTTTCAAAATGGTCTTATTCATTAAATTTAATATTAGGAAAGAATTTCTTTAATAGTAATTACATATTATTAAAAATTACATATAATATTTTCATACATTTATATTTTAGGGGATTATCTAAAAGAAAAATAAATTACACAATTGAAACAACATGTTATAGAACAATAAACTGTAGATACTTATAATATTTCTTATGGGATAGAATGATTATCCCATGATTATTCTTTCTTGAATAATATCTCTGAGATTCATGTGATTTATGATATATGTATAGCAGATTATCCATTGGGATTACTCAAATAATATATCATGAATATAGTTGAAATTGATCTTCGTATCAAGAATGTATTACAGTTCTTTTGTTTGTCATTAAATTGATGTTTGAATAATTATTTTTTAATAAAAATATGATTTAAATTTAAAAATAATTTTTTTTAATTAGTTATTTACCCATTCTTCTTGTAAAAAATGATTGTATATCCATTTACAGATGTATAGATCATGAATACATTTCCATGGAAGTGAAATCTGTGAAAAATCCTATAATAGATGCATATATATATATATATGGGAGATCATCACATACAGAGATTGATTGATAGTATTTTCCATTTCAAGATAATTAATAATATAAAAATAATTTTAAATTCATGGTCATTATAATTTCATTAATTCATAAATTTTTTTATTTTCTGGGGCATTAGATGTCAGGAATATTTTTCCCAAATCAATTCACAATATATTAGATTTTCCCATTATCAAAGAGTGTTCGTAAGGGTTTTTACACATTATTAGACATGTATTTTTTTTGGTTTTTCATAAGATCTTTATGATTAATTCTCAAGGTTTTAATATGTATTATTAGTCCATGTATATGAAAGTGAAGTTAATGGAAAACATTTTACATGGAACACATATCGATAAAGAATCTAATGGAAATAAATTTTGTGAAAGTAATCTAATTATATTTTATTTTAGATATTATAATAATTTTATGGTATATAAATATTGGTTTTTATTAATGAGTTAATGTTTTAAAACTGTAGTGTCATCATCATCAAGGACATGATGAATGTGGGTGTCATGTTTTATGATTCATGTATGAGATAATCACAAATAGGGTAACTAATAAATTTTATAAGGTTAGTAATAATAATAATTTATATTTTCTATCATAATATTATAATTTTAATCTTATATAATTCAATGATATTGTATATATTTAATGATACAGAGTCTTATACCCAAACTGAACATACCCATATTTAATCTTTGTTTTTGAACTATTTGTAGAGTCTGATTACGATTTGAGGAATTTATAATCTATGGTTCATGAATAATATATTACATTTTTTTATAATAACATGTGTTCAAAAAAACTAATTATTAAGTTATAATAGTTATTTTATAACAATATAAAATAACTACATTAACATTAACTAAAAATTAGAATTCGTTACATTTCAGGTGTATATATTTGAAATCCTCTATATAATAAAATGTGTAGATATTTTTTCGATTAACTAGATAAAAGGTATTATGTTTTCATATTGTTCTAGTTAATTAGTAATGTTGTTTGACTACTTTATCTTGTGTTTTTATTATCGGGATTATGAATATTTGTGAATTGTAATATTTTGAACATTATAATAAATATTATTCTTCACTATCACTTTTCCGAAAAAACTGACAACAAAACATTAAAAAATTAACTTATAAGCTTTAACAGTGGTTTTCATAAAAACTGAAGTCGAAACATTAAAACAAATACCATATAGGATTGAATATCAGTTTTTATAAAAATTGACACTGAAACTTTAAAAAAAATGATTTCTATTTCGATATGGGTTTTTATGAAAAATAATCCTGAAAACCAACCCCATGTGGGGTTTGACATCAATTTTCGTAAAAATCGACATCCAAATAAGCTGATGCTCAATTTTTAGTATTATTTTTCAATAAAAACGATATTGATAATCGAGTGTCAACTTGTTTTCAGTGTCGATTTTTACAAAAATGCTGCAAAAAAGGTTACTATTTTCATCGCCATTGTTGATGTTGGTTAAAAACTGAAGTAATTTTTTTTAAAATAATTATATGATAAATCTACATTCTGGAAAATTAGAACATCATCACCTTCCCTAAACCATGAATTTAGGGGGTCCTGTTTAGATCATTTTTCCAGCTTTACCCGTGGTCATATAGCATCATGTCTATACACTACTCTACCAAGCCATGTGCATATCCTTTTTTATTTGTTCACCACACATAACCACAGTACAACCAATGAATAACTAATAAAATTACCAACATCAAACAATGACAATTAAAATGGGACTCATTATTATTCCACAATCTATTATCATATATATCATTTATATCCCATAACCATTTAACCCAATTTCCATTTCCCTATTCTAAATCACTATGATTATTCCTGTCAAAAAAATACTTCTTTTTCACATTCTCATTAGTCTTGTTTAACCCATTTACATAACAATCTAAAAATACCTTTGACATTATCAACAAAGGACACATCTATACAAAAAACCTTCCCCATTCATTATATTAATCAATTAACTCATTCTTTAAATGATCTACATCAACACATGTCAATTTCACACCCTAAATCTACATTATCCCCATTCGGGTGGGTCTACGCACCCCATGGGTTTCCCAAAATTGGTCAAGTCATCCTACATTCATCCCCCAGGGATAATGGTGGGTCTAATTGGTTATTTAAAAACCAAATATATAAATCATTGAAAAATAATCATAAGAAGAAATAAGTGGAGGGAAAGAATATAACCCCACACACACTAATATAATTCAAAATCATGGTATTTTACTTGTATAAAACATACATTGATTCACTTAGTTGAATGCACTCTCAAATGATTCTTTAGATCCAGATCTAACCCCCTATGATGCTTCAACCTAGAAATCACCTAGGAAAAAGTGTTTTAGTGATTTTTAAGGAGATAAAAGAGATATGTGAACCCTATACAAAAAAGAGAAGCAAGAAGGGGTATCATTACCCAGATCTTAGATTCACAACTGAAAACATTCCAAATGATCTAGAGATGAAGGGTAATAAACGTTGGAAGCTCTTGGATTCTCATCATCATCACTAGGATTGCAAGGTCGGAGAAATGTTGAATTCTTGAGTTGCGGATAAAAATAACATAATTCTATTATTGTAAATTTCTCAAATCTACAAGGTTGCATGATTTTCAAAACCATATGTAAACTATGAAATTTTCATTGCCCCAAAATCACCTTATTTCATGGTTTCCCATGAATTTTTCACAATTATGTTAAATGTTCAACAACCATGTTCATGATTCTATACAATGATGCACGGTTAATTAGGATGCTCCACAATATTTTCACTAACCATGAACAAACCATGAAACATGCCTAGAAATATTCTTTTTCCTCATAATTCATGCCTCAAACAACCGGAACACCCCTGATCCTTCTCATGAACTTGGGGAAACACTTATTTTAAAAAATAAAGGAATTAAATTTAACCATAAAAAACATATATTGTTAAAAATATCGAATAATAGAACCTCCACACCATAGGATGCCTCATCATCGTGCCACTCTTTACCACTATTATTGAGAAATTAATGGAAATTTATCTCGTAACATGGCCCGTATATTTACTTATCGCTCCCAAGATTCTTCCTAAACAATTCCTTGATTCCATAGAACCGGAACCAAGGGTACAACCATGACCTGTAGAACCTTATAATTATTATCCAAAATAAGAACTAGATACTCCTCAAATGAGACATTCAGACCAACTAAAAATTTTAAACATAAATCAAATGGGGTCCATTAGGGTGATACGACTAATGTTTTAAAAAAACAAAAAATCATATAACCTATTATACCATTCTGTAATACTAATTAGTATGTGAGTGACTATTCCTCCCCATAATATCTAATTGCTCCACAAACCTATCCTATAACTTTCCCTATTTTTTAATTCATATGTGATAAAAAATATGGGGACACACAATGAAATACAATATCACCTACCCTGAACTCAAGAGGTTAGTGGAATAGATATATATATGATTTTTTCCAATTCGGATCAATATTCATGTGCTTCTGAATCTAATGATCTTTCTCTGAGGACTCTTTCATAAGTCTCGATCCTAACTGCTCATATTCCCCGAGCTCTATCTAATATAATGGAG
Source organism: Viscum album (assembly GCA_963277665.1). Lineage (NCBI taxonomy): Eukaryota > Viridiplantae > Streptophyta > Magnoliopsida > Santalales > Viscaceae > Viscum > Viscum album. The sequence goes on from OY728147.1 coordinate 1,612,033,227, forward strand.
ATCTATATGGACTCCCAGAGAGTTCCTCAAAAGGATCCATCTGAATCATATCTTTGAACAAAATTTGTATGTAAACCTAATGATTGATAAGTTATTTTCCCATGATCCACCAGAATCTAGAACACAAGCGCGAAAAATATATTATTATACCTACATTCTATGTTTTGATAACTAGTCTTTGATGGGATGATCAAAAATACTAAACAACACCTGGGAACTAAGAACTTTATGTAATCCCTAATAGAAGAAGGATGTGAAACATATGTCACTATCTATAACTATGGTTCTGGGAATTCCATGAAAAGGAACAATCTCTCGAATATACAAATCAACCAAATGATCAACATTTTAAGTCTACGAGATTGATTAGAAATAACACACATTTGTCATTCAATACACACCCACCAAGATTTCATCATTATTCTAGGGAATCCTTGGATGAACCACTACAATGTCCATCATTTAGTCATTCCTATTATACTCTAGAATAGGAATTTTTCGTAACAAAACTCTTAGACCCTGATGTTTGATCTTTACCTATTGACATGTATGGCATTAGGCTACAAACCTAGTAACACAATTCTTCTTTCCTTGCCACCCTTATTGCCTATGATGATCATGGAACATCATTGTTATAACAAGGTGCATTGACCACTTCGAGTCATGAAACTTAAGTATCAACTCACACCATATAAACATTGGCACAACCACATGACGACAAACATTTCCATTTCCATGATCCATAATATCCCAAGTAGAAGGTAAATTCCCACCTTTAAGACTTTCATTTATAACCAAACTATTTGGGTCAACAAACACACTCTCCATTACATAGCTCAGAATCATTGACCCCACTATTATAGATGCAATTTTCATTTTTTCGTGCACATGTTGTACCTTCATGATAATCTTAGTAAACAACAACATCAATCTCCAATCTGAGTTGGATTCCGAAACCACATGATTCTGAGTATTTTTACTTAGAGCATCTTCATAACAATTCCCTTTCTCTATTGTGTAAACTAACTCAAAATCAAAGGATTTAATTTACTCAGCCCACCTACTCTTATGGAGATTCAATTAACATAGTGAAAATATGTATTCCGGGCTCTTTTTATCGGTCAAAACCATGAACCATTATATTAAAATGAAATTCTTCCAGTACGTTAAGGAATAAACAATAACAGAAAACTCAAGATCATGAGTGGGGTAATTGTTTTCATAAGGCCTCAATTATCTTGACACATGATCTAAAACCAAGTCATTCATCATTAACACAACCACATGATTGACACAGGATGCACCACAAGATAAGATGTACCCCTTTCCTAGTTCAGGTAAGGTTAGAATTGGTGAAATAGTCAATCAATTCATCAGCTCCTGAAATGAACTTTTAAAAGCCCAGGACCACTCCAACATAACCCCTATATTATTTAAGCATGTAAGTGGAGCTTGAAAATGAGAGAAACATCAAATGAACGTCTAGTAATAACTGGACAAACCTAGAAAACTCCAAACGTCGTAAATTTTATTGGGATTCTCCAATGACACCATAACCTCCACTTTATCTAGATCCACTGACACTCCTAATTCTGAAATTATGTAACCCAATAATCTCACATTATCAATTTATAATATACATTTTGATACCTTGGAAAATAGAATATGCTCCATTAGAATTCTCATGATGATGTCAATGGGATTGGCATGGTCATCATGACTTTTAGTGTACACCAATACATTATAAATTAATTTAACTAGGAACCGGTCTAGATAGAAATGAAATATATGGTTCATTCGATCCATGGACACAATAGGTGCATTGGTCAACCTAAACTGCATCACCAAAATCATAATCAACTCGTACCTACTAGGGAAGGCTGATTACCGTATGTTAGATGTTATCACCCCCAGCAGATGTTATACTAATAATAAATCAATCCTTGAGAACAGAAATGAACCCCCTAGTTTATTAAATACGTAATAAATCATAGGATGAGGATATTGATTCTTAACCATCATCTAATTAAATATCTGATAATAAACACATATCCTCAAAGATATTTCTGACTTCCTTGGAAACAAGCTGAGAGATACCCAATTTGATGTACTAGGATTGATAAACACTTTACAGTCTAGCTCCTATAGGTTAAGTCTCTGATCTTGGATTTTTGCCGGTTCCAACCAGAATGGTAGAATGGAAGTTGGATCCACCCTGGGCCTTAGTTCAATCGTAATCTCAGCATCCCTCAAAGGTAGTAACCACAAGAATCCCTTATAAAAAACCATGTAAAATAAGTGTACAATAATAAAGAAAACCATGATTATATTTTTCCACATCATCAAGCATAAGGAATGAATCATGGACTTTGAGTACACCCAGATATTGAAAAATTAATCATGTAATGCCCTCTCGAACATCTCACTCACAATAAAAGATATTAGTGGTTCCATTTGGATAGGTGAATATAACCCTTTTACAATAACAGTTGATATGGGCTTGATACAACACCAGTCGATCCATTCCAAGAGTCATTTTGAATCATAAAATCTCAAGAAAAGACATGTTCCACATAAAATGATATCCTCCCACCTCAAAGAACATTTCTTACACTATTTCTCATCCTCCATTTGTACCCCAAATAGTGTAACTAGGGACATTACTCCCAAATTATTTTTGATGGTGAAGCCCACGACAACCCCCAACACAGAAGAAATAAATGAATGTGTAGTACCTATATCAATTAAATCAAAATAACTATGTGATCCAAAATAATCATACCTTGAATGGTATATGGTATTTCCTCTCAACCATCATCTGTATTTGGAACTTCATGAAGATAACATCTCCCTCAACCCTGGGCCCTAAGCTAAGCACCATACACTATACTTCCTAACTTGTTTGAAAGCTTTTCCCTTTGGCTTCCACATCTAACACCCCTAATGGTATGACTCATGGAGATATAACTTCTATCTTGATATGGATTCAATAAATCCTTGAATATACTCTACATATGTCACTAGCCTCCGTCACTCTCTGAGTACAATGGGTTCTTACCCAACTTCTTTACAAGGCCTAGCCTTCCATATAATCATAACTCAACTAGTGTTCTGGGAAAATGGACAGGCATGTTCCTTATTATACCAAATTGGTAACTTAATACATTTTCACTGTCCTAATTATATAACCCCCTCTTCTGAATACCATTTTCATTTCCACCTTGATGAAAATTTCCAAAATGGTGCATCCAGCTTTCAGTAGTTGTGTTACTTTCGCACATAATTGGCACCAAAAGTTCACTACCTGAAGCTCTCATCTTGTTTTTCTCTTTCATATAGACTTGATCTATTACCATTGAAATAATTTTTAGACAAAAAATTACTACCTAGGACCTGTTATTGTGTCATTTCCCATCTAGGAAACACTTTTCCATAGTCTCCTCATCTCCAGTCAACACCGGGGTCGAAATGTCCAAAATCAGTGAAACGAATAGCAGAATCCCCTACTGAGCGCATACCTGAGGTCAAACACATAAAATATAGATCAGTATTATTTATAAATGACTATGGATTGAAGCTTTCAAGGATCTTCACCTGAAAATCTTTACACATCGTTTCTTTAGTATGCTCTGTTTGAACCATGATGTCCCACCAATACTTTTTCTAACCTTTCATCATATATGCCACCAACATTACTATATTTTGAAGAGGGGTATCAATATGATCCTGAATAGTCTAAAGATACTCTATCCAGGACTATTCTTGTTCTATACCAAACACTATGGTAATGTTCAGAGCGTTCTGCAGCTGGAATTCCCTTGTCAACCTGAACATACTCGGCCCAACCCTCCCTGAGTCTCACTCCATCATCCGCATCAAATGTGAAGTGTTCTCAATGAAATTATAATATCGATTCTCTTTATTCCCCACATTCTTTTTCCATACCATGATAAGAGAGTTCTCAATGACATCCTATGGTCCCCCGAATATCACACATATTCATGGAGGGATTTCTCCATTATTCCAAATAAGGGATTTACAATACAATCCATAATTCAATCACAAAGTGTATGGGAAATATCATCACTACTCATAAACAAACTATTTCACATTATTTATGCATTCGTATTTATTATATCTTTAACCCTACCCTCAACAATCCTTTTAGGTCCATGGCTCACATGGGGTCATTAACTCACACGGTTACAATCACTATCTCCTAAACCCCTTCAAGACTATTCCTATATCACAACTTATTTCAATTACAATTTAATTATTTTACCGCACATTACCAATCATTATTCATTAATTATTATTTAATATTTTTTCTGAGTTTTTAATTCATATGTATAGTTTCTTTATAAAATTTCTACCAAATTTATGAAATTCAAATTCAATCTACCATCTATGTCCCGTAGACCTGTCCCATGTGTGAGTGCCTACTATGATTCATGTCCATAATATAAATACATTCCTACAGTGATTCATGAATGAAAAACCACACACCATTCCATCCATCATTAAAATATCATAAAATAGTATCACTACAACTCATGTACACCACCCAAAGATCAAATATCACCAATGTAACAACACAGAAGGGGAACAAAAATTCCCACCGAAAGTTACTTGGGTTTTTTCCATACATGGGCTAGATACTCCCAATAATGATCTTATTTACAAGGCCCAAAACCTACCTATCATATTTTCTAGAATTCCCGAATTTTATGTAACAAAAAATACATTTTTTAAAACTACTTTGTAAGGTTTCGTACCTAGGAGCAACCAAAATCGATACCTCAAGCAGGCTATTCACATGACATCAAGCACTCCTCCCCATACACTATACACTAGCAGTATTCGACTAGAATAAAGGTTCTACTAGGTAATATGGGGATATTATAACCATTTATTTATATTAAGACACAATAAATCAAAAAATAAATATCATGAATTATGTGAAACAACCAATAACATGCATAAAGAATCATCTCCCAAACTATGTACAAACAGCAGAAATAGTAAATAAGTTATGCTAAGATACAAATCTATGTGGAAAAAACTAAAAATAAAGAAAACAAATCAAATATCCAAATAGTAATCACTCTATGTCTGGAACTTCACTGATATATCTCTCGTTCATGACTTAACTCTAAACAATGAGGCCATTTCCCATCTCCCGACCTATAAGTATGAAATCTACTCAGGTTCCCAATAATGTCATGAGCAGTGTGTGTGTATGACTTATTTGGACACCAAAAACTGTGACTAAAAAATATCCAATTCATTAGATAGTTCAAGAAATAACAATTTAAAGACAATAAATAGATAACAATTCAGGTCATCATTAGTGATAGTGTTTCCCTTATGTTAATAAATTACCAAAGTCAAAATCAATACTTATAAAGACTACATAATCATTTAACATTTATCATGTGTTAAATGGATTAGGCATGTTAGATAATCTCAAGGCATATGGGAACAAATCAAGTAATATATTACTAGGGAAACACATTATAATATCCTCACTATCCTCATCTTGAAACCTCAATCTAGATGAGAGGAAATAATTGGGGGAATAGAACTCTATCTCCTTCTCTAACTCATTTAATGAGGGGGTAGAGTTTAAAGCCCCATTCCATCTCAACCCATAGGTGTAGAATCTCATGTCTATTCCCCACTTTACTATGACAGTTCACATGCTTATTTATTTGTTCTCCACACATGACAACAATACATTGAAAAAATAGAAAATAACATTAGAAACAACAAACAATAACAATAAAAATGGTAATAATTATTATACCACAATCCATTAACACAGTTATCATTTGTATCCCATAACCATTTTACCCATTTCCCAATTACCGTGTCTAAATCAATATAATTATTCATGTACAAAACCTAATTCATTTTCACATTCCCATTACTCTTATTTAACCCATTTACATGCCAATCAAACAATACTTTCACATTTATCCATAATGGAAATATCTACACATAATACTTTCCAATTCATTATATTAACCTATTAAGAAATTCAACTAATTCCCTACATCATCACAAGTCAATTTAAGACCCTACTATTCTGTTAACCCCATTCGAGAGGATCATTGCACCCCATGGGTCTATGTTTGTAAAGTTGTCCTCCATGTATCCCATGATGATCATGAGGGATAAAATTTGATACATAAACACCATATATATCCCACCATAAATAATAATTCATTGAAAAATTAATGGGGTTGAAATAACATAACACCATACGAACAAATCTATATCAAAACCAAATAATATTACTTATAGACAACCTTTGTCAATTCCGTTGTTGAAATCTCTCTAAAATGATGCCATATATCCCAATCTAACCTTATTTAAAAATAAACCTTAATCTCAAGGAGAATTATGATTTTTTGATATTTAAAATGAAAGGAAAGAGATATTTGAAATATAATCCAAAAAATAGAAGAGGGGGAATAAGCTTACCTATATCATTGATTCACAACAGATGACCCTCCATACAACGTAGAGATGAATTTTAATAACCCTTGGAAGATCTTGGGAGCTCATCCTCATCACTAGGGTTGTATGAAAGAATAAAAGAGAAAATCCATAGTTGTGTTTTGAAATCAAGTAATGGAATTTTTATAAATTTCTCAATTTTACTAGGAATCCTGGTTTACCCCCACATTTTTATAAACTATGTGTAAGAAACTTCAAAAAATCACACCTGTACATGGTTTCCTAGGATTTTTTCATGGTTAGCTTAACCGTAAAATAACCTTGTGCAAGACTCTTTCCAAGGCTTCACTGTTTTCTGGGATTCTACACATGGATTTCATTAATTGTGCCAAAAATGTGGAACCTGACCAGAAAAATCATTTTTCTTTCTCTTTTATTCCATTAACCCCTATAACACCCCTGAGACATCTCATGAACTTGTGGAAACACTAATTCAACCAAAAATGGACTTAAACGATAAAAAAACATAAACATACCTAGAGAAAAATCATGAATCCTAAAATATAAAATAATTTGATAATCCATATCCAAATAATATATGTGGAATATTTGAAGATGTTATTAAGGTACCTTACACCAAATAATTTAGATCATCCACATTAACTTTTTTGATATTGTAATCATGTCCTTCCTCCATTGGAATATTCTAAATACAGTTCCCATGAAACCTACGACCATAATTTTCATAATTCCTCATCACCGTACATGTGAATCACTACACATTTTTATCTTATTTGATGCCCATGAAAAAATAGGATTCATGGATATTGTTTCTAGAAAATTAGAAAAACAATTTCCCCAATAAGAATATTTAACGATATGTCTTTCACATTAGTTGAATTATGGAAATTTGACCCATCCCTTCATCCCATTTTCCTTATTTACATTCAAAGAGTACTCTGTATCCATATTTATATCATGTTTCCCTTTCAATATATAATACATGGGAAACTATTGTCCAATCTTGACAGAACATAATACTATATCCTCATATAATAAGAATATGTTGTAGTTTTGTACCATTTTAATAGTTGTATTATGACCATCTAAGAAGTGATCAATATTACTCTTTGGAATATATACGTAGTCCCTTAAATTCCTTTCTATCCATGTGATTTTTTTTTCATAAATTGCATCATTTTTATCAACCTTTTTTTCATACTCATGAATTTTCACACCACTTAATTTTATTATTCATGAGGAAAATATTTTTTCAAGAAAAGTTCCGTAAAAATTTTTCCTATCCATGTTTTCAACTTTTTTCATCCTCTTTACTATTTTGAATTAGTGAGAATAATTAATGTTTATCTTCTAATAGATAAAAAACATCCATGAAAACATTCTTCCATTAATTACATCTATAGGATATAAGTATATTCTCTATATAACTTATAAAACAATCAACTATAATGGATTTCAGTCCCATTTAACTATATGGAATTATAATGAATTAAATTCTATAACATTGTTACACCGCATCTTAGATCAATAAGCTTCTCGATACATGAAATGTTTTTGTTCATATCCTAATTCAGATATCCAAATATATTAATATTTTTTAAGCTCTAAATACTTCTCCAAATCCAACAATATTATCTTTCTTATGCGGGAAAACCCTTCATGGTTTATGGGCATTAATGTGGTTTCTATTACTTCCATTATATTTCATTTATATAAAATTACATGCACTATATAATATTATGAATCATAATTTATAATTTCATAACATGTAAAAAAATAAAATAAATTGAAAATTTAGGTATGACTAATCTCCAAATCATAATATTGGTTTCTTTAGGAATATTGTGAATGTATGTAATAGGGTTATGTTTCTGTAATCTATGTTTTTCAAAATCATGGTCCCAAGGTTTATATTAAACTTAATGATATAAAAAAGATAAAACCCCAACCCCTGTGGACTAGAGGATGTGTTTATGTTATTAAATTTTTTTAGATACAAATAATCAATCCAAAATAATTGAATATTTTAGTATTCCAGGAAAATTATATACAAACATCAATATAACATTATAATAGATACCATAAAACAAAAAATAGTATTTCATTTGAGAACATCTTTATTTTCATATATTATCACTTTATTTTAATAATAATATATGTATAGGCATCCTAGAGTAAAATAATCATAAAGAAATTATTATATCTGAATCTCATTAAGGTTATGAATACAATAAAACCTAAATAAGGAATGAATAATATGGTATGAAATAAATGGAAATCAAATAATTCCATAATCACATGAGATAAAAACATATCCATGGACATCATAACTAATAAAATAGCCACATAGAAACCAATAACTAATCTCATAATGTGGGTAATTCATAATTTAAAACATCATAAAACTACCATTGAGGCCTCAAGGCAGGACATTATATATTAATGTATAATGCCTCTGACAATACACAATATAGTTTGTCTCATGAGAACTACCAATTCTTCTCAGGTCTATAAGTGGACCCACTCAACAATTACTATGTACAATGCATTCTTCACATGATATTGGTGAATCTTAATCAACGTAAACATTCATATTGAATCCTAAATCTGAAATTTTTAAATTTTCCTCAATCAATAAACATGTATATAATCCATCCATTGTAAAATATAGAATGGTATAAAAACTGTATATATACAAGAAAAATAATAATAAAAAGCTAACTAAATTATTATTTATGATACCATAATATAATAAACATAGTAAATAATTTAATTTAAATAAAAATATTATGAAATATAAGAATATTCATTAAAAGTAACATTGGAAAAGTTTTGATGAAAATACCATTTTCACTTTGAAATCATTGATTTTTTTTGAACATCACACACATAAAAGAAATATTATTCAATGAAAATAAAATTTTAATATTGTAATGGTGAGTTCAGATCATTAATTCATAATTATGGATAAATATTATACTCATGTTGTATAATGTATAAATTCTTTTGGTATTTTTATCGGAAGAGTCCCAAAGTACCTTGTATGGAAAATGAAAACAAGATTCATTTGAAACCATTATGTAAAAAATAAAACATCCATAAAAATAAATATAAATAATAAAATTATAATAATTAAAAAATTATGAAAATATTTTTGGGATGTCTGGAAATTAAATAGAAATATTCCCAAGTAGATACTTAAACATTAAAATCTAGAATAATGTTGAGATTGTGAAAAAAACTCTTACCTCAAGTTTGGCAACATTTATATGTGTTAAAATCTCTTGTATAAAAAAATCTATTTATTATAAATATATTCTAGAAACATAATTATATAAATAATACCATTTATGACAGACTTATAATCTTATACTATCATTTGATAAAAATTTATTGTTAAAAATCCATGTTTCGGGTAATAATTGATTCATTTTTCATGTATGTTTTTATTTAGTAGTTTTGGTCATTATAAAATGATTAATGTTAAATATTATCATATAACATTATAATTATATAAATATCATTAATACCATCATAATTCCTATACATAAAAGGTGGAAATTAAAAACCAATTGTACCACCCTATGGAGATAGTAAGCCATACCCAAGCACAAGTTATACTTTGACCTATAATTTTATGGGAAAGAGGGTAGATAATTGTGGTTTAGTTATCATAATAATGTTTAGATTCATTTAAGACAATTATGTTATTATTTTATGATAACTTATATATAATTATATGTAGTATAGGACGGTGTAAATTAAAAGGGTTTGGGTAATCTAAATACAACTTCTTCGGTAGATATTTTTATATCCTTTTTTCAGGGGACATACGATTAGTTTTTTGGGATACAAGAACCAAATAAACATATATTACGATGTAAAGAATGTAAAATTTTAGGGATTGGATAGGATATATGGCTATGTTTTTTTTGATGATTTGAGGGAGGAGGTCTCTTTTTGTAGTTGAGTTGAGGCGGATTTTAGAATTTATAAAAATATTAAATTGTAAAAAATTAAATATTTTTTTAATGAATCAAAATATAAAGATATGTGAATATAAATTATTATATGGTTTTAATAACATAATAAAAGACATTATAGAAAAAAAAAATTGGTTATTGTTGACCTTATCATTTTGATTAACCTGTTGATTAAATATTTTTTACATGAACCGTGGTAACCAATATTTTAATCATAAAGGGTTATTAATATTTTAATAATTTGGATCACGAAACATCAATTAAACATAGTTGAGGTGTTATAATATATACCATTAATATTTCCAATGATAACATTTTTTTTGGAATTTTAAATAATTTTATAAAATAATAATTTTATAAATAATTATTAATGTCAATTTTGACACTCTTCATTTAATTCGTCTTCAAATTCATCAAAAAAATGAAAAAATGAATATAATTAATTTAAATTTATAACATATGTCACATTTATCTGAAAGTTGTGTTTCACATGATATACCATTGAAATTATATTCGAATTAATATTTTTAAAATCGTTTATTTTATTTTTATTTCGGCTAAATAAATATTGTATTATCTTTTCTTAATCATTTAGGGTTATTATATTACATCTAGTACTTAAACAAAGAAAATAATTTTATTAATAATAAAAGAAACTTTTATTTTATTTCAAATCATTGTTTTCCCTTATTTTTTACATATAAAATTTATTAAAATTAAATAAAGGTAGATTTTGTAATTATCATTCATTTTAATAATATATTTTTTATATTCATATGTATGTGTCCATTAAATAATTCCAATTTTACCTTAAGATATTAATGGAAGAATAAAATTAATAACTAATGAATTTATAATAAAAATTATTATTTTATCACATAGTTTTAACCTAAACTAACCTAATTTACCCTTTACCAAGAGGGTAAATGTTACCACAGTTACTATTTGTTTCCACAATAAATATACTATGTCCAGTTAATTATTTTTAACATACTTATTATAAATATTTATGTCATTTTATAATCTTATATAGATATAAGTGGAACAAATTAAATTTATCATATGTGTGAAAAACATAAAAAACCAATTTTTTTAAAATGCAATTTTTAAGAAAAAAATAATTTTTATCTAATTCATAATAAAAATATCATATTAATGTTGAAACATTTGACTATATATATAATATATAAATTTCATTAAAATCATTCAAAAATAGTGAATAATATAATTTAGTATAATTTAAATATATTGAATGAAAAAAAATTGTTTTTTTGAAAAATAGTAATTTGATTTAATTGAATTGTTCTATTTCTAATCAATTGATATCCAATGAATTTATTATATAAATTCAAAAAACCATATTTTATTCCAAAATATTTTCATTCCAATTTATCACTATCAATATAATGGGTATGTTATAATTTGCATATAATAATAGAATGTGATTAATTTGTACTCAGTCTTAAAAGCAACACAAACTATCAATGTGATTCTATTTAAATAAAATGATACATTATCTAATTTTCTTTGGTGTTATAGTTTTTATATACGAAATGAAAATGAATATTCCTAGGGTTTTTTCCACCATTATTTCACATGAAAACAACACCATATTCTTCATTACATTCATATCACATGAGAATATTGTTAATCGAAAATCAGGAATTGATCAAAAATTTTATTTGATGGGCTTTAGATGTGGGGTGTTATATTAGTTAATTGAAGTAAATAATGTATATTAACCATAATTGTAATAAAAAATTTCTACATAGTTCTAATTCTATAAGAAAATCATTCCAAGTATATATATTAGGTTCTAATTAAAGTGGAATCACTTTTTTCCTAAGGAATATTGGGGGATTTATTTTTTATAATAATATCTTGAGACCATTACACTCCAAAAAATCATGGATCTAATTGGGATATTTAGAAATATTATTGATATCTAGATGTTGGTATATATTGGGGTATCACTGATTCACTTTATCATATATGTTAAACTACTAGAGTATGGTATGGGGAGACCAAGAATATGTCTTTAAATATTAATATTTGTTTAATGATCATTGAGAAGAGCCCCTATAGTGTCTTTCTGAATTGTTGATTGGTATTCTTGGTTTGTTGACTATCTTAATGGTGAGGCGTCTAAGTTGTGAGGATCCAGAGATAATGGGCTCCAAAAAAGTATTATCAGGGAGGAGTTTTTGGGTTCTATATCTATTAAATATTGTTTTGGAATGAATCCAAGGGAACACCAATGATACATCATGGATGTACAATAATTTTTAACCATTCATGAATTTAGGATAATGTGGGAATTGGTAAAACTATAAATACTGAGATAGAAAGTATTATAGCATCTCTTATAGAATGGGAGTGTGATTAATGTTCATGGGAAATATATGTTATCCATTAGGTCCTTCTAAAATTATATGTTTGAATACATCTCTATTATGAAGGCTATGATAGACTTATATAATGAAGACAAAACCTACACCACTTTGGTGGATACCTTATCTGTTAAAAATGTACATGATGTCCTGGTAGGGGAAAGACTTTCAAGAGAGGTATATACCTATGTAACACCAAGCGGTATAGTGTATAATACTATTTGGGATGTTATATGGTATGATATTACAATTAATATCGTGATGGAACTCCCCCTGAATGACTAATTGCCTCTCCCATAGAGCCAGGTAATTCTTTTCCTTATTTACCTCGACAGTGTTACATAATATCTACCTATAGCACAAATCCTTAGCTTTCATTGTTTATTTGAATAGGAAATTGATATTGAAGTTGAGGATGAGGAAGAGGAACATGATTCCTCTTTACTTCCTCAAAAATATCTCATGGAGAAGTTTCTAGAGTGAGTGGAATAGATATTAATGAAAAGTCTATCTGATGCATTCCATGTTATAAATGGGGAAACAAACATTGAGACCTTGGAAGTGATGGTTCCCATTAGTGGGGAACTCAATTAGGAATGTTATTAATTCTCATCAAACATACCTTTTGTGGTAGATGCAAGCATCCCCTATCCAATTCCATTCCCCAGCACTAAGTTTCTATTTTTTATTTTTTAAATCGAACAATATCATCTTTTGAGAGTTCTTCCCCAATGTAAACCTTGTATTTTACAATATTGAAGGGTCTATGGTGGTGTATGTTACTTCTAGCACCATGGGAATCGTGGTTGTGGTGGTCCACATATACCAATCAGTTGTTTTTTATTTAAATATGGTGGAAACAAGGTGAAAAATTGTTATAACATAATAATAATAAAGAGTTAATTATAGTTAATATAATTATTTTATTATGTTTGAATAGTTATAATAGATAAGTAGAAGGAATAAGAAATAAAAATTAATGAATTATATTACAACATATAACTTTTCTGGTATATATCACTTTTTCTAATGAAATAATAAATATATGAGGTAATTTTTTTAGGAAATGAAATATAACATGTTGGGATGATATTTTGGGATGTATTTGGGTAAACATTGTTTGATATATAGTTCTCAATTTGTGTGGATAAGTGATAAGATGAGGTGAACTTTTATAAGTGTAGGTAGTGGCACTATTATAAATATTATGAACTTCAAAATAATGATATGACATTTTAATGCTAATTTGTAACTATGGAAACACTATTGAGAATATAATATTATATATGCTGTAAATTAACACAAATTTATAACATTTAGACATGTTTTAATGATATTTTGTGATTTATATCTTATTTTAGCGACCCATTTTTAACCATTACATGTTGAATTGTATTTACATTGATAAATTATTGATATAAACAAAAAAAATATAATGGTCCATATTAAAAATTACGGACATGTTAATTAAAAAAATTATCCATTTTCTATGATTATATTTACCTAAGTAGTGCCAATTAGTTTTAATTTAATCCCACAAAACACAAATAAAATATTTTTCAAAAAATAATATTTATGTGTAAAAATGATTTTACAATAAATATTTGAATATTATAGATTATCATGAAATAAATTTTAATATAATTGAAAAATATAAATTTTATATTACATTAGGGCCATTTAAAAATTTATATAAAACATACAACAATGCTATTAAATGAAAATATTCAAACACTATTATTAATTATAATAAAATTTAACATATATTACATATATTTTATAAAGTGATCCAAATTTAAAATGATATTTTTAAATGATTTATTTTACTCTTTAAAAATTATTGGTTTGATAGAATAATTTTTTTAATTTTTAAAACAATCTTACAAAAAAATAAAGTCATAAAAGTTATGTTATTCGTAAAAACAATTCCTCAATTCATTCAAAAGTCAAAAATTACATAAAATATTATAAATTTTCCATATGATAATTTTAAAACTATGAATTTAAAACCATTAATTAATTTAATTAAATAAAATTTCTAAAAGGGGTATAATATAATTTAAATATTCTTGATCAAAAAACATAATTTTTTTTAGAAAATAGTATCTTCAAGGAATTAGAAATTTTTATTATTATTCCTTAATAAGTAACAATCATTATGTGATTATTAGTTTATTTTATTAAATATAGTTTCATTATTATTTAAAAAAAATTATTAACAAATAATAACTATTATAATATATTGAGATAAAAATATAGTATCCACTTAAAAATAATTTTCAAAAAAATTACCACTTTTACCATCGATTGAATTATTATTCTTTTCTAAAAATTGATAACCAATGTATGAATGATTAATCATTAGTTTAAATTTAAAAAATTATTTTTTTGGTAAATTAAATACTCTAAATAAGAGTTATTTATCATTTAAAAGACATATATAAAATAATAATAATATGAGATTTTTTAAAAAAAATAATCCTTTTAAATATAAAATCATTCTAAACTTTTATGATTTAATTCATATCAATTAAAATTGAGTACATAAGTCCTATGAATTAATCAATGAATTTTTTTATGAAATATTTTATCCATACATTTCAATATGTGGTTACTCTTTTTTATATCCAACAATACAACTTCTAGGTTCTAATTTTCATATTTAAATAATTTTTTTTCTATAGTATATCATTTTTCGTTTATTCTTAGTGTTGTGTTTGGTACCCAATATCATACATATTATTAATTTAATGGAATATGAAAAAATTATTGTTCTTCGACCGCTCATTTAATCATTCAGGTTTTAGATCACTTTCTACAATAGCATGATTAGCATTCCCATTTTCATGTTCATCATATAATGTTAAAATGTGTTTCCAATATCATCGATACCTGATGTTAAACTACAAAGAATTTCTCCATAATATGAATTAATTATAATTGAGATCTTGGTCCTCATTCAGTATTATAACTCATATGATGTGTTGGTCTCCAATGATTTGATTATTTCAGTGTTAGTTTGACTTTACCAATAAAATCGCTTCAGAATATTTTAAATTTCTTAATGATTATAATAGTTCTACTCCCCAAACATATAAAAGTTCACCACACCTCCCCAATTCGTCATACACATTGAGCACCACATATAAAATAATATCTTCCCATATAAATCCCAAAATCTCATCCCAAACATATGATATATTATTTATTATTAAAAATAGCAATCCTATAAGTATTAAGGTGTAATCTAAGGGAATATATCAAAGAAAAATATATATGTTGTAACAAAATTATTTCATGTTTAT
Source organism: Viscum album (assembly GCA_963277665.1). NCBI lineage: Eukaryota > Viridiplantae > Streptophyta > Magnoliopsida > Santalales > Viscaceae > Viscum > Viscum album. Next base: position 1,612,049,388 of record OY728147.1, read on the forward strand.
TTATTCTTATAAATCCATTCATAATATTATAACCATTGAAAACATATTAAAATAATAATTTTAAAACTTATTATATTTAATTATGATTATGTAATATCATTATTCTACCTCCTCTATACCCTATTATAAATGAAACATCACTGATTTATACATGTGGATAACCACCACCACAATGTGATGAGTGTTATTTTTTTATCATTACCTATAATTGATGGTTAAAAATATATCATTAATGAATATATGAAATATTTATTACATGATTATGATAAATTAATGATAATATATTTTATATAATCATAACGTTCAATCCATTTGAAAATTATAATGTACCTTTGGTGTAACTGTGGACTACCACCTTCACAAAGTGTGGTCATTAGTTTTAATTTACTTCTTACATGGATTAAAATAAGGATGGATTTATGTAATAAAAATGATATTAATAATATTATAATTATTACTTAATGATAAAAATTATATATTTTATTTAATTTTCATCCATTATTAAAATTAAATTCCATTATAACACATTTACACACTACCATCACCCTAAAACAATGTGTTTATTTTTCATCATTTCATTACATAGATATGGGAAAAAGTATTTAAAATGTATAAAACATATAATTATAATATTTATATGATTTTTATACAATGTAACCTTGACCCCATGGACTATATCCAATTCAATGAACATAACTGATATTATGAACCGAACAACATCAGAATGTCTGAAGAAAACGTATCCAACAGATTAAATAAATAGAACATGAAAATAAATGAAATAAAATTCATAATGAAAATTTAATTAATATTAAAATGGTTATAAATGATGTAAATAATTATTTTCTATTTAAAATCTCATAATATATATATACATATATATATATAATTATTCATGTGGTTGCTCAATGAAATGGAAATTCTTTTCAAATGATGATTTAAATGTTCAAAAATATTCTTCTCCGTATGTTCTTTTAAATGTTCGTAGACTATTCCTATTTATACAAAAATATTATTTTTTATTTTTAATAAGTCATATAATTTTTTAAAAAAATATTAAAAAGAAATATTTTTGAAATTTATCATATAATTTTTTTTTAATTTTTAAATAAAGTGAAAAAAATTCCAACATTTCATATGTGCCCTCTTTTTATGGATTTAATTGTTATTATTGTCATCAATATTACTCAAAACAATTTCTATGGGTTTTTAAAAAAAGAACTAATATCCCATTTTTATTGACATCTTAATATTTAAAAACTATTTCACGATAAAAATATATTTCTACTCATTTTTACGAAATAATTGAATGTTCTTTTTATTTTGGTATTAAATGCAAAATTTTATGAGTTCAAATGTAAATGGATAATTTTATGTTTTATTATCGTGAAAGGGTTCTTGAAAATATTGTATATTTATGATTTTCACTTGATGTTGATCTAATTCTAGGTGATCTCGATATAGATAGGCAATCCATTGGGTAAGGTAATATATTTAGCTAGATATATGTTAATCATAATAAATATGTTATAATTAATCTAGAAATAATTCTTTTGTAACGGTTATTATAAGGGTAATTATAATGATAATTTCCAAAGACACCTAAATTATTTTACATTTTTTTCTATGAGTATTATAAGTGATATTTTTCATTTTATATGGTATGCAAATTAGATAATGATTAAAAAAATATTTTTGAAATTTTATAGCTGAATGGTTTGTTTTTCAAGGAAATGTTTTCTTGACCTCTCATGTTTTCTCAAGTAACTATAATGATGATAATATAAACATTAATTTTTATTATGAAAATATTCATGATAAACATTTAATTTTAGTATATTTTAGGAGTAAGAAAATTATTATTTTAGCTCTATGTTTATTATGATAAAATTTGAAATGTCCCTTAGGGGTTTCATGTTTTTCAATAGACTATGAATCATCTATTATTTTAATATCCCATACATGGCATTTATTTTATCATCCATCCATTTAAAAAGTTTTTAATATGATCCAAGGATGTGTAAGAGATATAATGTTTTTAATATTTCTTCTATATTGACCTGTTTAAAAATGTCACATCCTAATATTCTAAAAGGATACAATATTTTGGATAGCAAACAAGATATGAAACATCGATGATAAACAAATAACGAAATCTTATTTTTATGTTGTGACTTTTAAAAACTAGATTTTAAATTTATGGAAATGAATAGAATTATCCACATAAGGAAATATATAATTGTATTACTCTTTAATAATGTATTTATTAATATTTTTTAAAATAATCAATATATTTTTGGTAATGTCATTTTATTCTTCCAAAAAATATGTTTTCATTAAAATTGATTTTTATTGTTTATTTTGTGTTATTATTAAAATAATTGTTTTAAAATTTTATAGAATTTAACATCAAAATGAAATTATTTTTTTAATTCATCATATCCAAATTATCTAAAAATGAAATTTTTGGTTTTCTTAAAATACTTAATCGTCAATGAAGGGTAAAAATAATGATTTTAATTGAAAAAATATTTTTATTTTAAATTATTTACATGGTAATATTATGTTTTATATTATTTAAAACATTTAAATAGTTTATTATTATTTTAAATAAGTAATTTATGGTCTCATAAAGAGATTTTATACCTGAATTTATTATATAAAACTTTTTATATTTTCAAAATGTCATTTTTCTAAAATATATTTTTTAATGTTTTTCTGGTTAAATTTAAAATTAATTTCTAAAATATCCATTTTTTTAGTTTTCAATATTTTTCCATTTTTATAAATAGTGTACCATAATTTAAAGAAATATTACCACTTTATTTTTTACAATATGAATAGAATCCATTGTAATTTTTGTTTCCACAGTAAAGGGGAACATTGGTATTTAAGAGTAAATATAATATCACAAGAACAACAAAATGACCCTTATATTTTCTAACATTATATTTCATGATTAAATATCATATATAATAATTATTTTTAATAATTTGTGGCCTTTTCTATTTTTATGTGATTATGACATTTATAATATTTTATTTAAACAAATGTCGAAGATGTTACACACATTTTCTTAATAATTATATCATTTTTTATATGGTGTTATCAAGAGGATATTTTCAAAAAAAAATTGTATTTTCTAATATAAAAATTCTATCATCATCATGGTATTTTATTTTTTATTTTTTGTGAAAAATAATTAGCATAAATAATTACACAATTTTATTGCAGAGTTTATTCATATAATGGAAAAAGTTGTAAATGATGATAAATTTTTTAAAATAATTTTAATTTGAGAGAATTAATGTACACCCATAATTTTATATATTACATTGACCCTATTATGATATTTTTATAATTATAAAGAATATGTTTATATTATTAATTTCAATGTAATTAATAGGTCCAAAAAAGGACATCATTGAGTTCAAATAATAAATAATTTTTTATTAAATGATTTGAAATTACAATAAACTATAAATTTGGACATATTTTAATAATAATGCTTAAAATATCAACAATTATTTATTTATTGGATTTTATCATTATATAGTTACTATATTTACCATCCAGTTGGCATGGTATGATTTGAAGGGCTTAAATTACGGTTAAAACCAAAAGATAATGGTAGAAATTTGGTAAACACTTATCAAATTTATATTGAATGTGGTTATATAGACCTATAATAATTTAATATTTTAAATCAATCACTTGTGGGACATTTTTAGTATGAAAATATTTATTATTAAATTAATATTTTGAGAAATGCAAAGAGTGTTTCTCCCCTATATTATAAAACGATACCTTCTCTTTTAATTATTTAAAAAATAAAAACATTGTTATATAATCAATACCTACCAAAATAATTTCTTAAAATCTCTAATCACATTCTTGAAGAATACTTTTTGGAATAAAATTTACCTTATTAAGATTTATGTGTTAACAATTTATTGATTTCAAAAGAAAATCTATTGTTTTAATTTTCATGTTTTAGTATTTTTCTTCTTCCACATGCTTACAACATTGTTAATCCATAACAAAATATTATATCCATTATAATATATATAACTATATTGTATTATGTTATTTTCATGATATATATTATTATCCACTTCAATAAAAATGGAAAGTAATTCAAAATTCATGTGTTCAGTAGACTACCACCTCGAAAACATTATAATTCATTTCCATCACCATATATCATTGGTGGAATAAGTTTTTATATATGATATTAATGAAAAAAATTACATTTGTAAAATTAAATATATCAATTGCCTTCATACCGTTCCATACATAGAAAAATGATAATATCTTTCATGTGTTTATGCGGACCACAACCTCCACGAATCGATATAATTCAGATTTGACCACCACATTAGATGAATAATATATTTATGTATATTTAAATAATTAATATGATATTTATTATATTATTATCATTATTTAATGGTAAAATAATGCATACTTTATTTCCATTATTTTCATTGAATAGTGTAAATTTTGCGTGTGCATGCATATGACCTCCCAGGTTCATGTTTGTAATGCAGTTCGATTTTCATAAAATAATTTAGTGAATAATTTATTATTTATAATTTGTGTATAGAAGTTATAATTCATTAAATAAAATAATTATCATGATTAATTAATTGAAGTCTCTATGATGGTAGTCAGCCAACCCTTGTTATTTTGAACATATGAACTGAATATCCTAATAATATATGACATGAAATAATATAATAAGGTAACTTTTATAACATGTTAATAATTGATCTAAAAAATATAAAAAACTATAAAAAGTTTTTCAATATTCTTTATAATTAACATTATTTTATTCTTCATTATGATGAAATAAATGTGTGAGAAATTAGACATAAGGTAAGGGAATTATAAACTCAATTTCAATTCAATATGTTACAATTATATTACATTGATTTATTCATGAAAATATTATTTAAAAAATAACATATGATTATATTTCATTTTATTTCAACTAAATTTATGTGTATTTATTTCTGAAATAAATAATTGATTAATTTTATTAACACTCAAATCATTGACATGAAATTTGTAAGTGCATTACTTTTAAAAATATCCTATTAATGTTCCCACTTCATCTCTTTTTACCTAAATCTGAAATAGTTTATTTAAATCAAACCAAAATAGTATAAAATTTCACATTTATGATTCATTTATTTTTTTATGCCACAATTTCATGTTTACATGGTTTTTTAAATAAATTTTTTTTCCTTTGTCTTTAGTATTTACAAAAATATGTTATTTTAAAATGAGAAATTATGTTTCCACAAAGAATTTGGTTATAATGAAAGACTTCATGTTTTAGAAATATATTATGTATCCTAAAAAATTTTTATGATGATGGGTTGTTCTGTTATATACAAATGATACATGTTTTTATAATCAAATGATAGGTGGTTACATTATTAACCAATGATGGATGGTTTCATGATAAACCATGGACAAATGGTTATTTTATTACCAAAAATGAATTAGGTACAGCAAAGATAGTAGATGTCTATATTAGTTATTCATTTAGTAATTATGATTTTAAAAATAATTTACAAGGATATGTAATTAACGTTTATTTTATTTTTAATGATTTTTCATAGAGTTATTTAGAGTTTCAATAAGTAAGAAAATGATATTTTTTATACACATTCATTTTTCATTCTAAACATGTATGTTTTTAGGAAAAAACATTATAGGTATTCATTGTACTAATAGTTTCCTTTCATTTACGTCCCATACTGATATTTTTGTGAATAGACCGCATTTTATTATTTTTTCATACAATCTAAAAAAGATTAGTTACAAGGACGAAGTATATATTAAAATTATAGGTAGTTATCTTTAAAAGAAACTATATTTTATATTGAAATGTTTCTTTGTTGGAAAAAATAGTCAATTAGTATAAGTTTCATATTTAATTGTATGGATTTAATTTTAAAGGGTTTTTCCAAATTATATAAAATTCAAATTCAAAATATTGTGAACATTTTTTGTAAGTGGATTCTAGTTCATAAATACACTAATATGTAATGATTGTATTTGGTCCTTATAATTGGTATCAAATTTTGATCTAGAAAACTTTATATGTTAGGATGTTATTTAAGGAAATGTTACAAGTAATATATTTTCACAAGGATTATCAAGTAGAGAGATTCATAGTTATTTTTGATAAATTAGTATATTTTGATATAATAATACATCTTATTGTTTATCCTCTACATACTATGGTGAATAATGATTTAATTTATAATCTCACACAAACCATTTCTTTAATAATTGGATGGATTGAGAAGGATCTAATGTAGCAATGGATGTGAAGGAAAAAAGGGATGGTTGTCTCAGTGAAAATGTAAATGAAATAGAATATTTAATGGCAACGCTCTTAGTTGTTCTAAGCATGCTATCAGTAATAATGATTAACCATTTGATCCATGTTGAGTTTCATAATGCATAAAATATTAGATAAATGAATCCCAATAGAATTTCATGTGAAAAATATCTTTTAGGTAAATAAATTTCCTGACTTATGATTCATGAATGTGGAAATAATAATCTAAGAAAATATATTAAATATATTCAATGTTGTTGTATTTGTTATGATGGAAGTTATAAAAGAAATTGTCTCTGAAGTAAAAAAAGAATCATTCTGATCACTCCATGAATGGGAATGATATTATTATAGCTTTATCAATTGATTGATTTAAATTTGATAATTATTCTCATTATACAAATCAATGTACCAAAAAAATTCTCACAAATGGGATTAGAATAACTATATATATTTCTTCTTAGAAATACTATTATATTATAGTTTCATTCGAAGAAACTACATATGAAATATGAAAGGTATGGAATATTTCACTGATCATGTTTAAACATTCTGGATTCATCAAAAATGATTCATATATATATTTTTACTAGAAATAATTTTTTGTAACAATATGGAAATGCATTTCCATTGGATTATAAATAATATTCAATTATTAATATAAATACATATAAGTGATCTAAGTTTCATGATCATGTTACCAATAATTATATTTTTAAAATAATTAATACCCTTTTACAAAGGGATTACATTTATAGAAAATTTTTTGATTGAGTTATATGTATCCCTTATGTTTATCAGGTGTAAATTTTATTTTTTCATGAATTATATTTTCATTTTCTGGACATAATATTAAAGGTATAGATAATATTTTAATATTTGTTTCTATGTTTTGGACAATAAATGATTGGTAAGAAATAAATATTAGGGTTAAAATATATCATTGAAGTTGAATATATTACGGTTTATTGGATTTTATCTTATTTTTTAGAATGTTTTTTGAATTATATATTTTTAGAAAAATATCGCATGGTCTGTCTGAAAACCCATTACATTTTCAAAGACATATAAATTGAAATATCAACCGAAGGGTTGAAAAGAGTGGGTTTCTGACCACTAGACTATGTAATTTATTGGTTAATATATAATTTGTTTTCTTTATTAAAATATGTAATACTTAATGAATAATTTCATTTTGTGAATATAAGTTTTTTCAAAATGATAGTCCTTATATTAGAAAATTATTTTTTGTTAGATGATTAATTATATTTTGATATATTTATAATATTTTTAGAACCCTCTATGATTAAGTGAAATAGAAAACATTGGGATTTTATTTTATGAATAAATATGAATTATATTTTTGAAGCATATATGATTAGAAAGTATCTTTATATTGATTGAGGTTATTGCTAGAAATCTAATTTTGGAGATAAATATTAAAAATATTATTGAATGAATATGTGATAATTGGTTTCTGATTTCTAGGATTCGATAGTATTCTAGAATATTATTCATAAATTTTACAGAATGTTATTTATTGAATTATCATTATTCAACAATGGGTATTACTATTGAATATTTTCTATTAAAGTAGCTTTTAATTAAATAAAGGTTTTCTCATTTTGGAGAATTATATTATATTGTACTAAAATGTTTGGTTATAGTTAATTTTTTTATATAACATTAATGGAAAATTGTTATTTTTTAGAGTTTGTGATCTATAAAAGATTATTTTGATTCTTCAGGTATAAAGAATCTTTTTGGATAATCATCATTTATAGGAAATATTAGATTGTGGTTGAAATTGATTAATGGATAAATATATAATTTTGAAGGAAGTATATTTCTATTCATTTTATTATTGGTTGTAAAAATAGTTTCACAACTCCTGGGTAATATTCTTCAACCTATAATAATTTTTTACTTTTCTTATAAACATATCAATATCCCTTGGACACATCATTGACATATGATTTTTTTGATAGCCGACATTCACATAACCATATTTTCTATAGCTATACAAAAGTACAGGAAAGTTTGTTTTCTCATCCATGTATATGATTTATTACATGGGAACCAAAAATTGATTATCTCTTGAAAATATTATACACCCTTTTCTCTATTATGGAGTAAAATATGTATTAATCCTTTTTACAATCTGGGAATTCAACAAATATATTATAAAAATTCAAACCCTACATATTGAGAACATGTTCAACATTGTGAGAGTAAAATTTAAAAATTGGGGGACTTTCAAATCCTGATATTTTAAAAGGAAACATGATGTATGATATTGTATCAGATATGGAACACCGAGTTTAAACTGAAAACAAAATCTTAATATTAATATGTGATTATTATAACCAAGATGATAAATAAATATTAATGATTTTTATTAACCACAATATAAAATAAAGCAAGATTGTACTATTTTATAATGAAATTAAAAATTCATTTAAATTATGTGTTGGTCAGATTAGGACACTTAAGAGGGGGTGAATTGAGTTCCTATGAAAAATTCTGTGAAAATGTACTACTTAAAATATTCACCCAATTAAAATTAAAATAGTCTAGTAAATCAAGGTAATAAGATTATAGGAGTTTTACTATTCAAGAAGCCTCTTCAATGATTAATTAACTCTCATTATTGTTAATTTGAGATGTTGATAAAACTTTTGAAAGTATTTTATTACGAAAAATAAGTTATAAATAGTATCTAATACAAACTATCAATATATAATGTAGTTTTATGAAATATAAATTTTAAAAAATAAATAAATAAAAAACTCAGTGGAAAAAACAATTTCTCCAGATTTAAGTAGAGACATAATCCACTCCACATGGTGATCAACTTCCACTGAGAAAATTATATTAATAAACATGATCCATGACATGGATTGGGGTAAGTAATACTACACAGTACATTCCATCTCACAAAACATCTTCCACAATTTATTTGGGGAAAATGAACAAACATGTTACCCATGACCTCTTCCACTCTTGTATGTGGGAAATGAAAGTGTAAAAAAACATTCAAGTAAGGATATCATGTATCCTCTAGTACAATAAAGGACACAATGTGTGTTTTAATATAAACACCAAAACTACTCAGAAGAAAATAAATTTATGCCACAACATTGCAATGGCGCTGGGAAATGATTAGAAATGGTCTGAGTGTTGCTCTATTCGTATTTTGACTTTTAGGAAGAAGCATATCCATAAAATGGGTCCTATTTTGAAATTAAGAGTATCATGAGTCTCAGGTTCTGTTTTCAAGTTTTATGTGGTGTTCTTTGTATATATTTTTCATCTTAGGGTTTCTGCTGTAAAAATGTTTGGGGATCTGATATACTAATGTTTATCCTTTTCAAAACATGAGATTTCTTCATGTGTTCTTCAGTGTATATGTTTTTCTATATTGAATTCTGTTTACATAAATCGCTATCTCTCTAGATATATGTCTGATGCTTTTATGTATATTATAGTCTCATGTGTTGGACCTGACAGGAATCATGATTCCTATACCTCATACTTCATACTCCAAGGTGACATGACTAAAAAGGAATATTAATTATCTCAGTGTCATTAAATAACTCAAATATAACTATTAGAAATAATATTTAAATTAAATTGATAATGAAAAAGCTAAGGAATTGTTTCATAGTATGTATTGAAATAATTTCACTAGAAGTGGTCTCTTGTCATTTTATTTTGGGTGGTGAGATAGTCACGGTGCCATAGTTGTGTTGAGATCTGGAACCTGTAGCATATATGCGGTGTTAGGAACATTTTGTCTTAGGTAACAGTGTATAGTCCATTATGAAAATATTTAATGGTACCTTGGAGATGGTGTCAAGGAACCCGTGGTATAGAATTTATGAAATCAAGAACTCATTATGGTGTCAGAGTCACAGTGTCCAGATTACAGTGTCTGAGTCATGGTGTCTGAGTGATGGTGTAAGAGAATTTTCCAAAATAAAGAACCGGTGGTAGATTTATCATTTCTCAGACATTGAAAAATATCTATAAACATTATTATGGTGTAATATCAACATAATCTATTATGAATACCTATAATCATAATGAAACATAATATGAAAAGATTAAACATAATTTACAAGATTCAATAAAAATTTGGAATATTCTGAATCAGGATATTATGATAGGTTGAACAAGTTTAACATTATTTGTGATCATTAAAACATTATTAACACATAAAAAGTCCAACAATTACCCCCCCCTTTTTTATGATCCCAAATCATGGGATTTAAAATCCTTTTCTTATTATTCCCCTTTTCGGATTATGAAATAGAAAATATAAAAAAAAATATAAAGAGTGAATGAAGGTAAAGAGAAAAAAGATTCAATAGTAGGGTACATTGTATTGAATAAAAAATATAAGATACATTAGATGTAGACGGAAAAATACAAGACATCCCTACATCATTCACATATCTTCAGTAGCATTTATCTTATCTTTTACCTTAGTAGAGGTATACCCATTATTATATGTTGAGGTCGAGTAAGGTATTGGCCGAACTAAGAGAGAAGTAAGAGACACTCCTTTAAAAATTGGGGGGGGTGCTAGAGTTGGTTTTGTTTAAGACTGAGATAATTGTTTCTCAATAATAATATTTCTGATCCATCTCAGTGCCTGAGATACAGACATGGATTTTGGGCTAGAGGTACTGGATGAGGAAGGTGTTGAGCCAGACCTCAAAGGGGCAGCTGAAAGAGTGACAATGTAAGTAATTTTTACATGAATATAATGCTTCAATAGTATTATAAAATCAGTAATTATTCCACCACCATAATAAATTTCCTCCTCAAAATCATCTTGGTTTTCATGGATATTTTTAAGGAGAGGAGTTAAATATTTAATATTTTCATCTTGGGATTTGAATGATTGAGTGACAGGATGAATTTTCAAATTCCCTACAGGGGTCTTGAAATGATTGGTGAGGTCAGGCTTAGAGTAAATTTTTTTAAACTAGAAATCCAAATTTATAGAAATTTATTATTGAGAATCATTGTAAATCATTGGATGAATCCTCACAAAATCTTAAACATGGGAAATAATATCGATGACAACAAATAAGAATTAATTATCAACACCACATGACATTAACTAATGTTCATTATTTATAACTTTGAAGATCTAATTACTATCCATCAGTTGTTGTTATTTTCCAGAGCCATTTGAAGCTATAATATATTAAATGAGAGACTTATGCTGATATTAAATTTCTGTAAATTTCCCTTACACTCATCAGTTATATTGGTAAGGAAAAAATTAATCTAATCCATTCCATTTAATATTTTGATAATTCAATCATCAAATTTTTTATATATCAAAGTTAAATTTGTTTCAGTCATAGATACATTTTTTGGTGGGATCTGATAACTGTCATTATCAATAGGATGACAAGTAAGAACATGTTCAATTTGCAAAACTATTTTCATATCTTCAACAATAGATATGATAGAATCTACCTCATCCCTCAATAGTTTTTTCTAAATACTATCTTTTGGTATTTATTGAAGTATTTTCTTCTCTATTTTCCATAGGATTTTCTCTAATAGAAGATAAACATCCCTTTGGCGTAGATTTTTCAAATGGGAATGCTGTAATTTCCTGATCTTTTCAATACTAGAAAACAAATTATCTCCAAAATTATTTAGATCATTGTGACTCACCGAATCATATGATTATTGTGTAGGATCCAGAACCAGCACTGAAATAGGTTTAGGTTCCTTAGTAGATGTTACATTTGGAATATGATTTTGTTTCAATTGAGAAATAGTGGAATGATCTATGCATTTACATAAGGCCTCTAGGTATTATTAAAATCAAAATAACTATGAAACTTATAATAGGAATCCACATTTCATTGGTCAATATGATTGGGAACATGAAAACATAAAAAATAGGGTGTTTCCCCTCCTTAGTAGGTACATCTATTATGGGACTAAAATATTCAGTATCTTGACACATTTCAAAATTTTCATCTCTACCAGGCTCACCCATCTCATTTCTAGCTAACTGTAAGGTCAGTTCCACTCTTTCCTTAGAATATAGGATTATTTCAGGTTCATTTTGTTCAATTGATTATTCCTTAATAGCATCCAATTCCATATCTAGTTCTTATATTGAATCAAGAAATTCTTTTAGCATTATGTGAAAATTTTGAAACAACATCATGTGGAACATGTAGGTCGTTATTTTCATTATCTTTGAAGGTTCCTTAAGTGAAACAACTGCATATTCAACTTCTTCAACTAAATAATTAGAAACATCATTTAGTTCCAACCCAAATTCTTATTTTTTTAGGTCATGAAGGATTATGAACATGGTTAATCTTTTCATAAAATATTTTATTGTCATCAAAACACGACTTTTTCCAAGTATTATTGCTAATTATAATATTTCGGATTGTATCTATTGAGAAACAGAACTCACTATCTTCTCTAACTTCTTTATTCTGATCAGTTACACTTTTGGAAGACAACATTTCAGTGATTAATCATTAATAAAAAAGAGAGGTATATTTCAACATTTTCTTTATCATTTCACACATGTGAAGTATAATATACTTAAAAATATTAGTATAGATTCTATTTTTATTAATATGTATCTTGAATACATCTTGATACTTAAGAGTATCAAAATATCATTTCCCAAGACAAATAAGATTTTCAATAATCTTAAATAGCAACTTTGTCTTACTATCCAAATCAGTAGCTATTGCCTTTCATTTTTTTAAATTTCAATTAAAACATCCTAGGGCCTCTTCTGAGATAAAAACATCACTAATAGGAGGAGTAACTCTTTTATAGTCCTTAAATATTCATTCATCATGTATACCTAGGTAGTTATCCCATAACCTCAATGAAAACATACACCTTTGACCATTAATCTTGCTTCACACTCCAAAGTCATCTTCATTATTGAATAAAAATTGTACATACTTATAAACTTGTGAAATTAACATTGTATATATAGGTGTTTTCTCTTTAGTGGAATAGTTCATTCATACATTCTCATCTAATACATTCAAAACGAATGACTTACTTATTAGTAACCACTTTAGATAGACTTATTTTACGGGTACTAATGTTCCATAATAAAGACTCAGATTCATCAGTCCCATAGGCATTACTTTCGTTGTCCTTTTCACTTTATTATGAGATCTACTCTTCCAAATAGTTAATAAATATGGGCTCTTCATTTTAGTCATCCAATGTGGGTTTGATAAAGGTGAAAGGATGAAAGAGGACTAACTATTTGAGAGAGAAGGGGTTCAGTTTAGAGAGAATAGAGATCTGGTGAAGAGAGGAGTAAAAGATATTGAGTTTTTTGTCATTTAGGGATTCCAAACCTCTCAAATCCAAAAACAAAACATAAAAAATCAATACATCAATACATGAAATGAAATCCTAAAAATAGAAATATGAGACATTACATTGATACCGGAACATGTTGTTATGGTGCCACCATTATGGTGTGACTCCCAACGATATTATTGTATCATTGAGACAGCTAGTTTAAGAATTTAACTGTGAGACCATAATTATGAGACTTTAAAAACAAGACAGTTACTTTTGAAACTATAAATCATGAAACTGTAAACATTGAAACAGTAAATGTGTGACAGTAACTTCGAGACCATAAAATTTTTACTTAAGAATTATCATCACAAATTCATGTATGATGTTATTTATCATTTCTGAATTTAATGATTTAGTGAACAATTCAGAAAGCTAATGTTCAGTGCCAATGAATTCCAATGTGATGTCACATTTTGATAATGATCTCTCAAAAAGTGTTGCCTTACATCAATATTCTTTTTTCATGAATGTGAAAAGAGATTCTTGTAAATGTTAATAAAACATGTATTGTCACAATTTATAGGTACATGTCTGAATCAATATCCATAGTCTATTAATTCGTTCTTTATCTACAAAATTTCTTCACAACAATTGAAAGATACTATGTATTTAGCCTCAGTTATAGATAATGAAACATAATTTTGTTTCTTATAACACCAATATACTAGAGACTTATGGAAAATATTAAATGTTTCAGAGGATCTGTTTCTGTCAAACAAACAAACATCAAAATCATAACCTTAATAACTAATTAAGTCAAATTATTGCCCTCTTTGATAAAACATTCCTAAATTGGTTGTATGTTTGAGGTATTTGAAAATTAATTTAACAACATGAAAACGAGACACTATAGGGTTTTCTGGAAAATATGCACACATTCAAACACTAAAAATAATAATGGGATGACTTTCGTCTATGTAAATAAACTTCCAATCATTCCTCTATAAGTTTTATGATCAACATATTTTCCATCTTCATCATGATCCAACATACAGGTAGTAAACATTGGAGTATCACTACATTTGGTGTTGTTCAATAAAAATATTTTTAGATGACTTTTAATATATTTACTTTGATTTAAAACAATACCATCATTATTTTGAACAATTTTAAATCCATGAAAATTAAAATTTCTCACCCGTTAAACCAATTTCAAATTTATTTTCCACCACATATTAAAACATAAGACATAAAATATTTCTCAAAGATCAAAAATAATATCATCAACGTATATTTGAACAACTAAACTATATTTATATATTGATATGATTAAATGAGTAGGATCAGATATACATTTTGAAAAAAATTTAGAAGTAAGAAAAAAATTTATCTATCATACCAAGATCTTGGAGCTTATTTTAAACCATATAATGATTTTGTTAATTTAATGACCTGATTTGTAAAGTGAGGGTTTGTAAAAACATCGGTTGTTCAACAAAAACATCCTCAATTATATACCCATTTAAAAATGCACCAGTGAAATCCATTTGATAATGTATGAAATTTAGATGTACTACATAAGAAAGGAAACTTCTAATGGAATCATGTCTAGAGAAATGTGAAAAAGTTTCTTCATTTTATATTAATTATTCCTGACTCTAATATTGTGAAACCAATCTAGATTTATTTCTATCAGTATTATGGGATTCATCTACTTTTATCCTAAACACCCACATAGTGCCTATGGTCAATGTTTCATGGGAGTATCGAAATGTTTCAAAAATTTATTTCTTTTAAACTTATTTAGATCCTCCTATATGCAAATCACCTATAATTCATCATTGATAGCATCAGTTTTGTTTTTATGTTCATTCATTGACGAGAAACCTTGATTTTCAACCTAATTTCATAGGGAATCTCTAGTTTTTGTTCCATTATCTAAATATCCAAAAAACAACATCTAAAGGATGGTTATTAAGAGTTATAGTTACAGTTGAAAATTATGGGTTAGTATTATTAGATTCATCTATAGGTTCGGGACTGTCATATCTAGATTATGATGAATTTCCAAAACTCTTTGATTTAACAGATTGTTGGACAATAGGATTAGATGATTTTGCATTAATGTTCTTCATTAACACATCATCTTCAAGGTTGTATAAGGGGGTCTTATGTTCATGTGGATATGTTTCCTAAAACATTACATAAAAAAATTATTCCACGTAGTTTGTTCTTTTATTAAAGTCATTATAGTATTTACTAGTGGTTGAGTAACCTTGGAATATTCCATCATCACCCAAAGATTCGAATTTTTCATGATTGTATTTTGTGTTAATGATATAGACATTACCCCGATAAACATTGAAGTTATTAAATTTGGGTTCTCTATTGTATCATAACTCATAAGGAGTCTTCTTGAGGATAGTTCTAATTAAGACTCTATTAATTATGTAACATCTTGTACTTATAGCCTCATCCCATATGTAAACATGTAGATCATATTAATAAATTATTGTACGGGCTATCTCTTGTAAGGTTCTATTTCATTTTTCTACAACTCCATTATTTCGGTCTCTTAGAGGAAGATAAGATATGACTATATCAATTTTGTGAGAAAGAAGATTCAATGTCTTGATTTTCAAACTCACGGTCATGATCTCTTATTAAGGATTTTATCTTATCTATAGTTTGATTTTCCACTGTTTTAGCTTACATGGTGAATTATGTACATGCTTCACTTTTGGGATATTATATATAAGTCTATGTATATCTAGAATAGTCAACTATAATAACATAAACATAGTGCTTCCCATTTAATCTAAAAACTCTATATGTTACAAAAAATCCTTATTAACCAACTCAAAGAGGTTAATAAGTTGAAACTTCATTCCATGCTTTGAATGATATCTTGTGATGTTTTCCCTTTTGAAAACTATTACTGAATTTATGATTTAGAAACACAACTTTGGTTTGGACTTTGACTATGCCTTTTCTGGTATGATTCCTAACAGATTGTATATTACAGGGTCCTGGTCTTCATTGCGAAATACAAGAGTCCTTGTGAAAATATAATCAATCATGAAGCATTTTTAGAAACTAAAGAATCTATGTTGACAACATCTTAATTTCCATTAATGAAATACAAAATGCTTATTCATTTTTAAATTTAATAACCTTGAAAGAATCATTTTCAAATATAACATGAAATCCATCAATACATAATTGTGAAATTGTAATGTCCCGACCCCAGTTGCCCCGAGTCGGTGCATTATTACATAACATTGACATGATCACAAAAGATCATGTCTCAAAAGACAGATTAGATTAGTTTCCTTGGAAGTACTTGATACATTCATAAGGTTTACAGTACATCATAAAATGAAAAACTACACCAACATTATTTCAATAGACAACACTCATATCCCCTTTGACTATCCTTGCAGGTCAGTCATAAAATTATTTTTGGCATCCTGGAAAAAATAAATCATAGAAAGTGGAGAACTCAAATGCTAAATAAGGATAACAATATAGCATAAACTTTCATAAATAAGAATAAACATATAAGGCAATGTATAATACTAAAAAAATCTATTTAAACATGAACATCAACATAATATAGAAAAGATAAAATCAAATAATTCCATTTACTAACTCACATGGATATTCTACTAGTCGAGTAATCACATGCAATATCAATAGCCACATTAATGATGATGGAATGCATAATGGAAAACATTCATAACCTCATATTCAAGGCCTTATTCCATGACTACAAATAAAATTTTTTCAAGGCCTTGTACCAACACACTATTTTTTCTCATGAGACCTACCGATGCATCGAGGAGTTATAACAGGTTCCACCCATCACATACTATGTCCAATGCAATCCTAATATGAAAAGGTTTAAACATAACATAAACATTCATATTAAAACTAGCATATGAAATGTCAATACATTATCCACAAACCATGAATGGTGTTAAAATATAACATCCACAGTCAAACATATCACCAAACCTTTAATACAATAAGGAAGTTTGGTATCATAATAAATCAACTTCAAATAATCATAAAATTCATCAATGGTTGCTGACATAAATGAAATCAATTTTTTTAGAGAAATATTTGTTTATATATTGAAATATTTTAAAATACATATAATTATAAAAGTAAAAATTTACTTTGGAAATATTTTTGTAATCATGTAAGGGTGGATTTGATGATGTTATAATAGTGGAAAATTTCAGCACATGCCTTATAAGTTAAAAAAAGACATTCTTACCTTAGTTTTGTCAAAAAGGCTAGAGAGTACCTTGTTTGCAAAATAAAGAAAAGATTCCATTCAAAAACATATTATAAAAAGTCAAAAAACTGTATAAATGACTTTATTCCATATCATAGTAAATTGTAAAAATGTTTTGAAATACATTTTTATGAAAACACGGATGTGTGTTATAAAGAGGTCCCAATAGATACTTAAATAAAAACAACCTCAGAAAATAAATATATTGTGAAATTAACCCTTACCTTGTACTTTTACTTAATAGATGGTAGAATAACCTCATTTATATTGGTGAAATAATTGTTATTAAATTATACAAGAATCATATACATTAATATAATATCATATATGATCTTTTAATATTACTTTGTTGACAATATTTTATTATTATCGTCGTTTCTTGTGTCAACTGATTTATTTTCCTTTATATGCATTGTTATGTATGTAATGTTTGTTATGGATAGGATGAATCGTATTCATATTCAAAATGATATTAAGTCTTTATTAATTATTTTTAATCATATAATGAAAATTAGTCTTGATTGGATATGATGGGGAATGAATCTCATCTCATTCGTGGAGACGATAATCAGTATGTACGCACGAGCGACAATATCGTTCTTTTGAAATTAAAATAAAATATAATTGGATGGTATATCATATATACAGAATCATTATTTTGTTATATATATTATTTACATCAATTACACATCATTATTATACCCATCCAAATAATAATTTATTGAATAACAATTACACCACAACGTGGAAACGATAAGTCATACTTGCGTACATATAGTGACATGTCATTTAAAGGATGGATAGAATAATGAATTTGGATGTACCATTTTTATTATAACATTAAAATATATAGAAGATACTTGTTTTATTATTTTATAATTTAAACAACAATGATAAAGGAAGTGGAAGAAAAAATGAACATGAAAGAGGTGATGAAATATTTACCTCTTCTTTATGTTCTTCCTTTTTTGATCAAAAGGGATCCTTAGGATGGCATTATGACAAAATTAAGACCTCTAAAATGAAGGTATAATGGTTGACAGGGTATTTGGGGAGAGTCTGTCCGAGCCAAATGGATTTGAGGGTGTGAATTAGACAGAAGGTCATGTTCCCTTTTATAAGAGGGGTGAGGGGCCCCTTAGGAAATGCTAGAAATATTATTTTATAAAAAATCCTTTTTGGTTTCTAATTGATCAATAAATAAATATTTAAATTATAAGGAAGGGATGGGATGAAAACCACTCAACAAATATGTTTTAGAGAAGTTGGGTTCACTATATTAACTTTATATTTTAGATTTAAATCTTAGTTATATAGTTAGACATTTACCACGTCGCTTTGTATTTTTATATTATATGGTTAATGAACATACTATATACATCTGAGAGAACCCCAAGTGGTTTATTATTTATTCACCTATAATTTTATATGTCATTTTTCTGAACATTAGATATTTAAAAATTACATATCAATTAATAATATAATATTTGTTTTAAAAACTCTTTTATGTCAATTTTGACACTATTTGGTATTTTGTTTTTTTAAATTCATAACAGCATTATTACTTCAAAAAAAATCAATATAACTATCCCTAACATGTCGTAGTAAACTAGAAAATTAGTGTAATTCATAAAAATTCTCAAATTACATTTATTGGAATATTTATAATATCAATTATTTTAATATTTCATTAAGTAGGTAATTACTTCATCATCAGTATGTCATTAATAAATTAAATTATATAATGTCTAAAAAAAAATATGTAAAATAAAATTATGTACTAAATATTATTATCTTTCTAATTAATATTTATAGTCTAATTTATCTTATTTATAATCCTGTAATAAAATTTTTATTTTTATTAAACATTGATTTCAACTCTTTTAACTCTTCTTTAAATAAAATAATAATAAGTGTCATAATCTAATACAATTAAACCAAAGTAGTTCATATATTATTACTATGTTTTTTTTGGCCGAATTAACATTATCCAATTGAATTTGGACATGTTTTAAGGTAATAATAATATCATTTTTACCGTTAAATACCCTATTTACTTTTAACCGTGGTAAATGAAAGTAAAAAGATACTATTAACCAAAAAATATTTTCATCTTATTAAACAACATTCTTCATAAAAATATCAACTGTGTATCTTGGATTTTTGAAATTCCACTCATAGAAGCAGTAAAATTATGTTTTATGTGAATTTTCAAATTCACCTAGGTGGTGGGTAAAAGAAGTTTTAAAGTTCAATAAATTTTTTATATATCTAAAATTATTATTAAATGTCTCCAATGAATTACATTGAAAATATATAGGTATTATGTATCTATATTGACAAAATATATATTTAGATAAAATAATTAATAATTTAAATAAAAATTCAGTTCTAAACATTAACTCAGTGTTTTTCACTATTCATCATAAATTGAATGTTTTCAGAAAAACTAGAAAAAAATTAACCCTAAGGTAATTTCGATATTCCAAATCCAAAAATTAAGTAAATTTTTAATTTTAATGTTTATACAATTTCAAAAGGTGGTTATTACTATTCATAACAGCTATTTTGATTGGTTTTGGTGTGTTAGAACTTGAAGTGGTGTACAACACACGCTACTGTATTATTCAAAAAGAAGTGTACCGTGGAAGCATGGGGTATTACATTCTCCCCTCATTAAAATAATTTCATCCTCGAAATTTCTAGAATATTACAACATAAACAGACTTGTGTGGTTCTTCATTATATGTTTCTCAGGTTCCCATGTTGCCTCTTCCATCTTATGGTTTCTACATAGAAATTTTACCAGACGAGTTATCTGGTTTCTTATCACTTGTTCATTTGTATCAATAACCTTGAAAGGATATTCACAATAAGATATATTGGTTTCAGTTATAATTCCTCATAGGTGAGTACATGAATTGGTTCAGGTGTGTCTTTTCTTAACAGTGATACATGGATGAAATCGTGGAATTTGGAGAGACTTAGCGATATTGCCAAACGGTAAGCTACATCCCCAATTCATTATAGAATTTTGAAAGTTCCGATGTACCTGGGACATAATTTACCCTTCTTACCATAACTTATAACACCCTTCCAAGTATATAACTTCAATAAAACAAGATATCTTACCTTAAATACCAAATCATTCTTTCTATTTTCAGTAATTCCCTTTTCCTACTTTGAAATTCCATGATGTGGTTTTAGATTACCTTCACCTTTTCCATCATTTTCTCAACATGTTCTGGGCCTACAAGTTTTCTTTAACCAACATCATCCCAATAGGTTGGTGTGGGACATTTCATTTGCTATAACGCTTCATATGGTGTCATCTGAATACTTGAATGGTAGCTATTGTAATAGGAAAATTCTACCATAAGTAAATATTGATCCAACATACTTTGAAAGTCAAGTTATCATGATCTCAACAGTTATTTTGAAGTTTGAATAGTCCATTTTGATTTTACATCAATTTGGGGGTGGTAGGCAGTTCTCAAATGAAGTTCAGTATCCAGGGATTTCTGAAGACTTTTCCAAAATCATGATGTAGAATGGGGATCATGATCAGAAAGAATAAATAGTGGTACTCCATGAAACCAAATTAGCAATCTATCTCTCCATGTTGTCTCACCAAAACTGTTCCTTCAAATCTCTATGAAATTTGTTTCTCCCATAGTGTATAGAGAAATTGGAGATATGAGCATCATCCTAATATTTACTTTTTAGATCAGGTATATTTGAATCAAAAATTCTATTCCAAAATTTCGAAATTACATCTTCATACACAAAGTCACTCAATCTCACATCATTCACAACTTTAATATTATTTTGAAACTCGTAATCATTGGTCTGGTAACTCTTTATCATTTTTAGTAAAGATAGTTTGGAAGACATTTGAAAAAGTATTGATGTTTCACCTTCCAAGGTGATTCCCATATCCATCTTTACTATATCCATGTATATAAGATCCTTTTTAACTCTCATCTTGTTCAAAACTCCATTATCCATTCTGCTCAGAGAATCTACTACCTTATTCACCTTCCCCAAGTGGTAATGTATCATGAAATCATAATCCTTGAGTAGTTAAAGCCATCTCCTTTGCCTCATGTTGAGTTCTATCTATGAGAAAATATACTTCAAAATGTTGTGATTAGTATAAATCTCACATTTTATACCGTAGAGATAGTGTCTCCAAATAATCAAATCAATGATTATAGCTTCTAACTTAAGATCAGGAGTATGACAGTTTTTCTCATGAATTTTTAGTTGTTGTGATGCATAGGCAATAACTCTATCATTCTGCATAAGGAGACAGCCAAGTCCTTTCATTGAAGCATTACTATAAAAAACCCCATAATTCCCCGATGGTAGAGTCAACATTGGATCAATGACTAATATTATCTTCATTTCTTCAAAACATTCTCCACACTCTTTTTTCCGAACTAATTTAACCCATTTTTGTGTGATCTTTGTTAATGGGTTAGAAAATCGGCCAAAATTCTGGATGAAACATCGATAATAACCTGGTAAACCAATAAAAAGGTGTACCTCAATTATACTCGTCAGTGCTGGACATTCATGGATCACCTTGATCTTTTAAGGACCAACAGTTATTCCACACATAGTGAAAATATGGTCAAGAAAAGAAATCTCTTGGTTCTAGAATTCACACTTTCTAAACATCCCATATTTTTCATTTCTTCAAAGAGTCATCAGGGTAATGCGCAAGTGATTTTAATGATCACCGTAGCTTTTGATGTACAGTAGTATATCATCAATAAATACCACAACAAAGTCATCGTGATATTCCTTGAAACCCCTATACATTAGAACCATGAAGATATAGGGTACATTAGTCCATCCAAAAGGCATTACTGTGAACTCATAATGCTCGTAACTGATTTGAAATATTGTCTTTGGAATGTCTTTCTTCCTTACGCACACCTGATGATATCCAAATCGAAGGTCAATCTTTGAAAATTATTGAGGTCCTTGATGTTTATCGAATAAATCATCAACGTGGGGTAGGGGATTCTTGTTATTTATAGTTATAGAATTGATATCCTTGTAGTCAATTCAAGTCCACATAGATCCATCTTCCTCTTATCAGAAAGAACAGGGGATCCCAATGGAGAAACACTATGGGAAATAAATCCTTTATTACTCAATTCCTCTCGGTGTTTCTTTTGTTCCACTAATTCCATAGTGAACATTCTATAATGGGTCTTCGATATGGGCCTTGTTCTAGGAATTAAATCATTGGAAAACTCAATTTCACAATCTAGAGGATGTCCAGGGAAATCTTCTAGAAATAATCATCATATTCCTTCACAATAGGTACATCCTCTATTTCAACATTCATTTCCTCACCCAGCGTTATTTCAATATATTCATCCCCAATAATTGAATTTAGTTGAGCTCTTGTGGGTGGATCTAGATAAGAATCAGGTGGTGACAATTCTCCTCTTAAGATAAGTTGTTCTTTATCGTCATCATAAAAAATCTTAACCTCCTTCTTAAAATAAATTTTTGAATCATGTTTTGAAATCCAATCTATACCAGGGATTTTATAAAATTCAATCATTGGTATGATGATGAGATTAGAAAATAAAGAACATTTATATTCTCTAATGGGGACTGATTAACAATAATTTATTACAATGATACATCCCATATGAGTTTTGACAGACAACTCCATTGTGAAATCAAATTGGAAATATCTAACATTCATAGTAAACAGGGAATATATGAGACAATTCTCTGATCCAGAATCGAATAATGCATTTTCTAAACTTGAGTAAACCATTAAATTACCTACCACCACACCTTTCGCAGCTTCAACCTCAGTAGTAGTGATAGCATAATATTGTCTTTGATCCCTTGGCTTATTCAAAGTATTTTCCCCTGATTCTTAGGAAATTCATTCACATAATGCACCATTTATCTACAATTGTAGCATTCAACATTGACAACCTCTTCCTTAACCTTGAAATCACGAGCTTGGGGGACTTTTTCAATACACTTGTAGTATAATCCCATTCCCATCAGGAAAGTACTGTGGTGTTTCTTCCCACATTTACTGCAGGATGGATATTCAACTTTTCCCTTCTTCCCCTTATTTCCATTTACATAGTGTTCTTCAGATATCTTCTTCTCTTGCTTTTCTTTAAAGTCATAAAAATTAAGGAATTCATTTTCATTCTTGATACCACATGAGACAATATCTTCATACGATCAGAGAGATTCTGAGACTAATGCCTGATGTTGAAATGGTTTTAAGCCATCGAAGAAACGATCAATAATACTACGTGGGTTACGTATATAATTTGATGCATGCCTCACTAACCTTTTAATGTTAGCCTCATTGATTGCGACATTCTCGTCCTCCTTTTGCCTCAGACTCAGAAATTTCCCTTCTATATCTACTCAATGGTCACGATGATGGTATTTTTCTATGAAAATATTTTTAAACTATCTACATTTCATATTTGATACTTCATCATCTTCCATTGTTTTTTGAATCAATGACCACCATTGATCAGAATCTCTAGTGAGGTGGTAAATTTACATAACCACTTTTATCTTTCACTACTCCCCATGGCAGGGAATATTTTCTCTATTGAATATACCCATTGCTCAGCTACTAATGGATCTGTACACCAATTGATTATTGGTGGTTGTTTCCTCATTAGGATATCTAACATTGATCTTCCACGCTGTGGATCAGGGTGCTTTATACTGTTAAAGTTATTATTCATAACCTCAGTGACTTGTCCTAATATAGTGATAAGCAGATCAGCACCAGTGGAATCACCGGATCCACTGTGATTATCTTGAGAAAGAGGAAAATCCCTAAATGGAGTGTGTGTATTGATACAGTTTCAAATCTTTCCACTATGCACCATTTCTATACAATTCCATAAACAAGATTAGTGTTAGAACCAAAATACAAAATTACGAATATTTAAAACACTTATCATAAATTGAATAGTTTATGGATATAATCCACAATAATAAAAAATATTTTCTTTGAGAAATTATATACTCATAAACCCTTCATAGTGGTTTGTAAAAAAAATGGGAATTATCATAAGTATATCCCCCATGAGTGCCATAACCAAGAGTGGGGCAAGACCCGTTATCGTGCACCTGTTCCCATTCGAGTCTAGCTCAAAGTGGTGTTTTCGAGTTTTACTCCGAGCTACATCAATGCCAAAGCCGCTTCTACCTGCTCGTATCTAGACAGGGATGTATTGCTTGGAAAACTCAAAAAATCTCTACAATACCAAAATTCTAGGATGTTCTTCTATACTAATCCTCCAAGCCTATCTTAGGGTAATGTTATATTATCAGAGTTTAACTAAATCTAGTTTCTATGGATTGTACTAAACTTCCCCTGATACCAACTATAACTCCCCATCCCCAATTACCCAGAGTATGTGCATTATTACATTACATTGGAATGATCACAAAAGATCAAGTCTCGAAGGACCGATTAGGTTAGTAGCCTTGAAGTACTAGATACATTAATAAGGTTTACATTACATCATTAAATAAAAAACTACAACAACATCAATTCCAAAAAGCACACTGAAAACCCCTCAGACTATCCCTATAAGTTAGTCATAAAATATTTCTTCCATCCTGGGAAAAATAAATCATATAAAGGGGTGAGCTCAGATTCTCAGTAAGGATAGCAATATAGAAGAAACTTTCATAAATAAGCATAAAAATTTAAGGAAATGTATAAGACTAAAACAAAATCCTTTTAAACATGAACATCATCATAATATGGAGAATATAAAATCAAATAATATCATTTACTTACTCATATAGATATTCTAGAAGTCGAATAATCACATGTAATATCAAAATCCACCTTCATAATGATGGAGTGCATAATGCCTGACTTTCATAACCACATAGTCAACGTCTTCTGTCTGAGTCTACAAATAAGATTTTATCAAGGCCTTTTTCCAAGAAACTAGTTTCTCATGAGACCCACTAATTCATCATGGAGCTATAGCATGCACCATTCATCACATACTAAGTCCAATGCATTCCTCATATTAAAAGGTATAAACATAACATAAACATTATTACGAAAACTAGCATTCAAAATGTCAATTATTTATCCATAAACCATGAATCATGTAAAAATAACACATCCATAGTCACACATATCTAAGAAACGTCAATGAAATATGGAAGTTTTATATCATAATAAATCATCTTCAAATAAGCTTAAAATCCATCAAAGGATGTTAAAATAGATAAAAAAACTTTTTTAGAGAAATATCTCTTACTATTTTAAAATCTTTTAAATTAAATATAATTATAAAAGACAATATTTAACATGGAAAAATTATTAATTTATTTTAAGGGATTCTTTGATGATGTTATAATAGTGGAAAATAGCCACACCCGCCGTAAAAGATAAAAAATAAATTTTTACCTTAGTATTGTCAGTAATGTTATAAAGTACCTTGTTGGGAAAAAAGACAGAAAGATTCCATTCAAAAAAAATTATAAAAAGTCAAAAAGGGTATAAATTACTTTATCCCATAGTCTAGTAAATTTACAAATATGTTTTGAAAAACATTTTTAAGAAAACACGTATATGGATGATAAAGAGGTCTTATTAGATAATTACGTAAAAAAAACCTCATATAACAAAGAGATTGAGAAAATAAACATTATCTTGTACTTTTACATAGTCGAGGGTAGGTTAACCTATGATATAATTTTGAAATAATTGTTATTAAATTATACAATAATCATATACATTAATATGACATCAAATATGATCTTTTAATATTCCTTTTTAATATTATTTTAGTATTATCGTCGTTTCGGGTGTTAACTGATTTGTTTTCCTTTATATGATTTGTTAAGTAAGAAATTTTTTATATGTATAGGATGTATCTTATTCATTTTCAAAATGGTATTAAGAATTTATACCTTATTTTTAATCATATAATTAAAATTATTCATGATTGGATATGATGCGGAATGAATCTCATCACGTTCGGGGAGACGGTAATCTGTACGTACACATGAGAAACAATATCATTATTTTGATATTAAAATAATATATAATTGGATGGTATATAATATATAAAGAATAATTATTATGTTATATTTATTATTTACAACAAATACACATCATTATTATACCCATCTAAATAATAATGTATTGAATAACAAGTACACCACGATGTAGAGAGTGTAAGCCGTACGTACGCACGTATGGTGACATATCATTAAAAGTATGGATAGAATAATTAATTATACTATAATGTATTTATAATAAAATAAAATTATATAAAGGATACTATTTTTATTATTTTATAATTGACATAACAAAGAAAAAGGATGTTGATGAAAAAAGGAACTTGAAAGAGGTGATGAAATATTTACCTCTTCTTCAGGTTATTCATTTTCATTTGATCAAAAGGGCTCCTTAGGATTGATTTTGGACTAGATTAAGGACTATATGATGAAGTAAGGATATTTTATAGGGTACTTGGACAGATTTTTCCCTTGAAAAATTGTTTTGATGGCGTGAATTTGAGAGAAGAGGGAGTTCCATTTTATAAGAGGGGTGAGGGAAACCTTAATAAAAGATAGAAATATTATATTATAATACAATCATTTTTAGTTTCTAATGGCTAAAGTATTAATTAATTAATTTATAATGTGGTTATGGGTCTAAAAAAACTCATCCAATAGGTTTTATATAGTTTTGGGTCACTATATTAACATTATCTTTTAGATTTAACACTTAGTTAAATAGTTTGACAATTACCATGTCTCTTTGTATTTTTATATTATATGGTTATTAAACATAGTATATACATCCAAGAGAACTCCAAGGGATTCATTAATGATTCACCTATAATTATATAATTATTTTGGCCTAACTTTATATTTTAGGAATAGAATATCAATTAATAATATAATATTTGTTTTAAAAACTCTTTTATGTCAATTTTGACACTATTTAGTATTTTTTTTCAAAATTCATAAAATCATTATTACGTCAAAAAAATTTCATATAACCAACCCCATCCTGTCATATTAACCTATATAATTAGTGGAATTCATAAAAATACTCAAATTTCATTTATTTTGATATTTATAATATAAATTATTTTAATATTTCATTAATTAGGAAAGTTATGCATCATCGTTTTGTCATAAATAAATTAAATTATTTAATGTCTAAAAAATATGAATAAAATACCATTATATAAGAATTCATTTTTGTCACGAACCATCCTCGGGGCCTGTGTTGTAACTACCCCAAGCCTTCTTTCCATTGGCCAGGGGCTGGAGACTAGCACCAAGGCGTAATTCCCAGTAAAAAGGGAAGGCATAGCCTTTGTAAAGAAAGCAAACACCACAGAGCAAGAAAGTAGAATTAAACACTAAGTAAAAACTGGGTACAATAGTAATTGTGGAAAAGTATGTGGGCCAGAATACAAACACAAGACGAAATTCAAGTAAAACAGAAAAATGGAGTACATCAACTGAAAAGTAAAGTCGCTACGGCAAGCCGTCCTTTGGTACTCCCTCATAAAGGGTGGGTACAAATATCCACCTCATCCCCTTGGGTCCAGCCATCCGCTCTGTGTACGTTCCGCCCAGTGGTCCACCTATAGGTACCGACTGCTCCGCAAGCCTCATCCATGATTAGCATTGTCTGTCGTCTGCATCCAACACAACGTAGTGCGGGCATAGACCGTGCCTTGGTGAGTATAAGCTATTCATTAGGGACCCCGAGACCCCCGAAGGTCTCCCAGAATCCACAAAATATAATCCAAAAAGGACAGATACAATCACGAATTAACATCCGAAACGACTTAGGTATATGCCATACATATACCTAAGTCATCAATTCCAGTTCAGCTCCAACATCCGAACCCAAGTTCCATCACGACCACACAGGATAGCACAACACAATCCACATAGGAAAGCAAGTCAATCATATCGAAGATAATGACTGAAAGTCAAGATTCAACTTACACAGGTATACTTCTTCGTAAGATGATAGAGATGATCTGATGTATCCACTAATTCATCTAAGCAATTAGACCCACACATGATCGATAAGTACTAACCCCCTCAATGACCAACAAAGTATCGATAGGTACTAACCCTCGCAATGTCCCACAAAGGAACGATAGGTACTAACCCCCGCAATGACACACACATGATCGGACCCACAAAGGATCTGTAGGCATTGGCCCACACAAGACTGCTGAGTGCTGACCCACATAGGATCTGACCCACACATGATCGGTAGCACTAATCCATATAGGATCGTTGAGTGTTGTAGTCATCACCGTCGAATCCACAGAGGATTTCTGTACAGTCATCATCGTCGTCGTAGTCGCAACCAGCTCTAGGGTTCCCCCACACAGCAAACTCGTTCAGGAGGGTCCGCTCCACGATCTGAAGGGCTGCTACATCAACTGACACATAGTCTGGAGTTGATGTATCCAAATGTTCCGTATTGTCAACAGGAACTCAACATCACAGATGGCGCATCAATCAGACGTTCGGTCTGAGAGTTATTGGCTTTTTCTTCCTAGGGGCCCAGTTGGTTTTAAAGTCAAAACCTACCCAACCGTACTCCAACCGCGTCCAAACCTCAAGATTAGTAATCCAAAAGGTCAGTCTCACTATGTGGAAACCGTCAAAGTTGACGGCACGTCAATCGAACATCCAGAGCTCAAGTTATAAGTGTTTCCGCTCCGAGGGACCGATTGGTTTCGTGTACGAACCAACCCGGCTGAACCCAAATCTCTCTGAAACCTTGAGTGTAGGATACCGAAATGACCATCTCGATCCAAGGATCGTATCGCAGCTGATGGTGTGTCGATCAGAGATTAGCAGCCCACGTTATGGGCAAAAGTCCGAAAGAAGTCTGGGTATGGGGGTTTTGGGCCAGAACCGACCCGGCCCAAGTCCCCCTGGGTCAGCCCAAACCGGGTCGACCTGACTCGGGTCTGGGTCCGGCCAGCTTGGGTGCCACCCGGCCCGGCTGGCGCGGCCTGGCACGGCTGGCACGGCCCGGCCCGGCCTGGCGGCCCGGCCTGGCGGCTTGGCCTGGTGGCTCGGACTGCCGCTCGGCCGTAACGGCCGGGCGATGAGTGGAGGGGGGGGGGCCTTCCCCCCGCGTTGTGAAACCAAGTTCCCCATATGGGGGGCTTCTTCTTCTGGCCATCCGGGGGTTACGACCCCCGGCGTTTCCTCTTGACCAGCCGGCCCGCACCGTTCGGCCGGCTACTACCGCCACGGGACCGGGGCGGTCCGGTCCTCGTACTCCGATGCTGGCGGCCGGAAACCAGCCATCGTTCCCAACACAGGGGCGGCCTATGGCCGCAGGATTGATCCGTCCGGCGCGGCACGACGGCACCACGATTCTTCGCCCATAACTCATAGCTTCCGCGCGGTGCAACGGAACCGCGCCGCCTTACACCTGCCAAAACAAAATCAATCAAACAAGGGGTAAGAGGGTAGGTCGTGTTCTTGCGGTCCGACCTCCCCCCATTAATGCGATATCAGGCCGCTTAAATTGAAATGAATAATAGCGATGGAAGTAATCACGAAGAAACCATTAAAATAAACCCCTACCTCAAGCGTAGTCGTCGAACGAGGTTGTCGCGGAAAGGGACGTCGCAGAATTGATCATCGCGGAAGAAGGTGGATCGTCGCGTCGTGGATGAACAGTGTCTCCCTACCATTGATGTAGAAAGAAAGAATGAGGTTATGTTCATTGGGTCGTTGATCTCTGAGGAAGGCATCTCTCACTGTCATCCTTCGTTAGAGGTTGGCGTTCATCGCGTTCTTTGTCGAGGAGGAAGAACATTAAGAATTCAAGAAATTTCTCCCATGCCTCTCACAACCCAACAACTCCAATAAAATAAGAGTTTGTCTTATTTTATTTCTCAAGCCATTCATTTTCAAATTAAAAAATGGAACAATTAGTTAAATGAATTCATTGTAATGTTTTAACTGCCCGAATTAATAGAGGCATTTCATAAACAGAAAAATGAAAGGGTTGACTTCCACTTAATAGGGGTTGGGGTGTGTTACCTTAATTAAAAATGGGGTTGAGGAAGTTGAAAGAAACAGTGGGGATCATGTGGGCCCCAAGTCACAAATATCCAACCTAGTGGGTAGGATATTGTTGGTCCCACTCCAATCACTTAGCTTAGGTTAAACAACTTCAAGTAAAATAAAAATTGGTCGCACCATTTTTATTTTAATCCTTTACTTAACACAAAAATTTAAAAACCACAACTGAGAAAACACAACTCCGTAAAATGTGTTTCTAATCTATTACCGGTGCTATGATTCCATCAGTGACCTCAGAATTAGATTTCGAGAACAGGTTCAAAAGTTAGAAAACCCCGCACGTTCAATCACTGAACGTACCCGAGCTAAACTTCAGAAATGATTCTTGGCACACCGGGCCTCGGAATCAGGTTCCGTCAGAAACTTTGTTCTTGTAAAATCCCAAATAAAAGTAAAAAAAATTCCCTTGATTTTTATCGGTGTTTACATTACTCCAACCTCAGGGATTTACGTCCCCATAAAGATACATCAAAAACTAGGGAAACAAATGTGGGTACTGATCACATATCTAAGCCTCCTACTCCCAAGTGCTCTCCTGGAGGTTCTCGTGCTGCCATCTGATGCGTACTAGAGGAATCGAACATCCATGTTGGACCCGCTCCTGTCGGTCCTCAATCTCCCCTAGGACCTTCGAAAAAGCTGCCCCATCATCATTGTCCAGCTCCCCAAGGTGAATGATATGTGTCGGGTCATGCACGTATCTCCTCGGCTGAGATACGTGAAAGGCGTCGTGCACCCGGTACAATTGAGGTGGTAGAGCCAGCCGATAGCCACCTCGCCAATCCTGCTGAGGACCTGGAATGGTCTGATGATGCGTGGAGACAACTAGATGCCCTGTCCAAATCACTATAATTTACGTTGAGGTGAGACCCGCAAGAAGACGTGGTCACCATCCTTGAAATCCAGTGGCCTCCGCCTCCTATCAGCATAAGACTTCTGCCAGCTCTGAGCTATCCTCCTCTGCTCCTGGATGACCTGGACCTTCTCTGTCATGGCCTGGACCATCTCCGATCCCACAAGTGCTGACTCCCCAAGGTCTGTCCAGCACAGCAGTGATCTGCAAGGTCAGCCATACAACGCCTCGAATGGTGTCATCTCGATGGTGGAGTGGTAGCTGTTGTTGTACGCGAACTCCACCGAGGGTAGGTGGTCCTCCCAGCTGCGACCAAATTCGATGACACATGCTCGGAGCATGTCCTCGAGAGTCTAAATGGTCCTCTCAGTCTGACCATCTATCTAAGGGTGAAAGGCGGTGCTCAGACGTAGCTGCATACCAAACTCCTCTTGCATCCCCTTCCAAAGCCGATAAGTAAAGCGAGCATCTCAATAGGAGACGATAGATGATATCACACCGTGAAGCTATACAATGTCTTGAACATAGAGAAGTCACAAGCTCTCCACTGAGCCCTATTCTCTGATGGATAAGAAGTGAGCCGACTTGGTGAGTCGGTCGACAATCACCAAAATAGAGTCATGACCTCTAGAAGTGAATGGAAGTCCAGTCACGGAGTCCATAGATATGTCATCCCACTTCCACTCTGGGACCCCAAGGGTTGTACCAAGCCTGCCGGTACCTGGTTCTCCACCTTCACCTACAGGCAGGTGAGACATCAAGAAACGAACTCTGCAACATCCTTCTTCTAGCCCGGCCACCAGCGATGTCGTATGAGAACCCGGTACATCTTCACCACTCTAGGAAGTACCGCCAAAGGGGAAGTGTGAAAATCTCTCAGAACATCCTCCCGTAAACTAACATGTTCCAAGGTCTGTCCTCTAAAAATGACGTCATGCTCTCCTCCTAAAGATAAACCATCAGGTGCATGTCCTGAGGATATCTGCGCACACCAAATCTCATAGTCGGCATCCCCACGTTGTTCCTCTCTGACCCGCTACAGTAGTGGAGGAGTGACTGTGAGTGACTGATGAAAGGCTACTCCATTGCTATCCACGAAGGATATCTACAAAGAGGCTAGATGCTCTGTCTCCTCCCCAAGTAGCTGAATTCACATCCTCCTGCTGAGAGCATCGGATATTATGTTCCCCTTTCCAGGAGAATAGACTATCTCAAAGTCATAGTCCTGGAGGAACTAGAGCCATCACCACTATCTCAGGTTCAGGTATTTCTGCGAGAAGATGTACCCGAGACTCTGATGGTCAGAATATACTGAAAAGAGCTTGCCCATCAGATAGTGTCTCCACATCCTCAGAGTGAAGGCCACCGCTACTAACTCCAATTCATGGGTAGCATAGTTCTTCTCATGCTACTTCAACTGACGTGATCC
Organism: Viscum album; assembly: GCA_963277665.1. NCBI lineage: Eukaryota > Viridiplantae > Streptophyta > Magnoliopsida > Santalales > Viscaceae > Viscum > Viscum album. The sequence goes on from OY728147.1 coordinate 1,612,082,809, forward strand.
ATAGGTGATCACGGGCTGCTCCTGCATTAGGACACATCCGAGTTTGGTCCCTAATGCATCGCAGTAAACTACGTACCCAACTCCCTCCTCTGGTAGCCTCAAGATAGGTGCGCTGGTCAATATTCATCTCAACTCTTGAAGCTCTGCTGACATCGTTGTGACCACACAAAGGGTTTCCCCTTCTTTGTCAAAGCTAAGAGTGGTGCTTCAACTCTAGAGAAGTCTATCACAAATCTCTGGTAGTACCCATCTAGTCCCAAGAAACTCCGCACCTCTATCACTCTCCTAGGTAGCTCTCAAGCTAGCACTGCCACGATCTTCACAGGATCCACCGCAACTCCCACCTTAGAGATGATGTGTCCCATGAAGTGGACCTCGTGTATCCAGAAATGACACGTTGAGATCTTACAATAATGCTTGTGCTCTTGGAGTGTGTTTAGTACAACCCGCAAGTTGTAGGCGTGCTCCTCCTCAGTCGTCGAGTAAATCAAAATTTCGTCAATGAAGACCACAACAAATCGATCGAGGTATGGCTGAACAATCCTGTTCATGAGTCCCATGAACACTTCTGGAGCATTGGTTACACCGAATGAAATAACCAAGAACTCGTAGTGGTCATACCGACATCTGAAGGTCGTCTTCTGCACGTCCTCATCCTGAACTCTGAGCTGATGATAGCCTGACCTGAGGACTATCTTCAAGAACCACCATGCTCCCTTGAGCTGATCACAGAGGTCGTCAATCCTTGGTAGCAGATACATGTTCCTCACTGTCACCTGGTTCAGGCGACGATAGTCGACACAATGTCACAAGCTCCCATCCGCCTTCTTGGCGAACAATATCGGGGAAGCCCAGGGTGAAACACTGGGTCAGATGAATCCCTTTCCCTGAATGTCCTCCAACTATTCCCGTAGCTCTCGGAGATCGGAGGGAGCCATCCAATATGTTGTAGTTGATATTGGGGATGTCCTGGGATAAATATAAAAGTCTAACTCTATGCGAGGAGGTAGTCCTGGAATATCATCGGGAAAAAAGTCCACATACTGATCCACCACTGTAGGAAAACCAGGACATAGCACGTCAACTACTCCTAGGATGAGGCTTGCCAAATAATGAGTGATGGGATGTCCTCTCCTCTACGAGAGTCCATCCTATGCTGCGAAGGCTCCCTTCTCACCAGTGATGGTGAATCTGCTCCCGTCGGTGTGTACACACTGCACCTTGCACCTAATACAGTCAATCTGAGCATGGACTATAGATAACCAATCCATTCCCAAGATGACATCGTAAGGCCTCGACACCGCTACATGAAGATCCCATCTTAATCTCTTGCATCCTAGAGTAAGCTCACAATACCGACACCAGTGCGTAATCGTCGAGTCTGCTCCCATAGGAGTATCTAGCCATAAGGATTGATCCAACGGCTCTGTCGGAATCTCTAAGCACCGAAAAAGGGCAGCGACTATTAAAGAATGACTTGCTCTTGAGTCTATAAGAACTGTAGCAAGGGTGGAATAGACACATATAGTACCTCGAATACTCTCTGGCACGTTGTAGTCATAGGCCTCCGCTGCCTGGAGCTGTGCCTGTCTCTACCCGCAAGCTCCATGTGGTCGGGGTGGATCTCCTAAGGGTGGTGGTGGTAGAGCCTGAAAGCATCTCCCACCACCTGCTGCTCGGATAGCTCATCTGCCTCGTCCTCTTGCTCCCTGCGTAACACCACAGTCGACCCTCTACCTCATTCTGGGTGGTCCCACAACCGTCTTCTGCTCCTCGGTACGACGGGTTGGGCAGTCACGAGCCATGTGGCCTTGCCCACCGCATGTGTAGCACTGTCTGCCTCTCGAAAGACTGGATCTGCGCTGAGTGACCCGTACCTCGGAGCCAGTGTACTGAGGTCGTCCTCCTGAGGGTCTAGTCCGCTTGGACCCATGTGTCATCCGTCGACTGCCAGTTGTAGAAGACTCTGCTGCGTGCCGCCCTGCAGTAGGTCTCGCCGCTGGTGTAGACTTAGCAAGAAAGCTCTCGATGAGAAGGGATCGCTCCAATACCCCTGCCTGTTTCGGAATGCTGAGGGAGATCAGTGATGCCATGATATCCTACCCCAATCCCTACTCAAAGGTCTGGGCCCAGATGAATGGGTCTCATACCATGTCTGTCGAATAGAATGAGAGATCTGTAAATCTCACCGAGTACTGGGCGACCGTCATGCTGCCCTCCTGCAGCTGTAGAAGCTCCTAGATGCGCACCGCACGGAGGGTGGCTGGGATGAACTCCGAGAGGAAGAGGATCTAAAAGTCCATCCAGAGGAGATATGACTCATCGTGCACCTAGAGTATCAAGATCCAGTATCTTCCTATTATCGCATCCAGGGGGCACTCTGCAAGGATCACCATGAGGTCAGTTGGTGTCCTCACTAACCTAAAAACTTGTACAACTGCCTCCAGCCAATCCCCAGCTACCAGAGGGTCTGTCTCCTATCAGAACCTGGGCGGCCGCTGATGCTGAAACTCATGAAGTGCACTAAGGAGACATGCATCGTCAGCGGCTGGGGCTAGTAGCATCTGTGGCTCGGTGGGTAGAGGTACCGCTGGTGCCTCTACTGTCAAAGGGCCATGTACCGAGGCCTCATCGCTCGGTGGGTTGTCGTCACGTACAACGCTCGGAAGCCTAGATGGCTTCCGTCATGGGGCCATCTTGAAAAGAAACAGGTGCCCCACAGTCAAACAGTATACCTCGTGAGCTGACACAAAGTAATCACAAAGAAAACATTAAACACACATGCAATCAATGCTTTCATGCATTAAGTCAGAAATTAGAAGTCTGGGTCCTGGTGTAGGGATACGTCGGCCACCGCAATAACACTTGACACCCTAGACTGATACCCACACTCAATACTATTAACACTATTTTTTCACGTAGAAAAAGATCAGTGTCATGAGTTCTGCGGTAGAACCGAAATCCTCTGATACCAATTTGTAACGACCCATCCTCGGGGCCCGTGTCGTGACTACCCCAAGCCCGCCTTCCATAGGACAAGGGCTGGCGACTAGCACTAAGGAATAATTCCTTGTAAAAAGCGAAGGCATTTCCTTTGTAAAGTAATCAAACACCACAGATCAAGCAAGAAGAAGTAAACACTAAGTAAAAACTGGGTACAATAGTAAGTGCAGAAAAGTAAGTGGGCCAGAATACAATCCCAAACTGAAAGTCAAGTACAACTGAAAAAGGGAGTACAACAATTGAAAAGTAAAGCTGCTATGGCGAGCCGTCCACTGGTACTCCCACCTGAAGGGTGGGTACAGATTTCCACCTCAGCTCCATGGGTCCAGCCATCTGCTTCGTGTACATCCCGCCTAGTGGTCCACCTCCAGGTACCGACTGCTCCGCAAGCCTCAACCACGATCAGCGATGTCCTTCGTCTACAACCAACACAACATATTGCGGGCATAGCCCATGCAGGGGTGAGTATAAGCTACTCAGTAGGGACCCCAAGACGCCGAAAGGTCTCCCAGAATCCACAAAGGATATTCCACAAAGGAAAGATACAATGATGAAGTAACATCCGACACTACTTAGGTATATGCCCATACATATACCTAAGTCATCAATTCTAGTTCGACTCCAACATCCGAGCCCATGTTCGATCACGTACACACAGGATAGAACAATACAATCCACATAGGAAAGCAAGTCAATCATATCGAAGATAATGATTGAAATACAAGATTCAGCTCACACAGGTATACTTCTTCGTAAGACAATAGAGATGATCAAATGTAGCCACTGATTAATCTAAGCTGTCGAACACACATAGGATCGATAGGTACTAACCCCCGCAATGACCCACAAAGGATTGTTGGTTACAAACCCCCGCAATGACCCACAAAGTATTGATAGGTAGTAAAACATGCAATGACCCACACAGGATTGGACCCACACAGGATCTGTAGGCACTGGCCCACACAGGACCGCTGAGCACTAACCCACACATGATCTGACCCACACAAGATCAGTAGCACTGATCCATGTAGGATCGTTGAGTGTTGTAGTCGTCGCCATCAAATCTAAGGAAGATTTCTTTACAGTCTTCATCGTCGTCGCAGTCATAGCCAGCTCTATGGATCCCACACACAGCAAGCTTGTTCAGAAGGGTCCTCTCCACAAGACAAGGGGCTGATACATCAACTGACACATAGTCTAGAGTTGATGTATCCAGAAGGTCTGTATCGTCAACCAGAACTCAACGTCACAGACGGCGCGCCAATCAGATGCCCGGTCTGAGAGTTATTGGCTTTTTCATCCTAGGGGCCCTGTGGGTTTTTAATTCAAAACCAACCCGACCGTACTCCAACCATGTCCAATCCTCGAGTGGAGTAAGCCAAAAGGTCCGTCTCACTAAGAGGAAACCATAAAAGTCAACGTCACATTAATCAGATGTCCGGAGCTCAAATTATAAGTGTTTCCACGGTGAGGGCCCGGTTGGTTTCGTGTACGAACCAACTCAGCCGAACCCAAAGCTCTCCGAAAACTGGAGTGTAGTATAACTAAAAGACCGTCTCAATCCAAGGATTTCATTGCAGCTGACAGTGCATCGATCAGATGTCCGCATCCCATGTATGGTAAAAAGACCGAAAGAGGTCCGGGTATGGGTGTTTCGGGCCCGAACCGACTCGGCCCAAGACCCCTTGGGTCAGCCCGAACAGAGTCAACCCGACCAGGGTCCGGGTCCGGCCTTCTTGGGCGCGGCCCGACCCAGCTCGCATGGCCCGACTCGGCCGGGCGACTCAGCATGGCGGCTCGGCCGTAACGGTCGAGCGATGAGGGGGGGGGAGGTGCTCTTACTGGTCTACCGAGGGATACGACCCCCGGTGGTTCCCCCTGACCAGTCGGGCCGCACAAGCCGGCCGGCTGCCGCCACCACGGGACAGGGGCGGTCCCGTCCCCCTTCTCCGATGTCGGCGACCGGAAACCGGCCCTCATTCACCGCTCCGCCACGGACTATGGCCCCGTCTTTGATCCGTCTAGGGTGGCGGGATGGCGCCGTGCCCCTACACCGTGGCCCTGCTCCGGACGCGGTGCCTTTTTGGTTCTCCTGCGCGGTGCGACGGCCCCGCGCCTTGTTCAACTTCAACGATGCCGCGCGATTGCACCACGCTTATTCACCCTAATCTTATAGCATCCGAGTAGTGCAACGACACCGCGCCGCCTCACACGTGCCCCAACAAAATCAAACAAACAAGGAGGAGGAGGCGGTTGTGTTCATGCGGTCCGACCTCCTACCGTTATTGCGAAATCAGGCGGTTTAAATTGAAATGAAGAATGGCGACAGAAGTAATCATGAACAAACCATTAAAATAAACCCCTACCTCGAGCGTAGTCATCGAATGAGGTTGTTGTAGAAAGGGGCGTCGTGGAATTGATTATCGTGGAAGAAGGTGGATCATCGCATCGTGGAAGAAAGGTGTCTCCCTTCCTTTGACGCGGAAAGAAAGAACGAGGGGATGTGTATTGGGTCGTCAATCTCCAAGGAAGGCGTCTCTCACTGCCGTCCTTCATCAGAGGTCAGCGTTCTTCACGTTCTTCATCGAGGAGGAAGAACTTCAAGACTTCAAGAAAATTCTCCCAATCCTCTCACAACCCAACGACTCCAATAAAATAAGATTTTTTCTTATTTTATTTTACAAGCCATGCATTTTTAAATTAAAAAATAAAATAATCAATTAAATGAATTTATTGCAACGTTTAAACCGCCCAAATTAATAGAGGAGTTTTATAAATAGAAAAACACAAGGGTTGACTTCCAATTAATAGGGGTGAGGGTGCATTACCTTAATTAAAAAGGTGGATGAGGAAGTTGAAAGAAATGGTGGGGCTCGTGTGGGCCCCACCTCAAAAATATCCTACCTAGTGGGTAGGATATTGTGGGTCCCACTCCAATCACTTAGAATAGGTTAAACAACTTCAAGTAAAAAAAATTGGTCGCACCATTTTTATTTTAATCCTTTACTTAACCTAAAAATTGAAAAACCACACCCGAGAAAACGCAACTACGGAAAAGGTGTTTCTAAGAAATTATCGGTGTTGTGATTCCATCGGTGCCCCCAGAATTCGATTCCGAGCACTGGTTCAAAAGTTAGAAAAACCCGCTCATTCGTTCACTGAACGTACCCAAGCTAAACTTTGGAAAATGATTCTGGGCACACCGGGAATCGGAATCAGGTGTCGTCAGAAACTGCGTTCTTGTAAAATCCCAAAGAAAATTAAGAAAAAAATTATTTCCCTTGAATTTTATGGGTCTTTACATTTTTATCTTTCTAATGAATATTTTTAGTCGAATTTATCTTATGTATAACCCTAATATTACAAATGATGTAGTTATTAATCATTGATTTTAACTCTATTAACTCTTATTTAAATAAAATTATAATAAGTGTCCTAATATATTCCAAGTGGATAAAAGTGGTTAATATTTTATTGATAAGGTTTTTTGGTCTAAATATACTTATCTAATAGAATTATGAAAATTCTTATGGTAATAATAATATCATTTTTACCGTTAAATACCCTATTTACATTTAACCGTGATAAATAAAAGTAAAAAGTTATTATTCACCAAAAATTAGTTTCATCTTAAATAACCACATTTTTCTTATTGATGTCAACAGTGTCTCTCATATTTTTGAAATTCCACTCACAGAAGGTGTAAAATTACCTTTTCTGTGAATTGTCAAATTCTCCTAGGAGGTGGCTAAAAGACAGGGAAAAGTTCAAAAAAAATTATGTATCCAAAATTATTATAAACTGACTCCAATTAATTACATTAATCATATATAGGTATTATGTATCTATTTTGACCTAAATTAAATATGAATAAAATAAATAATTATTTAAATAATAATTTTGTTTTAAACTATAACTCAGTGTTTTTTACTTTTCATTAAAAATTGAATGTTTTCAAAAAAAAAATACCAAATAATTTACCCTAAGCTAATTTTGATATTCCAAATCCAAAAATGAAGTAAATTTTTAACGATAAAATTTATAAAATTTTAAAAATTGGGTATTACTATTCATAAGGGCTAATTTGATTAGGTGTGGTGTGTTAGAACTCGATGTTGCAGACAACACACACTACTATATTATTCAAAAATAAGTGTACCATTGAATATTGGGGTGTCATAGAAATACTAAGGAAGTTTTATTTTAGTCCATAAAAAAATTACTAAATAATGAAAACTGACCTGGAGTTACAAAATATGCCCTAAGACAATTATTTTTCATTTAGAATTGTCACCAAAATTCACATGACCCCATCAATATTTATTATATTCTTGATAATTTATTAATATATTTCCATGTATCTTGGAAATCCACTATAAATGTAGAATATTCTCTTAAAGGAGATCTTTAAATAGCTTTCCTATTGAATAATCTATCAAAAATAGTTTTTCCTACCCAGACTTGTTTTGGTCCAGTGACATTATTATTCAATGATTTGGTTATCCACATTTTCATTATGGGTTTCTAATATGAATTATGTAATGTATTAGAATAACATATTTTATTTTGGCCAGAAAATAAGGGTAATAAAATATAGTCCATGCATGAAACTGGTAGAAAAATACTCACTTTTAGGTGGAAAACAGAATTTCCGAATTTAGTTACAAAATGTGTTTTAGATAGGTTTCTCTGTCTAGGGTAATATACAATACCAGAAGTGTATTTAAGTGAAATATATTTACCAAGAATTTGAGTAAGATAATTTTTACTATTGGTAAAATGGTCTAGATCTTTCTTCAATGTCTCATTAGTCATTTATAATTCATTATATATATTATGCAATTTAAAATTATTTTCTTTTCTATTAGTAAATTTAGACATTATATTCATACAGAGAGCATGGTGTTTCTTTAAATATTTATATATTTTTTAGTACATTAAATGTGTCTTCAACCATATTACATTATTCAAATAATCCTATATTAGTCTTATTTTTAGAATCACTTTAATCTCAATATTAATAATATTTCTATTTAAGGGAATATAAGGTTACCTTATATGTTTTTTTCATAAAACATATATTTTCTGTGTCATATTTTTCATCATGAGATGATGAAGATTCACTGGATCTATCTTTAGAGGAAATCTATGTGGATTTCATAGCTTTATTATACATGTTGTCTTAATTTTCAAACTACTTTTTGAATTATAATTTTGGACTCTTATCTTTTACATGTCCTCTCCTATTAAATTAATATAATACATTATCCTATGTGTTTCCATTTCATTTCTAGTGATTTTCCTATTTCCCTTGTTATCATACATGCCATTACAGTCGGGATTCCTATAGAAAATCTTCTTTATATATAACTTTTTATTATACTTGTTAGAATATTCATCTCTCCATCACTTCATAATGATGATTCATCATTACAGGAGCTTTCGATAGAGGCTATAACCGTATATTTTTTCCTTGTTCATAGAGGTAGTCGTCTTAAATGCTAATGATTTTCGCTTAGTTTCATCCTCATACTTGTTTACTTCCAACTCTTCTTCATAGATAAAATGTTATCCAATGAGTTGTTTGAAAGGTACTTTTCTAATTTCACATGATTCAAAAATGGATAAAGAAGGTCCTCTCCATCTTGCAGATCAGAATTTAAGAATGTTAATAATTTGTTATTTAGTAGTAACATCTCTTCCTTAAGAGATCATAGTATTCACAGTTTTATTAAACTAGAGATACTTGTCACTAATAGGTTCATCAGGATTCACTTTAAAGTTATCATATTTATTGATATATGAGTTATATCCCATTTCCTTAACACTATATGTTCCTTCATATGAAATAGCCAATGTATCCCAAATTTCTTGTGTTGTTTTACTTGTAGAAATTTTGTTAAATTATTTATCTCGTAACGAACAGAATAAGGCATTCCAATAATTTTAATTATAGTTATAAGAAGACATAGATAGGTCATCCCATGTATTTCTAGGAAAATCATGAATATTATATTCATCTATAATTGAATACCAAATTTCAAAACACATACTTTCTAAGTGCATTTTCATTTTAATATTCCATTGTGCATAGTTTTTTCCTTTAATGAATGGAGTTCTGTTGGTAGTAGAACCTTCTAATATATTATAAAAACTAAGAGACTAAGGTGTAGATTTTTTTTATTATAGAAAAAAAAATTAGAACTAATAGAAATTTAATGATCTATAAAACACAACTAAAATCATAGTTGAATGATATTTTAATCATATTTAAAATTTAAAATTTGGAAAATATGAATTTTAAAAACATCATTTGATAGTAAATTTTGGTCAGAGTAGGATACTCAATATGGGTGAATTCATTACCTATAAACATATTTTTTAAAAATGATTACTTTAAATATTCACCAAATTAAAATTAAAATAATCCAGTTAATCAAGGATGTAAGATAATAAGAGTTCAAATGATCAAACAAATTCTCAGATGATTGATTAATTCTTCGGAGGGTCAATATATGGAATTGATACAACATTCATAAGTACTCTACTATGTAAAAATAGTTATAACTACTATAAAAAACTAACTATCATAGTAAAATTTGGTTTTCGTAAATATAAATTAAAATATATAAAGGCTCAATAGAAACACATAGTGGAAAAACAAGTGGTTTAGTCCCAAGACATGTCCTAAAACACTACACATGTTGATCACCTACCAATAAGTATAATATATTAATAAATTTGACCCACAACATGGCTTAGTGTAAAATAAGTACACAATACATTAAAATTCACAAAACCACTTCCACCATTATTCATGTGAATACAACCAACCAGGTCACACCGGATCACTTCCACTATTAGAAGGGGGCAAGCAAGGTTTAAAAAGATATTTAAGTGAGGATATCTTGTATCCTCAAAATTAATTATGGGTACAGTGGGTGTCTTAATAGAGACACACACATTGCTCTAAATATTTAAAAATAGTACAAAACTACGAAAATATGAAGATATTTGATTAGAAATGATCTGAGTGTTTCTCTATGAACCTCTTGACTCGCAGGATGAAGCGGATCCAATGTTCGAGTCCTCTTATGAAAAAATGACTATTGAGAATCATAGGTTCAAGTTTCTAGTTTGATGTAATGTTTTTTTAGATGTTTTTATTTTTAGGGTTGTATATGTGCAAATGTTTAAGGTTTTGATCTACTGTAGTTCATCCTTCTGAAAACTCGAGAGTTATTCATCTGTTCTTTAGTGTTTATGTTCTTCTATCTTTTATCCGATTCCACAGAACCCTCTCTTTCTACATCTATGTCTCGAACTTTTATTCTTATTTCAGGTGCATGTGTCGGTGCCAATAGGAATAATGATTCTTATACCTCGGACCCTGTAATATTTGGTGACATGTCTACAAAGAGACATTAATAATGACAGTGTCATTAAATAACTCAAATATGACCGTGATAAATAATATTTAAATATAATGGAAAAAGACATATGGTAAGGAATGATGTCATAGTACTTCTTAAAATTGTGTCACTAGAAACAATGTCTTCTTATTTTCCGTTGAGTAGTGACATAGTCAGGATGCCACAATTGTGTTGAGATCCAGAACTGGTGGCACAAATGTGGTGTTAGTAACACAATGTATCGGGTAACATTGTCTAGTACTTTGTCAAGTCATTAAAGAGTTTTTGGAGATGGTTTCAAGGAATTGGTGTCACAAATATAATGAAATCTTGAACTGGTTATGGTGGGAGAGTCAAAATGTTGTGATCAAGGTGTTTGAGTCACGGCGTTGGGGACATTTCCAAAAGAAGAAACTAGTGGCAGACATACTGTTTCCCAGACATAGCCAAATATTTATAAACTATATTAAGAATTAATATCCAAAAAATGGATTAATATTACCTATAATCATACTAAAACATAATAATAATAGGTTAGACATATTTTACAAGATTCAAACATGGTTTGTGAGATTATAAATCCAGATCATGGGATAAGTGGAACAAGGGTAAAATGATTTGTGAGCATTAAAACATGATTAACATGTGAGGTGTCCCACATTAAGTAGTAGATTTTTATTAAAGACATTTTATTCTTCAAAAAAATGGTTTTCTTAAAAAAAGAATTACTTTTAGGGGTGGTTATTGAAATCGGTTTCTGAAAATTATAAAACAAAATTGTTAAAAAAAATTCATTTAATTCATTATTTCGTCATGTAAATATTATTTGGAAATTAATTTCTGATATTTTATTTGAATATTTTGATTTTTCAAGGAATACAGAAAAATAATGATTATTATTTAAAACTGTATTATATTTTAAAGTATTGACCTCAAAATTTATTATTTTAGACTACATTAAAATTGTAATAAGATTTATATTATATAAAATCATAAAAATATTATTTTTGAAATGAATTTTATACTTAAATTTAGTATACAAACGATTTATATTTTAAAAATGGAATTTTTCACAAAAATAAAATAAATTTTGTGTTTTTTTCCTATTAATTATTAAATTCAATTATTAAACTTTTGTTTTTTTAATATTCAAAAATTGATTAAATATTTTTGAATCAGTAGGATCAAATTTAAAAAGTAGATCAAGTTTGTTATTGTAAATATGAATAATAACCATGGTAAATTTTGGTAACTCAGTAAACGCTAAATCATTTAATTATGGGTTTAAAATAAGAAAATGACTATTAAATGCCCCTAACACATTCCCCAACTTAGTTTGATTAGTAATTTTATTCCATAATAAATCATGGATCCAATATATATCCATTTGATACAATTTTAATGTTATTATGAAATTTATAATATTTTATCAAAACAAAAGTCAAAGGTGTCACTCTCTTATTTTTAATAAAAATATATTTTTAATTGTGGTTTAATCCAAATAATATGTTATATAATGAATATTGTATATAAATATAAAATATTTATCATAGTCATTGTAATTTATCTTGTATTTTTATTAATGACTGATTTAACATAAATTTATAAATAATGGGAATGTAGTAACTATTCAGTTATTGGAAATATCAAATAAATGATATTATAATTATTAAATTAAATTAAATTTATGTTATTTGATATACTAGTAAAATTTTCTAAATATCCCTTAAATTTATTTGATATGACTTAATTATTTGTGTAATCTTGATATTATTATTGTCAATTTAAGGAATACTTCTTTAAATTGAATTTTTTGACCTTTTCAAATAAATAATTTTATATTATTTCATATAATGTTACTAAAAATATTTAATTCATGCAATTGATTATTATAAAGCTAAAATTATAAAATATGGTCTATTTATTACTCTTTTTATATTAAAAATATTAACCCTTGATGATTAAGAATCCTTGTTGTTAGGGAAATAGTTATATTATAAAAACGGTTAAACAAATATAAGGGTATAAATATGGTAAAAACATATATATCTTAATATAAGATGAGTTTATATAGATTAATAATAATACTATATTTTAAATGAATCTATTTTGTACCATTATTTATTGATAATTAATTTATGATAATTTATTTTTATTGAGAAATTCCTAGAGTTCCCCAAGCAACTTTTATAAATGGGAACCACATTTATCATTTTTCTCACACTTCATAAACAACTTTTTTAACCAATAAATGCCAAAATAACTTTCTATAGTTACTAATAACAATATATAGTCCTTATTTTAGGCAAAACAACAACTATCGAAGTATTAAGGTGTTAATCATGGTTATTTTCCAAAGAAGTGGTATGGTTTTTATCGATGTGTTTTAGTTTTGTTTCTTCTTCCAGATTCCTCAAACGAACTTATACAATGAAAAAATAATAAATACACCATCATAAATATATTGAGATGTTAGTATAATTTTCATGATATTTATTCATCTCCGCATCCATTAAAAGGGAAAATAGTTGATCATTACTGTGTACGATGAACTACCATCTCACAAACCTCAGTACTTAATTTTCAATCAATATATCTCATGGATGAATTATGATGATTTAATTGATATTAATATATGATATTTATGAAATAATTATTATTATTAAAGTAAATATATCAATTTTATACATTTACATACACATAAAAATGATAAAGTCATGAATGTGTTTGTGTGGACTTCCTCCATCATGAAGAGATGTCATCATTTTTCCATAACCACATCACTTGAATAATTTATATAAGTAAATTTAAATAATTAATTTTATATTTATTATATTATTATTAATATTTATATATATATAATCTTACCTTCGTTCCATAATTTATGTTGAAAAATGGAAATGTTACTCAAGCGTGTGTACTCCCTACCGTCTTCATTGTTGTATCTTCGTTCATTTTTTATAACCAGATTTAATGGATTGATTTAATATATAAATAATTTATAGAAAATATTATTATATCATTAATATTGTTTTACAGATGATTTAATGATGATCTATTTTTCCATATTCACCCTCCGAATGTAATTTTGGACTTATGAACAGAATATCTTCCAAATGGCTGATGTAAACTAAAAAAATTAGGTAATTCTTAAAAATTGATAATAATTTATATTAAAGGAATTATAAAATTTAAAATTTTATTTAGTAAATTAAATAATTAACGTCCTTTTATTACATAGGATAATAAAGATATAAATGACAAATTGGAGCAGAGGTAAGGGAATTCTTAACTCAATTTCCAATCATTTGGTTAAACATCTAATAAATTAATTATGTCATGCTATGCTTGTGTGTGAAATAAAATTTTATTATATTATTTTGCGACATGTTTATTATTTTTATTTAAATATAATATACATAATTTATTCATTTTATTACTTATCACTGTAACGTCCTGGTTCCGGAATCCACCCAGAGGCGCCCCATACCCGAATGATCACATGGCCTCAACCACATTTCCCCGAACAACAGAGGATGCCGACTAGAAGTGAGGGCCTTGGGTGTGATAGTGGGGAAATATGCCCTCATTGGCAGAGTACACAGTGTACGTATCAACACATACAATAACGGACGTAGTAAATATCCAACTATAGTAAACATTAGAAGACTTGAATAGTAATGGACTAGAGCACAAATATATATGAAATGATGAATGATACATATGTCTAGGAAAGTATCCAAACATATCACAATGCTGGAATAAAACTGTGATAAATCAATGTTCAAAAGAAAATAAATAAACTCCTAAATATCTCATTACTTAGCTTGGTCCCATGCTCTACAACTCCACACCAAGTAATGTACCTGAAGTTGAAGGGCGTTTTCCCTTTTATATACCTGCAACAATATAATCTTCTTGGGCCCAAAAGCATGAACCAAACTGGGTGTGATACTAAATCACAGTAGGAAACAACCCTAAGATCTGTGCCAAATGGGAAATGAGTATATGGCCGATGAATATACAGAAAGCAGTAAACAAGAAAGCACTAAGCAGTAAACAATCCACATTATAAACAATTCAAAGCACCACCCAACAATAAACAACTAAAAAAACAGATAACACAATAGGTAACCCTCTGGGAAGTACTCACAGCCTTATCCCCTCTGGTCCTTCCTATCAAGTATTAGCATGATGCTAAACACAAGGTAACCCTCTGGGAAGTACTTATAACCTATCCCCTTTGGTCCTTAGTAACAAGTATAAGAATCCCTCTGGGTAGTTCACTCAGTCTAACCCCTCGAGTTCAGTTTATACAAATACTCTCTGATAATAACTCTCCATAAATATCTTTTATAGTCTCGTATAAGTACTTAAGGTGCTATAGGGAGGCTCTCAACACCTCATTCCCCATGTGGCCCGTGTCGAGGAAATACAGATACTTTGGGGAAGCACTCGTCGTAAATTCCCCTTGTGGTCACATATCATAAAATATAAAGACACTCTGTAGATACTCTCATTGTACATTAACCCTATGGTATATACACAGGGTTATCTTGGACTTGTGTAAGTCAAGAAAGTGTAGGAGAGCGTAACGACCAATGTAAACCTCAAGAACTACTAGGCTAGCATTCTATAGCACTACAAGATAACAATATAACTGTCACACCATCCTACAACACTAGGCAAGGGAAAAAAAGATACCTCACAGGAAAGCAAGACACAATGGTCAAAACAAACAAATCATGCATGGGAAATACATCAAAATCACAAATATTTACCATATTTTCATTCAATAATCATCTACTCAGGCATACCAGAAAAGCAGGGAAAAAATAGTGTCAAAATGGTAAACACGCAATACCCTATTCAAGGGTATTGGTTTAATTTGCACATAAAACTGATAGACAATTAACCAAAAGGCACAAGACACCTACCTCAGGGTTAGGTAATCAATATTCTTGAAACATGAAGCTTTAATCTCCTCAGAACATCATAGATTTACTTAAACACATAAAATGTTCATCCAACGATTACATGGAGAAGAAGATGAATTAGAAAACATGGATCATGTAGAATGGATAACTCACCGATGTGATTCCAAAGAATTCATGGTTGCTCAAATTAGAGGACCGGTGGAGGATTGGGGGATCCTCGAAGATCTGTGGAAGCTCGAGGATATTTTAAGGATGAAACCTAAAAGAAGTGGTTTATGTCCATCAGACGTCACCCCGTTGCGTTTAATGAAAAAAGAAAGTACACGGCTTGTAGTTTTGGAGTACACGACATGTAATCGCCTTTTCTGTACTCTGCTTTAAGCGGCCTCCAGTCACTGCCACACAACAGTGCGTGCGTCTACTACATGGCCAGTGCATGGCCTACTGTGGAATCAAAGAAAACAGGGTGTACAAAAAATGTACATGGCGTGTACATAGAAAATTTCCAAAAAAAATTATTTTCTCCAAAAAAAAAACAGAATGGAAAATAAATACATGAAAATAACGTCCGGGTTCTTACAAAGTTCCCCTTATAGAAATTCGT
Organism: Viscum album; assembly: GCA_963277665.1. Taxonomy (NCBI): domain Eukaryota; kingdom Viridiplantae; phylum Streptophyta; class Magnoliopsida; order Santalales; family Viscaceae; genus Viscum; species Viscum album. Next base: position 1,612,098,765 of record OY728147.1, read on the forward strand.
CCCCAAGTTTCCCTAGCATGCCATAGAAGAAGATCCCTCCAAATGTTCCGGCTACTGTGCTCGTACATTGGCCTCCCTCTCCCAAGTCTCGTCCTGTACTCGCTCGTGCTGCCATATCACTCGTACCATAGGAACAGAATGGACACAGAGAACCTTTGTAATATGATCCAAAATCTGGATAGGATGATCCTCAAAGGACACATCCACCACAACCTCAACCACCTCGGGTTGAATGACATCAGACGATTCAGAAAAGTAATATTGGAGATGCGAAACATGGAAGACATTGTGCATACCTCGGTACCTCTGAGATAAATGCAACTGAAAGAAAACAGGACCAACTCTCTCCAACACCTCAAACGGTCTGACCTACATTGGTGAATGATTACCCTATCTCTGAATCCTCTTGTGTCCCAACCTCGGTGCGACACATAGGAAAATTGGATCCCTGACCACGAATTTTGGAGGTCATCTCTACTGATCAACATAAGACTTCTGTTGAGATTGTGCCATAGGCATCATCTTTTGAATCAAGTCTATCTTCTCTGAGGTCTCCTGAACAATATGATGTCCAAGAAACACTTTTCTCCTACCTCCATCAAAATCATAATTGTTATTGGAATGACCTACTTTACAAAGCATCATAAGGTGCCATCTGAATAGTTTCTTAAAAACTATTGTTCTAGGAAATCTCCACAAGAGAAATATATCTCTCCAAATAACCTCCAAAATCTGAAATTCATTCTAGGAGCATATCCTCAAGCACCTAAATTGTACGCTCGGACTGGCCATCTCTCTGAGGATGATAAGTTGTACTCAAAAGTACCTGTGTACCCATGTTTTTCTGAAGCCCCTTCTAGAACCGAGAAGTAAAACGTGCATCCATTTCTGAAACGATATAGTGTGGAACTCCATGAAGACATACAATCTCACGGATGTACAACCGTCCCAGGTCATCAACACTGAACGTATCCTTCATCGTTATGAAATGATAAACCTTCATAAGTCATTAAATGATAACCCAAAATGGGTCATTCAGTCTTGGAGACCTCAGAAAACCTGTCACAATGTCCATCGCAACATCGTTCCATCTTCACTCATGAATGGGTAGTTGCTGTAAATTCTTTGATGGTCACTGATGCTCCGCCTTCACCTTCTGAAAAGTGGAACACCTCATGATAAAACTAGCAACGTCTCTCCTAATTCCTAGCCACCAGTACTAATGGTATAGATCACGATACATCATGGTGATACCAAGATGAACTTCCTAAACTGAGGTATGAAAATCCTGCATAAACTCAGTGCGTATGTCACCTGGCACCCATACGCATCCCTGGAAATGCAATATCTCATTCTCGTCTATGGTCCATCCATGAATAGGGTCCTCTACAGACACACCGACCCATAGGACCATGTCTTATGAATCTGATATCTTCCTCATTTGAACGCGATCTATGAGTGTAGAGGTAACAACTACAGAAGAAATAAATGGTTTCCCATATCTGTCGTGCACCTCCAAATGCATCTCCGAGAACAGATCCATAAGTTACCACTCACTATTGGACTCCTGAACTACCTGAATCTGAGTGCACCTTTTCAATGCATCATCCACTACGTTGCCTTTTCCAGGTGTATAGGCAAGCTCAAATACAACGGACTGTAGGTACTCAACCCACATGCACTGCCTCAAATTTTAATCATGCAGAGTGAAGATGTACTTGAGAATTTTGAGGTCGGAGAAAACCACAAAGTGTTCCCCCAGAAGATAATGTCTCCAATGGCGTATGGCATAACAACAATTTCCAACTCCAGATCGTGCGTCAGGTAATTCCTCTCATGTGGCCTCAACTACCTAGACTCATACGCAATGACTCCATCACCCTGCATGTGCATAGCTCCTATCCCAATACCTAATGCATCACAGTAAATAGTATAGATATTTCATGTCTCTGGAAATTCTAGTATCAGTTCTGAATTCAACCTCACTTTCATCTCTTGAAAGGATGACTCACAAGAATCTGACCACAAGAAATTTCCCCCCTTCTTGATCAGACCTTTTTGTGGTGCTCCTAATCATGAAAAGTCCTGTATGAAATGTCTGTAGTATCCAGCCAGCCCTAGAAAACTCCGTACCTCAAATATGTTCTTCAGCTGCTCCAATGAAACTATAGCTCTCACTTTCACTGGGTCTACTGATACTCCTGCCTCTGAGATAAGATGAAAAAATTTGTGAATCTGATCCGTCCAATAGTGGCACTTTGAGATTTTAGAATATAACTGATGCTCCCTCAGTGTACAAAAAATGATCTCAAGACGGGTAGCATGGTCGGGTCGAATGTGAGAGTACACCAAGATATCATCCATAATGTCCACCATGATGGAATAAAATTATTGATGGAACATTAGGTTCATCTATTCCTTGAATACTAAAGATGCATTTGTGAGACCGAACGACAAAACCAAGTACTTGTATACACCATAAATGCTCTGGAATACTGTAAGAGGTATATCTAATGGTATAAGATGCAACATTTGAAAACCGGATCTCAAATAAATCTTCGACAATACTCAGGCTCCATGAAGCAGATCAAAGAGATCATCGATCCTCGGCAAGGGATATTGGTTCTTAACAGTCAACTGGATTAACATACAAAAGTCCCCACAAAGACTGAGGGTACAATCTTCCTTCTTCGCAAGCATGACATGCGAACCCCAAGGAGAAGTAATGGGTCAGATGAAACCCTTTTCTTGAAACTCCTCCAACTTCTTCTTAAGCTCCATCAACACAGGTGTATCCATCCTATAAGGAGTAATGGCCACCGGTGCTGCTCTTGGGACATTGTCAATAGAGAAGTCTACCTCATGCTATGGAGGAAAACCTAAAAATTCCTCTAGAAATACATCTCTGAAATGATCCACTACTAGATGAAATTCAAACTGTGACGTCCCCTGTTCATCCAGATAAAGACTAAAAATTTGGGCTATAAATCCTCCCAACTCATGATGCTTTAGACCTACTCTGCTCACCTGGACATCCCATTCTCCTCAATGAAGAAAGGATATTCCCTCTAGTGATATGAAACTTACCCTATGGTGATAATAGTGGACGACTTCCTAGAAAGTAACTAACCAGTCCATACCAAGAATGAAATCATATTCTATCATACCTATGACATAGAGGTCCCATAAGAAGTGACATCCACCAACTAGTAGAGGGAAATATCTTCAATGATGTACACTAGGCATTCTAGTCCCCAATGGATTGTCTAGCGTCAAGATATCAGTAGAATAAATGATGCAGAGCCCATTGATCTCCACGAAAAAAACAAAGATAATGATATGGGAATACCTTATTTCAAAAAGAGAAAACACTAAAACTGAGGCTACAAATATCATTCCTCAAACAGTTGAAGGTCTGGGATCCTGCTCATATTGGGTCTGCTCCACGGCAGATTCTGGCCATTACTGCAGCCCTGCGACCATGCCTGACCACTCTAAGCTCATCTGCCCTTATGTTGTTAAAAACTAAAGACTGGATACCTCATCCACAACCTCCACCTCAACATTAATGTCCAGAAAAACTCTAGTTCCCAGACTAGTTTAAGAATAGGTGGTGATTCTCATGAATGAGGAGTCATAAAAGAACCCTTCTCAACAACTGCTGGAGAGAAGATAAGACAAAACTATTGAGGAGGACCCAACATTCCACAAGACTGGTAGTCCACTATGTCTTTTGGGAAATGCGGCCTCATATTCCAACTCATTCTACACTGGAAACACACCACCTGGTTAACATAAGAAGTGTCTCGCCTCCTTAGATCACCGGTTGAAGACTCCCTACGATGCTTCCTACTGTCATAAGGATGAATACTAACCCTAGATGTCGAGCCTCCCTGGCTCAAAACTCAAGAATCCCTCATATTGTGCTCTATGATCAGCGCTAGGTTTACTATAGAAGTGATGGATGTCAACCGAAATATTTTCACCTTTGGTCAGATGTAGTGCCTCAGACCGTCCTCGAAATTCCGTTCCATGAACATCTGATCACCTCCAGAAATAGGAGCGAAGCACTTAATCTTGATAAAGTGATAGGAATACACCATAATAGAAAGATTACCCTACTCCAAACTCATAAACATCTGGGCTTGATCGGCCCTTAGAGTCTATGGGTAAGAGTAGTCAAAGAAAATGCGCTAAAACTCATCCCATGCCATAACCTGTAGGCATCCCACCTCTAAGATCACATCCCACCACCTCATGGTGGAGTCCCAAAGCATATAGGTAGCGAACTTGACCCTCCTCACTGGAGGAATCTCCAGATGCTCAAAGATCGTCTTAATGGCTTTTAGCCATGACTCGGTAGCCTAAGGTTCTCCTTCCCCTGAGAATGTGGGAGGATGTTGCTGGTGGAAGAGCCGCATCGAATCAACTATCGATGGGGCAGGAGGAGTCGCTCCCCGAACGATCTGCATCATCCTACGAATTCCCTCCCTGAACTATGCATTATCACCTATGTCAGGTACAACGGCTAGTGCCATGTTCGGCACAATGAGAGGATCCGCAAGTGGTCCCTGATCGGCCATGTCTGGTGTCTGATCACTGCCTGGCAATTGGCGCACAACCATAGGGAATCTCGGTGGAATGAATCTTCTAGGTCAATCACACATATTAGATCATGATTACCAAGGATAGAAAACAAGAGTGTAAGAATTTAATAGTAGAATAAAAAGAAATAATGTTTCAGAATAATGACTACATGGAGCGTACATTTACTACACGGAATGTTTCATGAAGTCATTCCCATGGGCATGTACTTCTTTCCAGACTGGTTATGTAACACCCCAGTCACACGGCGTGTTGTCCACACACACATCATGTAATTGAGTCCCATTTCCCTACTCGATTCATTCTACACAGCTAATCCACACGTACCTCCTTAGGAAAGACTACACGACATTTAAAATTCATACACGGTGTCCACTAGACAAGTGTCACATGACCCGTGTTTCTAGTGACATGTCCTGACAGATGGATCACACTACACGACATGTTCCATACGGACACAGCGTGTATAATAAAGGATAACACCATCCCATGTCGTTCGTGACACGGTTGGGTACCTGGGTAAACCTACACTATTTGTTTTAGGAAGAAGCGACATTTAAAAAAGGGGGGTGACACTAACCCGTGTTGTTCATGAAATTGAAGGGTACCTGGGTCAGACTACACGGTGTGTTAGGAAGGCACAAAACGTGTATTAGACACGACAAGGCCAAACTGTGTTGTTAGTGACACGGGTGGGCAGGGGGTCGACTCTACACGGCGTGTATGGGTGATACATGGCGTGTTCACTACAGACATTCCTCATCATGGGTCTCTTACCACCTGGCCTATGAAAAGGTTTAGGGACTACATGAAATATAGATAAAGTACAGAGTGTTTACTTAAGAAAAATTGTTTCATCACGAACAGAAAAACATGAAGCATGTGTATAAAATTACAGAGTGTGTATTCTGGGTTTTTTCGGACGTTAAGTCTCCGAAAATACTCCAGAACCCATAAAACACTAAAATGATTACAGAAAGTTCCAAATTATGATTTCTGAGGGTCCATACTCTCCTAGAATCAGGGTCTGACATCTCATACAAATTATAGCAAGGTAGACAAGCAATGATCCACCAAATTCTGGTCCATGCCGGCCAATAACACCTCAAGAACAAAAGTATGGAATTCATTCAATCATGTATCTACAAAAAAATACACTATCCAACATTTGGTATTACTATCCATTAAACTATCACAATAGAATGCATACATTACACATCATCTATCACAACTACAAGCAATCACAAATGAATCCTAGATAACATGGAAAAAATGTATGACATGTGATGGAATACCCTCATCTCATTGGGATGAAACAAAAATTAAACCACAATAACATTGTTAATAATAGCACAAATCATGTTAATCACTCAAGGTGAAATCATAATAACTGTAATAATTGAAAAACCAAAAATATTGAAATTTAACGAGGTAGGTTGGCCTTTCCCTGTACACGGGTTATCTAATCGAAGGCATAGCTTATTACCAAGTCACTATTCCATCCAATCCCTAGCTAAGCCTCCAAATAGTAATTTAAGAGAAAATAAATCCTCTGAGACAACTTTGTAACATCCCAGTTCCAGAAGCCACCCAAAGGCGCCCCGTACCCAGTTTGTCACATGACATCAAGTGCATTTCCCCAAATTCCAAAGGCTGTTGACTAGAAGTGAGGGCCTTGGGTGTGATAGTGGGGAGACTTTTCCATCATTGAGAGAGAACACAGTAGAAGTAATAACACATAAAATAGCGAAGCAGTAAATATCCAACTGTAGTAAAAAGAGGAAGACTTTAATAGTAAATAACTGGAGCACATACATATATGAAATGATGCATGATACATATGTCTAGGAAAGCATCCCAAAAAGTAACAATGTAGGAATTCCACTCTGCTAAACCAAAGTGAACAGGAAAACAAATAAACTTCTCAGCATTGCAAGACATTGCTTCGTCCCATTCTCTCAAACTCTATAACAAGTCAGGTACATGTAGTAGAAGGGCGCTTACCCTTATCCATACCAGCAATAATAATAAAAATTTTGGCCCAAAATCATGACCCAAATAGTGTGCGAGACTAAATCCCAGTAGTTAACCACTCGAAGATCTGTGCTTAATTGTCAGTGAGTATATGGCCGATGAAATTACAAAAAGAAGTAATCAAGAAAGCACTAAGTAGTAAACAATATATTGTTCAAAGCATTAAAATAACCACCCAGCATGCAACATCTAATCAAATCACCTAACACAATAGGTAACCATCTAGGAAGTACTCATATCTTATCCCCTCTACTCCTACCAAAAAATTATAAGGAAGAAATAAATAAGAAAGTACAAACTAGAAAACAATCCACCATTTAAAGAATTAAAATCACCACCCCGCATGCAACAACTAAACAAAGAAGATAAGAAAACAGGTAACCCTATGAGAAGTACTCAAAACCTATCCCCTCGGGTCCTACCTAATAAGTATAAAAAATCAGATAATCACAAGGTAACCCTCTAGAAAGTACTCACAGCCTATCCCCTCTATTCCCCCCTATAGTCTCATATCGGTACTAAAGGTGCTCTAGGGAAGAACTCAACATATAATTCCCCATGTGGCATGTGTCGGGGAATTACATACACTTTGGGGAAGCACTAATATTAAATTCCCCATGTGTTTTCGCATCTTAATGTATAAAGACATTCTGGATAAGTCCTCCTCATCCATTCTCCCTATGGTCTATACACCGGGGTTTCTCAGCCCTATGTAATTCAAGAATGTGTAGCAGTATGTAATGGAAAAAGAAAACATCAAGAACTACATGGCTGGAATTCTACAACACAACAGGATTATACTATAACAATGACAACATCCTACATTACTATCCATGGGAAAGAAACATCCTCATATTCAAAAAAGACCTATTGGTCAAAATAGACAAACAGGCATGGTAAATACATATCATGCACAAAAATTCACCCTATTCTCAATCAATAATCATCTACTTGGGCATACCGGCATAGCAGAGAAAAAAAGGTCAAAACGGTAAACCCGCAATACCCAATTCAAGGGTATTGGTGGAATATGCACATAAAACTCAAATGAATTTAACTGAAAGGAATAAGCCACCTACCTCAGGGATGGGAGATCAATATACTGGAAACACGAATCTTGAATCTCTATAAAATGTCACAGATCTATGTAAACGCCTAAAAAGTTTAACCAATGATAACTTGGAAAAGAACAGGAATTAGAAAAAATGGTTCAAGCAGAAGAGAGAACTCACCGATGTGATTCCAACGCAATAAATGGTGCTCCAATCAGAGGACAGGCATATGAGCAGGGTCTCATCAATGATTCATGGAAGCTTAGTGCTCTCAGATGGGAAAAACCTAAAAGATGTGTTTTATGTCCATTAGGCGTGACCCCAGTGCGTTTAATGATGAAAAAAGTACATGGTGTGTACTTTTTGGTGTACAAAGTGTGTACTCAACTTTTCCAAACATCGCTTTAAGTGGCCTCTAGTTACTCCCAGACGACCACATATGCGACTACTACACGGCTAGTGCACGGCCTGCTGTGGAATCACTGTACACGGCGTGCACTCATAAAGTACACGGTGTGTACATAGAAAATTTTCATAAATTCCTATTTTCTCCAAAAATTACCAAAAAGGAAAAAAAATAACTGAATAGAAGGTCCGAGTTCTTAAAATAAACTTTTAATGTTCCTTTTTCTGCTATTTTTAGAGGAGTTTAAAATATTTTTTTATAAAATTATACTACCTAAGAAGATATTCTCATATTCATGAATGCTTATTTATTTTAATCATTTTTTATAAGTATACAATGTATTATTCAAGGATAAAAACTTCTTTTGTTTGTGGAAAATACTTATAGAAATAAGATATTTTATAATAGGGATGTTATATTCCCCAAGGGATATTATTATAATGTAATATATCTTGTTTTATGATTAATTTATAGTTATTGAGAATTTTTTATGATGATGGATGTTTCTATTATAAAACAATGATGTTTGGTTCCCTAAAAAACCTTATATGGTTGGTTATATTATCAACTAATTACAAGTTGTTCTTTGATAAACCAAGGACTTGTTGTTATGTTATAACTTCTGAAGCATTTGGTGATCAAAATATTGAATTTAACCATATTGATTATTATATTTTAATGTTTCATATATAAAAAACATTCATAATATACCTTTGTAAATTTTATATACTTTTTAGTGACTTTTCATTAAAATAATTTTATTTTAATAAAATAGTATAATGATCATATTGAAGAAAATCAATTTTCATGGTAAAACGATAGTTTTTAAGAAACATTTTTATTTTTGTTCATTTGAATATCTGTTTCCTTTATTTTATATAACATTCTGATATTTTTTTATCATACCATGTTTTAAACTGTTTTTGTCATGATTTAATGAATTGAATGGACTAGGAAGAGGTCAATATGATATTTTTTAAGATATATGATGAATTGAAACCATGTTTTTCCGTGTTTTTTTGGTGTATAAACAACATATATAGAGTATAATTTTCAAATTATATTATATGATATTACATTGTAAGATTTTCTATAAATTCAATAAAACTATATACTAAATGATCCTGATAATTTTAAGTATGTTATTTTTTGTACAAAACACTAAAATATGTAATTATTGAGGTTGGTCCATAAAATATAAGAATAAGAGATGACTTGAATTAAATATGGGTGAAAATTTAAGAACCTGTTTTTTTAAGTTAACTATTTTGAAGTGTTCACTTTGATTTGAAACCATTTTCATAATACATTAAAACACTAAACCTAAAAGATTATAAATGTGTAAAAAAGTGAAACACTATTAATAAATCATTTGTTTTTTTATGTTCTGATGTGTGATTGATGATATTAGATAAATGTTTTAGGTGAATTCATTGGGTTGGATGATTTAGATTTGCATATTTTAATAATTCTAGATACCATCATGGGTTAATAAGACTAAATATGATCATATGTTTAACGAAACTAGTAACCTTCTTCTTTTTTAGAGTATAAATGATTTGAAGTATATGTGACTCTTATATTTAACATTTTATTAACTATTATGGAAATTTAAGAATGATTTTATTATATTGGGGATAAATGGTATAGATTAACATTACAGATAATACATTCATTTATTTGTTAGTATTGGTGGTTAATTTTCTAATGGTTTATCTTTTATATTGGTAATATTATGTGATTAGAAAGAATTGAAAATTAATGACATTATGTGAATTTATTTGAGAAATTATAACTGATTAGTATTTTGGATGAATATATGGTTTTATAGTGGCTTTATAGTAATTTAGAATATTAATGAAAATATTATCATATTTTGGAAAATAAATGAATAATAAATAACCTTTTTTGGTATATCACATTATAAGGAATTAATGTTGATTAGATATAAGTGTTATGTTTAACATGGAAGAAAATGTAGTATAATAAAAATGATATTTGGGTTTCAAGCTAGGTTTGGATTATTATGAAATGTTTTACGGTTAGTTTTTTATGGATTTATTTAAGCTGATTGTTGGGGTTTGTTGTTGACGTATTGGGGATTTAATAATTATTTCAACTTAAAAAGATTATTTATACTCATGTTAATAAAATTGGTTTAAGTATATGGATATAAATTTAAGGAATAAATTTTCCTCTAATTATGGACCATATGATCCATTAAAAGGTAATTTTAGTGATTTGGTCATGAAAAACTTTTCATTTATCATTTAGAACATAAGATGAAGCATAATTGGAAAACTACTTGATACAAAATTGATGGAGGATATTTTGGGGAAAATAATGAAGGTATATTTTCCCTTTTTTAAAATTTTATTAGTTAAATAAGTACATCAAAAAATGTGGAAAATAATTCAAGTATTATATGAAATATTTTATTCAACAATCCAAGTATTATATTCCAAAATCATTCACAAATAAAATTATAATTATGGTTAATGAAATTATTAATAAATATTTGGGAAAAATAATTTTTCTAGTTTCAACATAGATGATAATGTTTTTTAAAAATTAAATTATTTAAATTCTGATTAAAATGAAATTTTCCACTTATATATATTTATCATACATTGTTTTGATTTTTTTATAAATATGATTTAAACTATTTTATCAAACATGGGATAAAATTGAAATGATGAAATTTAAATAAGGGTTAGAGTGTTAAAAATGGTTTTTTTATATTCTGTTAAATAAATACTATGTTGGATTGAATGTACCACATGCAGCACCAAGAATAAAAAACCAAGATATACTATAGAAAAATTTTCATTTAAATATGAATTATATAACCTTTCCATTGGAATGGTGGGTATGAATTGGAGTAACCACGTATTAAAATATAGATATAAATATTTTCATAATTAAAATTTCTTGATCAATTCCAAGTAAATATATTCATAATATTCCATGATAAAAATTAAATTTTATAATTTTATGAAATTTTAGATCTAATATAGTTAACGGTTGATCAATTATTACAGTAAATGTGAATATTTAAATGTATTTCAACCATATCCTATAATATGATTCAAATTATATTTCCTTGGTTCCAATTTTAATTGAAAATAAATTCATATTGTTTTAATGTTCATAACATTTATTAGAGAACCACTACCCTCACTAATAAATAGGAATCTTGTTTTCTCTCTTCCATATCACACATTGAGAACTTTAGTTCAACTATGATCTTCCCAAATCCCTCCAAAACTCTCTTATACACATAATACAGGCCCCTCATTCACAAAAATATTAATCCTTTAAGTATTAGTATGTAACCAAAATGATGAATTCCTTAGAGGATATATAAAACGTAACAAAATTCATTGATGTTTCTTCTTTATTCTACCCCCTTCAAATATATTATAAATATAATAAAGTAAATATCTAGGAATATTCTGTAAAATGATTTTTTTTTTGTTTTGTAACTAAATATTTCCACCTCCTTTCCAACCTATGGGAAATACAAAAATCACTCATCAATATTTGAGTTTTATTAAATCCATGAAGAAATGTGATTAATTTTCCATCACATCCACATATATATTTTTGTAAATATGGAAAATGATATTATTTCTCATTTTTATGTGTGTAATTCCATGTACACGAAGCCATGCAATTCATTTTCAATTTTTAAATTATATAGATGTTCATAAGGGTAAATTTAATGAATATATATGATATTCATAATATCAATATAATTCTACAAAGAAAAACCATACCCAATTTAATTCAATATCATCTATTAGAGAAATTAAAATTTTATTCATATAAATGAAAATAATACCATCACCATGAAATTATGTTCATTGTTTTTTAAGGACACATTACATTGATGATTATAAAATTATATTAAATAGACGAAGACTAATATTATCTGATTTGTAACATTATGGAGATAATGGTATGATGAACACTTGAACAATGGTATACATATTGATGTCATTTTGAGATTATGAACATAACAATCTCAAATCATTTGATATTAATTCTACTAAAATAACAACTAAATAAATTGTGGAATGAAATAAATAATAATAAGTATAATATAATGACTATGAAAAATGTTCTTATGAAATTAAATAATATACTTGTTTATCTAGAATATTTTATGTCAAACGAATCATTTCGGGACATGAGGTAAGGTTCATTCAATTTAAACTATTCTTCTAATTTTTTTAGCCCATACACTTACATGGTGTGTTACTGAAAATTCTATAATAATATTTTTTTATACTTCAATAGCTCTTATATGTTTATTTTTTTTGTTCAAATTATTTTATTTAGAATTGATTAAATAGTAAATTTTTCAATTTATAAACAATCATTTATTTAATATAATTTACAAATTTAAGAATATAATGTTTTCTTGATGATTACCACATGGCCACCTTTTACAACCATTATAACTTTTGTTTTTTTATAAATATTATTCTCCTTTTTTTAAATTACATGTTAATTAAAATTCTCTTAGTTTTTATTATTTAAAAAAATCATGAGAAAAATATTCTTATTCACATTTTTATGTGATAACCGTATTTTCTTTTTCATATGGGCCCAAATTCCCAAATTTATATGTTTTACATCAAAAATAAATATTTTTATATATTTTTTTTGGTATAGTAATTATAAATTTTATACTATGTTTGGTGAGCCTGATATAACTCTAATAAATGGTGATCATAACATATCTCTACAATCAATTTGGTAATTTCAAAGATTTAACAACATAAAAGTTTCTATCAGGGGATATATTATAATTACCTATGATGGATTTTTTTGTTTTGAAGGTTCCTATAAGGGTGACTGTAAGTATGATTTTCCATGATTCATCCCTATATCATGAAATATTATTGTGAGTTTTAAAGAGATATTTTTATAATTTAAGATAATAAAATTATCTCGCGTTTAAAATAATATTTATACACTTCTAAATGTGAAATTTAAATTTATCAAGGAATAAATTTCATGAGTTATCATGTTTCCCTAAGTAAATATCATGGGTTTTATTTTAAAGTATTCCTTTTTTAATTATTTTATGAAAACATTGGTCATTGAATTTTATTTCATGATAATTAAATTATTTTTTGAGCTAAAATTTCTTTATATAAAATGTAAATCCCCCATATAGTTTTCCATGTTCTTATATTAACTAACATGTTTTATTTTTTATATATCTCACATATATTAGTTCACAAACCTTGTCTTTAAACGTATCCCAATGAATCTAAGTATTTTTAGAAAATATATAATGTTCAATATTTATGCCATAGTGACTCATATTAAAATAAGAAAATGTTTCCTAAATTAAACATAAGTGTAAATTAAAATACATTCTTTTAATGAAAAGTTTCAGCAACATTACACTTTAATATGTGAATGTTTTCCTAAATCTATAAAACATTAATCCTAAAACATAAAAAAATTTAATATTCCAAACCCTTATTACCAAACACATAATTATGGGTTATTTATGTTACTAGTCATTATATTCATGCCCAGTGTGTAAAAAATGGTAAATGCATGGATACTCTTACCTCATAAGAATCCTACATTAATATGGATAGATCAATATAAGAATGTTGTTTATAAACTAAAAGAAAACATTAATATAGGTACAGTAGTTGGTTAATAGGAAATAAGGATAGTTAAACCTTCAAATATACCAAAATCTAAGAGAGGGTAACATCGAGGATACTAAAACATTCCTTGAATATGGTGATGTGAATAGAGGTAAATTATTACATAATATCATAATTAAAAGGGAATCCATGAATAAATAAATATTAGAAATTGATCATGCATAAAACAAAAATTCCACTAATATATGTTTAATAATAGAGGCTGGGAAATGATGGTGAACTACTAACTACTTATTTGAAACATGAGTACCTACTTTATGATTATTTGAATCCACATGGATGTGTACCCTGGATGGGCGGTGAACATATGAAGCATTGTTCCATCAACAAATTAGAAACTTTTTGGAACTAAATGTTCTGTGAAAAATTTCTAACTCTAGGGACACAAAGTGTAGATATAGAGGATAATGATCAAGGAGGTTTTAGAACACCCAAATACTAAACCTTAGTTCATTGAAAATATCAATGGGGTGCACCATGTTATATGATGTGATAAAACAAAAATATGTTGATAAAATGTTTTGAAATTACTTTGTTATAATAAGTTATTTCTTAATTCTATAGATTTTAATTTCATACATCTTGTAAAATATATTGATTCATGTTTTGGGTCGTGGAGGTCTAATTATTGTGATTTGGTATGTAAAACACCAGTAAGATAAATATGCAATTGGAGTTATGTTTTCCAATTCTAATAAATATAACCTTGAGTAAAAACATGTAGTTAATGATCATGTTATCTAAAACCATGTTGAACAATGTTTCCAAGCTTGATTACAACACATTTGATGTAAATTTGAAATCCCCACACTAGTGTAAACATTTTCCAAGGGAGTGAATAAAATTAATCATCATGATAATTTAACCAATGGTGGGGTTTCCTAATGGGGAATCAATCCACGAAATGGATACCTAATTCCATTAAATAAAAACCCTGAATTTTTTTCACTTAAATTATGTAAATTATTCTTTGGGTACTGTAAAAGTTTATTCATAATCACGAATTCATGACGAAAACCATGTAGTCTATCTTCATAAATGAAGGATTAGAATCTAAGTATTATAGAGTAATATAGTTTGTAATAAGGGGAAATAGGGAAAATATCATCATTAAATTCTCCTTGGGGTTACATATCTAACAAAAACCCATGATTTAGTGGGGGTGTTGTATGTTAATCCCTATAGGCTTTATTAATTTTAAATTGGTTCTTATTTTTTCCAAATTAAAGAAATTTGATGACATGGTGAGAAGGGATTGATTTTTAAATCCTAATTTTATGTTTTTTTGTCCTGTGAATCCATTTCTATCATATCATGGGAATTTTAGAATCATTCCAGCCAGACTATATATGGATAGGTATTAAGGGTTCATAAAATTAACGTAATGCTTTTTGGGGTTTAAGGTTATACATATTCAACCAAGGGTAATATGACATATCAAGATAGAACAAGGGTATCTAATTGGAGTGAATAATCATGAATTATGGTGGATCAATCAATAAAATTGTGAAATAATTTTCCCTTCTTAGAATAATGTGTTGGTTTCACCAATATAAAGTTTGATGAGATACAAGAAACACAGATTGAGGTTCCCTCATGATAATATATGACAAATGTTTGGGTGAGAGGTTCCTATTTTAAGGTAATGAACTTAAAAATACAATCTTGTTGAAATTTAATGTCACACTAATTTAACTAGGATAAAACAATTTTTTATGTTCATAGATCATTTATTGGTTGTCAGATTCATTTACATTTTTCTAGGCCGGGAAAATACCCTGATATAAATTAAGGGTCCAATTCCTATATAGATTAACTATATTATGAGTTCAATTTTATTTTGAAATGATATGTGGATCATATCCTTTTCTGAATTACACTACATTAACATGAAATGGGTTAATAAATCATAACAATTTTGTATTAATAACTAAAATAAGGAATATTATGACAATGACTTGTGATTGGGTTAGAGATGGGTGATCTAGGAATTTTATTTTATTTTGTGGATTATGAATCATTCCACATGTAGTTCTCAAAGGGGTTATAGTAGGAGTATAGTATAATAGAAGGGGAATCCTCTTATGGTATTATGGAAAATATCATACAATTTTTAGTTATGTGATGGGGACTATATTTTGTAGTTTAAAATCATGCAACAAGGATGTTAAACATACAATTTTACAACATATGATATGGGAAAAAGAGTTTTCTAATTTTTAGTGACATGTATCTTTTAGAATAAGGTATATATAGTCTATACAACATTATGATTATAGAGTCACATGCTATGAATGGAAAATATTAATGTAACACAAATAGACCTAAATAGTTAGAACATTTTTTATAATAATGATCTGTTGGACAAGTGGGGATGTAATTATTATATTCAAATTACTCGAAATGGTGTGATCCCAAGATATAATCATAATGTGACATATTCACAAAACAAATTTGTTCTCTAAATACTCTAATCACCCTCAATAAATGTTCGGTGGGGGACGTAAGGATTATAATGAGATTACACAAGTCACATGATATTAAACAACATTTGAGAATGATTTATAGTTGGGGTTCCATTTTATACATTATATGTGATTTAAAAATGGAATGATAACCATGAATGAACATAAAATACTAGATTAAATCCCAATTCATGTGAGTTCACAAATGGATACAACTGATGACACAGAACTTTAACAAGAATAAATAGGGGTTGAAGAAATATAAATTGTTACTTTTGGGATCAGAATCAAAAGAGAGTGAAAATTTGGTTGAAGATGAATTTTGACCATTTTTAAAATATAGGATCTACAACCACATCATTATTGATATTGAAAATAAGTTATGTTTAGTCACTTAATGTTTATTTCAAACACATGGCATTTCATGTTGCAGCCAAGAATCCTTCAGGCAATGTTCCAGATATGGGAGGAAGGCCTTTTAGAGTTATGTTTTTACCTATGGGAGATTGATCATAAATGAAAGCTGATATAGATCCAAATATTCAAAGAACCAATGTCTATAGGTGGACTGCAAAGGTTCCTCAGCTAGATTTAAACACTCACGGTGCTTACCCACTATTCATTGAGTAAATCATTGGAAAAAATCATAATAAATGATGTTAAAATAGTTTTTTAATTGAATATTTTCATCAGTATTATTTTAAAATAGGGATCCCACTGTGTGGGATATAATTATCAATATAATTTTAGTGTTATGAAATGAAAATGGTGGATGGGATCAGGGTTTAAATTTTGAAATATCCCTTGAAATTATAATCACCCAACTATTAGTTTTAGGAATGGTGTTGTAGATGAATATCATCAAAGGAGGCGATATCGAATTGGGTGATACCATGAGAAGGATTTATAGTTTATGCATTTTAAATAAGGTTTTCTGCTACATAACTTATGTTCATATAGCTAAAACTAAATTTCTTTATTATAACAGCATAAAACATGGATATTGATCACATAATTTAACACCATTCCTTGTGAATGATGTGATATATATTTTAGTTTTTTTGATTTATGATCATATTAAATTTAGTTGAGGGTTGTTTTATGGGGACCCAATTAAATAATTATTAATTCAGGTATAATTCACTCAACAATATTAATTAAAATCTTACTAAATTGATTTGGGAATAATTTAGCTTAACATCATGTCACACTGAAAATGTGATATGTAGTTTAATGTATTATATCAAGGACATAAGGGATAGCTTTGTTGAATTTAATGTATCAAGGACATTGACCAAGTAGTTTAATGTAATATAGTAAGGATTTTATGAACCAATTAAAAATATTTGCAATGTACCTTTTGAGAAACAGTATATTTGTGAGAGGTTTGATTCACTCCCTATCGATTATTTCAATGAGAATGAACCATTTAAACAAACATTGTTAATGGTGATGGGGCCTTCTATCATTGATTCCAAATTTGGTTTTTTCATTTTATGTTGCATTGAAATTTTTAAATCCAGCTCTAAGCCACCATGGAGGAATGTGTGAAGCCTAACCTTCTTGGTTAACAATCTGGTCGAATAGTTCGGATGGACCTCAAGGTTGTTTAAAACCTAGATCATGTTCAAATCAAGGAATTACAACTCAACAATATAATCTCGGAATTTTTTCTCAATATCGTATAATCATATATGATATTTTGATGTTAATTATGTTGAACCTCATTGGGTTTCACTACTTCAATTCCATACCCCATAGAATATGGGGTCACCAAGGTGGAAGTCTGAGTCATTGTATGATATTCCCACATGGGATTGGGGAACTTGTCAGGACATCTCTTCTTATTCTTATGATGCATTATATGAAAGATATTAGATATTTTTTATTTTAAATTATTTATATATAAATATTTTGATTTATGGTAGTGTATGTATTGTTGGATCAGATGTGGTACATGGTATGTAACTTATTTGGCTCAATTGCTTAAAAGATTGTACTGTTTCCCTCAATAATTTTTTGAGAGATCTCAATCTAATAAATGATGTTATAATACAAAATCACCATCATGGATATAGTTTTTCCAACCCTAATGGGAATAAAGTTATACCACTTGAAAAATAAATTATTTGCAGTAACTAAAAATCTATACTACAATGTTGCTGATGGTAAGTGGGGACCGATGATATCTTGTATGAATACAAAAAAGGTCAAACAAAAATTGGTGTCATGGACAATATAAGGTGTCTGATTCATGAATCTAACATATATGGAATCTATTAGTGATTTTTATATAGTCATTAATTATCAGGTTACAAAAGTATCACAAAGAACATATATTGTCATATTTCTTCAATACTAATTGATAAGCACCACATATCCCGAAATACACCTTCTACTGTACCAGAGAGATTTATGTTCCATTAATTAAAAATAATAGGATCCAATGAAATATAAATTTATAGAGTAAATGAAATGAGTTTTGTTCATCATAATGGATGAATTGTTTTTATGTTGGAATATATCTTATATCAAGGATTAATTGATGGGAAACATTATATTTTTGGCATAAAAAACTAAATAATTTCTTCAATATGTTTCATCCTCTATAATTGTTTAATCGGAAGGTTATTCATAGGATTATTTGGAATAAATTTGATTTACCCCATAACTTCCATCATTAAAAAATTTATGGGGGATAACATTCCAATGTGCTATATGGATTCACAAATAATAATAATTGATAATAGTAATGGATATAACAAATTATTCCAAGGGGTCTTATGATTCCCTGAACCTAAACTCCAAGATCCAGTGATAATAATTATATTCATTTCATATTGGTATTATAATAACTAAATAGAGAAAAACATAACTACACATTATTTAAATATTAATACAAAATACTGCTCAACATACACATTGAATTCATTATTGGTTTAATGTTTTTGTGTTTTAAAAATACATAGAAGAACCGAAATTTCGTCTTACTAATTAGACATATTCCAAATCACAGAATAATTTCTTATTTTATTGTATGGTATAAATGTATACCTCAGAATATACCAAACATGACACCCATATAGATATGTCATACATAACAGTCCACTTCATTACTTTCAGAATATTGAAAACATTTGGATGGTGATATCAAGCACTATGTGTCAAGTAATATATATCTTAATCTATAAAAGACTCAAAAAGGGATGAATAATTTGTTTCAAATAAATGATAATGAAATAATTCTACATAACTGATAATGTGATTCGGAAACAAATCTATGAAATCATAACAAGATAAATAAACACATGGATAATAATAGATAAGTTCATGATTATGGAGTGAACAATGTAACACATATTATTAATAATATCAAGGCCTCATTATAAGACATCATAAATGCCGTCAAGGACTCATTAAAAGAAATTATACATACTTCCAAGCCCTCATACTAGGACTTCATCCATAAATTGGTATGTTATACACCTAATTAACCATGAGTATTTTCCACATGATATATACTAAGGCATCGAGAGCCCATATATTTTCAAAAACCATAAGTCACTTAATAATTTAAAATAATAAAACATATGAGTTTAATTAATATCAATATAATATATAATTAAATTTTTTTAATAATTATATAGGACCATTTATAAATAGCAATAATATGGGGTGCCAATACTATCCCCATTTAATAAATGAAAGAATATGATCATTGAACAATGAGATATATAATGTGTATATTTTCATTATATTGTACCCCCATTGAAATATAATAACTCTATAGTATCATGACCTACATGAAGTGCACCATTATTAAAAAATAACTTCTAAATTTACCATAAATAAAAAGAGCATGAATTGGATAATTTGAAACACTAAATTTAATTCTTCAAAATAATAAATAGTATAACACAATTCATTGGGTAATTAATCAAATATAATTACCATGATGATAAATACTCCTGATATAAAGGTTATTATGGAATAAAAATCATTAAATTCTTGTTAGAAAATGTTATTAACAGTGTCATAAAAAGATAATGTTAAGAGAAACTTCTAAAATTCATTCTCAAAGAGGTGATATGAATTATAAGAAAATATTTTATTGTAAAAAATAGTAGTAATGGATTATTGAAAATGATATAAAAATTAACTAGTGGAAATGAAGAGTGTAAGATAATAGAAATGAACATTAAGCTATAATCATTTTTATTATTTTAAAATGCCATTATTAAAACCCACAACATTTGTAAGATTATAAAACATCCATTTTGATAATAGCTACATAGAAATAATAAGTTCACATGAGATTATACATATTTTAGTATATAAATATGAAGATAAAAAAATATGCAGAATTAAATAATGTGTACAGTAAAGATAAAGAGTTTATTTTAATAAATGAGATTTATTCTTAAGAAAAATATTTTTATTATTTAATAAAAATACATCAAAATTGAAAATTTGGATGAAATAATGAAAATTTCCCAAATTTAATAGAAATTAAATTTTAAAAAAAATCAATTAAGGAATATAACAAACATATAAGAACATAGTGAATGGATAAATTCCCCGACTTTTGTAAATTGAGGATTAATTGAAAAACCCTTAAAAATATGTTATCTTTTCATTATAACAACATCGGAGGAGGGAAAAATAAATGGATTTGTAAGAAACATTACACCAAAAAAATACGATAAAATTGGTCTATATGGTAGTATATAAACCACACAAAATAAAATTAGTGGTCAAAATAATATATGTCACCAAGAAATGAAATTGGGGTGTCAAACCCTTACCATTATATCTAAATTATGTGAATTTTGTTTAACCTAATGTATAATAATCCTAAAAATCTTGATCATATATTAATCATCTATATTCAAATATTTTAATTTTAATACTCTTTAATTATAGTAATTTATTATACATTTAATAGTTAGTTATTGTTTTCTTTCATCATTAGATGCATGTAACATTGATTTTCTCATACTAACATTGTAATGTTGATATCGATACCTATACTTTGATACCAAGATCATTATTCATATATTATTTAATATACTAGAATATATATTCAATAATTATTTATAATGTTCTAATTTAATTCAATTACATTTTTAGTTATTAATTTTCAGGATGAAATCCATGAGATATTGTTTTAATAATTTTTAACGAACAAAAGTACTATGTTAATAATGGATTAAATATAAATAGAAATATTGAATTTATATTTCTATAATACTAAAAATGTTGTAAATATAATCTATATTCAATAAATATATTTTTATAGAAATCCATGTAACGATATGATGAAAAATTAAATATATCATTCTTAGAGGAGGTATTAAACAAATAACATGAGAGAGGTTTTCATTTCCCAATGGATTTGTGAGTGATAGATAATGGTTTTTCCATAAATAAAATAAAATTTCATTTTAATTATATATTTTATAAATATATTAGTATGGATAAAATATATTTATAGGAGGTTTTATAATAATTATAGAGAAAAAAGGGTTAAATAGTTGATATTACTCACATTGAGGACTTGAATCTTATCTTCTATGTCCTCTTTGAAATTGAGGAATTGGGAAACATATTTGTAACAATGGGCATAAACATAGGGACTATTATTCTCGTATTGGTACAATGTGTTGATTTTTTATGGGATACTTTTAGGATAATACTTTCCTTATGATATTGGAACAAATATCCTTTTATAATTTAAAAATATGAAAACTTCATGAAATCTAATGTTTGGTGAGCAGAAAAGATTTAATCCCATGCGATTTTAGTGCTTTGGGAGAAGTAATGTTGGTGATACGTGGGTTATGAAATTTAATAAATAATAAATCTCTTCTATAAGGTCTCATTTTTAACTTAATTTAGCCAAATTGGAGCCACATTTAGTTATCTTTTTTTACACTTATGATTTTTTATTAAAAATTTTCCATTTGTAATTATATATTTACAAAAAAATATATAAATACCCTAGAAACAAAAATTTACTATATTGTTACAAGTTTGGTTTCTTCTTAATCAAATTTAATTTTTAAGATGAGAACATTTTATTTTAAATTATAATTAGATATGTAGACAAAACAAATATAATAAAAACACTTTATACATTAAGTATTCTTATTTTATTTCATATCAATTAATAATTGAATTAGTTTTAATATATTATTTGTACAAAAAATATATTTTATAATTAATTAGAAATTATATTTTTATTTTATTTAAAACATAATTTCTGCATAAAATTATTGAATTTATTATTTTTTTAGGTATAAAAATGAGATTATTTGTTACGTAGCAACAATAATTGAATTTCATCAAATATATAATTATAAAAATAACATACCTTTCTTAAATAGTTGAAAAATGCAATTTATTTCCTTGATAATTACTTGTATTTATGATCTAAAAATCTACATACATTGACCGTATTCATTTGTGTACAAAAACTACGGATAAGATATATAATTGTGGTTGTCATCAAAGGCGATTCAACTATCACATAACATATACTGTTTTCCATGTGCTTGAAATTTTCATGATATTACTTAAACATTCACTACCATATTGGGTGTTAAAATCATATTATTAACTTATTTACATTAATAAAATGTAAGATGACTCAATTATAAATAATAAATATTTTCCAAAACTAAACATGACATCCCACAAAATACTTACATGATCTATTTACCATAAAGGTCTTGTTTTATTATATATTAACAAAATAAATAATATTATTTCACATATATGTGTAAATTTATAACAAATTTAACTATACTAAATCTAATTTTATATATCACCTATAATATAGTCATCATGAATACATAGGTAATAAGAAACAAAAGAAAGGGGTGGGCATAAACACTCATTATGAAAGAAAATTTCAACTTGTAATTTGGGTTAGATTATAAGAATTAACATGAGAGAAATATCTCACTAAAATTAAAATAAATAATAATGGTTGTTTATAATGAATAATAAAAGAATAGGTAATCACAAAATTTCAAATATATATAACAGTATAAGAATATGAAAACATAATATTTTAAATTTTTTCCATGAATCATATATTATGATTTTAATTGAGAAATTTGACATAGTCATAGAGATATAAAATAATAACATTTTGTACATATATAAAAATATCAAGTTCATCTACAATCTAATGTAACATAGTTAACTGCATAGTGTTCATGATAAATTTCATGAATATAACTATCTATAATGAGTTCACAGTCAATATTTGGAAATTATTTAAACAAATAGAATTTTCACTCAATGTTGAGAAAATAGGGAACTATATAGAGTTTGTGATCAATCTTGTGAATGTAGCTAACCAAATCAATTTCAATAATAATATTTTAAACATATACAACTGCATTGATATCATGCACAATCTTATGATCATATCTGACCACCTCGTATATAATCTCTACATATTTATCTCATATATTATAAAATATTACCCATTTCATTATTTGTATCTAAATTACTCACTTAGACTATAATAAAAAACTATTCTTTTTTATTCCACAAGAACATGAAAGGATTGATCAATGCATTATAGCTTAATTAACCCATGAAAACGAAATAGGTTTTAAGAAACATCATCAAAACATCATCACCAAAATCCAAATCCATATAGACAATTAAGTAGATGGAATAATAATATCATATCACTACTAAATCATTACATTATTCAAAGGATGGTGACATGGATAGAAAAATTTATAATTTTTTTATATGTTTATTTGAAAAACATGATGTTGTATACTATTCTTTTTATTGCTTAATATTTTTAAAAACAGAATATAAATGAGATTTTTTTATAGGTAGTATATTTTAATGAATTACTAATTATTAATAAATTAAATGATGGTGGGAAAGTACATTACTTCTTTAAATGTATGAAAACATTCCTTTCATGCTTTTCAATAGTTGGTAAAAAATAATCCCTTTAGAAAATGAGAAGAATATGCCGTTTATAAAATATAAATTAAATTAAAAAATAATAAATATATATATATATATATAATATATATATTTAAGAACTTCCTTAAAATAATTTTGATGAACATGGATAATAATGAGAATCATTCATGACCAAAAAATGTGAAATAATATCAAATTTAATTAAAAATTTCTTTTGGTTTTTTGAGATCCAAATAGGGAAATTGAAATAATAAAATTAAATACTAGAATTATCTATATTAGAAGAAAATGGATTGGCTTTAGGAGATAAATAATCTAAAACTTCCCAAATATAAAATTAAAAAATTAATAATCCCAATGAAAAGTGAGATTGTAACATGAACCCCTATATCATTTGAAACATTTGAATTAAGACATCATAAAGAGTTGAAACTAACATGGATTATTAAATATCTATAATTTTTATGTAAATATATTAAGATAAATTCACTGTAAAAATAGAATCAATGAAATTAATATGGCGAAGAATATAAAAAAGATCTCTAATAATAGAAATTGATATAATGGAACCCATTCAGTATTAGTTACTCATGGAATGAAATCCAATTAATTATAGAAAATGTGGTGTAAATTTGTATTCTGTGATTTTTTTGAGTTAATGATAAAACATTTGTGGGATATTTTACACACACAAAACTATAATAAATATTTTGAATTTGTAATATATCTCAAAGAAAGAAAATTGTGATGGGAAACCCTTATAAATGTTATATAATTTTAAGTGTAACTCGTTGAAGAAAAATAAAAAAATATAAATTATATTTTAGATATAAAATTTTTCATCATGATATAATATTTAAAATTATTATTACATACACCATATTGTTGAGATATGTTCATAATTCCAAATGGGCCTCAAAGAAAGATGTTTGAGATGATGACCTTACATAAACTCATGAATTCCATGAATTTTCTTTAATATAAAATATAATAAATATAACTTACTTAATTTATTTTTTTAAAACTTATTAAAATATATTTCCTTTTACTTTATTCAATTATAGTCATTTTATATACATTTATTTGTTTTTAAGGTTTATTTAGATCATTTGATGTTATTAGTTTAAGTGTTTTTCTATGAGTATTATTAAAGTGATATTGATCCTTATTATTTTTCTAAAATTTAATGAAAATTATATTATTAATGTAACAATAATAGATGTTCTAAAATTATTTATAATGATCTAATATATTTACTTGATATATTTAGCTAGCATTCATAATGTAGAATTCGAAGAACATATTATTCTAGTTAAATTACCAATATCAATAGATTACTTTATAATGATAATTAATTATCTATTTTATACATTCATTGAAAATATTCTAGAAATATATTAATAACAAATTTCATTAATATTAATCCAAAAAAATAGATCCATTCATGTAATTAAAAGTTGAAAATTAAACTACAAACTTTTGTGTCGGTGATAGTTCACACATACACACTGGTGATGATATAATTTTTTAATGGATAGATTGAAATTAAATGAAATAATAATTATTCTATAAATATAATATGAAGTATTTAATTATATATTAAAATATTTTCTGAGAGATGATGTTGAAAAATGAAATATATCACCCAACAGATGTGGTATTTCTCATGTATACTTGTGAGAAGCTTTCATTATTCCTTGGACTAAAAAGAGATAGAAATTGATAGTACCATTATCATAATATTTTTAGTATATTAAATAAAATAGAGTAATTATTTAAAAATGGTTATTTTTTTATAGATGTAAGAATAAATAAACTTGAAAAGGATCTATGAAAATGTTAACGTCTTCCTTGGATAACCTCCTTTGAAAAATACATTATGGATTCTTGGATGTTTTTTTGGGAATAAAAAACCAATAAGACATGGATAAGGGTTTTTATATGGTATTTTTATAGATATTGGTATACATAATAGATATTATTGAGTGCTCTGAGGTGACGATTGGAAGTTTATTTCAATATGTTGGGGAGACATCATTGAAAATTCTCTCATGTTTGAGATAATATATTGTCAATTTGATGATAAATCGGCCTTAAATAATTCTGATTTCAAAGAGAATATATTTTAGTGTTGAGGTAAACTTGTAGAATCTTATTTAGAATTATTTTAGTGATATTTAAAGCCTTATATATTAGTTTAACCTCCCTTTTTAAACACATTTTATCCTTTACCATGGTAAAAAATGATTACCATGGTAACTTAATAATATGAAAAAATATAAGTTAATAGTATTAACTAATATTGATTATAAATTTTTTAAAAATTGAATTAATATATTGATATTAAGCTTCAATGAATTTTTAAAAGTATTTTTAAAATAAATCTACGAAACACAACAAAAAATTATGTTTATGAAAAAATATATTTCTATGCTGAAAAATTATTTTACACCAAAATCAAGTAAATAATTGATTCTCAAGACACATACTGGTTTATAAATAAATAAATGACATTTTTTACATTGAAATTTATAAAATAAATTTTAACTCATAAATATTTTATCAAATAAATAGAACAAAACTTTTTCTTATAGATGAAGTTAATACCATTTATGTTCCAAAGTATTTATAATAGATTTATAACTAAAATAATAATATTTTTTATATAATCCATTTAACTTATTTTAAAAAATATTCTAAAAATAAAAATGATTTCATTAAATTTTAATTCATTACTATATTTTGTGATTCCTTAAAAGTGTTTGTATTTGTAAAACAATGTTTTTCACTATTCAGTGAAAAATCATCCTTTCAGTAACAATATCAAAAAAATCTCTAAGGTAATTTTTATATTATAAGTTTAAAAATTAAATTTTTTAATCAATCTAAATTTCTAAAATTCATACATTTATATATGAACAAAAATTACAAAAAAACAGTGAAAACAAATTTTCTAGATAAATAATATTTATACATTGATAGATTTTAATCTTATTTCACATCATTTACTAATTAAATATATATCAGTATATTTGTTCAAACCATGAAATATTATATATTATCATAAATAACTTTGAAAAGATATAAATTTATATATTTTTTTTAAACCGAAAACTCATAAACATTTTTTTTTGAATTAAAATCCTTGTTTAACATTAAATCCTATTAATTATTTATCCAATAATTATAAGAATTTTAAAAAAATTACTAATTTTATTTATTATAGGAATTTTTATTCGTATAATTTTAATATGTTATATATCATTTTTTCAGTGTTTCGTGTATATAATGATTACTTAATATAGTATTAATTTAAAACATATACTAAATCTCAAGGAATTATATTATACCCCCTTAAATAAATTACATCCCCAAAATTTTACTTTCTCTCACTAATGATGTTATTATTAAAATATTCTTCACATAGATATAATTTAAAATGATATACTAACATTATTATCTTAGTAAACTCTATGATGCTCTTATTTTCCATTATGATAGTTAACTATTGAATTTTTTTAATATTTTTGCTAAATACCCCTCCTTAGCTAGAAATATGTATTTTGACATTCTAGAAACATACATTTCAAAAGATAATTTTCTTTATCTTATTTCGAAAATATAATAGATCCAAAATAGTTATAATATTATCCAATTGAATCAGTGTTGATGAACTTCTAAAAATGTGAACCCTATCCAATGATGTCTTCTATCATTACACCTTTATTTCATACTATGATAAATTCAATTCATCTTGACATAGTTTGATCAAATTGTAATTCATTATGTTCAAATCAGGTTGTCCATGGTCATCTTACTATTATTTTTTTGGCTTGAATATTTCTAAATAACTTATAATGGTCTATAAAAAGAATTTTAAATTACCAAATCATATCATATGGATGTGTTAAACTATGTCTGTTGTTAGGTCCTCATTTTGTGCCTCAATTAAATATTGAGTTAAAACCGAAAAAAAACTTTTACATGGTTATTATCCATATGTGAATTTATTCTATATAATTAATTCACTTATTTTTAACTATAAATTTATGTTACTTTTGGGAAACCATAAAATATATAATTTACAAAATCAAATTAGGATGTTTTCATATTTTTAGTTTTATCGATATCGATCACACTAAACATTAATAATTCAAATAGAAATAAAAAAACTAAATCCCAAATTGATACCAAATAAGAATCTCACTAAGCACGATCTATGATCTATTCCTAATGAAATCCTTACACATAGGCTATAAAACCAAGTAATAATTTTAGAGCCACTCTTTTACATATCCTAATTATTTAATCAATAAATATAACAAATAATCACAAAATATTTGAACTCTATATATTTATCTTAAGGAGTTTGGATATAAAATTTATTATTTCACATATATGTAATCATTTCTCTTTAATATTATTATACTAGACGAACTTATATACATATCTTAGGTTAAATCATCATTGAAACCAATTGTATGTAAAACATGATAAATTTTTCACTCAAACACTCACTAAGGGAAAAACGTTTCAACAATTAATCAATGATAAAATCATAAGGATGACTATGAGAGAAATATATTATCCAAAAGAACATGTAAAATAATAGTTGTTCATGAGTCATAAGATAAGGACATGTAATCTTAAATGATAAAAAATATTTTATGGAATACTTGTGAGGAAACACAAAAGATAATAAACATGAGCCATATAGTCTCACAGACTAATATAACATATAAATATTGAATATTTATATGGAAAGTAAATCCTAACATTTTTACCATATATAACCACATTTCGTTCATTCTCGATCTTGTGATCATACAAAACTTCAAATAGTACATGCTCAATCTTTTGAACATCGATATCCACACAAATTTCGTCAAATATTATTTAGACATAGATAACCACATCAATTTCACACAAAATATTGTGAACATTTCTAACCACATTGAGATCATTCTTAATCTTTTGAACAATGATAAAAATATCAATTTTATGCTTAGCTTTGTGAATATCGCTAACAACGTGGATTTCAAACTCAATCATCATATCATGGATAATAGAATTTATTTCAAAATATATATCTTTTTATAATGAGTTATAAATATTTATAACTAAATCATTGTAGGGAATTAAAGTTCCCATTAGTCACTTTATAATAATCCATTCATATATATTTCATAAGAACAGGAAATAATTCATTATTCATTTATTTTTTAATTAACTCATGAGAAATAAATGAGGTTCATAAAACATAATTAAAACATCATCATCAAAATCTATCAATATAAATGAGTTGGATGATATCATAATACCATATCCCCAATGAATAATAATAATTATTAAATTATTTTGACATAAATGACTAATAATTTTATAAAGGAATAAAAATATCATTCAAAAAATAGAAAGAAATATCATATTGTTTTTGTAACTTAGAGAAACTACAAATTTACATAAAAATTATAATAATATTTTCATTTTAAAAGTTATGAAACATTTAATGTAATCATAATTATTAATAAATTTCAATATTGTGGGAAAATTATTTCATGTTTTACTTGTTTAAAAACATGATTTATTTGTTTTTAAAAATTTTGTAAAAAATGAAACATAATGAAAAAAATAATATTAATTTAAAATGGTTGTAAATAATGAAAAATATAGTGCATAAACGAATTTGGAAAATATTTAAAACTATATAGAAATTTATTTAAAAATATTTTGATGAACATGGATAAAAATTATAAAGATTCTCGACCACAAAGGGAAAAGTTGGATTACTTTTATTAACATATTATTTCTAAGTGTTTGAGTACCCATGTCTTAAAAATAGAAAAAAAAATTAATTTTTTTTAATTTAACAGAGATTAATAAATATGTATGGTTTAGAGTAGAAACAATATAAAATTTCTTGGAATGGAAATTGAAATATAAATAATCATAAAAAAAGTTATATTTTAATATAAACAATTACACCATTGGAAATTTTAAAAATAAAATCAAATGAAGTATAAAACCATATATTGAAATTAATATCCATATAATTATCATTAATATAATCAACAAAATAAATTCTTGTGTAGTAGATACAACACAAAAATTAAATAAGCTATATATAACATGCACCAATAAAGGGAAATTGAGATGAGAAAAGAGTTAAATAATTGATATATCTTGAATAAAAATCCCATAAAAATTGGATGGAATTATAAATACATTGAATTCAATTAATGTTTTATAAAAACATTCATTGTGAACTCTATACTCAATATGATATAAAATAAGTAGTGAATAATATAATTATCTGAATGTAGTAATAATTAAACTAAAAACCCTATGAATTTTAGAAAATTTTAATATAATCCCCAAGAAAATGAAATATTGAATCTAAGATTATTTTCAATTAATAAATAGTGTAATATAATATAATTTATTAATGTGTTATCATATACACCACATGATGACTATAGGATCAGAATTCAAAATTTTCTGAATGGTGGTTGTTTGAGATGAAACCATATCCTTAACTATCAACTTCATCAAAAGTTTTGTAATTTCGTGTATATTTAAAATAAATATGTTAATTTATTATATAGTAACCATTATAATATATATTATCTCTTATATTCATAAATTATAAAAACATTTATACACATGTCATTGTTAATGTTTATTTTCAGCAATAGATGTTAGTAATTTTGATGGTTTTATGGGTGTTTAGTAGTTGTGATATTTATCCTCATTGTTTTTAAAATTAAATGTTTCCAAAATTATTTTATTTACTATAAAGGAATATCCTATATATTTTTAGTTATAAATCATAAATATGACATTATAGATAACATGTTTTCAGTAATTTACTCATATCAATAGATTATATTATAATGATTGTCAATTTTTTGAATCCTTTCAAACCTATATCCATAAAATATATCACCACATAATATCATACATTTTCATTTAAAAAATTATAACTATTCATGTTTGTTGTGTATGAAAATTTAAATATGTCTCTTTACAATGGAGTTACTCTTCACGTACACGCGAATGAAATTTAATTTTGTTAAATAGATGAAAATATTGGATGGTAAATAATAATTTATCCTTATATAATAATTATTATGTTTTAAGTATCATTAATATTATTAAATTAATATTTATAACAATCATTGATATATGGTTATGAAAAATGAAATTCATTTCTTATATATTAAATAGTCTGTAAGTATTCATGACTAGCACTTTCATTTTCCATTTGATGGAAAGGATAAAAAAAATTGTTGTAAAATTAACATATAAAAATTATTTATTTGAAATATAATGATTTAACTATTTTATTAAGTTAATAATATATTTTTCTGTTTTTTAGGAGGAGTGATACTAAAAAATTTTCAATAAGAATGTCTGCATCGTCAATGGAATGTTTCCTTTGAAAAATACATTAAGGATTATTGGATGTGACTTTTAGGAAGAACAGAAAGTACAGGTCATGTATAATGATTTTAGGATACCATTTTGGTATAATATTGTCAGGATTGGGTAGCTATTGTATCGTTAATAATATAGGATACAATGTGCCCTTTTATAAGTGAAATGAATGGGAACATTGTAATATCATTAACATTAAAATAATTTATAGTCATTTTCATGGGAATGTGGTACCAAATAAGATCAATTTATAATATGATATAATTTATGGTATAAATAACCTCAAAAAATCATATTTTTAAAACATCTAGTGTTATCTTATATTTTATCTCTTAGTTTAACCCTTATCCCCAGCAATTTTAATCTTTATTATATTGACAAACATTTACCATTGTAAATCTTTTATATGCTTAAAAATATATTTTAAAACATTTATATAATATTTATTTTTCTCATTCCAAATATGGAATCTATTTTTCTTGATTTATTTTTATATTTGATCAGATTATTTTTAATATAAGTATGAAAAACCCAATAGAAGCTGGTTTTTTAGATGACTTTATAAGAATAAAAAATAGTTTACACCGAAATAATGTACAAAATTTATTCTCCTGACACTTTTTGGTTTATTAATACATAAATTATCTTTATTATTCATTATAAACAGATTAACATTTAAATGTAGAATATTAGATACATAATATAAGATAACGATAAAAAATAAATCCTTTATTAGAATAAAATACAACTTTGGAACCAAAGGTAAAACATAGATTTATAAAAATAATAGAAAATTTCAAAAATAATTTATTACTCTCCTCTGAATACATATTCTTTTAGGGAAAATATTAATAATATTTTATATAATTATTATATAAGTATGATACCTTAAAACTGACAATATTTGTAAAACTGTATTTTTCACTATTATCCAATAATTTAGATATTTAAAGAAACTAAAAACCAACCGATGATAATTTTGATATTATATTATGAAAATTTAATTAAATTTAATCAAATTAATATTATTCATTTCTTAAATTTAATTTTCTATAAAAACATTGAAAATTAATTTTCAAACATAATTTCAATGAAAAAAAATTATTGGTTGAGTGTTTTTATTAATTTTTCATATAATTTACTTTTTAAATGTTTTTTAATATATTATATTTAAAATTAAAATATTTAATATTATCATAATAATTTTTTAAAATTGATATATTAATGTAATTTTGATAAAATACACAACAATTAAAAAATATTCTTTGAAAAACAATACATTTTTTCAATAAATTCTATTAATTATTTTTCCACTACATTTAATAATTTTTAATTGATATGAATATTCATTTACTATTTTTTAATTCTTATTTTTATTTAAAAACATTATTGATTATTTAGTTTTTATTTTCATGTGGATATAGATTTTTCAATATCCTGTTAATGTAAAATATATACTAATCAGTTGGGGCGTTACATCTCACATAAAACAATTTATTTTAATCCATTCACGGTCTGTTTTTTCTTGGTTTTGGAAAAGGAAAAACCATAAGTATAATATATCACTTAATTAAATAAAAAATATGCATTATATGTATGCATTATACAACATGATGCCATTTATTCTGCTTCTTAATTAAATTCATAATATGGGTACTTCTATATATATTTACTGATTCTACATCTATATAGAAATTATTTTATATTAATTATAATCTAGTATTGTTTTCCTTCCAGTTCTACATGTCAAAAGGGTGATGATGACGATAGATTATTATATTTTTTTTTTGGTTTTACATTGTATCGCTTAAATAAATCAATTCCTATCAATATAAATTTTTCTTAACTATAATAATAGATTAGAGGTTCTTTATTATATTCTAGACTCATGATATAAAAATATATAAAACTCCTCCAAAATGGTTCATAATGAAATTTTGAATTATCTAAATCAAATCATCTTTGAGTTTAAAATTGGGTTTTTAGTTTGTCTTTTTTTTATGCTTTGGGGGAAGATATTGTTTGTACTCAACCAAACATTACCATGTTTATTATTCCTAGGTGCATCTGAGCCAGATCCAAGATCCTTCTTTTTATTTATAAACAAGGACTTCATTTCTAGGAAACCACATACTCTATAAATTACCAAAATTTTAGGATGTTTTCTTATTTTTAGATTTATCCCTACGATTTCCACTAATATATTATAGTATTAATTTCTTATAATAATTAAGTCATTTTCATTATCACTATATCCTAAACACAAATTTTATAGAATCCTATACTCTCTTAATTGAACATATCCTTTATATCTAATTAATATAAAATATTCTAACAACTATTATATATCATAATCATGATTACTCAAAAATGAAAGTATTATTTCCCCAAAATAACAAGAAATTAAAAGACCTAAAATCACATACAAACCATGAAGGATGTCCATACATCAATTATGTAGTCTTCTTAACGTATGTTTTCTATGAAATATCTTTTATACTAACATTTATGTCCTAGAACCACACTCTATGATCGATCACTAATAAACATATTGTTCACGTACCGGATTTTATAATTGAATAAGTGACCCAAAATAAAACATTCATTATTATAATATTAATAAAAATTATGGGTTGACATACAAACCATAAAACATTTATTTTACAGTTTTATAGAGGTAAGAAAAATTATATAACTAAAATAAAATATATTTTCAATCCAATAAAATGTTTTCAAAATAAAACAATGATTTATTATTATTATAAATTTTCTTTAATATCTCCCACTAAATTCATCACACTTGATATCCCTCTAGGCATGTAGTACATAATAGTTTTCAGTATAACATAGGGAAAAGTGTAAACATAATAAATGTCATATCATATGGTCAATATGGGGTAGAATATATTAGAATCTATAAAATATTAAACAAGACATGCATAATCTGGTAGGAATAAATAAATATGGAATA
The DNA here is from genome assembly GCA_963277665.1 of Viscum album. Lineage (NCBI taxonomy): Eukaryota > Viridiplantae > Streptophyta > Magnoliopsida > Santalales > Viscaceae > Viscum > Viscum album. The sequence continues at coordinate 1,612,133,396 of OY728147.1, forward strand.
ATTTCTTTTAAATAAACTAATGATGTTGAAATATATCCATGTATTACATAAAAATTTAAATAATAACATGGAAATAATAACTGACTTCATGGATATTCAATTCCTAATGAAGGAGGTATTAATCACACCATTACAGAATCGTGCTAAGACATTATATATACCACCTTGGACTCATTAATATACATTCAATAATGTTAAGTATCATTCCTTGAAATCATAAAAAAATGGTAGGTAATAAATTCAATTATTGAATCTAGATGGTCTCATGCGACCCACTGAAGCATATAAGGGATGTATAATTTTAATAATCACATGTTACATAATAATTATATTTCATTTATAGTTTTAGACATATGAATAACAATAAAATACATAATCAAATTTCCCTATTCATCAATTAACATCCTTATTGTTATATAAAAAAATGTAGGATATCGATACTTCATCTAGTCAATAAATAAATTACTTGATCGTAAGGTGTACAATATCATCAGAGAACATCCTATGTAAATATTAATAAAATTAAAGGATGTTGACATAAAAAAACATTATTATGAGAAATATCTAAATGATATAGTAAAATAGAATATAGTTAAATAAATTATTTAATATAATGAATTTAATTACCCAATTGAAAAATAATGTAAGATGGTTTAGAGGGTAATTAATGATAATAAATTTAACTAGAATGTATATCCCTTAGTTATAATTACGAATGTGGATTAAAAACAAAGTTAAATGAATTTTAAAAAATTATTAAAATGTTAAAAAAATAAGTTACAATTATATTTAAACATTATTTATTAATAACGTGATTTTTAGACAATTTAAAATAATAACATAAAATAATATCCCACAATGGATTATTTATGTGATATGTATGTTATATAGATTAAATGTGAAGTGAAATATAAAATATATAAATATGAATTGAAATTTATTATTTTATTTTAATATAGATATATTGAAAGCCACTTAATAAAAAGGATACGTAGTGATTATTTGTGTAAAATTTAAAAATAAAAAATTATTTCACATTAGATAATTTATATTTATATTGAAAAAATAATTTTTTACAAAATATATTATATTGATACAAATGAAGGAATTATTTTTAAAGTGAATGAGATTTATTCTAAAAAATGATATTATTTATTATTGAATGAAAAAAATCAATGAAGATGATTTTTATGGAAAACATTAAATTTTCTATAGAGAAATAAAAAAAACATATAAATTAAATAAATAGAAGAATATATGAAACTTATTTGAACATAATCATGGGATAAATTTTAGCACTTGATGAAACGAAGGATGAGTCTTCAAAAACATTACATCATAGGTAAATTTTATCTTAATTGAAATTGAAGGTTATAACATTAAATAGATTTTTAAATAACTAGAATTTCATAGAAATGAGGATAAAAAAATCCATATGGTATTAGATAAAACACAATAAAATGAAACATTTGGTGAAATTTTAATATGTCATAATGAAAAAAATTGATATTAGAAAGAATTATGTTGATTACAGACTTTCAAAAATGTTTTTTACTATCCTGCATAATGAACATAATCAACATAAAACTTATTTTATAACCATATTCAAATATATCCCCTTTTATAGTCTTTTGTTATCATAATTTATAATAAGAATATCAATTAATTATTGATTATTTTTATCATTATATGATTATATAATTTTTTTATACACACTTTATAATTTCAATGCCAATACCTAGACATGAAAATAGTCTTATAATTAATAATTTTGTTAAGTTACCTTCATGGATGTTCCATTATTTTTTTTAATGTACTAATTTAATTATAAGAGTGTTTATTATATTCTTTGTGAAGATGACATTGATTAAAGGATTAAAATTTTAATTTTAAATGAATAAATGCAATATATTAATTTTGTGTTATATATTATTATAATACTTAGTGTATCATTAAATAATATTAATAGTGTGAATAATATAATATACATTAACTAGATATATTCTCAAAAACATTTATGTAAAGTGGTGATGAAAAATGAAATTTCTCTTTCATAGATGTGGTAGCATGCACATAACACGAGTGATGGATTGATTTCCCAATGGATGAGAGGGAGAAATATAATAGATTTTCCTCAATATAATAACATTTTATAATCGTAATGATACATATTTGGTTATATTAATATTTTTGAAATTGGTATCGAGGAGGTTGGATGGAGAAAACATAAGGGAAAAAAGGATAATGTGGGTATAATACTCCCATTGAAAATTTTAATAATCAAGAAATACCTCTTAGAAAGGAGGAAATTGAAAATAGTATAATTACCAGGGTATACAACAAGTGTAATGTGATTCTATGTATTTTAAAAAATTATATGTTTCAAGTGCAATTTGAATGAAATCTTTTTCTTGAAGTGGGTGTAAGTGAGTGCCTTTTATGGGTGAAAAAGTGATATTTCAATGAAAACTAATGTTGAGTCATTGGTAAAGGTGGAATCAAATCGTAGTGTGGTATGTCAGGTTTCATTATATTATTTATTCAAGTTAGATTTAATTTTATAACAATGAATTTCTTCTTGATTGTCTATGATTCAAATTAATTTATTAAAATCTAAGCCACATACATTTACCACGGTTTACCCTTATTAACCATGATTATTTTTTTTCTACAGTAATTATTTTTTTACTAAACATACATGATGACCCCTAATAAAATTTTTCTATAGGATGGATAAAATTTTTGCTCAATTTAATATTCATAAATTTTTATATATGTTAAAATTTACAATTAATTTAAAACCAAGGTTATAAAAGAAATATTTTCAGTACTGAAATGTTTCTTAACAAATTAATATTATTTTATTCTTATTGATGGTATATTAATAACTAAATTAGTTTTGATATATTATTCATATCAGAAATTTATTTTATCATCATTTAGTAATATTATATTTAGTTTCTCAGAATTGGAATACATATGGCATAAGAAGATAATTGTTAATTAAAAATATTTTTAAGCCTAAAAATTATTTTGTTTCTTATACAGATACACTAAATGAATTTTAACACTTCATTTGGATTAATTATTTAATTTACTTCTCATTTAAATTATAAATGAAAAATAAATTATTATTGGTAATTTCATGTTTATTTCATCATATTTTTTACTTTAATTACTATAAATGATTATTGTAAAAGACGTTAAGATATGATAAGCAACAATGGTTGTCATGTGTGAATAATTAGCTATAATGGATCTCATTGTGATTGCCGACTACTTTAAAATTTCACACAAATGAGTTATCTCAATTCAAACTTTTTTCATTCCATCTTGGGATTCATTTTTGTCAGGCTATAAAGAAGTTACCACCATTTTATGATTTAAAAATGAGTTCATATAGATGGATTCAACAACATGATACAATTTCCCCAACATTTTTCTTGATTTTAGAATATTTTTTCTGTTATTTATATCAAATACTTTAATACGTATTCTAGAAATGAAATATTTTGATTATTACATCTTTCATAATTCATTCATTGGTTCATGTTAAAGTAGTTATCATAACTTTAATGTTTTATAATTTTTGGTTCATGACATATTAGAAAAATCATTCTAGTATTGTGGTATATTTTTCACATTTAAATTAGAAATAAAATGATCCGTCATCTTGTGGGTGAATTTGAGCAGGGGAATAAGATTATATTTCTTAAAAGTGGAATAATTATTTATTTTCTTGTTTACCATCTTTAATAATCTCTTCATGTGAAATAATGAATCATTAATCTCGATGTATAACTCAATACTAGTGATGAGGGCTTCATACTTAGCCACATGTTTAGTACACCCCACTAAGAAGATGATTTAGTATGGATTATTGTCCTTTTAGTGAGTAAATAAAACAAATTCATAGCTAAACCAATTGAGCTTACGATTATTGATTCTTCTATCAGTTGGGCTTCAAGAGGCATCAGAAAATTGTATATTCAAATGTAGTACTGATAAGTTGACTAAAATAATATATTATTCTAGGAATTAAATCTCTTGGGGGTTCTACTTTTTGGATATGTTTGTAAAAAAGAAACATTCTTACTCAAATACCTTGAAAACATTCTAATGAATAATCTAAATGTTTAAGTACATTAGAATCAGTACATACCATGTGAATCATCTAATTAGTATTTGATGGATGAGGATATACTTTAGTGACTCAACGTTATTGAATAATTTGGATATCATGATGCTATAGTTATTAAAAGATAATCTTGGACATGGATACTAGTGCAAGGAAGTTATTCTTGATATGAGATTATTTTGACTTAGTGTCTATAAAAATGTGGTAGAGATAGTATAGACTGCTTTCATTGCCTTTATTATTTTTTGATTTTGGAGGGAACGAAAGGAACATTTCGTGGTGGTCCCATTTAGATCCAAGAGAATTCCCTAGATAGGAAACATAGTATAAGGTTGATATAGTAGATACAACCTGATATCTTTTAATCGTTTATGGAAAAAAAATTCCCACTAATAGATGGATACTATTTTTTATAATGTTAGATAATATCTTAAATGTTTTAGCCATATTGGTGAAAAAATTATAGATAAAATCAAATGGAATTGGATTCCTATAAACTCTCATATAATACATGGATTTATAATTTCAACGATTTACATTATAATAACTTTTTGATCTCTATGTTGTTGTGATAGAAAAAAATTCTAGAAATTTCATGGATGTAACCCTGAATGTACACTTTAAGGGATTCATTTTCACACAAAAGGTATAGACTATGCTAAACAATTCCTTAACCTCATTGATTAGGTGTTTGTGTTGGTGTTATATTATCTTCATGTTTTCACATATAAATCTACCATTTTCTCTTATTGGTATTAAAGATATGATTCTTGGATTCTTCGTAGGATACACTTGCATTAATCATGTTGAATTGCATTAATCGGTTGATATAGGTACCATAAAAAACATTTAATGAGGTGGCCTCTTCATATTTTATAGAAATACAAATTTAATTGTATCCAATGTTTCTATATAAAATTTAAACATACAAAAAATAGATGGATTCGTCAATATGTAACTATAAAAATATAAGGAGAAATTATAATTTTTGGAATTGGTAATTTAGTCCAAAAAAGTCGATAAATACTCTAATCTATTCATTTATCTTCCCTAATAAAAATATGTTTTATATCCACTTGTGGAACTAAAAATTCAATATATTTTAGTCGTTAATTATCATATAAAATTTATCATTAACCATATAACCATGCGAGGGAATCATTTTTTAAATTTTCTATTTGAATCCACATTGGATGATGGGATGTCTAAACCCATGGATGATGACCACATGATCAATACCTAACATATCTTTGTAGTAACATAAATATTAATCAGGGGTTACTTTAGGAACATAATATTTTTTTATTGAGATACTTGATTTCTTTGATCAATGTCTTCCATGTATCATCATTTGTTAGAGGTTCATCTGTTTCAGGTCATTAATAGATGTGGAGTTCCATCATCATGGAAAGATGATCTTTATCCAAGTAATGTTCATCTAAAGTACAAGGGATTCATAGAGAAGAAAACTATTCTAGACTAGGTAGTTTTGATGTGTCAAAATATTCATATGTTAGGGATGTATATTTATAAATAGTCTCTTTCCCTTCTTGATGATTATATGATAAGGAAATAGAGGCCAAGGTTTCATACCATTTATGGTCAATGTCGCTATGGTTCTCCCACTATATTGAAGCAATAGATCAAGGGAATCCACTAATGGGTGAATCATAATACTCGAAAAAATGTAGGATAAATCCATTTTCAAACATATATTGAACTATATGATATTTATTTGGAGTAGGATTTTTGAAAATCAGTGGAATATGTCTTCTATAGGATAAGGATACGATCTGTGTGTACTCTTACATGGGAAAGATGAAATATTTTTTTATATGTAATGTTGTTTTTCCAAAATATAGAATTTATAGCATGAAATTTTGTTTATGTCCTCCCAAATATTTTTAATGGATAGTGTCATGTCATTAGGTGCATTAAAACACTCAGAATATTAATATTGGGGATTCTTTAGTACCCATTTATAACACCCAACATTATTATTATGGGATTTACATTTCTCAATGTGAGTGGAGTCACCATAGAGTGCCCATACTTGAAAATTAAAGGTATATTTGAGGAATTGGCCATATAACATATGAACTACTACATGAAAGTGGAACCAAGGACTCCCTAGTAAGGCATTGTATGTGGTAACTTTTAGTGTCCACCATGAATTGATTATTTGATACCAAATTTCCAAACTACTCCTTCAGCTATATATTGATAAGTAAATTCAGGTCTCTCCTATCATATGGCTGAATTTTCTCATCATATGAAGTTATATAGGTCTTTATTTACCCCATCTTGGAGTGTATCTGATTTAGGATGAGATTGATCTAACCACCATTATCTATAAAACATTAATTTACACTTATACAATTAATATTTTATAAGATATATATGGGTAATATGTTCTCCAAGTTGATGACTTAATCATCTTCCATATATATAAGGAGTTGATGGATTTTAAATCCACATTATAATCATATTCTAGGTATTAGACATCACCAATGAAAAAATTAATTTCAAACTCGAGAGGTCTCATCAAATCCTCAAAATTAGTTCATGAAGATCCTTTGATTGGTGGATCAAACCAAACATTTGGAGTTGGGTTGGTATATAGATGATGGTATTAAGCATATCATACTTCTAGGATAGGGTAATGTGTTTTCACATGAGGGGTTTCATCATGAAAGGAAACATGGAGAAAATAATTGGTGAGGAAATGGTGGATGTTTATAATCTCTATAACTATTTTAAAATTCATTTGACGGCTATGTTTGATCTTTGGATCAATATGGATAAGTCCGGTAAGAACCCGGATCTTCGTTCAAGTTTGTTTTTTCTATTTTCTGGAGTTTTTAAGTAAAATGGTTTTTCTGAAAATTTTCAATGTACACGCCATGTACTTTTTGAGTACACGCCATGTACTCTAATCCGGCTCAAAGACGTGTGTTGGCCATGCCCTGGCCACACACACGGTGTGTAGGGGTGACGTGGAGGCTATTTTTGGCGGTGTACAGTAAGGACTCAGTACACGCCGTGCACTCCAAAAGTACAGGCCGTGTACTTTCTTTTTTTCATTAAACGGACCTGGGTCACGCCTAGCCCCTATTTCTGTCTTATTCTCCAGTTTTTGTCCTCCCAGAAGTGACCGTACGACCGAATCTTCTCCGAGCATCCGCCTCGCTATCTGTTCTCTGATTCGAGCACGGTCGATTGCATTGGAATCACAGCGGTGAGTTCTTCCTTCTGCTTGAGCCTTGTTTCATGATTCCTCCTTATTTTCAAGTTATCATGGGATGAAAGTTTTGTGCGTTTTCTCATATCTACATCGTTTTAAGGGGAATCTGTCATCGATGTTCACATATATCATTCTCCTATGATCGAGGTAGGTGGTTTGTGCCTTTCCGTAGAAATGTGATGGATATTTTGTGCAATTTCCAACAATACCCTTGAAAAGGGTATTGTGTGTTTTCTTTTCTCCCTTGTTGCTTTCTTTCTTTTCTTGATGACTTTATTAGAGGTTATTTCATGTGATTAGAGTATTTTTGTTTGCTCGGTTTGCTTTCCATGCTTGTTCCGCCTGTTTGGCATTTTTCCAGTTGCCATGCCTAGTTATTGGATTGTGGACTGTTGCCTTGTTTTTTTGTTGAGCCTTAGTTGATATCCAATTAGTTCTTGAGGTTTACATGGATGATATATATATACGCGCACTGAGCATGTTTAGTTATACTCAGGACTGTGAGAACCGAGTGTAGTAGACCAAAGGGGGAATTGACGGAAGGGATTCTCCAGAGTGTCTTTTTTTCACGATGTGAGACCAAGGGGAGAATGACGGAAGGGATTCTCTACAGTTTCTTTTTAATTACAATGTGGGCTATAGGGGGAATTGATGTTGAGTGATTACACAGAGAGCCTTTAGCACGATATGAGACTATAAGGGGAATTGACGGTGAGTGCTTCCCCAGAGAGTCTGTTTAATTGTGTAGCTGAACCAGAGTGGTGAGACTATGTGTGCTTACCAGAGGGTTGCTAGTACTTATAGGTTGAACCATAGGGGTTAGACCGTGAGAGATACCTAGAGGGTTACCTGTTTCTTCTTTTGTTTCTGGATGCTTACTTGTGTGTTGTAATGCTTAGAACTGTGGATTTTAGTTGTTTGTGCTTTTCTGTTTACTGCTTCTTGTTTTAGTACTGCCATGTATTCATTGACAATTAGGCACAAATCTTTGGTTGATTGCCTACCGGGATTGTATCTCACACCCTGTTTGGACCATGATTTTGGGCCCAAGCAGACTATGTTGCTTCAGGTATTGATAAGGGAAAGCTCCCTTCTACTTCAGGATCTTGATTGCACCAGTAGCTGGGGAGCATGGGACCGAGCCGTGGCTCACGATGGTGAGGAGTTTTCTTTGTTTTCTTTTGAACATGGATTCAGTTTTATTTCAACACATTGTTGTGTTTTCAATTTTCCTTAGATACTTGTACCTTCTGCATCATTGTAATCATAGTTATATATATATACTTTGTTTCCGCTGTTGGATTATGTTGTTATTAATGTTGTTTACTGCTTCTGCTATTTATTGTTGTTTTCTTACCTTGTATAACTTACCAATTGAGGACATAGATTCCCCATCGACTCACCAAGGCCCTCGCTGCTAGTCGGAAGCCTCTGGCATTCGGGGAAAAGCGCTTGAGGTCAAGTGGCGAACCGGGTACGGGGCACCAGTGGAGGGGATCCGGACTCAGAATGTTACAAAGTGGTATCAGAGGAGGTTTTTTTCTCTTGTCGTACTATTTTGAGACCTAAGCCAGGGATAGGACGGATTCGGTACATGGAATTATGCTATACTCAGAAGTAGCTAACCCGTGTACAGGCAAAAGCCATACTACCTCGTTAACTATAGTTTTCTGGTTTTGAGATTTTATGGTTGGTTTTTTTTCACCTAGGGTGATTCATATGACTTGTGAGGTTAGTGTTTTGATATTTCAGTTCAATTTCTGTCTCAACCTAATGAGATTAGGGTATTCCATCTCATGCATCAAATAGGAACATTTAGAAATTGCATTCCATGCATTCTTTCCAAGCTATCTAGGGTCCATTAGCGATTCCATGTTGTTGTGATAGGCTCTGTGTAAATTATGCATGTTGTTGTGATAGATTCATGATATATTCTCTGCTGTTATTTTAGAAAACTGTTTGTTTTGTTCTTTGCTGAAATTGAACACCAAATTTTGGTTCTTGCGGTGTTATGGGCCCTAACAGATCGAAATTTGGAACTTTTCGCTTTGTTTTTGTGTTCTGGAATTCTGTGCAGTTTTAGAGCTACTGCCCACAAAAACCCAGAATACATGGCATGTACTTTTTATATAGACGCCGTGTATTTTTCAAGAAGTGTCGCTGACCGTGTGAGAAGAACACGGTGTCTTAGGAGTAACTTCGGGAACATGCCGTGTCCCATTGGTACACGCCGTGTGAGTTCGGAGCCGTGTACCCAGCTGTGTCACTAACAACACGGGCCAGGGAAACTCGGGTAGAACACGCCGTGTCCGTAGGGAACACGCCGTGTAGTCCTGTCCAGGTACCCGGTCGTGCCACGAACAACATGGGCCGGTGTGACCTTCCTTTCCACTTGTCGTGTTTGCTTGGAACATGCCATGTAGTCCTATCCAAGTGCCCGGCCGTGTCACGAGCAACACGGGCCGACATGCCCTTCTTTTCCACACACCGTGTTTGTTCGTAGCACACCGTGTAGTCTTTCCCAGGTACGCGTCCATGTCACAAGCAACATGGGATGGGGTCACCTTCGCCTATACACACCGTGTTTGTTCGGAGCACGTCGTGTAAGGTTCAGCTGTGTAGACAGATGTGTGCTTAACAACACGGGTCGCTAAAGCCTTGTCCAGTACATGCCGTGTTTGTTTCGAACACGTCGTGTAGACTCAGGCCGAGTTGGACCGTGTGGGTTAACCGTGTAAGGAGACTTGGATAGGGGAATTGTTTTCAAGTACACTACGGGTGTGGGGGTCAACACGCCGTGTAGTTTGATGTGTACATGACTTGTAGGGCAGGGGTGCACGCCCATGTCAGTGGCTTAAGTAGAAATGCTCTATAGTTTTATACACGTCGTGTAGTCTTGTTATGAAATCATGTGGGTTTTTCTTCCCCTGTTCCCATTTTGTACACTTGTGTTCTCTTTCCTTGTTCTCCTGATCTAAGGTGTACTTTTGACCATTCAGAGCTATGCCTCTGAGTCTTCCTCTGGTCGTACGTCTGTCGTCAGGCAGTGATCAGACGCCAGACAGGGCTGATCAGGGACTTCCTGTTGATCCCCCAGCCAAGCCAGCCTTGGCATCGGTTGTTGTACCAGTTGTGGGCATCAATGCGCAGTTCATGGAGGGTTTCATGAGGATGATGCAGGCCTTCCAAGGATCACCGCCTCCTGGCTCCTCTATGACAGACTTAACACGGGTCATTCTGCAGCAGCATCCTCCCACATTCTCAGGGGAGGGAGGACCTCAGGCTGCAGAGTCATGGATAGAAGCAATGATTACTTTATTCGAGCATCTGGAGACGCCTCCAGAGAGGCGGGTCAAGATCACCACCTACACGCTCCCACAATCCGACAAGAGGTGGTGGGACATGATCTCACAAGCGGGTCAGCAGCAGGCTATGGCTTGGGAGAAGTTCCAGCGTGTGTTCTATGACTACTTCTACCTGGAAACCCTGAGGGCCGATCAAGCCCAAGAGTTCATGAGCATAGAGTAGGGTACTCTATTTATCACGGAGTATTCCTCTTGTTTCACTGAGCTGTAGCATTTTACACCCCTTCGGGATGGGAGTTCGGTGTTCTTGGCAAGGATGTTTGAGGATGGACTCAGGCGGGAGATCTGCTCACATATGAACATCTTCCAGGTGACTTCCATTACATCCATCGTCAACCAGGAACAGATTGTGGAGCGCAATCTGAGAGACTCTAGAGCTGCAAGTCAGGGCGGTTTTTCTTCCAAAGTTAGCTTTCTTCTAGATGATAGCAAGAAGCAACGTAGGGAGCCTACGCGCGGTGATTCGAGAAAGTGAGATGCATCATCAGGCAGCTTGGTGACATGCTATCATTGAGGCTGGTCATGGCACACAAGGCCGCAGTGTGAGAGAGACACCGTGGAGTGCCATTCTTGTAGCAAGACGGGTCAACTTCAGCATTTCTGCCAGGTTTTATCACCAGCAGCTGGTGACTGTGGTTCTTCCATGACTCCTCATTCAGGAGCAGCCCCACCAGTCTCTCACCAGTCAGGGAACTGGAGTTCCTCCAGCCATTTGGGCCAAGGTGGAGGTTGAGGCCATGGCGGTTAGCCACCAGTCCCTCAGCACCAGCAGGGAGGTTCAGCTCGGAGAGGTCAGTTAGGGGTGAAGGTCTGCGGTGCAGGCAAGTCTTTCATCTTGGATAATACTTATCATGAGTAGGATCCCAACCCTTCTACTGTTCGAGGTACGATTTTAGTAGCCTCATTTTTATCTTTATCCCTTTTCGATACTGGTGCTACGCATAGTTTATCTTTTTTGTCATTGTGGAGATCCTTGGACTCTGCATATTTTCTTCTGTCGACTCGTTGACACTAGACACACCTTTGGGAATGAGGACATCTAGTGTACGTCAGTGTAGAGAGTGCCCTCTCGAGGTTGTAGGGTATCACTTCTTATGGGATCTCTATGTCCTAGAGATGATAGGCTATGATTTCATCCTTGGCATGGACTTTTTGATTCCCTTCCAGACAGTCGTTGACTGTTATCGTCACAGAGTTAGTTTTATTTGACCAGAGGGTGAATCTTTCCTTCATAGAGGTGAATGGGATGATAGGGCGAGTCAGGCGGGACTCGAGCATCTTGGGCTAGGAGGAGTGACGGCCTAGATTTCTAGACTTTACCTGGATTATCATGGGATTCCATAGTTGGACTTTCCTCTAGTGTTGGATCGCTTCCGGGATGTCATTCAAGAGGACTTTTCAGGTTTTCCTCTGGAGCGTGAGGTAGACTATTCTATTGAGCATGTGCCAAGAGCGGCACTGGTGTCCATTCCTCCCTATAGGATGACCACACCTGAGTTGAAGGAGCTCATGAAGTAGTTGGAGGAGCTACACCCAATACTTCTCCTTGGGGATCACCTATCATGTTTGCAAAGAAGTCAGACGGTACCCTTCGGCTTTGTGTGGTTTATCAGAATCCGAACCAGTTGATGGTCAATAACCGATATCCATTGTCATGGATTGATGAACTTTTCGATCATCTTAGAGGAGCCCGGGTGTTCTCAAAGATTGACATGAGGTCTGGTTATCATCATTTGCACGTTAGAGCATCAGATATATCTCTGACAGCCTTCAGGAGAAGGTATGGTCTTTACGAGTATACAGTCATGCCCTTCGGAATCACAAATGCACCTGTAGTTTTTATCGCATTGATGAACCGAGTGTTCCTTCCTTACTTGGATTCCTTCGTCATGGTCTTCATGGATGATATCTTGGTGTACTCTCACACTCGACACGACCATTCCACCCATCATGAGATCGTTCTGAGTACACTAAGAGAGCATTTAATTTATGCAAAACTCTCGAAGTTCCACTTCTAGATGGATCAGATTCACTTATTGGGTCACGTCATCTTATAGGAAGGAGTATCTATGCACCCAGAGTAAGTGAGAGCTGTAGTTTCCTGGGAAAATCTGAAGAACATTTATGAGGTACGGAGCTTCCTATGGCTAGCTGGATACTACCGAAGGTTCATTCGTGACTTTTCCCTTTTAGCAGCACCCTGAACAGGTCTGACCAAGATGAGGGAGAAGTTCTTATGGTCTGATTCTTGTGAGTCAGCCTTTCAGGAGATGAAAGGGAGGTTGACCTCAGCACTGATACTAGTCTTTCCAGAGCCAGGCAAGATCTATACTACATACTGTGATGCTTCGGGTATCGGGCATGGAGTTGTTCTTGTGCAGGGAGATGGAGTCGTTGCGTATGGGTCTCAGCAGTTGAGCCCACATGAGAGGAACTACCCTACGCATGATCTGGAGTTGGAAGCTATTGTTCATGCCTTACACTATTGGATACACTATATTTTGGGAGAGAACTTTGTGGTCTTCACTGACCACAAGAGTCTCAAGTATATCTTCACTCAGCATGATCCGAATCTGAGGCAGCGCAGGTGGGTTGAGTATCTATAGTCTTTTGACATTGAGCTTGCCTATACGCCAGGAACGGGAAACGCCGTGGAATATGCATTGAGCAGGAGAACATAGATTCAGGAAGTTCAGAAGGCTAGTAGTGCATGGAAGCTGATGGCTCTGTTCTCTAAGATGCTTCTGGAGGTGCACGTCAGACAGGGACATACTTTTCTATCTTATGTAGCCGTTACCTCTACGCTACTTGATCGGGTACAGATGAGGCAGCTATCAGACTCGGAAGACTTAGTCATGTGGGAGACTGTGTCAGGAGAGGACCCTCTTCCTGGATGGATAGTGGGCGAGTATGAGATATTGAATTTCCAAGGACGTGTATGGGTGCCAGCCGACATACACGAGGAGCTGATGCGGGATTTCCATTCCTCAGTTTGGGTAGTTCATCCTGGCGTCACCAAGATGTATCGGGATCTTCATCGCCAGTACTGGAGGCCAGGTGTGAAGAAATATGTTGCTAGTTTTTTCATGAGATGTTATACTTGTCAAAAGGTGAAAGCAGAGCATCAGTGACTAGCAGGCCTTTTACAACAGTTACCCATTCCGAAGTGGAAGTGGAATGATGTTGCGATGGACATCGTGACTGGGTTGGTGTGGTCACCATGAGGGAACGATGTTGTTTGGGTTGTCATTGACAAACTTACGAAGGTTTCTCAAATCTTTTTAATCAAGGATACCTTTATTGTCGATGATCTGGGACAACTTTACATCAGAGAGATTGTGCGTCTGCATGGATTTCAGAGCTCTATTGTTTCAGACAGAGATGCGCGCTTTACCTCTCAGTTCTGGAAGGGACTTTAGAAGGCCTTGGGTAACCAGGTACTTTTGAGTACAGCATACCATCCTTAGACTGATGGCTAGTCCGAGCGCATGATCCAGGTGCTTGATGATATGCTCCAAGCTTGCATCCTTGATTTTGGGAGTTCTTGGGAGAAGCATATTCCTCTGGTGGAGTTCGCCCACAACAACAATTTCCAGTCGACCATTTAGATGGAACCATATGAGGCTTTGTACTGTATGCCATGCCGATCACCCTTATGTTGGCTAGAGGAAGGAGAGATAGATTTGTTGGTACCTCGTCTTGTTCAGGAGACTTCAGAGCAGATAGAGCTGATTCAGAAGAGGATGGATAAAGCACAGTCTCGACAGAAGACTTATGATGATCAGTGGAGATGACCTCTGGAGTTCAAGGTCAGAGGTCAGGTTTTCCTGAGTGTCGCACCTAGGTTGGGGAACAAAAGGATTTGGAGACAGGGTAAGCTTTCTCTACAATACGTCGGGCTGTTTGAGGTATTGGAAAGAGTGGGGTCGGTTGCCTATCGGTTGTAGCTACCTCATAGGTATCGGGCCATGCACGACGTCTTCCATACCTCTCAGATCCGACGTTACTTTTCAGACCCGTCTCACGTCTTTCAGCCTGAGTAAGTTGATCTTGAAGTAGTTGCGTCGTTCGAGGAGCCTCTTATATGGATTTTCGAATGCAGTACGAAGGTTCTCCTCAGGCGGTCTGTTTCTCTGGTACGGGTGCTATGGTAGCACGGGCAAGTACAAGACGAGACCTGGGAGGGGGAGGCTGATGTACGAACACAATGGCCGGAGCTGTTCAGGGATTCTTTTTCTCCACCTCGTTAGGGAAATTTGGGAACAAATTTCTTTAAGGGGGAAGTTTGTAAGAACCCGGATCATCATTCGGGTATGTTTTTCCATTTTCCTGGAGTTTTTAAGAAAAATGGTTTTTCTTGAAATTTTAAAAGTACACGCCATGTTCTTTTTGAGTACACTCTGTGTACTCCGATCTGGCTCGAAGACGTGTGCTTTCCATGCCCAGGCTACACACACGGTGTGTAGGGGCGATGTGGAGGCCATTTTTGTCCTTGTACAGAAAGGACCCAGTACAAACCGTGTACTCTAAAAGTACACGCCGTGTACTTTTTTTCATTAAATGAACCGGGGTCCCGCCTAACCCCTATTTCCATCTTCTTCTCCAGTTTTCATCCGCTCGGAAGTGACTATAGGACTGAATCTTCTCCGAGCTTCCACCTTGCCGTCTGTTCTCCGATTCGAGCACGGTCGATTGTGTTGGAATTACAACGGTGAGTTCTTCCTTCTTCTTGATCCTTGATTCATGTTTAATCATTGGTTGCAAGTTATCGTGGGATGAAAATTTTGTTTTTTTTCTCAGATATATGTCATTCTAAGGGGAATATGTCGTTGAGGTTCACGTATATCGATCTCCTAGGATTGAGGTAGGTGGTTTGTGCCTTTCTGCAAAAAGTTGATGGATATTTTGTGCAATTTAAACCAATACCCGTGAACGGGGTATTGTGTGTTTCATGTTTTTCCCTTGTTGATTGCATTCTTTTCTTGATTGCTTTATTAGAGGTTATTGGTTGTGATTAGATTATTTTGATTGTGCTCAATTTTCTTTCCATGCTTGTTCTTCCTGTTTGGAATTTTTCCAGTTGTCATGCCTAGTTCTAGGATTGTGGACTGTTGCCTTGTTTTTCTAGTGAGCCTTAGTTGATAGCCATGTAGATCATGTGGTTTACTTGGAAGATATATATATACACATGCTGAGCTTGTTTAGTTATAATCAGGACTGTGAGAACCTAGCGTAGTAGACCAAAGGGGGAATTGACGGAAGGGATTCTGTAGAGTGTCTTTTATTCACGATGCAAGGCCAAGGGGAGAATTGACGGAAGGGCTTCTCCAGATTGTCTTTTAATTATGACGTGGGCTATAGGGGGAATTGACATTGAGTGCTTCCCCAGAGATCCTCTAGCATGATACGAGACTATAGGGGGAATTGACCATGAGTGCTTCCCTCAGAGAGTCCGCTTAATTGTGTACCTATACCAGAGGGGTGAGACTGTGTGTACTTACCAGAGGGTTTCTAGTACTTATAGGTTGAACCATAGGGGTTAGAATGTGACAGCTACCCAGAGGGTTACATGTTTCTTCTTTTGTTGCTGGTTGCTTACTTGTGTGCTATACTTATTAGAACGTTGGATTGTAGCTGTTTGTGCTTTTCTGTTTACTGCTTCTTGTTTTAGTAGTGCCATGAATTTATTGACTGTTAGGCACAAATCATTGGGTGATTTCCCACTGGAATTGTATCTCACACCCTGTTTGGGACATGCTTTTGGGCCCAAGAAGACTATGTTGTTGCTGGTATAGACAAGGGAAAGCGCCCTTCTACTTCAGGATCTTGATTGCACCAGGAGCTGGGGAGCATGGGACCGAGCCATGGCTCACGATGATGAGAAGTTTTCATTGTTTTCTTTTGAACATGGTTTCAGTTGTATTTCAGCACGATGTTTTGTTTTCTGTTTTCCTTAGATACTTGTACCTGGTGCATCATTGTCATCATAGTTATATATCTACATTGTTTCCACTGTTGGTTTCTGTTGTTATGCATGTTGTTTTCTACTTCCACTATTTATCGTTGTTTTCATACCTTGTATACCATACCGAATGAGGGCATAGTTTCCCCACTGACTCACCAAGGTCCTCACTTCTTGTCGGTAGCCTTTGGCGTTCGGGGAAACACGCTTGAGGTCATGTGGCGAACCGGGTCCGGGGCACCAGTGGAGGGGCTCCAGACTCAGATTGTTACAAGTCCGATGACCAACGAATTAGATAGCTAATGGAGGAACATAGGATGATGTTACTATAGGTCGATTCCCTTACAGATTCCGTAACAATTCTATCCATATTTTCTAAACCATATCTATAAGAAATTCATAATTAATACCATAAATAGTGTTTCTACAGAAGGGGTGATTTACGTTTCTTTTGGAAGATGATGAGAGAATGGAGTAACTGATTGGAATGATTCAACCCAAGGATTTTCACAGTTTTCCACCAACCATATGGCATTAATGGAGGTGTACTCTATCAATCTACTAGAAGTGTCCTCTAGAGTCTGATGGGTCATGGAACATTCTGCCAAATTTTTGTGCTATATTCCATGATTGTTAGCAACGACTTCATCACTAAAAAGGGTTTTGGATTGGCAATATGAGTTCAATAATGATTATTTCAAGACCATAGAGGATACTAAGCTGTCACTACCACTAGAGAAGTTAAGGTGTCCACATAGGGTTTTGGTAGTTTTTGAAATGCACAAATGACACCATGTTATTGATTTATTAATATCAAAGAAATATAGTCATCTAAATAATATAATTATATATCAGATAATTTTTCTCATTTCGGGGTACCAACACTATCATAGAGGATGTTAGCAACACAAATGACATATTTCAGACGGTCACCCATTTCCCTTATTCCATGGTTTACCATTAAATAGTGGTACTCCATGATGATAAATGATTCCAGGATGGTGTGTCTAAAATATTAATAGTATGGGAAATTTTATTATTATTATTTAACTCTTTTTATTGTTTCATTTTTAAATCATGGATATTGATTATTTTTCTCTCAATGGAACAAATGATGATTCCTAATAAATTTTTATTCTTCCAGTAGTATACCATGTTTCTATGGTCTTAAAATACAATTTTCGTTTATTTTTCATTACATAGGACATGTAAAATATTATAAATATCATCATATGTCTTATGTAATCTCATGGTAATAGTCCATTTTTTGGATTATGCCTAAAAGTTATTGTTTTTCAATGTCACCTAATGATTTATCCATTTTTTGACCATAGTTTGGGAGAAAAATATTAACTATACTCTTCAATTTTTTCATACTAAAGTGGCAGGTAATGGCTGAGTCCTCTTATTTTTAAACATCATTTCCTCACCAATGGGATGATATACACCCGAAATTAATTTAAATACTTATTTATACTCCAGGGATATGAGGGTTACACAAAGCTCATCCTAGAAATTATTGACAGCCAACTCGAAAAACTATAATGGGGGATGTTGGATGTTGAGGTAGTACTTCAATCCCTTAAAATGACAAATGATGTTTATGATATATTCATAGTCTTACTTGTAACAATTATAGAGATCCATGATGGTTGTCCTTTGTATGATAGTGTTGAACCGGTAGAGATATTATCCATGGATATCCTCTAAATTACTTATAGATCATAACAAATTATGGAGATAATATATGAAGGCACATCCTTGAAATGTTTGGACAAATAATTAAAGATTATTATTCCCCTTCTGCATTATAATTCGTAGAATCAGGCTGCTCCGAAAGGTGAAATGGTAAAGGTGATTCACTACGTCATAAGTACCATTAACGGATATGTACGTTACGTTGTGAAAATATTTTTTTATAAGAACAAGGTCCATCCAAATTGGTTTCAAATTTTTTTTAGGCCAAAAAAACATCCATATTTCTATAATAATTATATAAATCTGGTGATATCATTGATCAGTTTATCAAATGACATGGACATATATTTTCCCCCTGATTAGTTCGATGGATTATAAAATAGAGAAGTCATGTGGTAGTTTTGGGAAAACACATTGATTTACTTGAGAGGAAAATACCAAGAACATAATAATATATATTGGCTGGGAGGAGGCACAAATTTTATTTCTTTCAGGATGGGAAACATCAGTTTCATCATATGTGTTTGATCAATAAATAACTATAAATGATTTTGGTTCTGGAGGGAGGATTTTGGGATTAATTTTATCATTCCAACGCTCAGGATGATATCCTCCTATGATAAAACTGAGAAATACTTATTGATCATAAGCTATTTGAGTAAACAAAAAAATGAAAATATTCCTCAATTATTTCATCTTCATTGTGAAAGAAAAAATGTTCAGCTACTCCTTTTCATTTATAAAAGATCTTGATAATAGTGTTCAGAAACAATATCTGAGGAGGATTTCTAAAACCCATGTTTTTCCCCTATTGATGGGTATGGAATCCTTTGGGAGGGTTATCATATCACGGTCATTTATCTCAATGACTATCATTCATGTATGATTCATCACTAATGTCTCATTCCAATTTATAAGAGGGGTTTATGGTGGATATATTCACCATGGAAATAGCGAGTGAGAATTATTCGATGGCCTTCTTTGGTTGTCCTCTATGAAGGATCAACCATCACCCTAGAATCGGAATATTCTAAATAATTGAATATTTCCTCCAGAAAATATTTTAATTTGGATAGTTTCCCTTTCAATGATCAATCATAGAAGTATAAGGATTTTAATAAATTCATTCCAGAAAATTTGGTTTCACCCATATGATTTAGGATTCTAAGCTAGTTTAGTGATAATGAGTTTAACATTTAAGAACATTTATTTTATGGTCTTTATATAATATGGATTTACATGGGGATATCATATAATGGATCACAAATATATTTTAATCTTACAAAAAATTAATTTTCTTGGCACACAACATGATTTTTTGTGACTGGATCCATGATGAGGAAGCCATGGGTCGTATTTGATCAGAAGATGTAATGAAACTAGGATTTGGTAAAGATTTTATATAATGGATTAAAATTCTACTCTAAATATGAATAATATTCATTCCTATTATTACACAAAGAATCTATATTAGAAAACTGGGAATCCATACGAGTATGTGATGAAAATATACTAAACTATTGATTTTCTAATGGGAGAAACATTATCCATGATGTCCTACTATCAGATGAGGAGGCATTGAATATATGTGATCCCAAATTAATCATTATATCCTTGAATGATGGGGAGTACAAATACTATTATTTCTAAGTGATTTTATTGAGTAACCACGGTTTTATCAAATAGTTTTTCCCATATAAGGGTGCTAAACCAAAACCTATCATATCACCTATCTCCGGTGTAGAGAGGAAGAGAGTAGAGATGGAGATGGTTGTAGGGAAAACAGACAATATAGTCTTACAAATAAATCTAGTATGTCTTTCTTGATTCATTTTTAATGAGGGGTTCATAAGCATGTGATCCATGACTTCATTAATAAATATCTTCTATTATTGGTTGTATTCCCCCAACAACAATAGTAGAGGTGGGAATATCTTTCATGAATAATCTATTATTTTGAATTTTTAATGATGTTGGGTAATATATAATTAGTGAAATCATTACTGCATTTTTCAACATCATTAGAGTACCTATACAATAATCTTCGAAGAGTCACAAGTAGTTTTCCTAGAAGAATTATTTTCCAAATCATGGGGTGGACCTCCTCAATTGTAAGTATACCCTTTATCACATGGATTAGTTTTACATTACTGGAAATTAATGGTATTGGGAGGACCTACATCATAGTTGATGGTATCATAGTAGTACCTCTAGAAAACTACTCTTCATTATTTGTAAGACCTTCATGATGTTTGATAGATGGGATATCAGTTGGGAGAGTCAACATAATTCACACGGTGGGTGGTTCGGGTCACTATACCAGTTTAGATAATATGTCCCCCAATGTGGTGGTGAGAATGGTGATAGATTCATCATTTGTGGTATGGGAAACATGATATATTTAACTAGAATAACATTTTCATGGGTTGTTATACTTACTTTGGAGTGGGAATAAAATATCCTTGGTCGCGGAAGCTAGATAAGGGATCAGATCATCCCATTCATCTTCATGTAATTCAAGGTGATGTTGAGTGGTGGTACCCATTTTATGAGATTCAAGAAAGGTATATATGTCAATAAAATATTGTAACCCCTACCTCCATACTGTACAGTAATGTTCAATGGTTGGGTTTCCAGGAAAAAACACTCATAACAGTTGATGGTTCTAATGGGTATATATTTCCCATATATTCTCCCTACTGATGATACTATTGGCGTGTCTCTACAACTTATTCATCCCCCCAATACAATTATCAGATTTTAAAAAATCCTAATTACACATAAAAACATATCATGGAATTTTTAACCCTCTTATTTATTAAATTTGATTGGAAGAGAGGGATATGGTGCCCAGAATCCAGGGGATTTGTCACACTCACATCTTTGGAATAGGAATGTTGGATCACCATATGATTGATTCTATTTCCCCACTCAAAATTTTTGGTTTGAAGGGAAGTTATAGGAGCATTAATATTGTATATAATTCAATAGAAATAATTTTAATCATACAATAATTATATTGTATACAATTAAATTTCCCAACATTCCCATCATTAGTTATGTATATCTACATAAAAACCACAGTATTTCTCATCTAATCACTATTGAAGGAGAATAGATTCATTTCGGGTTCACCATCCCATTTTTTATCTCCTTTCACCTAGACTATAAATCAAATGTTGTAGATTATTCAACAAATGTTCATGATCACATGGGTCCTACATTTATATTTTTCCAAGGAAGGTGTCCTTTATTCAATAGTATTGATGGTGATGGGACTATTATCATAATGGGATGATGTGATATTATCCCTTAATTCTATGTATTTCAACATGGATCAGATTTCCATGTCCAAGTGTACCTCATATATTTAATACATTCTTTTGAATCCAACTATCAATTCCATATTTAACTGAACAGCTGTTAAATACGTCAATGTATGTCTCATCTATATGAATAACTTATGCTGAAGAGAATGATGACTTAATAATTATAATACATTATTGGGTATGTTGGGAATCATTAAATATTATCCTTAAAATGGGATATGAGGGAATCATATTTTTATATTGGAAGGAATATTTATCTTGGAACACAAGTGATATTGTAATCCCCGCATAAGGAAAATTATTCTATTCAAATAAAGAATCTTAGTATATTTTCATAATGAATCCCCTATTCTTTAGTATAGTAATACCATGCTCAGTTCATATGGCATCTTATTCCCATCAGATAAGGAAACATAAAATAATCACCTATGAAATACCTAGGTAATCACTAGTGGCGTCATTTTCTTATGACATGATGATATATATGATAAACACATTATAAATAGGTGAAATATTAGTTTCATAATCTATGTGGATAATAATGTGATATTGTTCGATTCATATATACAACATATGATCATTATATAAGGAATCCTAAGATCATTAAAATTTGAAATAAAATTAGTATCATCAGTGATAGAGCAAATATTTTCAATTAATTTATATTTAATATTATTGTTTTAAACCCACAAAATTGTTCCTCTAAGATGAATTGTTTCATTTTTATGATAATGGTGTTATTTTGAGCTGAATAGTAAAAATTGGCCATTTTGGATTTTTAACAGTTTTAAATTATTTCGGTAGGTTAGCCATAACATTATCTACACTGATCCAAATTGCAAAAGTCTTTCTTTTACGGATTCTACACATCCAAGTCGTCATTTAATATATTTGGACCAAAATCTGAATCGGTCATATGGAAGCCTAAAAGAAGCTCACAAGTTGGCTCAAGAAAACTGTTTTCAGTTCTGCCTAGTTTTGATGTGGGATCTATAACTCATCCACTGTGATCCCAAAGCTTGTGAAATTCGGTGGGTGGACGCGCAAGGAGTTTTGGAGCATCTGTTATGAAGGAAGGATCGAGTGAAGTGGCCGTTTATTGGGTCATTAAAGCACCCTAATACGGAAGATTTCGTTTTGGAGAGTCTGACTGGACAGAATAAATGCTCAAGGTACAACGGTCATAACTCTCGGAATACATGTCCAAATCCGATGTAATTTTGAGGAGACACGGAAAAGAGAATTATGAACAACATTCATGAAGGGCTCAACGCGTGAAGATGTCATTTATTGGGGCTAAAACGCGTCGACATTCTGGGGAAACATTCTGGCTATAAAAGGAGGAGAGCTCCACCCTCTCAAGGCATCCATTCTCCGTCCATTCCTTCAAGGCACCAAGGAGGAGATCTCCACCGAGGGAGGCCGACCAGAAATCTTCCCCATTTCATTTATTTTATTTATTTTAGTTTTAATTTTTAATTCATATTTCTAATAAAATTCATGCATTGTTTTTATTTTTGTGTCCACCATTCCTCCCTGTTTTCTTCTTCATCTTTTCTCCTTCTTTTCTTCTTTTATTATTCTCATATTATCCACCGTGACCTCTTACCCTCAAATATGAGGGGTTAACCCGAGACTTGGCCTGGGGGAGTTATGTGGAAATTTCATTAATTAGGTGCTTAAATTCCTATGTTTTATTAAGTTTGTGATGAGTAAGAGTGATGTGCACGGGTGTGGCGATCGTCCACCACGACACTGATCTCAAACTCATTTCTATTCTTTTATTAAATATTTTCCATCCCTTATACTGGATACAAGCTCTTCATACGATGGAGTTGATCCATTCAGTGGTTGAAATGACATACGATGGATCCAGGTCTTGGAAGATGACACACTCTCAATCAAGGTGTTCCATCAACCTTGATTATAGGAGGAGGTGAAGTTATGATTGCAAAATGCATTCAAGATTTCACACCAATAAATAAAAGAATAGTAATTCATGAATGAGATCTCATAATTGAATTATCAAACTTAATTTAAATATCAACAAGGAGAATATGAAACCCACATACCAACCCATAAAGGCCAAGTTCTTTCTCAATTAATTGCATTTTGTCATTGCATGTTAGTTTTATATTTTATTAAATTTCATTACATTCATAAATAAAAACAACCAAAAATAATTAGTTTAGTTAAATTAGATTAAGTAAGTAAACGATTGAGAAAGCTCCTTAAGTGAGACGACCCTGGTCAGCTTCTATGCTACACTAGGAAAATTAAATTGCTTTTGCCACGCCCTACGACAGGCGTGCGTCAAAACTGGCACCGTTGCCGGGGAGGCAGTGTAACAAAAAAACAAAATTGAATGACCCGCACCTCAAAAGAACCATTAATTGAATTTGATCCAGAAATTTAAAGAACATTAACCCAACTAAGAAAAAGATATCTACCAGAAATATTTGATGAAATAGATCTCTCTGATTCAAGTGAAACTCTTAGTGTTCACTCTGAACCTGAAATCATGGCTAGAAATCCCAAACAAACCCTGCGTGATCTATGTGCACCACAATTTTCCATTCAAAATAACCAACTAATTGCACCCACTGAACCAAATGATTTTGAATTACGTGTCAATATGATTCCTGTTCTTCCAAAGTTTCATGGTCTTGCAGGAGAAGATCCAAATCGTCACAAGCAAGAATTCAGATACACCTGCTCAAGCTTCAGGCCAAGAGGAGCACCCAAAGACCAATTTCAGTTGAGGTCATTCCCCTTCTGACTTGAAGAAATAGCTAAAGAATGGTTTTAAAACCTACAACCAGGGGAGATCAGTGATTGGGAAGACCTAAAAAGAAGTTTCATGCAAAGATTCTTTCCCACATCGAGGAGAACTGCCATCAAGAAGGAGATTTAAATCATACGACAATCAACTGGAGAAACCCTCTATGAGTACTGGGAGCGCTTCAAGAAGCTATGTTCCAGCTGCCCACATCAAGAAATGGAGGAACACCAATTCCTTGTGTTCTTCTACCAAGGACTAATGGATAATGATCGAAATCTTCTAGATGACTCATTAGGGGGTCCCTGATTGACAAGTCTCCTGCAGATATCAGAATACTAATTGAGAAGATTGCTCAAAACTCACAACAATTTGGACTAAGAGGAATGGGAACCAGGGGGATACATGAGGTAAAAACATCTAATTCATCTACATTGATTGAAACCAAAGTTGATGACCTTGCAAGATTAGTCCGTCAAATGGCTGTAACAAAATCAAATGGACAACAAGCTTCAGCTCAGGTATGTGGTTTATGTTATTCTTCCACTCATTATACTGACCAGTTCCCTGAGATACAGGGGACAGAATACTGTGTTGCGGCCTTTCAACCAAGACAATTCCAACAAAATCAACTGCAATCCCAACAAGGATATGGGAACCAACAAAACCAGATGAGACCATTTAACCAGCACCCCATTCAACCTCCTTACCACCAGCAGCAGTACCAGAACCCCCCTCCCTTCCAACAATCTTATAAACATCCCTTCCAACACCAACAATCTTTTCGGCCTCCACCATTCCAAAGAAAGACATATGAACAACCATCCACCAGCACACAACCTTCTGTGGAACAGCTACAATCCAAGTATGAGGGCGTAGAAGATAAGGTTGACAAGCTAGCAGACACAGTGGGAAATCTTGTTGAAATAATGTCCAAGAATCCAGGTAATCTTCCATCCCAAACAGTGCCAAATCCTAAAGAGAATGTAAGTGCAATCATAACAAGAAGTGGAAAAGAAATACCACCTCCATCCAACCCTGAACCTGAAATAATACAACATATTCCGAGAGATAATGATTCAAAAATTCTTGTGAGAATCCACCAAGAATATGAAAAGGAAGAGAAGGAGGATAAGGATAGGCCACAGAATAAGAAACAAGAAACACCAATTCAAAGAAAACAAAGGGAGAAGAAAGAATTACCTCCACAATTTCCAACAAGGATGATTGAATCAAAGAAATTGCATGAAGAAGCACTTCAAAAAGAAATTCTGGACACCTTCCAGAAAGTGGAAATCAATATCCCCCTACTTGAAGCTGTTAAACAAATTCCAAGGTATGCAAAATTTTTGAATGATCTTTTCACCAAAAAGAGAAGGCTTCATGGGAATGAAATAATCAACTTGGAAAGAAGTGTCTCAGCCCTTATCACACCAAAGATTCCAACCAAATGTCAAGATCCAGGGACGTTTTCTATTCCATGCACCATTGGTTCATTAAATTTCACTAATGCTTTGTGTGATTTAGGTGCTTCAATTAATGTATTGCCTCACTCAGTATACACTTCTTTGCAGATGGGAGAATTGAAGCCCACAAGAGTGGTGGTCCAGCTAGCAAACAGATCCATAGTTTTTCCTACAGGAGTTTTGGAGGATGTCCTTGTGAAAGTCAAAGATCTCTTATTCCCAGCTGACTTCTACGTGCTCAATATGGAAGAAGATAGGATCCCATCTCATTCACCCATCATTTTGGGGAGACCTTTCTTGAAGACAGCCAAAACCATCATCAATGTCCACGAGGGGACACTCACAATGGAGTTTGGAGAGAGCACAGTCCACTTCAATATTTTTGAATCCATGAGGCATCCATCAGATGATCACTCCCTCTTTTCTCTTTCCCATGAAGATGGTGAAGAACCAATTTAAGAATCAGGTATGCTCTATGAATTCTTAATAGAGACTTCTTCCCTTGAAAATATCATTGAACATGTGGATGCTGAAGATGTTGGAGATTCTGACTTCATGTGGGAGGAAGAGGTAAAATATGATTTCTTTGATGATTTGATAAATAATGAGGAAGATGATATGGTTAATTGTGTGCAGGAGGTCCAAAATTTGGAAAAATAAAACGTCAATTTAGTCTCATCCCTTGAGAATCCTCCTAACCTTGAACTCAAACCACTCCCCACTGATTTGAAATATGTATACCTTAGGGAGGGAGAGAAACTACCAGTGATAATTGCTAATAATCATTCTAAAACCCAAGAAAAATCATTGATTGAGCTTTTGAGAGAGAATGTCAAGGAAATAGGATGGAGCTTAGGTGATATCCCAGGAATTAACCCAAAAATATGCTCACATAGAATTTTTGTTGAGGGAGATTCAAAACCTATTAGACAGCCCCAAAGGAGACTGAATCCCACCTTGATGGAGGTTGTGAAGAAGGAGATCGAGAAGCTCTTGGAAGCTGGGATCATCTATCCCATTTCAGATTCGCAGTGGGTCAGCCCTATTCATGTCGTTCCAAAAAAAACTGGCCTGACCACTGTGAGAACTGAAAAGAATGAGTTAATCCCTATGAGAATTCAAAACAGATGGAGAGTGTGCATTGATTTTAGGAAATTGAACCAGGTCGCTCGAAAAGATCATTTCCCCATCCCTTTCATTGACCAGATGTTAGAAAGATTGGCAGGGAGAACTCATTATTTCTTTTTGGATGGATTTTCAGGTTACTTCCAGGTACCCATTGCTCCCGAGGATCAAGATAAGACAACATTTACATGCCCTTTTGGTACTTTTGCATATAAAAGAATGCCATTTGGATTATTTAATGCTCCAGTTACATTTCAGAGGTGCATGGTGAGTATATTTTATGATCACATTGATAATTTCTTGGAAGTATTCTTAGATGATTTCACAGTTTTTGGAGATTCTTTTGATCATTGTTTGAAAATCTGGAAAAAGTTTTGAAAACCTGCATTGAAAAAAATCTTGTTTTAAATTTTGAAAAATGTCATTTCATGGTTCAAAGAGGAATTGTGCTCGGTCATGTCATTTCCCAAAATGGAATTGAAGTGGATAAATCAAAAATTGAAGTGATAAATTCATTACCTTACCCTACTTGTGTGAAATATGTTAGATCATTTTTCGGACATGCAGGATTCTACAGGAGGTTTATCAAAGATTTCAGTAAGATTTCTTTCCCTCTCTCTAGATTACTTTTGAAAGATGATGATTTTGATTTCAATGATGCATGTAGGGAATATTTTGATGAGTTGAAGAAGAGATTGATTTCACCACCGGTGATGCAGCCTCCAAATTGGGAAGAACCATTTGAACTACTTTGTGATGCCTCTAACCAAGCAGTTGGAGCAGTCCTTTCTCAACGAATTGAGGGCAGAACACAAGTCATTTCATATGCCTCGAGAACTTTAGATGCAGCCCAATTCAATAATACAACCACGGAAAAAGAGTTCTTTGCAGTTGTTTTTGCTTTAGAAAGATTTAGATCATATCTTCTTGGAACTAAAATCACTGTGTTTTCTGATCATGCATCTTTGAGGTACTTGATGAAGAAAGATGATGCTAAACCAAGGTTAGTGAGATGGATGATACTACTGCAGGAATTCAATATAGAAATCAAGGATAAGAAGGGATCTGAGAACCAAGTCGCTGATCACTTAAGTAGACTGCCAAACACTGCTGAAATTGACGTTCCAGAAAGAGACCCACTAAATGATCAAATTCCAGGAGAGCAGTTGTACTTGATTGAAGGAGAAGTGCCTTGGTATGCTGACATAGTCAATTTTCTGGTAACATCTCAGGTCCCATATCATTTCAATTATCACAAAATTCAAAAACTAAAAGCTGAATCTAGATAATATATTTGGGATGATCCATTCCTTTGGAAGATTTGGAATGATCGTGTAATAAGAAGATGTTTACCTAAAAGTGAAGTTAAATCTGTCTTTTATTTATGTCACACTTTAGCTTGTGGAGGCCACTTTGGACCTCAGAGGACAGCAAGGAAGGTTTTAGAATTTGGAATTTATTGGCCCACCATTTTTAAAGATGCTCATGAATTTTGCAAAATATGTGAAAAATGTCAATTTTCAGGAAATATATCAAAGAGACAAGAAATGCCCCAAATGCCATTGAATTTTTGTGACATTTTTGAAGTCTGGGGGATAGATTTTATGGGACCTTTTCCGATGTCATTTGGAAATTCTTATATATTGCTTGTAGTTGATTATGTTTCCAAATGGGTGGAAGCAAAAGCAACCAGAACTGACGATGCTAAATTTGTTTGTGATTTTGTCAGGTCTAACATATTTTGTAGGTTTGGAGTGCCCAGAGCAGTCATCAGTGACCAAGGGACTCACTTCTGCAATTTTAGAATGGAGACATTGTTGAAGAAGTATGGGGTGCATCATAAAACATCAACTCCCTATCATCCACAGACTAACGGGCAAGCTGAAGTTTCAAATAGGGAAATCAAGGGAATTTTGGAAAAGACTGTTAATCCAAACAGGAAGGATTGGAGCCAAAGGTTGGATGATACCTTATGGGATTACAGGACAGCCTACAAAACCCCGATTGGAATGAGTCCATATAGGCTGATTTATGGGAAAAGCTGCCACCTACCTGTGGAATTGGAGCATAAGGCATATTGGGCTGTGAGGAAAATGAATTTGGACCTTGAAAGTGCTGGGAAGGAGAGAAGATTGAAGTTGCAAGAACTGGATGAAATAAGAAGGGAAGCATTGTAAAATTCAAGGATTTACAAAGAAATAACAAGAGTGGCCCATGACAAGCTAATCCAACCAAAAGACTTCTCTCCTGGAGACAAAGTGTTATTATTCAACTCAAGACTCAAGTTGATGCCAGGTAAACTTCATTCCAGATGGGAAGATCCATTTATTGTTACTCATGTATATCCTTTTGGTGTTGTGCAAATTATGAAGGATGGAGAGCAGGATCCATTCACTGTGAATGGACATAGGATGAAGAAATTCCTTGGGACCCTACCATCAGAGCCATTGGAGGAGATCATGCTCCTCCAACCTATTTATCAATAAGATCCATCAGGTTGTACCTCTCCTTCACATTTTCTTGCTATTGTGATTCAATCAGAAATCTTCATACATATTAAATCCACTTAAATGCATCGAGGTCACTGCATCATTTAAGTGTGGGGGAGGGAACCTTTGTAGTATAGGATTTTTATTTGATGTTTTTTTTCAAAAATAAAAAAAAAATAAAAAAAATTTGTGTTTTCAAATTTTTGTGTGTTTATTTTTCAATTTTTGGTGTGTTTCTGAAACTTTTGAGCTGAAATGATTATCAATACCATTTTTGAAACCCATGTCAATGAGTGAACTAGTCTATTTCATGAAACTGATCTTAAATGAATGCTGAAATAACTTTGTTTCAAGTTCAAATCTTTTGGAAATTCATGAAAAGTACACTGATTTTTAAATCTCATGCAATATTTCACTATCTATATCTTTGAAATAACTTTACTGTGAGGCTTCTGAACCATTTTTTCATATTCTTTTCATTCACCTCATTTCTTGAGAGAACCAGACCATGCTTGCTTTAACCAGAATTTGATTTATTCCTTCCAAAACTTGAGGGTTGGGGTACGTGTGTTTTAAATGATTGAGGAATTTATTTTTTTTGAATCCCCCTTTTCAAAATAATACTTTTCATTATGGCCCACCATTACATTTATCTTTCATTGTAGCCCCTAGTATCCATGAATTTCCTGTTAGGTTAGCCACATTACAAGCCAATTTTCCCTATCATACCTGCTCTTGAAGTAAAATTGCATGATCTAGTTGAACTTAATTGTGGGGGAAGATGTCTTGTGGTGTACTACCTAATTTGGTTATACTTTGGGTGGAAAATAAATTGTGGAAGAGATGTGTGTGATGCTGAAAAATTATTCTGTTGAAAGTTGTGCCTTTTCTGGAGCTTTTATGACAAGAGAAGCTGTGCCTTTCTGGAGCTTCCAAAAGAGAAGCTGTGCCTTTCTAGAGATTCCAAAAGAAAGCTGTGCCTATCTGGAGCTTTTAAAAAATTATGTTTGAAAAGATTAAAATGTTTGCTGCTGAGCTGATTGAATGATGACAAGTCCTATTTTCAACAAAGGGGAAGTGAAGGAGACCATATTTGAGTGAAAACTATAATCTTGCAATTCTTCTTCAATAAGAGCCAAGCCTTCCTTTTTCGGCATCAGAACTTTTAACATCTAAATCCTACCAATCGGAAGCCACAGAACAACCCTAAAAAGTCCTCATGAGAAACACATGTCCTTGACTCACATCATGTGTATATGTAGGAAATTATCAAACCTATGGTGACTCTTGTGTGAGTTTGGATGAGAAAAGCCTTGTTCAGCCTTTACATTTGTGAGATGAGAGAAAATTCATGTGAGGTAGGTGTTTTGTGTGCATGGGATAAGAAATGAAGTGAAAATATATTAAAATCTTAAATGGAGAACTTGAAATAACAGTTTTTGTTGAGGCATGATATCTTTTTGTTTCTTGAAATTGATTTGATTGATCTCATTGATATGTGTTTTGATTTTGATTTGATTTGATTTTTACTTGTCCAGGATTCCAAGTGCTAAGTGTGGGGGAATTGATAGAGAAAATATTTTCAATTAATTTATATTGAATATGATTTTTTTAAACCCACAAAATTGTTCCTCTAAGATGAATTGTTTCATTTTTATGATAATGGTGTTATTTTGAGATGAATAGTAAAAATTGGCCATTTTGGATTTTTAACAATTTTAAATTATTTCGGTAGGCTGCCCATAACATTATCT
Source organism: Viscum album (assembly GCA_963277665.1). Taxonomy (NCBI): domain Eukaryota; kingdom Viridiplantae; phylum Streptophyta; class Magnoliopsida; order Santalales; family Viscaceae; genus Viscum; species Viscum album. The sequence continues at coordinate 1,612,164,745 of OY728147.1, forward strand.
ACACCGATCCAAATTTCAAAATTCTTCCTTTTACAGATTCTAAACTTCCAGGGATTCATTTAATATATTTGGACCATAATCTGAATCGGCCATATGGAAGCTCAAAAGAAGCTCACAAGTTGTCTCAAGAAAACTGTTTTCAGTTATGCCTAGTTTTGATGTGGGATCCATAACACATCCACTGTGGGCACAAAGCTAGTGACATTCGGTGGGTGGACGCGAAAGGAGTTTTGGATCATCTTTTATGTAGGAAGAACCGAGTGAATTGACCGTTTATTGGGTCATTAAAGCACCCTAATCCGGAGGATTTCGTTTTGAAAAGTCTGACTGGACAGAATAAATTCTCAAGGTAAAACGGCCATAACTCTCGGTATACATGTCAAAATCCGCTGGAATTTTTAGGAGACACGGAAAAGGGAATTATGAACAACATTAATGAAGGGATCAACGCGTGAAGATGTCATTTAATGGTGCTAAAACGCGTCGACATTCGGGGGAAACATTATGGCTATAAAAGGAGGAGAGCTCCACCCTCTCAAGGCATCCATTCTCCGTCAATTCCATCAAGGCACCAAAGAGGAGATCTCCACCGAGGGAGGCTGACCAGAAATATTCCCCATTTCATTTATTTTATTTATTTTATTTTTAATTTGTAATTCATATTTCTAATAAAATTCATGCATTGTTTTTATTTTTGTGTCCACCCTTCCTCCCTGTTTTCTTCTTCATCTTTTTTCCTTCTTTTCTTCTTTTATTATTCTCATATTATCCACTGTGACCTCTTACCCTAAAATATGAGGGGTTAACCCGAGACTCATCCCAAGGTAGGTATGTGGAAATTTCATTAATTCGGTGCTTAAATTCCTATGTTTTATTAAGTTTGTGATGAGTAAGAGTGATGTGCACGGGTGTGGCGATCGTCCACCACGACACTGATCTCAAACTCATTTCTATTCTTTTATTAAATATTTTCCCCCCTTCTACTGGATAAAAGCTCTTCATACGATGGAGTTGAGCCATTCAGTGGTTGAAATGGCATACGATGGAGCCAGGTCTTGGAAGATGACACACTCTCGATCGAGGTGTGCCATCAACCTTGATTATAGGAGGATGTGAAGTTAAGATTACAAAATGCATTCAAGATTTCACACCAATAAATAAAAGAATAGTAATTAATGAATGAGATATCATAATTGAATTATCAAACTTAATTTAAATATCAACAAGGAGAATGATGAAACCCACATACCAACCCATAAAGGCCAAGTTCTTTCTCAATTAATTGCATTTTGTCATTGCATGTTAGTTTTATCTTTTATTAAATTGCATTACATTCAAAAATTATAACAACAAAAAATAATTAGTTTAGTTAAATTAGATTAAGTAAGTAAACGATTGAGAAAGCTCTTTAAGTGAGACGACTCTGGTCAGCTTCTATGCTACACTAGGAAAATTAAATTTCTTTTGCCACGCCCTACGACAGGCGTGCGTCAATCAGCTAAATAATGTGTTGAGATATCCCATTATCATCACATAATCTTCTTGTGTTCTTCACATAAGTCATATTATGATCATCACCTAAGGTAAAGTAATCATGTCTCTTAATGTTATTTTTTATATGTATCTATAGGTGGTGGCCTAGTCTTTTCACATTAAATATCATTTGATTTTCAAGGATTAAAGTGATCTATATTCCTTCATTGCATAATTGAGTTTCACAATTTAATGTCTAGTGGTGATTTTTCTTGGTAGGTTCATCATATATGAGACTATCATGGGAAAACTTCTAGTGGGGATATATCCATTTATGAACATTAATTAAGGTAAAAAAAAAAATTTAGTGGAGGATGTATTATTGTTTAATTTCCTTTGAAGATTTTTGGGTGGAGAGGTGATTACTTGAGTATACCCTATGAAAAATAAAAATCCCTATCAATGCCACCTCCTAAGGGGAATTGAAATAGTAATGATATCTAGATTGATGCTCAATAAAGATTTCTAACTATACTACTAGTATAATGAATAAAACCTAACATAGTTCGATGTGAGTTCTGTAGGATCATCTAACATGATCATACCATGTATTTAATTATGATGTTTTAGGGACATATTTGTAATGAAATTAGTGAAAATAATGGTTGGTTTGGTTATTATGAATGGAGACTCCCATTGGGGTCATATCCCATTAGGTTAAATATGGTGGTTTTTATTTATGAGAAAATGATTAGGGTTTACACCTTGAAGTATCCAATAAAGATCTATGTATCACTGAGAGGGGGAGGGGGTGAATCAGTGAAATAATTTTCATTTAATGTTTACTCATTTTTTGAAACAAACTTCGCCTCCTCTTAATGCGTTTCCTTTCTACATAACAAACACAACCACATGAACACAAGATTTACAAGGCTTACTACTCAACAAGAGTTAATACATCCTTGGTATGGTATGGAAATTATCCAGTACCACAGAATCTACTAGAAAAAAAATCCTTTGATGTGAAATACAATGAGTAGGATATACCCTTACACTCGTGTAGTACTTGTAAAACAATCTGTAAGCATGTGTGGACCCTCTTATCACAAATAGGGTATTACATTATTTCAGTTATACTTTACAATTGAATAGGTGTATTCATTTAAGTACAAATATTCACTTTCTTAAGGAGAAGTGGGTACAAAATACCTTATGAACATCATAATACGTGCGAAGACCCCAAATATTTCTCTCAACCTTTTAGGTGCCTTGCACGCAACATTTATTCCATGTTCGTAAGATTCAAGTTTTTCACGAAACACCTCTTTCAAGAAACTTCAATTTTGCTCCCAACTCTCTTCTAGCGCATAACTTCCCTTAATGTGGGAAACTCTATTTCTTTCGAGCACTTTCTTTTTGGTAAAATTATTTCACACCTCAGTGATCGGAATTTCTCTATGTTTCTAGAATCAATGTGTGAGGGGGTCACCTCTTATTTATCAACCTTATTTACCCCTACGTGCAAAAACCCTGAGACGTTGCACATGATCTAGATGTGTCGTGAATAACCCCACATGTTGTCGCCTTGGGCGTGAAAGTCTCTTTATCACAGGCCTCATCATTCACACACATCTCTGAATATTCTGTGCACTTTAGAACTTTACCAATTTTTGATGTTTGGACCTCAAAACCTGCCTCACGCGCAAAACCCCATTTTACATCGCCTTTGGAATGTAATTATATTTGGCTCCAACCTCTTATTTTGTATAATTATTGAATCTTTTGCAAGCTTCCTTCCTTTTCCATTTTCATATTTTGGACCTCGAATCATGCCTTGCGTGCAATATTCCCAACTACCTTCAATCTTACATACAAAAACCCTACATATGCGCAAAACCCAATCTTTCAAGCAGGCCACTCCCTTTCATATTATGATGTTAGGATCATGAAACTCCACTTGCGTGCAACAAACAACTTCTTTCATCACGAACCATATCTATCGTGATATGTAGTCTTGGGTACAACACCTTTAGAATAATCTGATTTCAGTGGGATGCATTGAAACCTCCCAATCATTCAACATCATCATTCCTTCCAATAAAAACTATATATGACTGGAATCATCGTTTCTACCCCATTCCTTAATAAGGCTAGCATTATAAGTTCTCCTAACTTATGATATTTTTGAAATACAGATCATCAATGCATCATCTTATTTAATGTGCTTAACGAATTGAATTGATTTTCTTCATTGACAACAGAAGACAACACTCTGTAACAGCAAATACTTCTTACTTCTTTCTCCATCCAACTAGGACCCAAGACATCTAACAAGACGCCCATGGTTCTGATTTGGATTTCGTAGATCATGGCTGGGGTTACACACATGTATAGTTTCTTTTCCAATTTTAAGGAGCAACTTACATGGGATCTACCTAGACCATGCATGAATATTATTTTATTGGGGAAAGAATTATTATTTTTACTAGTATAAGATAAATAAACACCACAACTGACACATTGTAAAAATGTATTAGATATTTTTTGGGGAAAAATATGAAGGTAACATTAAAGTGTGTTTTCACTGATAATTCTTTTTGAAAAAAGAATCTTATCATGTTTGGTTGTAGAGATCCACAAAAATTATTGATAGTTTATGTTGACAATGATACAATACAAAGGTTCATATTCTATAGATGTAGTAAAGAAATATTTTTATACAAGGTGGTATCATTCCTGGTGTTTGAGGAATTCTGGGGGTCCAAATTTTAAATTAGGACTCAAGCATCATGAAGGTTTTATTTCCATGATTTCCCCATACTAATTGGGATAAGTAAGGAGTTTGTTAATGTTTTTTTATAATCCATATAGATTCTCCAAATATTGATGGTTCATGATTTATAAAATCTCTATAAAAGAGGTTTTAAAATCAATAGTTGATGGTAAAACTCATTGAAAATGAGAAGCTTCACAAACAAGAAAATTTCACTGGTTCTTTGTGAAGATAGGGTGGTACATGAATAATAATGTTTCGCATTGAAAAATGACTCTATAAATCATAGATAATTTACCTAAGGGAAAAATATTTATAAATATCCATCTATTCCAATAATTTCAAGAGAGAAGTACTTAACTAAATTCTAATGTCATTGAAATCATGAAGTTTATTAATGATTGTTTTTCATTCCAAAAAGATCATGATGAGTAGAATTTCTGAAAGTCTATATAATCGAACTAAAAATTGTAAACATCATGAAATTATTTTGATTTTTAATTTCAAATTGATCTAGAAGAAATTATTGACATCCGTATATGCAAAGTGGTTATTGTAAAAAAAAGGTTTCTTCATGAAGTATTTTTTAGATTAATGTGTGTGGTGAGATTCACCATGGTTTTAGTGATCATGGAAGTAGTATATTCTTGTGAATAAATGGGATGTTTGGAAATCGCAATGTGATCTTCATAAAAATAGTGAGCATCAAAAATGTGTTGAAAAGGGATTTTCTAGTAAATATGTTGTAATATTTTATTCATAATGTGGATAGAAGTGGAACAATTGATGTATTAATTGAGGAAAAAATTGATTAAAGTTATCAAAAAGTGATTCATCTGAAATAGACTTGATAACACTTTAGTTGAGAGAGTAGTGTGAGTTAAAATAATTATTGGTTGTATGAAAATATGAACAATGAGTCTGCATTGACCTGTATATTGGTAGTGAGATTTAGTAAATTTGGTCCATATGCTGAATGCCTTGTTAATCCCCTTGGGCATTGACTAGTGAGGGTGATGCAACTAAAATTGGTCAGTCATGTGTGTGTTGTAATTATCATATTGTTCTCTTCACCGATAAAAAATATATGAATTTTTTGATTTATGAAAAAACAAGATCCAAAGTGATATTTATTTAATTTATCATACCCTAATTCACCGCAACTCTCAGAATATTTTACATACCCAGAATTATAATTTGTATCAATGGGAATGGTCAGTATTGGTATTTCCCTATCAATTGTTTCAATATAGGGTTTCAATCATACATGTATTCTGATATTTAATGGAATCAATGTTCAATTATGGAAGAATTGGAAGCAACACTACTTCAAATATTTATAAATGTATTTCTTTTCAAAAGATATTCATGGTATTTTTAACCAGTGTTGATATGGGTGCTTATTCAATAGATGCCTGATGGAAATTGGATTCTGATGCTAAAGGAATTCATGTATTTGTTGGAATCCATATCAAATGAAGTCTATAAGAAGGTTTTATCTAGTAATTTATCCGTTGATATGTGGAATGGTTTTTATATATTTATGATTGAGACTCAAATGTTATAGATTAAATTTTATCGGTTATATGGAATAAGTATGATGATTTGAGAATGAACCCTAATGAGTCTGTTGATACATTATTTACTATATGATATTTTTTGTAATAAATGTGTGGTCCAATAGAAATTATTAAAGATGTAAATATTGTTATGTTATTCTTGCGATGACTTCCACTTTGGATCTATCCGATTGTTTTTGAATTGGAATATTATGTTCCATGGAAAATAAAAGTGGATAGCTTTCATAGTAATCCGGTTTCATATGATATTATAAATAATGATAATCATTCTAAGGAATATGAGAATACTAATGAAGTAGAACTCAATGATTCAATGAAGATCTCTATTGAATTTGGGAAGGATGAAGAAGGGACATATGAATTTAGGTTATTCCTTTCATAAAATCTAAAATTAGGAAAAGGAAATTTCGATGTGAAACACCAACATTCATGATTTTGATGTGGAATGGTTGGAAATCTAACAAAAATGGTCCCCAATGAAGTTACAAGATGATTAATATGATGATGTCGAAATTACTATGATGATGTCTTTAGCCTATGTGACTGATTAAAAAATTGACATAGAAATTCAATAAAAAAAGAATATTTGTTCTTAATAAAATGAATTCTTGGTTGATTATGAGGTTGACTATATGGAGAACTTCATGGATCATAGAGAAAATGATATGGTTGTGGTTTTAGGAAATTCCTAGACAATGATACAAAAATAGAAAGATGAAGAAGATGTTAAAGGAATGGTTGTCCTCCATGATGAATTATATGATTCTCTTGAGGAGATATATGTCTAGAGAGGCTAAATGAAGAATGAAAAAAAACTATGGTTCATGATGCCATGTATTATATGTACAATAATAAATAATAGAAATCTGAGATAAATATAGAAATTTAAAAATTCAAATATTCAATGTTGGAGAACTCATGGATGGTTAATGATACCATGCTCAAAATCATTGAATAGAAATGTGATTTTTATAGAATTGCTAAAAATTGAAAAAATAAAATTCAACATATTGTAGAAAGTGAAGGGGAACTTGTTGACCTATAACAAATGTTAGACGATCTACAGTGACTCTTTACTATATTGAAGTCATTAAGAATAAAGATTACTCAAACAAAAAAAAATATGGAAGTGGGTCACAATGGTCAAGTAAAATAGAAGCAACAATCATATCTATATTACAAGGATGGTACGAGACTTGATTAAAAACAAAAATATATGTTCATTTATGTGAGGCCTCAGGAACCCACTAAGAGGATAGAAATTGATTTGAGTACAAAATAGGCTCATATGGACTAGAGAAACCATAGAATAAGAAGTTGTATGATAAAACTCACTCAAATACACCTCATATCATATGTTATTATGGTTCTAAAATTGTACATTCTCCAATTTTTTTTTAAAGATAAATTGTAACAAATTGAACAAGAAAAAAAGGTGTTCATATCAAATTAGATATTCATGGAATGATTCATATAGTCATTATTTCTAGTGTGGAATATTCAGACACATGGAAATATATCGTTCATCAATAATGTAGAGGAATGTGTCGAGTAATGTCTAATGTTTTCATAAGTAGCATCTTAATTTATCATCGAATGAGTTTAAAATAAAAAATTGATTTATAGATCTATAATATGAGGTATTTCCATCATACAATCATGAAAATTGATAAAAAATATCCATAACATGTATAATGTTTAATATATGGATCAACAATAATAGTACTAAGAAGAAATTGGTTACAAAGATTCACATAAAGAAAGTGATTGTTCTTGTGTATGGATCCCTTGTCATGGTTGTAAATCCTATATGATAGGAAAAAATGATATTATTATAATCATGAAATATGGAATTGAAGGTGTTTTCATATTTTGAAATTATTAATTCCTAAATATTATAAGTTTTGAAAATCCAAAATGTTGGGTAATGAAATGATACATGTTTTGTCTTGGTTATTGAAGGACTTAGTCACATACATCTCTATGCATTAAAATGTGTGACTCATGGAATTCTATAATCTTTATTAATAATATCTATATCATCAAGGGAGGATATTTTGTAGTTTTTTTGTAGGGAAAAATAACAACGGGGAATGTCTACCTTGTGAGTGGATAATAATATATGTGCATTCTATCAAGGGATTCAAAAAATGTCATGGAATAAACATGATGGCCATCGATGCAATCCATACCTATACAGTCCAGTAAATTCAGATGCATCTCAAGACCTTACAAGGATATCATGTGACCATTCTCACTTGTGAGATTATTTTCAACTGGGGAATATTATCATAATGATGTATAAGGAGAAAAGAACCAAAATAAAACAATGTGTTTGAATTGGTGAATGTATAATCCCTATGGACCATTCTAACAAGTATTCGTTAATGAAAAATTGTATTATGTTCTTTTATTTGGGGATTTATTTAGTATGGAAAGATTATTTTTCTTTTCCCAAAAGCCCGATGTATATAGATTTATAAAACAATGTACAATGGAATCTAAAAGGATGCTTGGATGGATTATTCTAAATTCTAGTGCTGATAATGTTACGAAATTCAAAAATAGAATGGTGGAAGATTATCTCGAGAAACACAATAGTAGGAATCACGTTTCCTCATTTAGAAATCCTCCACAAAGTGGAATTTTGGAGATGTTAAATAATATCATCAACATCATTGCTAGATCAATGAATATTGTAAAGTACCAACCGGAAAAAACATTCAAGGGAGTGGTCTTCACCTCAGTTGAAATATAAAACTGGGTTCCATTGAATCTTAAGGAAGAAAATATTCCTTATAAATTGTGGTACATGAATAATCCCACGTTAAACTATGTTATAATATTTGGAAGAATGTGTTTTATTCTAAATAATGAGAGTGATATGATATTTTAGACATATGGATATGAGGGAATATTCATTGGCTACTGAAGATAAATAAATGTATATAAATAAATAAACAAGAGGCATGGAAATTTAATTGAAATAAATGGTGTCTCTATAGTGGTGAAGGAAAAGAATCTGTAGCCACATAGGGAACAATTTCCTTTTGAATGTTTAGCGGAGTTAAGAAACTCTGTGGAAGTATAATCTGAAAATGATAATTTATAAGAAGTCACTAATGAAAATTAAGAATAATTCAAATCTTTATCTATAAGGAAGCAGAAGAGTTGAGCAAAAAGTTTAAATAAAAAAACCATTGGTGATCAAGTAGTTCTATTTCAAAAATGATGAATGATATCATTGTAGAATACATCCTTCCATTCTCAAGTAGAGCCTAAATATTTTTAGGAAAAAGATCATGATAAAAAATAGTATTAGGATACAAATTGATAGCTATACCGAATTGTGAAGAATAAGACATCTAGGATTATTAAAAAACCAATAGAATAGAATTTCATTGGGACAAAATGGGTCCTTCCCTATAATACGTATAATGAATGTATCGTGTTTCAAATCAAATCTTGACTACTCTGAAAAGGGTACTCTATGATAGAGGGTATTGATGTTAATGAAACATTTGAAACTGATATAAGGATAGAGACAGTCATATAATTATTGAATAGGGAAATGTACAAAATGAACAGGTTTTTCTAGATGGACTTTATGTCATTGTTTCTAAATGGGGTTCTAAAAGATGAATTGAGTATCGAGAATCCAGCTCGTTTTGGTATTCATGTTTTTGATAATAGATTTTTTTACTAAGGGAATATTTATATGGGTTAAAACAATATTCCATAGTGTGGTATTAAATGCTTGATTGGTTTTTGAAGAAGCTCAATTTTCAGTGGTAGGGAGTTTATTGCAATATATATGTAAACAATGAAAGTAATCAATGGATGATTGTGTTGGGGTCTATCGATGGCATAATAGTTTATCGATCAGATAAAGCATAGTGAAAATAATTTTCAATATTCATTAAATTTGAGATTGAAATTTCAATGATTGGTGAACTGAATGGTTCTCTTTGTTTACAGGTGACGTAATTAATGAGTGGAACATTTAAATCTCAATATAAATATCCCAAAGAGGTTTTAATAATACTTTGAATTTGATTATTCAATGAGGATGATGAAACTTATTGTTACCCAGATTAAACTATTATGATATGATTATGGATAAGTGGTTACTATAAAAGAATATAGTAAAACCATTGGTAGTCCATTATAGTTGATAGTGACAACACCAGGCATTGTTTTCCTATAAGATATGAAACACTAGATCAATGTGATACAACAGAATTCTAATAAAATTCAATAGAAATGATAGTTTTTTATTTAAATGGAATAGTGGATTTCTTTTTTCGTTACAATGATAAATCCCAAAAATATTTATTAGTCTATAAAAATATAGAATGAGACCAATCAATAGATGCTAGAAAATACATTCAAGGTGTTTCTTTCTATATTTTATGAATATGAATTTCATATCTTTGAAAGAAATATGATTTTATTTTATTAATAATCACATAATTTAAATAAATCGAAAATACTAAATCTTACATTTAGATATTGTGGATGAGGCAGTTGCTTGACGATATTAGAGTTTAATCGAAGTCCCTGATTAGAATCTATAACAATAATTCATGTTTTCTAAATTTTCAAAAACATTAATTCCATAACATGGGGAAAAATTATATTAAAGTAAAGATACATTTTATCAAGTATTAGGTGGGCATGTTCTATTGAAAATATTGTATTTTCCAATATAAATATAGCTTGCAGATATTCTGACGATTGCCTTAACAAAAGTGTAATTTGATGGGAATTTAATACCTCTTGTTGTTAAGTCAAATACCGACACATGAAAGAAGTATTAATATTGTATCATATCTACAGATAGTGTGAGTTTCCCCAAATTTTTTCATCCATATTCATTACCTTTTATTAGACTATAAAGATGTGACCTTTGAGTTTGTTGAAAAAAGAGGTGAAGTTGTGGAAATAAAAGGGGGAGAAAATGACATAATAAAGATATTATTAGTAGATGATATGGAGATAAATGAATTATTGAGATTTTTAAATACATAAATGATCAAGATGATCAATCAAAGGTTATATATCATAAAAGTTGTGGTTAATGGTGAATTTAGATGACTGTTTTTGGAATGAATGAATTCATTGTTGAAATATCCCAGAAACTCTGGTTTCTCATTCCAAACAAGGCTTTTCTGGGTGTAGCGTATTTGTAGAGTAAATATTATATCACATTATAAATAAAAATAACAATTTTTAGAATAATATACAATAATTATTAATGAGGTATCTAAATTTGAATATTTTTAAACAATCACAGGAAGAAATTGTTTAGGTAAAAATCCATCAAGGAAACATTGTAGAGTTACTGTGTTGATTTTGTTTTTAGAAAAAGAATTATATTGAAAAAATTTATAGATTTACATAGAATGTTTTGACAAGGTATGTTAACACTGTTATAAGATAATGGAATGGATGATCCAGAAGTGAAGTATAATAATTCATATAAGAGCTATGTATTTAGTGATGGTTTGTGGTTTCTCAATGGTTTTGTGCTTTTTGAAATATCAGTTGTTTGCAAATGTTTTGGGCTTTGAGAAAGAATTCTAAGCTTGAAGAGTCGATTGAAAAACTACATGACAATAGGAAGATTCAGGAATGATAAAATTGCAATGGTGAATTTTGAATACAATGAGGTTTGTGAACTAGAATGTAGTGTTTCAAGAAATGATTTTGTAAATCATGGAATCTTCATGAAAGGGAGAAAGAGCCTATATATAGGCCTTTAATGTGGAATTAAATAGATAAATTTTTAATGAAAATTCATAATATATCAATTTTAAAAAGAGATTCATGAAGGTTTTTCTTTTCAGAAATCATATAACAATGAATGTTTGAAAAGACTATATTAGCTAACTAAATATTAGAAGCATCATGAAAGATTTTATAATTGAAAAGGATAAGTAACATTTTTGAATGAGTTGATCTTAAATAAGACTAATTGGGAATCAAAAAAAGTGGGTTCATCATGAAGGCTATATGGACTTTGTGAATACGGTGAACATTTTTAAATTTTCTGGGTTCATGAACGTTGTATATACTTGTGTGTAATTGGGTTGTTTGTGAAGGTTGTTTGAGCTTCGTGAATGCAGTGAGCATCATGAGATAATAGATAATGTATTTCCTAGGAAATATATGGTATCGTTTTATTCATAAAGTGGATTAAATAGAATCATATTAACAAACCAAAATAGGTCTAAAATACATTTCTTCACATGAACAAATAGAAAATCATCTAAAGTACCAGTGGATCCACTTTTATATCGATGTGAGATTTCAAATTTGAATTGGTTGTAAACTAGAAGGGATAGTGAGTCCACTTCAAACCTGGTATTAGGAGTGAGATTTAGTTGATTTGGTCCAAAGCCACATTTCCACTATAATCTCTTTGAAAAATGATCAATGTGGCTTGACCATGTAATATTATTGCCTTTTATTCATTTTTTAATTCTCATATTGTTCCTCGCTATGTGATGGAGAGGGAAATGTGTTTTGTCTAAAGATGAAACAAAATCCAAATAGATAGATGTTCTTATCTATCATGTCTTGATTCACAACAGTGTATTTGACCTAGTTGGACTAATAATACAAGAGTCCTTGATGCTGGCTGAACATATGATTTTTTAATGTGTAATCCCAGATCATGTAGATGTGGGTTACACTATTTTTAAATCCTTTAAAATTATTAACAATTAATGGGAATTTATGTGGATCATTACTGAATTGTCTTAGTGATACGTGGATGTTGATTGATGATTTCTGTTTCACAAGACATTGGAATCTAACACAAATTGTATTCATCGACACCATGGAATATTTTACATAGAAGTTAGTTGTATCAGAATTCACAGGGATGTGTGAGACTTATATCATAATAAAAATATAATTTTAAGGGATTTCACAAGAGAATTTAAGTATGATTATCACCTATTAGAGTTAATAATGGTCCATAGTTGGGAAAATTCATGAATAAGGCAGAATCATGATGGGTGTGTGGTGACCTTTTGAATTTAATAGTGTGGTTCTATAAATGAGGTACTAATATGGTATTTATAGGAATTTTTCACAGAATATTAGTCCTAATAATATAGGATGTTCACCAAACCAAAATTCCAGTTCTGTGAAATTCTCCACCATTGGTTCGTGTTACACTATGATATAATGAAATATACCATTTTCAATTTTTTTTCTTTTTTCTACTTTTATACATATATTTATATTCCAAAATCATTATTAGATGTTTCATTTAGATCCAAATATCATTTTCTCTAATAAATATATTATTATATACTTTTCCTATATTCAAAAGGATTCTCTTAAAAATATTATTTGTTTTTGAATACTATGCTTGACCAAAATTCTAAAACCTATAAACATCCTTCATCAACTCACACACATGATAAATATCACTATCACTAATAAATACCTATGAATTATTAATTACAAAAATTTCAACATGTTCCCCATTATAATAAAAATAAATTAACACCATTTCTTAAACATTTTAAATCCATTGACTATAAATTGTATGAAAAATTATTACATTTCTTTTCATTAAAACATGATTAATAAACATATCAAAATGAGTAACCATAATTTGAGATTATCCTTTCAAGGTTATATTATATTTTTTTAGACCACATCACCTTTATAATTAATCATAATACAGAAACACCATTTTATACCCATCATGTTGATTTACATGGTTCATGGAACTAATGATCATGTGTTATTATTATTAGTGTGATTAATATATCTTCAATAATAGTTATGCAACATTTTTGACGTAATTACTATATTAAACATGGACTCACATATTTATGACCATTTTTAATCATTTTGTATTTAGAAATTATCTTGTAAATCATTTGAAACAATTAAAAAAAATTTACCTTAATGATCATCACTTACTCCTTAGATTCCTCATTCTCATCCGCAAATAGAAAATAAATTATGAAGTTGTAAAAATTCTCCATAAGAATATTTACATCCCTATTTCCAATCATATAAAAATTATTTTTTTAAGATATATATATTCCTCTTCAGGGTGATCAACCACAAAAAAATAACATTGTCATCTGATTTATCAAATTTAAACAAATTTTTTCCTTTAATTTTATGAAAACATAGGATTCTGAATACTCCCAGTCTCTTGAAATTACCTTTCATCCTAAACCACCGTCATAAGCTATTTTGAATGATTTTTTTAACGAAAATACAGAGCCATCCACCTTCATTAATTGTCTCTAATAAAAATTTAAATTTTAACTCTAATAGTGTGTTTTAACAATTTCAAAACAAATTTATTTTCCTCCACCACTCATTTTTTTAGAATGTATGGAGATCTATGTTCATACCATATATCTTCGTTTCAAAATATGATTTTAATTCTCTATTGTGTACTCATATATCATGTTTTATTGAATTTTTTTGATAACATACCTTGTCAAATTTTCAATATCTTGATTATAAGATTTAGAAATCTTTGGATCATGGGACTCTCTCACCATAATATAAAAAAAGTCATATATATAAACACAATCCATATTTTTGTATTTTCTAATAAAACAATTAAAAACTATGTGCAAACCATAACAATGTTACAACTAGATAAAATAAACAGTATCATTAAAACCACCGCAATCGAAAACATCAAAATCAAAAAAATTATGGCATAAAGAAAATTTAAAAACCCACATGGAAGCTATGTCATGTTCCCAACAAATACGGTCCTGATAGAACCATATACCACCATCAACATCATCTATTCCTCCAAAATGTAAGGAAATAAAGAAAACAAATTCCAAATGTAAAAATCAAAAGACCATAAGACCATTATCATGCCTAACTTATCTCCATATCGAGATGCATGCTCTATCACCAAAAAAATCAGCCATGATCATGTCTCAATCATAGTCCCCACCAGAAATCATCTCCACTACCATCATTATTGAGTGACACCATTTGAATCCATTATCCTCAGTGAGAATTCATCATCATCGACACCAAGACACTGAAACTCATTGTCATCATTGTATTGAATTTCATTGAGCCAACGACGAAATTTTAAATAGAAGCATGAAAGGAGTCACTTTGGGCAGAACATCCCAAAACACAATTTCCCATAGCACCAAACAAAAAAAAATGCTACTGACTTACGAGACTTCCATCGGAACATTCCATCACCACCTGGAATCATTGTTTCAATCTAAAAACCATAATAACATAATTTGAGGTAATCTTCAACACTATAATTTTAGTGATTCTAATTATTTTTATATTTAAGGATAATTCATTCCTATAGTTATGAACACTACTTTTTGTGAGATCATAATAAAATATTTTTTTCACTGATCATGCATTTGGTGGATCAACTATATAAAATACAATTGGTTTCAACCATAAATTATTTATATATAACCTTAATCAATATTGCATATTCTTGATCACTATTCATCCTGTTATCTTTTTACAAACCACATTTACTATTTTTTCGTAGAAGAAATTTATGAAATTTATGTTCGATGTATTATTTTTTATCACACCAACTACAAGTATCCTTAATTATACAAATATATTTTCCACATTAACTACTATTTGAGATATTGGATGGGTTTTTTATCAAAATTTTAATATCATCACATCATAAATTATATCCCACTTTGATTGAGAGAAATTTATGGTATACCAAAACCATTATCGTTTCTACCAATTCATTTTATTACACTAACATCATCATTGAAAACCAAATCCATGAATTTGATAAAAAATCATCAAAAATAAATTGTTTCTTTTTCTCTATTTGTAGAATTATTTTATTTTCATAAACCTTATCATAAATTATAAAATGAATCTTCTAAGTGAATTTTTTAGTATTTTTATCTTAAAAATCATAATTTATCTAAAAAAATAAGATTTTTTGAAAAAAAAATCAGATATAAGGCGTGCATTTACATTTCTTGATGACTTTGTATCATTTTCCCTTATCGTAATCATTGAATTTAATTATTTTTCATCATTTTGTGTTCAATGATAATACACAAACATTTTTTGGACAATCATAATGATTCGTTGTGGATTTGATTACATTATATGATGATTTCAATGATCCAAATACATCTTTTGTATAATATTTTAATTCAAATTGAATTTTCATCATTGAAATCTCAAATTCACACAACATGGATTCAATATATTAAAAATCATTTTGGGTTAATATAATTAATTTTGTTAAATTAAGGAATATTATATAATTCAATAATAATTTAATTTACATTAGTGATATTTCTCAATAACACATATAGTTTTTTGTCCTCCAAATTAGAAATGGATTTTTAAATTTTTTTCTTTAATAATAAAATAACCCCACCACCACAACCCAGATTTTTATATTTTATTTAAAATTTATCATGATATCCATTCCATGATTCAAATAAATTATTTTTAATTCAACTATGTTCTTTTATACAAAAATTCTTTTTTACAAAATGATTCATTTGGGTGCATTGATTATGCCATGAATATTTATGAACATTCATCCTTTGGATCAAATTCCTTAAATTCATGTTCTTCATCACATGATGGCACCTTTGAATTTGATTAAAAAGTCTCACTAATTCAAATAATAAGACTCTACCATGTATTTAATGATTTACTTCTTCTATTACTCAATGTTAGTTTATTGTGATCTATTTTATCTCAAAATACATATGTTTTATGATAAAATTAACCTATCTGATTTGTTAATAATTTTCTACATTGAATGGTATACGTAATTATTTATTATATTTATAATTTTTATAAATTTATTATTTCTTGAATTCATATGTTTTATCATAATATTTTTTTATGGTTGAAGAATATATTTTTAGAATATTTAATAACATTATAAATTTTTTGATAATGTTTTTGTATTAATTATGCCACGAAAAAATGATATCATTTTTACTAAAGTAGTGAATCATTAGAGTCAATATTTTGTGAATTCAAAATAACCTTACATGATAAATGGATATATAATTTAAATCAATCAAACAAGTACATGAATATTATATTTATTCATACATGAGGAAATTTTAATCTCAAATGTAGGGAGAGATAATGTTACATAGTATTAATGATAAAGGATTCAAGAATATATAATTTGAAGAAATTTAAACTAAATCCTACATGATTAAGTTTCTATAATTTAACCTTATAGGGTATGATGTTTTCTAAATTCTGTCATAAAAAAATATATACTTTTATTATATGAGTATACGAGAAGCTATTAAGCTATTTTAATAACTATGTGTTGGACATTAGTTGAAAAAAATTGAGTTGATTATTTATTTATGTTATCATCGATTTATTTTAATTATAATATATTTTATTTATATTTTATGTGTAGATATTGATCCATTTTATAGAAGAATGTGTTTTTTCACTTCTGTTTTTATGGAAATTGTTCAGTATATTTTCTTGAATTCAATAATGGTAAAATTAAAGGATATTTTTTAAATTTATGATTATATTAATATATTGCTTATTATTTCATTACTAAATATTACAAATATTATAGTACACTCAATCGTTGAAATTCATTGACCTGTAAATGTGATCTTCTAATTAATTATTTTATAAACAAATCAAAATTAAATTATTTATTTATTATATTATTTATGTTAAAAATATATGTTTTTGTTAATTTATATTATAATTATATTCTAATTTTAGAATCTGATTCAAGGTCTATTTGTATTTCCATTTAGATTTTTCATTGAGAAAATAAATTATTTAAATTATGATTTATCATATTTTTGATCTATAATCATTTTTCAAAAATATTCTTTTATATTTATTCTATTTGTAATCTTATAATAATAATTATATGGGTAATAAAATTGTGGTGTATCAATATAAAATGATAATCGATGAGATATATTATTTTTATTAAACCCAAATATAATAGTTTCTTTTATTCACTGGTGAATATCTTGGAATAAAAGGATCATAAATTAATTTATTACACCTATAATATGTACAGGTAGACTACTGTATGATATTAACATAGAGAACATGAACCACTATAGAAACATATTCTACCATGATATATAATTTTTAATTATATCAGTTTTGAATTTTATCAATCAATTCTATCATTTAAATCAGGAATTGATGGGAGGTGTGAACATTTGACTGTATAAATATTGGAATACAATACACTCTAATGTCGATCTATTTTGATATTTCAAATGTAAAAAAAATTCACTATATCATTGATATTGAGTTCTTATTCATGTTTTTTGAGGGTATAATATTTTTTGGATTCCAGTGACTAGTCTAAAAGAAATAATGTCTTCTGTAAAAGATAATTATTTAAATGAATAAAATATTCGTAGTGGAAAATATGGATGAATATGAATGTTATGAATTTGGATTAAAATATTTATAAGGATATTTTAAAATTTTATAAATTACATTTCAATGGGACAAAATTATGGACTATAGAATAAGAAGTGCAGTTCAATTTAAATTCCAGAGATATGAATGAAAATATTTTCTATCATTTTCTATATGAATTTAATAAATTTTCATATTTTTGTACTGTTTATAAAATTTGTGAAACATTTTTAGTTTTTATTAGTGTATATCCAATGTTGAATTGTTTAAATATAATATTTGTAAGATAAAATTTTCCACTTCCAAAATCTTGGATATGGAACGTTTTATAAATATTAATTCAATACAGATATAAGTTTTTTAAAAAAACATCTTATTTTAGAATTTTAATTCCATAACATTGCCATAAATTGAAATTTGTAACCGTTTTATCTATATGATAATGTTTTATTTGAATTATTGTCTCAGTTACAACGTATATTAGAGACAAAAAATTAAAAATAAGATATTAACTCCAATGAGGTAAGATGTGAATTGAATTATCAGTTATATGATTATAATTTTAATAAAAAGTAAATTTATTCAGTTGATATTTATAGTAATAAATATATTAAAAATATTTGAAAATATTAAAATGGTTCATCATATAAAAAATATTATAGTAGTTCAAATTCAGATTGATAATTTCATTAGTAAAAAAGGATTAAAATTTATATAATAGAAGAAATTAATTATGAAAATATTATAATATGTTTACGAATAATTGTTAAAAATCAAACGATTTCATATGTTATAAATAAAAAAACATTAGAATATGCGGTTTATTTTTTATCTATTTAAATTAAATACTATTTCTTGAAAAACATTATAAAATTAATTAATTTAATTAGAGAGGAATGAATTCTATTAAAAAAAATTGGATTTATCTTAAATATTGATCAGATATGCCTAATTTTAATTAAAGGAGCATTCAATCTAATGTGAAATATAATATGTGCATTATGGATTAAAATTAATAAGTGTATTAATTTTATTTTCTATACCTAAAAATGATAATGAATATTTTTAAGTATTATAATGAGTATTTTACATTACATACTGATATATGTGAATCATAAAAAAGGATTATAATTATTTTTTACTATATTATTTTCTTTTCTTTCTGAAAAGATACATTATTTAAAAATGTTTAAAGTTATAAATATAAATTTTTCAAAGATGAATCTTATTCTATGTATAATGATATTTTGATAAGTAAATTTATAAAAAAATTGGTACATTAAAAATTGTTGTTATTATATTTTTTATGGGTGTTGAATACCTTGAGATAATTATGGGTACAATGATAAATGGTTCTAAAGATAAAAGATAAATTTTCTATTCATGTAAAATTACAAAAAGGGATATAAATAATTTTATTTCAAATATCTATTCAAAAAACATGTCATCGACTAATTTGATTCATTATGGTACTTTAGGTCATTATGGTAATAATTATATAATGAGATTGATGAATGGATAAATGTTAAATAATACTATCTTTAGAAGAATTTTTCTATTATAATTTATAAATATTACACTAAAAGTGTTTGGATTTAGTTTAATAAATAAATAATGGATAACATAGATTGTCCCAAAATTATAAGGCTACCAAAAAACTACCTATTTAAAAATTTCACAGATGATTCCAGAAACCAACAACATTTAATGTTATTTTCATAATGGATATTCATGTATTATGAGAGGGTATTACTCAAATTTTATTAATTATCAATGAGATAAATTGTATTTGTAACTCCTGGTCATAATAAAAAATGTCCAATTATTGGTGTTGGATATGTATGAAAATCTGAAGTTATTTTTTTCAACTAAGCTTTTATATTAAATTGTTATTATGTATTCTAGTAAGTATTTATCTATTTTTAGGACAGTTATAGTACTTATATTTTTTACAAATAATATTATATTTTTAATGATACATTTCATATATTTATAGTGACAAAAATTTAAAATGTCTATATATTAGATCTTAATACATTTGGTAAATAAAATATTGATTTTAACACATAAAAAATTAATTAGTCTTGTATTTGTAGTAATGGACTTATTAGTTATAATTTTTATTAATTTATAATTATGTTAATAAATAATTTTAATTCTAATTTTCTTTATAAACAATATTATATGGAAAGTGTTTGAAAGATGCATTTTAAATGGTAAATAAATTTTGGCTTTTCGATCCAATGAATCAATATTCTCTATTTTTTATAGTAATTCAATTTAATAAGTATATGATTTATATTTTTTGGTTTCATTTTTTATATAAAACTATTTTAGAGAAATAACAATAACATGTTGTTCTATTAATTCTCATTTTTAAGGATATGAGATAATATGATGAAAATAGAAATTATAAAATTAAAAAGGTATTTGTTTTTTTCGGGCTTTGTAAATCAGTTTTTCACTTCAGTCAATGAAGTATTGTGGTGGCGATAAATAAATTCCTCAGTAGATGTACTTAGACATAATTTCCATCAAAAGAGGAATAGTAAGTTTATACCAATGCCTTTGATAATAATGTTGAGATGTGATGAATCTGACTGTTAGAGCATCATATATAAATAGTGTTTTACATTATATATCAAAACATATGTATGATAATCATAATTCTATGAGAACTGCAATTATTGTATCTATTAAATGTATTTTTAACTACTATACACCTAACTGTATTTCTTTATGAGTGTTTTCTAGATGTTATGCTTGAGGGGATAAAATATAAAATCATCTGACATTTCATTTTATCATATTTTTAACCAATATATGATTATTATTTTCAAGGGAACCATAAAACAACTCATAGTAGTGGGAATACTGGAATACTAGTAATTATAATATATATTTCATGATATATTTCATTAGAAGTGAGTTTACAGAGATACTATATATTATAATGTTGAATTTCTGTCTTTGATGATTGAGGTATTCCAATGATAATATGATCGATTCATGATTTAGGAATTAAGAAGTGGATATCTACCTACATGTTTAATGTTAATGATACCTAGAATTATTTTTTCTGTTTACACATTCATTCATGTGAAAAGTATAAATTTTAATAATGTCAATTTGGAGTACATGACTGTTAAATCAATACCCATGTTTTTTCTATTTCCATTGTACTATTTATTTTAGCAATAAGTGATAAATATTTTAATTTATTTTCAAATATGTTAATACATTTATCATAAATTTACATACATATCATATTTTTACCTCACATTATTTTATACTACTATGATTTTTTCTGAGCATTTATGAGAATTTTGATTTATTATTTTTTATGTACTTGAGGATGTTTAGAATTTGTGTTTGTATTTAAAACTACAATTATCCACCTATTTTTTCCCATAATCATTAAAATTCAATACGTGGTATCATACTTGGTTACTACATCAAAACAAAGAGCAATATATATATATATTTTACATTGTAATATTATTAATTCCAATTTCCTTTCACCTAAGACTGTGTAGGGAATTTTTGTATTGTAGGTATATATGTTTATACTCGTGGAAACATAATATTAATACACAAAATTTTTATGTAAATTTTATTAATATTATAGATACATGATATAAACCATGGTCATTAACTCAATTATTTAAAAAATTTATATGATTAACAGTGACTGCATAGTACCAAAAAAATACATTTTATCTTTTTATTATAGAATAAAATAATGATATTTATCTAAATTTAAGAGTTTAAAATACATTTTTATATTCTATTGGGAGAAATATATACATTCAAGTATCTTCATTGTGAAAATATTTTTGGATATGGAAAAATATAGTAGTTACTCATTTCAAAACATCAATGGTTCCTGAGATAAAAAGTGATATACTAATACAAGTTGAATATGATATTAATTTTTTCCGTGGTGAATCAATTTCAACTATGTACAAAATATTATTGGCCATTTCTAATAGACATCAATGACTTATAGAAAAATAATTATCATATTATTATCTTGTTGAAAATGTTATAGATATTTTACCTTTATAGTGGGGATCTAAATGAAAAAAATTAAAAATAATTAAATTATCACCAAACAAAGTCTAGATTATTTAATATGAACTGTAATAAATTATGAGAGTAATTAAATGTAATATGCAAATAAACAGAAATAGAATAATTTTGTTTATTTTATAACAATATGAACATCAAAAACATGAACTTTTAATAAAATATAATTTAATAAAAATAATTTAAATGTTACTAAATATAGTGTGTCTGAACTAATAGATGGTAAACTATTATACATATCAATTGATTATGTGGTTTTCATGGTCACACACAAAACATTATGTTTCAAGGATTTTTATTTTGTGAATCTCAACATCTCTATTATGTACATTTTTTCATGAATTTTTTAAAAAAATAGTGGGATATAAAATTATGTGGGGCACCTTATTGAGCTCATATACATATATTTAACAATGGATACTCAATGGAGTACACTAGAAGACTATTTTCATTGGGATAGAACACCAATACTTTCCAGGATCCATACAAAAGCTTGTGTGATCTGTTAAAAAGCATGAGTTCTTTCATGTTTACAACGGCTGGCTATGACAGCCACTAGCTACCCATTTTCTTCTAGACACTCAATAAAATTGACTTTTTTAGTGTCCCTAGACTCATTAATTTGACTCCTAATGACCCTATAAACCCTTTAGAGGCTCTAATTAATTAAAATATTCATTTGAGGATATAAATACAGACCCTTGGGTTTTTGGATAAAAATTATTACCTCATAGAACTTTTGGAGAACAATTTTCTTTATTTTAATTAATTCTCTACAATTGTGTTCTCTCGAAAAACACATTTACTTTAATTATTGATCAAAATTCATAATGGAGTAGTTCTAATGTGGTACAATGGGTTTACATAAAAAAATCATTTACATGGTACGTACTACCATTAAGTGTGAGGGTTTGGGTGCTCACTACCATTATGGTAATGGGGCATGTGAAAAAATCCCTTAAATGTCTGATGATCTGGTTTATAGCTACAACCACTAAACGAATAGAATTGTAAAATCAGTTTCTTGGTAAAGAAACTAAAAATAAAGGGTCACCTTTCATGAAAATTCATTTCATAGTTATTGCTAATGTTAATAATTCTTGGAATCATTAAAAACTTTAAGAGGTAGTGACGTAGGGATATATTTTATTATTATTTCAAAACTATTTTATCATATTCAATAGAAAATCCATTTAATTTTATATTTTTTACACACTTTTAACTCTTTTAATTTTGAATATATCCTTAATTTTTTAATTATATCTATTTTATTTTTAATTAATAATTAATTATTAAAAGTAAATTCATACCCTTATTTCCATCTTTACTCATATGAACAACATTTATCATAACCTATAATGATTTCAAAATATTAACATGTTTTAAGGAATTATCATTGAAATATAGAATCTACCTAAAAACCCAAGGTTAACTGGAAGGATGGTCAAGGGGTAGAGCTCCAAAATACTATTCATCATAATATGGTTATGGAAAACTCGAATTTCATTCATTAAAATAAGAATGATATATCATATTGGATAAATCATAATTATTTTTTTATAACCCCAATTAATAAAAACATTAGAAATTGACCACCAAAAATGAAATATTATTTTATATTGATGGAAAATCCATGAATTTTAAAAATTGTAGGTCTGATTGGATTGAACATAATAGAGAATCCATGTATAAAACTACTAAAAAATATTAAATTTTTATAAGTTATGAAATAAGATAGTAATAATATTACGTATAATAGAAATTATATATATACAAAATATTTTAAAATGATTACTATATATGAACCAAAAAAGATACCATTACTAATAAATATATACATTTCATTGATATTTTTAGTAAATGTATATATTTAGGTGATGAGCACAAAATAGAGACACATTCTAGGATATTTATTTTGGTGTTTCCATGTTACTATTCACCCAATGTTATTAAACTAACTTATGTTAAGGATATCAAAAAATATGATGGTTAGAGAGCTTTATAATAATCTCATTACCTTTGAAATTACATCAAATAGGAAAACTGTAAAGGAATTCAATGAGTTCCAAGATAATAAGACCTTTTCCAACGAAGATCGATGATGATATATATAAATTTGATGAAGAAATCCAAATCTTGTCCTAGAAGCTATGAAAATACATGTATACAAATATGTATTTCCATCGTGATATGATGGAGAAGAATCAAATTAAACCATAGGTAAGGTGATATTGTTGCAATAAAAATAATTTCATCTACTTAGAGATCTTCAAAAAATTGAATGGAAAATTGAAAAATGAAATCATAATGGAATTTAATGTTTTAACTAAGAATACTAGTGATGAATCCCTCTCTTAATCATACTCAAGTGATGGAAGTTCAAACTGACTCATGGTCTATGATAGGGTAACATTCATACTTCCTCTTATTATTACTAAATTTCCCCTAACTATTATAGGAATTTATAATTTAAATATCTTATATATGATTAAGAACAATTGGAGGATGGATTTTTTTTAGAATAAATGGAATTTAATGAGAATAAACAGAAATAAAATAATGATTTATTTGAATATGATTATCATACCGAAGAAAAAGAGATTCTAAAATAGGATAATGATAAGATGATATTTTTATCTTTTAAAAAATCATGATTTTGTGGAAATATAATTGAAATAGTTATTATAGGAAATTAAATATTTAAAAATAAATTAAATAATTTTAAAAATAAAAGGGGTTTTCTATAGGATCAACCCAATAATTAGAAATTGGAAAATAAAATAAAATATCTTAAGGAATATCATTCCTTGTTTACCCATGCTAAGGATATTTGGAATTTCATTTTGGGATCCCAATGGAATGGGAAAGGAACTTATGGACTTTTTTACAATAATTATGTTATATCTTTTATAAATATCAATTAAGTACATTCTAAATATGGATATGTTAATATATATTTTGTAAATATTATCTAAAACAGAGCACTTGATTTATGCTTGTAACTAAAAAAATGAATGATATGTTACAAAAATATATATCTACCTTGCTTCAAGTAATTTTTAATGAAAATATAATAATTTTTATGGAAAATAATATCATATAAAAATGTTTTTTTCTAATGTAATTATCAGATAACATTTTTGGAGTAAAATTATTTTGTTCCAAAACATATTGTTTCTATATTTTTTTAAGGTAAGTAATCTCAAGAAAAATACCACTTGTGCTATAACAATTTAATATTATTATGGGGAACCAGGAAGGACTATATTGTGACATTTACATTTGACAAGAATAATTATTATAAATTCATTTGTTTTGTAAATCCTATTTAAATTTATTGAATTATGGGATTTATATTTTTCATTATGTTGTATATGATTTGAATATGTTCATTCAAATTTTTAAATTAATGTTTGAATATCATATTATTTCGATATCAATGGATATCAAATTTTATTTTTTTGAACATTTAAAAATTTTATATTGGATTAATTAATTTATATATATAATATTTTTTATCTTATGAAATTTCATCCTGATTGATTTGAATGATTTTTTACAAAAAAATAATTGAATATTATTGATAAATTTACATGTACTATTTCATTTTTAAAAATAAAATTCTTGTTGGAGATTCCAATGATGATATTATATTTCTATTTCATCCTCCCATGGTACTTAGTTATGATTTCTAGATGTAATAATCTATTTTTCCACCATCCAACCATTATAGGTCACTAGCTAGCTTATTGCTATATTTATCACCCTATTGACAAATCTAGGTTGTAAAGTATTTTTTTATGTTTCATACCTCTAAATCGTTATCTAGTTTCCTTTTATAATCCTCTATATTTATAATATATGTGGATGTGATTTTAAATGCATCAAATTTCTAAAATTGGAACATGATTATTTCCTTCAACTATTTTATTCAATTTTATCATATTTATTTTTAAATTTTATTATGAAAATCATTTTATATCATTGAGATTTTGAAATTTAATTATATAATTTAAATCATAATATTCAATATTATTTTTTATTTGTTGATTTTTTAAATTATATACTCATTTGAAATATAATTTTTTTACCTCTCTCATTTAATATAACTCATTTCTAAAAAATTTAATAGAGATTGATTTAATAAAGGGAGAGTTAAAAATTGATTAAATGAGATTCCATTACTTGAATTTATTAAACATTCATATATTCTTCTTTATTTTGTTTTTAAGACTTTTTATTAATTGAATTTTATTATTTTTCAATCATAACTTTTAACGTTTTTTCTTAAAATAAACGATCAATTTATTTTATTTTAATTTTGGTTTCATTGATCATTTTATAACTTTTTTTAAAATTTTATTTAATTTATTTTTTTGACTATATTCGGTGATTTTTTTAATTATTTCTTATTCATTTTTATGAAAATTTATTTTTCAAGTTATTCCTGAATACATTTAAATATTAATCAAATGAGGGGGATACATACCTTTTTAAAATTCGAATGTTCATAAATAAAATAAGATTTAACAAAAAGGATTATAATAAAATCACATTTTTTCTCTAATAGTTAGGAAAAATTAATTTCAAAATAATATCATCTAATTCAATGAAAATGTATTCACAGTTTTTATATTTTAAAATACATTTTGAATATTAGAATACATGTTTTTGAAATATTATTTTAAAATAATTTTTCTGTGATAGTCTTGGATTGTGGTTTTAATACTCTAATTTATGGGGATAAAAATATTTTTATATCTATATTTGTTCGTATTTAAATTCTTATTTTAAAATATTTTATATTTCAAAATACTATTTTCATTAAATATAATAATGTGTTTATTTTTCGTAATATTTTATTTATTGTTTTAGAACGTTTCAACACAAGGAATGCATAGATTTTCATTTGTAAATATGTATTATAAATATACATGATTTGAAGGGTTCATATTTATTTTTGTTTTGGACCCTCTTGATGGAACATTATGGATTATGAAACTTTCATTTCTATTTTTTCTCTCTTATTCGTAGACCTAATCATATTATGAATCCATAGATCCATTTTTCTCTAACCATTTTTTTTAGATTTATGATAATTACTTAGGGGTTAATGTTAATAAATTAATGATTTTATTTCTATTTTACATTTTTAAAACATATATTAAGTGAAAATACTACTAAATCTATGAGGTAGATAATTTTGATATAAAAAAGATCTTTTAAATTAGTTTTATGAGGTAAATGTTAGTAGATTCAAAGTTATCCTGGATTAAATTTTGCGGTTTTAAAAATGATAAATTCCTGAATTGAGAATTTTTTATTATTTTTAATTTTTGAGAATAAAAATTGAATATAAATATTAAAATTTATTTATTTTTGTAAACATTTTTGAAATCATTCTTGAATCATATTCATAATTTTATTTTTGATGTAATGAATATGATTGGTTGAATTTCATTCGGAAATATTAAGAAAATTGGATACAATCAATAAAGATATGTCATTCTCATCTTTATATTTATTAATTCATTTAGTGCATATGTTCATCAATAATGGATATATTTTTATACATCTCATTTTGTTTGGTATATTTAATGATCTAAAAAATATTTTCATATCATTTTATCACGGAATTTCATAATCACTATTTATAATGACTTAAATATTCTATAGTTTTATTTTCATAAATTTATTGAGAAATATATGAGACCTGGTGCTAAGGTGGCATGAGATTCTCAGGCCCAATGTGCCCGGAATGATACAGTGAAAAAAGATATGTTTTTAATAAAATGTGTGGGAAATTATTATTTGAAATGGGGATAACACTTGAATGGGTGCACAGATCACCAATATAAAGGTACCCTAAAACTCAGAGTAGTGGCCTTAATATAGGTACGACTTAGCTTTAGTCAATACCTATCTTCAATAGAAGACAACAAAAAGAGAGAAATGAAAAATAAAATTATTTTGTTTTTAATTTCTTAATAACTCAATAATGGATACTCAGATAGGAAATCTGAGACCACCATTGAGTTTTTAATCTGGATATTTCATTAGGTGAGGCCTAACATCAACCAGAGTGGGTCGATAGTGGAAGTTATAACATAGACGTATCCATTATTAAAATATTTATAATAAAAACATTGTATAGTTGACACTGTGTTGGAATCCTTTAATAAAAGCATATTTTCATGAATCTTTTGATATCACCATAACAGTGGAAATCAATCTGAGGTAAGGAGATAGAAACCACTCCGATGAACGATAACGAACATCAGTATTTCAAGGATCAATAACAAAAATATCTTCTATTCACCATCAATGATAGATCCAACATCATGGTTGGATCTTAATCTCCTTATAATTTTCTCTTATCCCATTATTGTTTTCTATGATGAACGTAGAATAATCCATGAAATTAATAGGTTGCAGATTGACAATATGTTGTAGGAGGGAATATATTGTGGGTTATCAAAATTATATCAAAACAATTTCTCATCGAAATTCCCCGAAGTTAGATCATTCTCCCTGAACACATGTCCAACAACATTAGAAACTTTCTTTGTGCATTTCTCCCTCCATTCTACACATTCTTTATTGTTGGAACCCTATGGTTCCCAGAATGAAGTTACAGGGTGGTACCAAGCTTTATAGGATCCCCTAATGAATGAAAATAAATATCAAGACACATGTAGTGAAGATAAATACTTGAGGATCGTAAATATGTCTCTGTTTTGAAAAATGGAGCACCCGAGAAATGGGGGAGACCCACGAAACCAGGGTCACTAGAAGTGGTGCACAGAAGGGGATGTGTGCGGGTGAGGAAGAGGATGGATTTTGCCAGGATAGTGACCACAATAGAAGGAGGAATTTTCTGAACTGCACTGGTGGAACAACTATAATACATAGGGAATGTAATAGTGGAAGCAACTAGTAGTGAACAAGGTTCGTGGAAATAGCTTATCAACGTGGCAGTTCAGATGCAACTCAGAATTGCATATGATGTAGGACCCCATAGTAATACCTAATTCTGGTCTAGGTATAGGCAGTGGTTCAAATTTGTGAAACATGTTCATTCACCATTTTTACTAGGGGATCCAGTTTTCTATGTGGTCAGGTGACTGCATGGACTAGAGGCATGCAGCTAGGTCAGGCCACGTTCGACACAATATAGCTAGCCTGCAAAACATGGTAGGGGATAGAGAACTTGGATACGCCAGAGACAAGTGGGTTGGACCACATGGCCCATCATGTTAGGCCGATATGGCCCTATTCCAACCAACCAGGTCTGGGTCTGACAAACTAGGTCTGGCAGGACCTGGACCGGAAACTTTTCTCAAACTTTTTCCATGTATTTCAAACTGCGTGTTCATTTGACGATCCATTTGTTTAGTTGGTACACTTATGATGAGAAGAGGCGTATTAAATACTACAAGTGAGTTATTGTGTATGATTTCATACAAACAAATGTCTTCCGGTGTAGGTTCTCCCAAAACAAGCATGCTACTAGAGAAATATTGTGGCTGGATGTGACTATGAGATCTTGGTGACTACATGACTTGGGGCTACATGAATTATCAAAGATTTTTGCACCATAAACTCTTCATCATCCATAGGTGTTGTCACGACCCGACACTACCCGGGCTAGAGCCGCAACTACCCCAAGCCCGCCTCCATAGGTCAGGGGCTGGCGACCAGTGCCGAAGGGATAATAACTCGGGGAGGCCTTTGCCTATGTACCTGTACAAACACACACATCAAACTTAATGCAACGGTGTAGAGTAAAAGGAACAACAAGAAGACTAAAAAGGACAACTGATATAAATAAACCACAATGTGCATCGACCTCTAAAATATACAAGTAAAGTGCTGTAAAAGGAAAAGGGGAAAAACACACGCCCAACCAGAAAAGGTGCCCCAACCCGGCAACAGGTAAACAAAAAGGAACAGCTGACGGGTCTCCCAACTAGATCCCGGCAACGACCACCGCACGCGGTCCAAGCTCCCAGGCTCCTACGCTCCACTGACGTCACAACCGACCTGTCTGTCGTCTGCAAGGTCACACCAAGTGCGGGCAAAGCCCAAGCAGGGGTGAGTATAAAAATACTTAGTAGGATACCCTGAAGGCTTGAGGGAGAAACAAAGGAGGTACCGAAGGGTGAGCAGTAGAGCGAACAGTAAAAGTAAAGGAGCACAACAAGGAGTGCAGTAAAGAGTACAGTAAGGATTCCAGCTCAACCCAATAAGAGGAAAGAAGGTAGACTTGTCCAGGCACAAGGAGATGGAAACGGTGAGAAGATGAACTTCCCATCGAGTTTTTGCTACATATAACAGGGGAGTAGACTCATCTAACCATGAGAAGCTAGACACAAAAAGCACGTGGCATACCCCGCGCGTCTTCGCCTCTCTTGGAAGGAGAGTAACCAAGACCAAGAAATGGGTACTAGAACAAGGTATACACAAGTCTATATGCTCAACAAGAAGCCCGAACAACGTCTTAAGGGGATCTCCGTACCATAGAACAGCCCAAGAAAAGAGTCGCCTACAGTCCCAGAAGTAAACAGCGTCATCGTCGCCCAGCATCCCTCACATCTGCCCTGAACCCCAAGCCAAGGGGCTCAATCATCGCACTTCGACACTATCCACTTTAGGCGGCACTGACTCGCCCGCACAATTTTAGATCGCATCACAAGAATGCGTCTTGGTGTGGAAAGTGCCCCTCATACTCGACAGTTTTTGGGGGAACGTCAAACCATAACACGTCAATGCCCCGCAGTCGAGAGGTATCCTCAATGTCAAAGCCATTCCATCACCGACTCGTACAACCAAGGGACACACTCCAGTAATCATAGAGGAAAGCCACAGGCTAGCCTAGTAGAAAGGATTGAGCCTGGATTCCAATAGGTGTCCCACTACCCAGCCCTGCTGGAGGGTAATTCATAACCAGATATCGGGTAACCCACAGCTCTACGTCACTGCACACAGACCAAATGATTGATCTTTTCATGCTAGGTCAGCCCTTGTCGATCTCGTGCACCCACCCCAAACATTGGGGTTAGGGAAAGGCAGTAGGGGACCTCACCATCCCATTGCATGGTCTCACACGACCCGAAGGCCCTCGGGGGTAGCTCACCTCCACGGTCAAACCTCTACGTCGCACGCCGCGACTGGAATCACCGCCCGCACCTGAAACAAGGCTCGGTGATTCCCTCTTTTATTATATCCATATGGTGAAACACCCAAGGATATCTAGTGACACAAGATGTCATTATCGATGTCTTGCAACCAAGACACTCTTACACGATCGGGAAGCGAAGGAGTCAACACCATCGACTAAAGGAAATGGTCTCACGCCTTTTTCCTTAACAACACAGGGTTACACCCAACGCCCTACGTCACCCTGGTAACACCTCAAGCAAGGAGCTGGGACGAAAGGCTTTCAAACATAGAGCCTAAAAATTCTACTGCAAAAAAGTAGAAGAGTCGCAAGGGGTACCTCTCACCATCCCATGCTCTGCAGGATTGTGGACATCCAAAGCTCGTGGCTACCCGCGGTCCTAATCGTCAAGTCCCGGAGCCTGACGTGGACCGCCTAGTGGTGATGGGGAGATCTCGTAATGTCATCCCCCACTACCAGCTCCTCCCACTCCTCTGCTAGCACCACCTCCCTGGGTACTACTCCGATCACGGCGCTACCTCTGCCGTGGTGGTGTGCCTGCTGCCTGCCTGAATCTCTCAGCAACTCGGGTCAGGAAGTCTCATGCCAAGTGACCTCGCCCATCACAAGCATAGCACCGACTCTCTCTGGGCTGCACTAGTGCCCTCCGGTGCCACTGTAGTGTATGACTACGTCCCGGGATCCACTCACGGAAGGGCATCCTCATCTGAGGCCCTGCACCTTTTCTCCATAGTGTTATACGACCACGTCTCCAAAAACAGTAGTAGGAAGGCCACATACATCGAGGCCCTGTCCTCCGGCGCCTGCTAGCTACGTCAGACGTCCCGGCTCCGTCGTGCCCACTGCCGCTACCAACCACAAAACATGACAGGAAGCCCTCTGTCACCAGTGCCTGCTCTAGCACCCCGGCATATGTGGAAATGCCCAATGGTACTATGACAGCACGAATCTCTCGGCGGAGACCCTGCTCAAACTTCTGCGCTCGGAGGTTGTCGTCATGGACCAAGTCCGGGTAAAAGCGTGCACGTTCTACAAAACTATCTACGTACTCGGCCACCGTCATCCCTCCCTGCTGAAACAGCAGGAGCTCCTGAATCCGAACGGAGCGCAAGCTGGAGGGGCAAAACTCCTCATGAAACAACAACTGAAAGTCATCCCATGAAAGTGACGACTCGTCAAGAAACTGAGTCACCAGACTCCACCAACGCCAAGCTGCTCCACAAAAAGGGGTGGCTGCCAAAGCCACTCTCTGATTTGTCGGCGTCTGCACAATGCCGAAAAGGCAAACCACTACCTCGAGCCAAACCTCTGCTGCCTGAGGGTCTGGCTCACCACTGAACCTTAGCGGTCTCTACCGTTGGACCTCGCTGAGCGTGCTCAACCTACGCTCAAGCTCAGCCTTCTCTGCTAAAACGGCCTGCTGCTCAACAGGTGGGGGTGCTTCTACCGGCCCACCCGGAGAAAAGGGCTCGAATGATGGGTTATGGACTGTGGCCTCGTAGCTCACAGGGTCGTTGTCACGAACCAAAGCTGGTATCTGAGCTGGCTGTCTTCGCGGAGACATCCTGAATATTATCAAGGAGTGTCGCAGTCAGATGAGCAGATATGTATATACCACAATGACAATGATGGGGAGATGACTCAAGAATGACAGTCAAAGACTCGGTCCTATGTGATGCACAAACAAATTTTCCCTGCAACAAGTGTCTCAGCATGCCGAGTCGACAAGTGGGTTATCAAGGTCCTGGTGAATGGATACGTCGGCCGTTGCACCATCACTGGACTCCCTGGCCTGAGAGCCGCTCTCGATACACGTTAACACTGTTTCCCTAAATCCCAACCAGTTCCTTTTATTTTTAGGGACATCCGAACAGCGTCCCAAGGAACGAACCACCTCTGATACCACTTTGTCACGACCCGACCCTACCCGGGGTTGAGCTGCAACTACCCCAATCCCGCCACCATAGGCCAGCGGTTGGCGACCAGCTTCGAAGGCACAATAACTTGGGGAGGCCTTTGCCTAAGTACCTGTACACACACATGCAGCAAACTCAATACAATAGTGCAGAGTAAAAGGAAGAACAAGCAGAGTAAAAAGGATAACTGCTATAAATAAACCGCAATGTGCATCGACCTCTAAAAGATACAAGTAAAGTTCTATAAAAGGAAAAGTGGAAAAACACACGCCCAACCAGAAAAGGTGCCACAACCCGGAAACAGGTAAACAAAAAGGAACAGCTGACGGGTCTCCCACCTGGATCTCGGCCACGACCACCGCACGCGGTCCAAGCTTCCAAGCTCCTACGCTCCACTAAGGTCACGACCAACCTGTCCGTCGTCTGCAAGGGCACACTAAGTGTGGGAAAATCCCAAGAAAGGGTGAGTATAAAAATACTCAGTAGGATACCCCGAAGGCTCGAGGGAGAGACAAAGGATGTACCGAAGGGTGAGCAGTAGAGCGAACAGAAAAAGTAAAGGATCACAACAAGGAGTGTAGTAAAGAGTACAGTATGGAGTCCATCTCATCCCAACAAGAGGAAAAAAGGTAGACTCGACCAGGCACAAGGAGCTGGAAATGGTGAGAATACTAACTTCTCATTGAGTCTTCGCTACCTATAGCAGGAGAGTAGACTCATCCAACCACGAGAAGCTAGACATGGAAAGCATGTGGAATACCCAGCGTGTCTTCTCCTCTCCTGGATGGAGAGTAACCAAGCCCAAGAAATGTGTACTAGAACTAGGTATATACAAGTCTATATGATCAACAGGAATCCCAATCAACGTCGTAAGGGGATCTCTGTCCCGTAGCTCAGCCCAAGAAAAGAGTCCCCTACAGTCCCAGAAGTAATCACCATCATCGTCACCCAGCATCCCTCACGTCTGCACAGAACCACAAGCCAAGGGGCTCAATCACCGCACTTCGACACTATCCGCTTTGGGAGGCACTGACTCAAACACATGGTTTTAGATCGCGTCACAAGAACGCGTCTCGATGGGGAAAGTGCCCCTCGTACTCGAGAGTTCTGAGGAACGTCAAACCACAACTTGTCACTGCCCCGCAGTCGAGAGGTCTCCTCAAAGTCAAAGCCATTCTATCACTGACCCGTACAACCAAGGGTCCCGCTCCAGTAATCACGGAGGAAAGCCACAGGCTATCCCAGTAGAAATGACTGAGCCTAGATTCCAACAGGTGTCCCACTGCCCAGCCCTACTGGAGGGTAATTAATAACCAGATATCAGGTGACCCACTGCCCAGCCCTATTGGAGGGTAAACCATAACACATCATCAGGCGACCCATTGCCCAGCCCTGCTGGAGGGTAGTCCTTAATATATCATCAGGGGACCCACTGCCCAGCCCCACTGGAGGGTAGACCTGGAATAAGATGATAGGCGACCCACTGCCCAGCCGTGCTGGAGGGTAGACCTGGAACTAGACAACGGGCGACCCACTGCCCAGCCCTGCTAGAGGGTAGACCCTAATAGAATCGGGTGACCCACTGCCCAGTCTCTGCTGGAGGGTAGACCCTAAGAGCATCGGGTGACCCAGTGCACAGTCTCTGCTGGAGGGTAGACCCTAAGAGGTCGTCAGGTGACCCACTGCACAGACCCTGCTGGATGGTAGACCCTAATAGCATCGAGTGACCCACTGCCCAGTCTCTGCTGGAGGGTAGACCCTAAGAGCATCGGGTGACCCACTGCTCAGTCTCTGCTAGAGGGTAGACCCTAAGAGCATCGGGTGACCCACTGCCCAGTCTCTGCTAGAGGGTAGACCCTAAGAGCCTCGGGTGACCCACTGCCCAGTCTCTGCTGGAGGGTAAACCCTAGAAATCAGTGAGCAACCCACTGCCCAGTCCTGCTGGAGGTTAAACCCTAGAAGTCGATGTGTAACCCACTTCCCATCCCCGTTGGAGGGTAAAAATCTATCCAACCGAACACGGAGTGGGTATCACACGACCACCCAACTCTAGTACAACTCAACCAAAGGGGTTTCAGCGCCTATTGCATCACTGGGTGTCACCAGCACCGCTACCGGCCCATCCTTCGAGAATGAAACTAGGGGGAGACCGCTCAACCCTACTGTTCAGACAAAAGAGCACCAGGCCATGGGAAACTCTACCCTACTGGTCCAACAAACAAGAACAATGTCAAGGGAAAACTCCACCCTGCTGGTCAAACAAACGAGCACAGGGGGACCCTCTCCATCGCGAGGGGTCAAAGTACGTAATGCAGAACACGACACGCACGTGGGGCCCACACGACGTGTGTCCCCAAGTCAACCCCAACCAAGCTCACCAACGTTCTCAGGTACAAAACAAACATACCTCCACGTGCTCTCGTATACTCCCAGAGTATACCTCGTCCCAGCCCAAAGGCTATCGTTCACACGACACCCATCTTTAACGCGAAGGCATGACATAACAACTCCAACCTGCCACCTCATCGGCTGAGGCACAACCAACCACATCTCACGAACCATTTATATCACTCTCCCATGAATGCACGATCACACGCTAAGGGTCCGCTATAAACAAGGTAGGGCGAACCACCACTAGAGCATCTCCATGCTTCCGCTGTTAATAAGATCGTGCAAGAGGCTCCGCACAACCAAACAGATCGCACCGTTGTAATCCTCACAGAAAAACGTGCGAGATCGACTACTTACTTGCCTCCAACGGATATCCGAAGGAAAAGTCACCAACACCGCCTCATTCCCGAACGGCGTCCCGTGATCCTGAGCCTCGGCCCCAAAAACAGTCGGGCGAATCACACCATTGTGATCCCCCCGGGAAAACACATCGAAAGCACTACTCACATGAGTGAAACGGATATCTAGAGAAAAAGATGCATTCTGGCGCACCGCACACGAGTGGTGCTACATGGGACCCGCATCCCTGTCCCGAAACTCAACGAACGGATCGCACCGTTGCGATCCTCTCGAAAAAGTACACAAATGGACTATTCACTTTTCCAAAACGATTGCCCGGTGATTAAGATGGAAATTAACCATCGACGCCCAAACAGCCCTCGTGGTTCCCGTACCATCATGCCGAATTCCAGTGGGCAGACTGCACCAATGCAATGCCCTCAGAAAAACACCCAACATCGACTGCTCGCACGCCCCGAACGGACGTCCGAGGAAAAAGTCGCTAAAAGCTGCACGCAGCTCAAAAGAGGAGCCCTGGGACCCGCGCCTCATCTTCGGTTTCAACGCCCAGAACCACCAAGGAAACCTCCGCCTCAACGTCAGGGTCCCAACGCCACTGACAACACTCAAAACGGACGTCGGACGCGTCCGCGACGTCCAAAAAAAGAATCCCCGAAGGAAACGACAAACCACATGAAGACGCGTCGCACCTCCGAGGCCCCTCGTTTCAGGAATTAAAAATTCCTCAAACCATCTCAAAAAGACCGTCTTGTCAATACAGATCCACTACCGCAGACAGCGCTCAAAACGGACACCCGTAGCGGAAATTACTGGTGTCCGAACACTGAGGGGGCAAGGCCCCTAGGGCTGGACCGGCCTGGACCAGCCAGTCGCGGCCGCCACATGAAGACCCACACGATGCGGGTCTTTGTTGCCGCACAGGGGTCGTGCGACGCGACCCCACAATCGCCGCTCCCTGGCGACCACCGCCTCACCGGGCGCTCCGCCAGACGCCCCGGCCGACACCCAAGCACCCCGCTGGACACCCGCTGTCGCGCCCCGCAGACACCCCTCCAGACACCCCTTCCACGCCCCGTGCTTCCACCGGACACCCGCGAACACCCCGCTGCCGCGCCGTCCGCCCTCTCCGCGCCGTCTGCCCTCGCCGTGCCACAGCTCGATCCCGCCGGAAACCAAAAACCCACCAACTTCGGAGGATGATTGAGAACGCCTCCGATCTCTGATTCCTAACCTAAAACAAGCGTCGGAAAGAGAAACCTGTATACTATGCGTTTGTGGGCTTCGTTCAAAAATCCAACAGAGTTTCCATACAATTAATCGAGTTCGAAGTAGGTGCGGTGAATGAAAACGCAAACGACAAATCCTACCTCGCGGGGCTTTGCCCGAAGCTTCGCGACGATCCGCCAGGCACCACGCCTTGCCGGAGCTGTCTCACCGAAGTGGAGAAGGAGGGGGAGAGCTCCTCCTTGTTGCTGTCTAGGTGAGGTGGAGGAAGAGGGTGTGGGTGACTTAAGCGTTTAAATAGAAAACGCTTAACCACCCGCTCGTCGGCTCGAACCCAAACTCCCGACGGGGTCATGGTTAATCCTCTCCTAGGGTAAAAAACACCTCCCGAGCACAACAGCTGTCTCGGAATTTTATTCCGAGCTTCCGTTTGAATGTTATAAAATTTAACGTCCGAAGCCGCTAAATTACAAAAACGCCCCTGGAGCCATTTTTCACAAACGGCCTACGCCCGCGAAACTTATATGCCTCCTAGGGTAAAAAGCACGCTCCGAACTCAACGGTGCCCTCGGTTTCCCAATCCGAGCCACCTTTTACAAGATACTAGCGTTTCACTGTTAAACGAATAAATTAATTTATTAATTTATCCGTTTAACCTTCCAGAAGCGAGCGAGGGGTCCAAACATCCCGCTCCGACAAATTTTATGTCGTTCCTATGGTAAACACCCCATTCCGGACTCATCCGTACACTAGGATCTCTGATCTGGAGCACTGTTTAGGATTTATCCCATTTATTTAGCATTTCTAGTGTGAACGCACTGAAAATTTAATTCCGGCCACTCCGGGGCTTAGAATTGCACGCCTTCTGAAGGCACTACTCTAGAATATCATCAAGAATATTCCAAAGTCTTTCGTAGAAAAAACCGGGTTCATACAGGTGTGACATGTACCATCTATTCTACATGCTCTATAAAACACTATGGAACCATAAATGACCTGAGAGCCATCAATGTTCCATGAACCATTGACACTTTGCGCTTTATCGATGATCAATGCGCCATCGATGATCTGTGAACCATCAATTTTTCATTCTCTTTCAGAACTCTTAGTGTTATCTATACTGAGAGATCATTGGACTACATCTAGAAACCCTTCTCTTTATGCATTATACTTATACATGTCTTCGTTTCCCCAATTGACATTACTTAATCTCTTCCCTTTGTGGCGTACTTTTTGTATACTTTGTGGTGTACATCATGTGATTCATTTGTGGTGTACATGGTGTGCTTCCTTTTGGGTTTTTGGGTTTCCTACTGTGTATTGTTTTATTCACCCCCACAGGCTTTTCCCACCAATTTCATGTCTTTTGAAAATGATTGATTCTTTCATGTAGTCCCAGGTGAACTAGGACCAGGTGGTGCTTAGGGTGATTAGACAAATGTGTTGTGCTCATATTACTTTTGGATGTTATACTACTCATACCCTTCCTATAGGGTTTTATGATATGATTATTTGGAACTTCTCCTTTCACATGTAATACTCTTTCTTTTGGTGGTATTGTATTCTAGACATCATTACATTCATAATTTTCACTATCTTTATAAGTATTTTGTATCTTATTGTATACATGAATTTTTAAAATATTATATTAACATTTCATCATTTGTGGGCTCAGATATGGGTGTCTGTGTACATATACATTGAAAAATGCCACCCATTTTTGGGATAATCCTACTCCGTGGTAGTCACCATGCATTTTCTTATCGAAAAAGGTCTTAGGGTAATCCCAACATGGACCCCACATGGACAGGATGTGATAGAGTGGTATCAGAGATGGTTGGTTAAACCTAAATTAACAACAGTCTATCAGTTTGTTTGGGGAAATAGTGTTAACTGTTTTGAGCTAGGCTTTCAAGATAGGGAATATTTTGTTGGCGTTGTGGCTGACGTATCCATACAATAGGAATTTGAATTAAAATGATCAACTAATTACATGAAAACAATAGATTTAAGGACAATAAATGGTAAACATATCATATAAGATTGTTTGTGTTCTCATGTCCTTATTGAGACTGTGTCATCTCCCCATGAATAATCTATTCACTATGGTACCTCTTCATCTATTATAGGAATCCTCTATGTAGACAGCTAGCTAGGAGTCTGAATCGTGATTATGAAGATGATACTCTTAGTGATGAGGTATTGTTACAAGGACCTGCACCTGAGAGATCACACTCTGGTGGTTTATGAGTAATACTACTAATAAGAGATTAGTAGCTACATAAAGAATTTCCAATAGAGGATTCACGCTTGATGAGTGTGTTTCATGAGTTCCAGAGGCCATGACCACCCAGGTTCAAGAGTGTCCCAGAACACCAAAGTTCAACCAGATGCAAATCCTAGCCATGATTCTTTTACAGGGATCAGTGGGGAGATGGTGGATATTATTGATATGATTCATGAGGATATGACCCTCACCTAGGCATACTTTGAGCATCTCATTAAGGTGGGGGGGGGGGGGCTTTCCAATGATGTTACACTCTCTCTGTGTGTGTGTGTGTGTTGATAGGATCTATATCATCTACTGTATGGAATCCAATTATTAGGTGAGTAAATGGTGAGATTTATGGATCATTCTTGCTATTACTCAAATATGTTGAATGAAATGTTCTTTAGATATTGATCCTCTCAGTAGGAACTTCACCATAATATCAATTATACTATGATATCTCTTATCATTTGGAAACATCTTGCATGTTGGAGCAATCACTGCTTCTAGAGAGCATTCTGGCAGAGCAGACTCTTGTTGTGGGAGCGACCACCTGGAATTAGGGAGATGAATTTTAGGCATCATGAAACTAATAGCTCAAATAGAGATCCATGTGGATAATATAGTTCAAGGGATGACCCCGGAACATGGGTCAGTGGTGCGAGTCTCCCAAGGAAGAGTGAGTCAGCCGTCAGACATGTTAGTTTACTCTTGTACTGGTTGAGGACATCTGGTTAGAGAGTGTCCGACCCATCATATGATTGATCATGAGATGGTATAGAGACCACCAAAGAAGTGGATAAGGTAGTAACATAGTGGTCCTCTAGGAAACAGATCTGGTAGAGGAGCTAGACTAGCAGTATGAGGTGGATGGAGGATCATGATACTACCACCACCACCACTAAGTGGTCCACCAAGGGATCAAGTAGCTAGTGGATATGAGATGGTCTAGAATATGGCGATGAATGATTAAAAATCCAATAATCCAAGGATTATTAGAGGTATGATCTGTTTTATTTCCATCATAGCCGTAGTTTTGATAGACAGAGGTTCCAGTCACACTTTTCTCACCACAACCATTATTGAGACATGGAGATTCTAGTGGATCCATTGACTCAATCCATAATCTTTGAGACTCTTACGGGGGAAACTTGATGATCACACATTGGTGTACATACTGTGTCATTACACATGGGGGTGAGATTTTTGGTTGGGATCTCCCAATGGCAGCATGAAGGCCTTATGACATCATCCATTGTATGGACTGGTTAAACAAAGTTTATGACAAGATTGACTATTTTAGGTGCACAATATGGGGTTTTCCTGGATATGGTACAGTGTTTTCCTTTTTCGGTGAAAGGGAAACCATATAAATTTAGGATGGACTCTTACATTGAAGGGTGAATCCAATCACACACCAGTTGGAAAGCGTTATCCACTATGTTGGGGATGAGATGAGTCCTTGGTTTTCTACAATAGTGGATGAGTGGAAGGAAATAATTTTAGAATATGTTTCAGGATATCCATTCATATATATTTAGAATTTTTCATTGATCTATACCCTCGTACGAGACTGATATCAACGCCTACATGATAGTTGGATCCTGAAGAGCTTCCTGATTTGATGATACAACATGGGGAATTTAACAGGAAGTTAATTGTGAGACCCAGGGTTTCTCCCTAGGATGCACAGTTTTATTTTCCAAAATGGAAAACGAGAGATTGTGTTTCTTTGTGGACATAATGCACCTAAACCTGGTGACTCTGAAGAATATTAATCCACTACTTAAAATTGAGGACCTCTGCAATCAGTTGAAGGGAGCATGATGGTTCTCAAAGATAGATATTACATATATTTATCATATTCATCGTGTATGGGATGAGGTTGTAGCGATTATAGCCTCTAAATGTTTGTATGACCACTACGAGTAAATCATGATGTATTTTATGTGTTAAATCCCCTGGAATTTTTCATGGGACTCATGTACCTCATCTTATATCCTTACATAGATAGATTCATTATGGTATTCAATGATGACATCCTAGTGTACAAGTTATATGATGAGGAACACATGATACACGTGAAAATGGTTCTATACATGCTCTATCATTATCAGATTTAGGGGAAGCTCTTGAAGTGTTAGT
Organism: Viscum album; assembly: GCA_963277665.1. Taxonomy (NCBI): domain Eukaryota; kingdom Viridiplantae; phylum Streptophyta; class Magnoliopsida; order Santalales; family Viscaceae; genus Viscum; species Viscum album. Next base: position 1,612,206,563 of record OY728147.1, read on the forward strand.
TCTAGATTTGGGTTGTCCACATTCTAGGAAACGTCATTTCAGAGGATGGATTTGCAGTATATGTGGTGAAGATTGAATGTGTTCATTCTTAGAATCCGCCTAAGAGTTTAATTGTGGTGTGTAGTTTCCTGGATTTGTTTGGGTACTATCAGAGGTTTGTACATGACTTTTCTATATTATCAACACCCTTAAAGTTCTTGATAAAGAAGGGGTATCATTTTTTGTTGATATAGATGTTCCGAATTTTCTTTCAAGAGTAGAGGAAGAGATTAATGTGCACCCCCATCATGTGATTACCAAAGGATGGTGTTGAGTATGTTGTGATTTGTGATACATCTAGGACCGAGATGGGTTATGTAACATCCCAGGTAAATAAAGAATATGAAATTTTCATATTTATTAATATTTTGGAATAAAATTTAAATATTACTTTAAAGGGTATGTTTTATTCGATGGCATACCCAATATGCAACAACGAGTTTGTTTGAAATCTTACACCACACACTAATAATATTATAATATTATTTTAAATGGTATTTAACACAAAGCTATTGTAATGGTGTGAATTAATAGAAATAACTACAAAATTATTATACATGTTTTTTAAATTTTTTTACATTTAACCAATAAAAAATAAATTCTTAAAATAAGAAAAGAATTCAATTTTAGGCAGAAGTACTCTAAAATTCACTAAAAAGTCGATTTATCGTCTTTTGATGGCGAACCCTCTTTAAAAATAGTTTTGGTAACTCATATACATTAAATTGGACCAAATATAATCCTTCTCTATAAACGGGACTTCAAAATTTACTTTGTGTATGTTTTTGTTATTTTTCTGATAAAGTTTGATTTTTAATGAATAGTGAAAAATATTGTATTTTAATTCAAACCTTCATTTTAGTATAATTTATTTATAAGTATAGATTAAATTATTAATTGGGTTTAAAGTTTAATTAAAATATATTTTTATAATTTAATCCAATGGTTTTCATTTGAATTAATTTCACTTTGAAATTGGACATAAACAAGTGTCAATCTATTGATGGATATTGTTTCTTAAAAACATGCTATTTGTTTTGACAGCGGGAATTAATTATAAAATTAATTAATTCACCTTATATTATCTGAATTTGGTAAAATGGACATAATTTTTGAATATCAAATATCAAATATAGCGTAGGGTGTATCTTTGGTATTTTTCTGAAAAACGCTTTTTTGATGAATAGTAAAACCACTAAGTGGTAGTTAAAAAACTGAACTTTTCATTGAATGAAACTTTATCGCTTCTGTTAATTGAATTTAAAAAATATTAAATACATGTTTTTCATTAGTATGTAAAATGTGGTTCAATGGGATGAAAATAATTTTTGGTTGAATAGTAACTTTTGAGTATTGTTAACCGCACTTAATGGTAATTAATGTAATTTAAGGTAAAAATGATATTATAAAAATATAAAAATATCATACAACATGTCCAAACATTATTGGATGAGTCATGGGAGAACAAGAAAATCCATGGGTCAATTTTTGGGACCCTATGGAGCCACTTGGTTAAGATAATGACATTACTACCTTTTATTTAATGTAAAAAAAATGTCACAAACATGTATTGTTTTACTAAAAAAATTACAAGGGATTCTACAATTTATCTTTTCAACTATTAATATTCATTATAAAGATAAAAAATATTTCCTACAACATGGTAATTTTTTTTACATTTTTAGACATCAAATAAATAAATTTATTTATGACACAATGATGATGCAGTGTTTACGTCATTAATGAATAATTTAAATAAATAAGAAGATAAAGTTTAAAAAAATATCCAACAGTTGTACAATAGAAATTGGATGATTTTAATTAGAACATGTTCCACCTTATCCTCTACATTAAAGATTTTTTGTAGCATCAGAAACCAAATTACATTTTGTAATAAAATAATAGTTTCAAGATTTCTAAAAGAACCCCTCCTATCCCTTATAAAAAGACCCCAATTCCTACCCATTTCTCACACATACCAATCCTATTGGCTCAACCAAACTCTACTCAAGTAATCTCCCAAGATCCCTCTATTCATCTTAAAAGCCTTACCTTAGGCAGAAATCACTTAAATAATCCCCTTTGGTTCAAACTAAAGGGAGTTACCCGATTTAATGTAAATGTATTCTATTATGTTCTTTTGATTTATTTTGATTCTCCAACCCCATAGAATATTTTTATTCCACTATTTTGTAACAACACCAGTTTCTTCCATATAATAGGATGTTTTTATGAGAAGTATTAGAACTACACTTACACACAACTCCTTCTAATTGTTAAAAAACTTACAGCTTTCGTGGATGGCAAATTACTGCCTCACGAAACGATGATTGTTCTATCTTCGCCTAACACCTCTCATGGTGGCCATTATAATGGAACTATATTTATATATGATATATATTATATTTATGTCCTATATATGCTTCTGTATTTTATATTTAAAACACATCGTTATGCTTTTCATGTTGTGCAAATGCGATAATTTCAGTGGACGAAGTGTGGACTACCGCCCCCTCAAGTGATGTGACTCGTTCATGAAATATAAGGAATCTATAAAGAATGTAATTAATGAGATTTTGTGACCTATATAAAATATATATTATACAGTAATTATAATATATATATATCTCTCTCATTTAGTTTTAATTCCATTAATATGACAAAGAAATGATAGTAGTGTTCATGGGTACGTACGGCCTACCGTCTCCTTGAACGGTGCATTTCATTTTTATCTCCAAATGTTATGGAATATTATAAAACGAATATATAATAAATATATATTATATTTAAATAATTAATACTATTCTGTTGATGATTTACTAATAACATCATGGAAAATGCTTTTCAAACAAGTTCATTTTTTGACTAATGTACCAAACATCGACAAATCGTCGGATATGAACTCACATAATTAACTAATTATTATAACATTATAAATATGTGATATGAATTGAATAATAAAAATTAAATTATGTCCTTAAAAAATTATAAATTGACTAAAGTTTATTAATCAGGAATTTAATGAAACGAACAAGACAAGTAGGACATGGTTTAAGGGATCCTACCTCTCTCTTTCTTTTTACGTAATCTCTATTATGTCATTCATTTTATGCACCTCTTTCTTATGTTGAAGGATGTTATTTTATTTTCACATTACATTAATTTTTATTTTCTTATCATGAGAAACCCTTTCTTAATCTCATCAATTCATTTTAAGAATTTTTATGTGGCAATGTTAGGCTGCCGAATTTTTGTAAGTTATCCTTTCGCCCTTTTCATTTTCAAAGTTCTATTTTTATGTCAACTCATTAAAGTTAATTTTTCTTATTTTTTTGTATGATATATATATCCATAATACTTTCATTTTATGTTCATATGTTTAGATACCCTATTTTCTCTCATCAATCCATTTTTGGATGTTTTTCGTGGCACTGTTAGGCTGTCGAATTTTCGTAAGGGATTTCTTATCTCACTTTTAATTCTGTGAGATTTCTATTGTTTGCCACTAATTTATTTAATTTGGTGTATTGTGTAATTACTTTTGATATATATGTTATAATTATATTCATGGTATTCTATAATTCATTTGGTTCTTATTATCTTTTGGTCATACGACTCGATTGATTACCATGGGGTAAGGAGTTTTTTCACATTTTTGTTCCCATGAGATTCGTGCTACATTATCCACTATTTCCTTTTTTGTGGTGTATGTAATGATTATGATATTATTATTTGTGTAATATAAATTAATTTATGGGTATTTAAATCTTCATTGTATGACCCTTATTTCATGGGGTGTACGTTTCATAAGCTACCCAATTTGGTAAGGGAACCTTGCACCCTCCTCTTTATAAATAACTTATTTTTGATAGGTCATTTAATTTACATATTATTATATTGGGATATGTTCTTATATATCCTTATTTCTGTAAATTTTATGTACAATTGATGAGATACCATTTTTATCACTCATCAACTCATTTTCTGAAATTTAAATGGACGTCGTTAGGCTGTCGAATTTCAGTAATGGAACATATTAACCAAATTAATATTATTTGGGTTAAAACTCTAATTCATGATTACGTAGTGCTATGAATATGTGTGGATGGCCTCTGATTGTTTTACACTAAATATCCACTTATATTGGGTGTATTTATATTTTCCACACATAACTATGGAATTGAATTATCCTTAATCCAAGGATACAGACATTGTACAGGACTTCACCTCAATATACTTTAATTGAGGAATCCTTTGATTTATACAAGAATTTATTTTATATGGTGTATAAAACCCTTTTGACTTTTTATTTCATTCAAACGGAATATTTCCTCTATGAAGTGTTTTACTAAAGGAAAAAAAATGAATGTTTCTTTTTTAATGTAAGCGGTGATGATGACATTTTCTACCACCATGAGTATTATTGGATCTATGGATTCCATTACAATCCATAATGCTTTCAAATGAAAAATAAACAGCATATACACTTTTTATGTATTTTGGTATTGAAAATGGGTTTTTATAATGTATTTATTATTTCAATATCTTAAAATGTGATATTGTTATTACAAGGTGGGAATGTTATCTTTCCTTTATGCTTAAGTTATCTGTTATGATTATGAAATGGTTATTGGGCAATGTTTTATGATATCAGGTGGTTCCGTCCTAAAATAAGGGCAGGTGAGCCTGAGATAGCTCTCCAATGCATTAGGTAACGTGAAGGAGTTAAATGCTATGGTTTCTCTGAAAAGATTTATGTAATATACTGTAATGGGTATTCCAAACGTAACCATGAGGGTTACTCCCTACGTAATAATGTTATGAATGCCTCAAGTTACCATTATGCCTTCTGATTTATATGAGTTATTCATAAATCATATGATTTCATGAGGTATGTTATTGTTCTTTTGTATTATGAGTAATGTATGATTTCATTTATGTTTATGTATACATGGACTAATGTTTTCATTCAATATTTTTATATCCCTTACTGAGATTTTTATGCTCATCCCATGTTTTGAAATGTTTTTCACAGGATATAAAGTGGAATTAGGTCAAGGATGGCATCAAGGAAATGTCATGCTATATAAAACATGGAACTAGACATGACTATTTTATTCAGGAGTTTTTATTTTGTGAAAAAATGAAAACTGAGTAGATGTTCCTAATTTGTAATCTTTTGAGATGCAATAGTTATGTCCTAATTCTCTAAACCTATAAACCTGAAAAGATCCTCAATGTGAATTATTCATTTAATTAATTATTATGTAATGTTTTAATTTCAGGTCCTTAGAGTTGGTATCAAATGTTGGTTTAGACAACTTTAGGGATTAGGTATTTTCGTTAAACACATGATTAGTTCCTATGTTTATAATTTTATTGAAATCCTTGTTTTATAACTTTTTCAGATCAAGGAATGTTTGTTACAAATGGAAGGAGGAGGATCTCAAATGGCATTTTTATCTCTTCCTGATGACATTCTTTCAATAATTATTGTAAAGTCATGTACGAATGATTGTGAATCTTTTTCAAGCATAAAACTCACTTTCTAGAAGTTGTTTGAGATATCAAACACCTCCATTGTACCTTGATATCATTGTGGATCATGGTTTGTATTTAATAAAATCATATCTTCCCAATATTCTCATATTTTCAAGAAAGGTAACTATTATCAAGGAATTTTCAAATATTTTACATTATCACAAGATTTTGAAGCATATTATGATTTTGAAAAGGGTGCTGAAGAAAGAGACCCTTGTGCAACCTATTAAAATTTTATATTAAAATATAGTCTCTCATCACATTATTATGGTATTTTAAAATGACCATTTATTGAATGTTTCAACTAAAATTTGGTTCGACTATTTAATAAAAACCATGTTTTATCATATTTTTTGAAATTATATGCCTTGCATGATTATTTTCCAAAACTATTTTTTTGTGAACACCCATATGACCCAAATTGTAGAAGGTGTACTTGGATAAAGGAAGAAATTTATTTTGAAGGATCCCTAAATCATTGTGGAAATTCATGGACCATATAGCTATGAGATAAAGATGATGATGAAACCATATGGACACCATCATGAAGGTATGTTGTTCTTTCTATTAGTAAAAGTTTTATTTTATCTTTTGTCGGTGAAATAAAATAATGTAAAATATATATAAGGCTTCATAAATTAAAATGTTTTGGTATTAATGTGTTGGAATGAAAATGAAAGGTAGAATAAAAACGTTGATGTTAAAATAAGTTAGGGTTATTTTTGATTTTAATATAAAGGACAACCCGTGTGAGGGTTGACAACCAGTCACGTCTGGCAAGGACACATGAATCGAACCCAAAACCGAAGGGAGAAAAGGGTGCATCACCTAACACTAGCCTACGTGAAGTACCTGGTTAGTATGACTTATTATATTTAGTTAAATGATTTTATGGATCAAGAAGATGTTGATTTTGGGAACATATGTTTTATCAAATGGATATCATTAGTGCATGAAAATGATTTTGTGATCAAGTAATAACGGTTACTTTGGAAGATGTTCTCTATTACATGGAAGCAATATATGCTTATAGAAAATATAATACATTGAGATTTCAATTGAGGATAAATGGCGGAATTTTATTTTTGAATAATCTATGTTTTTATTATGTAATTATAAGATTTTGGTTTATCTATGAAAATTATTATCCTATCATGGAGGATATGTGATTATATTAATTACTTTTCAGTATTATACTTTTAGAGTAAGTGATGTTATTCGGAGATAAATGTTAGGATTTTCCTTGGAAGGCTATGTGATTAAATCCTTCAATGATTTGGGTTTCAATCATAGTTTGGAATACTTTGAGGAATTTTATGGGTATCTGTTTATTGAATGGTTGTTGTTGAACTTTGGGTATTGTTTGAAAAAATTTGGAGATTAAGAGTAGTTTTTCTTTTTGTAAAAGTTTATCCTTTTTAGGGATTATCTGATATTGTAATAACCTTTTTTGGTTTTAGTTAAGGTGTAAAGGGATGTGAAATATATAGTTCTATTTTTTGGATAAGGTAATTCTCTAGAAGTTGATTATGACACTCTTAATGTTAACAAGTCATCCTAAATACTCATCGTTTTGAGGAAATATGAGTTTGTGTTAGAAATCTTGTAAAAGTTAAAAGTCTACATGAAAAGTAAGTATTTTTCCTTGTTTTTTTAGTTAAGCTCATAAATAATTTCCTCAATAAATAGTAACATAAAAGAAAAACATTGTCTGTTAACCTTTCCTACAGGGGAATCAAATACCATTTAACCCATCACAGGTTTGTGATTTACTAGTGGTTTACATTTTCTTGGACAAGTTTTCTATCAGTCTCCATCATAACACGACGGTTTATTTTCTCATCCATATCATTTTTTTCATGGGATCCTAATATTGGTCATCTCAGGTGACAATTTTACTTTTCATTATTTTTTTAATGTGGCAGTTTTATTTATTCCTTTTCCGATGTGGGAGTTTCAAGGAAGTTTCAAACCCGAATTTTTTTTTCAAGGATGCAATTCCCAAAAGGGGGGAAGGATCTAACATCCCAGGTAAATAAAGAATAAGAAATTTTTATATTTATTAATATTTGGGAATAAAAATTTAATATTACTTTAATGGGGATGTTATGTTCGACGGTGTACCGGATACACAACAACAAGTTTCTTTGAAATCTTATATCACACACTAATAATATAATAATATTATTTTAAATGGAAGTTAGTGCATAGCTTTTGTAATAGTGTGAATGAATATAAATAACTAAAAAATTATTATACATGTTTGTTAAATGTTTTTACATTTATCCAATTAAAGATAATGGCTTAAAATAAGAAAAGAATTCAATTTTAGGCATAAATACTGTAATATTCACTAAAAGGATGTTTTATCTCCTTTTGATGGAGAAACCACTTTAAAAAAAAGTTTTGATCACTATTATAAATTTTATTGAACCAAATAAAATCCTTCTTTAGAATCGGGACATCAATATTTACTTTGTGTTTGTTTTTGGTATTTTTCTAATAAAGATCATTTTTTAATCAACAGTGAAACATGTTGTATTTTAATTCAAAACAACATTTTAGTATAATTTATTTATATAGTTTGATAATATTTTTAATTGGTTTTAAAGTGTAATTAAAATTTTTTTTTACCATTTAGTCCAATATTAGTCATTGAAATAAATTTCATTTTGAAATTGGACATAAACAAGTGTCAATCTTTTGATAGATATTGTTTCTTAAAAACACACTATTTGTTTTGACATCAGGAATTAAGTATAAAATTAATTAATGCACATTCTATGTTATGAATTTGGTGAAATGGGCATCATTTTTGAATTTTTATCATTAAATATATCGTAGGGTGAATTTTTGGTATTTTCTGAAAAACAACATTTTTTTATGAATAGTGAACCCACTAAGTGGAAGTTAAATAACATAAATTTGTTTTAAAGGAATCTTTATCACTTCAGTGAATTGAATTTTAAAAATCTGAAATTTATGGTTGTCATTAATTAGTAAAATGTGGTTCATTGGGATTAAAATAAATTTTTTGAGGGAAAGGTAACTTTTGAGTTTTGTTAACCGTGATTAAATGTAATTAGGGTAATTTATGTTAAAAATGATATTATAAAAATATAAAAATATTTTTAAACAAGTCCTATCCATATTTTATGATTCATGTCTGACAAAGAAAATCCATGGGTTAATTTTTGGGACCCCATGGAGCCACTTGGGTTTGATAATGACATTAATACCTTTTATTTAATGTAAAAATAAAAATGTCACAAACATGTATTGTCTTAATAAAACATTTTTTACAAGGGTTTATACAAGTTATATTTCATACTATTAATATTCATTATAAAGATAAAAATATTTCATACAACATGGTAAATGTTTTATAATTTTTAGACATCAAACAAATAAAATTATTTATGACACAATGATGATGCAGTGTTTACGTCATTAATAAATAAATTAAATAAATAAGAAGATAATGTTTAAACAATAACCAAAACATGTAAAATACCTATTTTATTATTTTATTTTCATCATGGGCCACCTTATCCTCGACATTAATGATTTTTTGGTGCTTTAGAAACCGAATTTGATTTTATAATAAAATAATTGTTTCAGGATTTCTAAAGGATACCCTCCTCTCCCAAATAAAAAGACCTCACTTCCTACCCATTTATCACACTTATAAAGCCCTTTGGCTCATCCAAACTCAACTCAAATAATCTCCCAGGATCTATCTTTTCATCCTAGAAGCCTTACCATGGGCAGAAAGCAGTTCATGAAACCATTTGGTTCAAACCAAGGAGAGTAACTTGATTTAAGGGTAATGTCTTCTATTATATTCTTTTGTTTTATTTTTCTTCTCCAACCCCCTAAAATCGTTTTATTATTTTATATTATAACAAAAAAAGTGTCTTAAATATCCTAGGATTTTTTTATGAGATGGATTCTAGATACACTTACACACAACTCCGTCAAATGGTTAAAGAACATAGTGTTTCCATGGATGGAGAATTACTGCATAACGAAACGATGATTGTTCTGTCTTTCTCTACCACCACTCATGGTGGCCATTATGATGGATCTATATTTATAATTGATATATATTATATTTATTTCCTCTCTATACTTCTATATTTTATATTTAAAACATACCTTTATACTTTTCATGTCATGCAAATGCGATAATTTCATTTAAGGAAGTGTGAACTACCACCGCCTCAAGTGATGTGCCTCGTTCATGGAATCCATCTAATGTATAAAGAATTAAATTAATGAACCTATGTGACCTATAAAACATATATATTATACTTTAATTATATTATATATATATATCTCTCTCATTTATTTTTAATTCCACTAATATGAAAGAAAATTAAAGTAGCGTTCATGCGTACGTAAGGCCTACCGTCTCCATGAACGGTGAATTTAATTTTTATCTCCAAATGTTATGGAATATAATAAAACAAATATATACTAGATATATAGGATATTTAAATAATTAATACTATTGTATATATGATTTAATCTTAACATCATGGAAAATTCATTTCAAACAAGTTTATTTTTTGACTCATGTACCGAACATCGACAAAACGTCTGATATGAACTCACATAATTAACTAATTATTATAACATTACAAATATTTGATATAAATTGAATAATAAACTATAATTGAGGTACATAAGAAATTATAAATTAACTAATTTTTATTATTCAGGAATATAAAGAAACAAAAATGACAAGTCGGACTTGAGGTAAGGGATCCTACCTCTCTCTTTCTTTTAAAGTACTCTCTTTTATGTCATTCCTTTTAAGATCATCTTTATTATGTTGGAGGATGTTATATTAATTTCACCTTAAATTAATACATATTTTAATATGATTAGAGATCCCCTCTTACTATCATCAATTCATTTTAATAATTTTTAAGTGGAGCCGTTAGGCTGCCGAATTTTTCTAAGGGATCCTTTCACCCTTCTCATTTTCAAAGTTCTGTTTTCATGTCTGTTATTTCAAGGTTATTTTTCGTATTTTGGGGTATGATATCTATATCCATAATAATTTAATTTTATGTTCATATGTTGAGATACCCTATTTGATCTCATCAATCCATTTTTGGATGTTTTAAGTGGCGTCGTTAGGCAGTCGAATTTCTATAAGGGATTTCATATCTCATCTTTAATTCCTTGTGATTTATATTGTTCGCCACATATTTATTACATGTGGTGTATTTTGTAATGCATTTTGATATATATATTTTCATGATATTCATGATATTCTGTGATTCATTTGGTTCTTATTATATTTTGGTCATACGACTCGATTGACTATCAAGAGTTAAGGAGTTCTTATCTCACTTTTTGTACTCGTGAGATTCATGCTACATTATCCACTATTTTCTATTTTTGTGGTGTATAAAATGACCATTATTGTATTCTTTGTGTAATATAATTTAATTTATGTGTATTTACATATTCATTGTATGACCCTTCTTTCATGGGGTTTACATTTCAGAAGTTACCCAATTCAGTAAGGGAACATTTCACCGTCCTGTTTTTAAAAGACTTATTTTTGATAGGTCATTTAATTTACATATTACTATGTTGGGATATGTTCATATATATCCTTATTTCTATAAATGGTATTTCAAAGTGATAAGATACCCTTTTTATCTCTCATCAACTCATTTTCGGAATTTAAATGTGACGTTATTAAGCTGTCGAATTTCTGTAATGGAACTTCTTAACCCAATTTCAATTCTTTGGGTTAAACCTATACATCTTGATTATGTCGTGCTACGAATATGTGTGGATGAAATATTATTGTTTTACACTTAATATCAACTTATATTGGGTGTATTTATATTTTTCAAACATAACTATGTAATTGATTTATCCTTAATCTAAGGATACCGACTTTGTATGGGAATTCATCTCAATATCATTTTATTGAGGAATCTGTTGATTTATACACGACATTAATTTATACGGTGTATAAAACCCTTTTGAATTTTCATTTCTTTCAAAGGTAATCTTTTCTCTATGAATCATTTTACTAAACGACAAAAAGGAATGTTTCTTTTTTAACGTAAGTGGTGACAATGACCATGTCCACCGCCACGAATATTATTGGATCTATGGCTTCCTTAACATGAGGTAATGTTTTCAAAGGAAAAATAAATACCATATACTCTTTTTTAGTATTATGGTAATGAAAATAGTTTTTTAGAATGAATTTGTTGTTTCAATATCTTATAATGTAATATTGTTATTGAAATGTGTGAATGTTATCTTTCCTTTTTTGATTAAGTTTTGTGTTATGATTGTGATATTGTTCTTGGGCATTGTTTTTTAAATCGAGTGGTACAGTGACATACTAAGGGCAGTTGAGCCTGAGATAGCTCTCCAATTCATTTGGTAATGTGAAGGAGTTAAACGCTAATGTTTCTTCGAAGAGATTTACGGAATATATTGTATGTGGTATTCCAAATGTAACCATGAGGGTTACTCCCAACGTAAGAATGTTTTCAATGCCTCAAATTACATTTATGTCTTATGATTTCTATGATTTATTCATAAATCTTATGTTTTCATGATGTTTGTTAATGTTCTTATGTTTTCTGAGTAATGTTTCATTTCATTGATTTTTATGAATACATGGACTAATGTTTTCATTCCGTATTTTTATATCCCTTATTGAGCTTTTTATGCTCATCCCATGTTTTTAAATGTTTTTCACAGAACATAAAGTGGAATTGGGTCAAGGATGGGATCAAGGAAATGTCATGTTGTCTAAAACCTGGAACTAGACATAAATCTTTTGTTCAAGAGTTTTTATTTTGTGAAAAAATGGAAACTGAGTAGACATGTCCACATTGTAATCTTTTGAGATGTAATAGTTATATCCAAATTATCTAAAACTCTAAACCTAATAAGATCCTCAATGTGAATTATTCATTTAATTCATGATTATGTAATGTTTTAAGGCCGGCTCATTATAAGTTATGTACTGATGTAAGGGAAATTTGTGATTGCCTATGGTTTTCTCTAATTAAGGAAGCATGAGAATATCAATGTGACCCATGATCATGGTCTTGTGTTAGATTTCATTGTTTTGATGATGTGGCGATACTATCTTATGTGTTAGTGGATTATTATCTACTCAGACCACAATAGTCTCAAATTTATCTTCATAGAGAAGGATACGAACATGAGGCAGAGGTAGTTCCAACAGGTCCTCCAGGACTACGAAATAGTGATAGTCTATAATTATAGGAAGGGGTATGTGGTGGTGGATTCACTCATCTAGTGATCAAGTTCACAGCTACTAAATGAGGAACCATAGCATCTAGCCTCATCGCTGATCTCCTTTGTAGGTGGATATGGAGATGGTTATCTCTAGTCAGTGGATATCACCTCTCCAATCATAATGATTAAGGAGGCACCACTCAAAGACACCAACTGTGAGAACATACATAATTAGATATCCCCAGGAAATGCCCCTAATGGATATATGAATGGTGGAGAGCACATTGTTCTATTTAGAGGGTATACATTACTTCCAGTAATGTTTAGGGAATAGGTCATAAGGATGTTTCACACTTCTCCTTTAAATGAACATCAAGGAGTGGTAAATATGTATCATGACCCTCGACATAAATTTTGGTGACTAAGGATGATGAAGATAATGGCATAGTTCGTTTCATGGTGCCTCAATTACCAATAAGTGATAGTCGGACATCACATTCTAGTGAGCTTGACCCGACCACCTGAGGTTCCTGAGTGGAATTTGGATGGGATATTGATGGAATTCGTGATGGGTTTTCCATGAAAATTTAGGGGACATGATTCCAAAAGGGTTATTGTTGACTAACTCACCATGTCATCCCACATCCTATTGATCCATGAGCTGAGTTTAGTATAGAGCATGAGACATCTCTATGTGAAGGAGATAATCCATCTTCATAGAGTCCCATCATTGATTATCTAATAACATGATGGTCATTTCACATCCAAATTGTTTAAGGTATTTCAAGATGTGTTTTGGACTCAGATTCACTAAAGAATGGTGTTTCATCCCTATAAGAATGGACATACAAAGAGTACCATCGCTATTCTTGAGAAAATTCTAATTGATTGTATCCTAGGATTCTTTCCTTGTTGGGAGGATCACCTACCATTGTTGGAGTTTGCATACAAATACAACAATGACTCCACAATTGTTATGGTGCCATTTGAGGCCTTGTACGGTCAGCTAGGAAGGTCACCAATATGTTGGATTGGCCCAAGGGAGTCATCACTCATGGGTCAAGACTTTGTATGGGCGACCACGGAGAATGTGAAAATCATCCAAGAGCAGATGAGGCATCCATAGAGTCGGAATAAGTCATATGAAGATTATAGGTGGATGCCTTTGAGTTTGAGGAGGGAGACCATGTGTTCCATTGTTTATCACATCAATATATAATGTGAAGATTTGATCAAGTTGTTATGTTATATCTATGATACATCGGCCATTTTTGCATTCTATGTAGAGTTGGGGAGGAGGCATACCACCTATCTATACACCCTTAGTTGCATAGTGTGCATGATGTCTTTGTCATTTCATAGTTGTAATAGTATGTGTTTGATCCATCACACATCGTCGACTAAGGAAAGCTAGATATTTATAATAGAGTGACATTTGTGGAGTACCTGGTCGAGATCAAGGATTAATATTCGAAAATCATTTTTGGGTGGCTGATTTCACTAGTACATGTTTGGTGGAAACATGAAAAACTCTAGGATATCTCTTACGAGTGGAAGCCTCAAATTCGTTCTCAGTACCCACATATATTTATTGAGTATCCCTTGTTTTGGCTTTCAGGAATGTAAATACCAATTTTGAGGAGAATTTAATGACATAGATTTTCTCTATTTGTATTTTTATGAATTAATTGGGAATATTTGGAGACATGACACTATGTTAGATTTTTTTATTTATCGCTTATTATCTAGAATCTAGGGTTATACCCATACCTTAGAAATTCATCTAAGGTAAGGAGATGAAAACCTCTCTGATGAAAGAAAATTAACACTGGCATATCAAGGATCGACGACAACATAGAGTTCTATTCGTCATCAATAATTGATCCAAACTCGATGTAGGATGTTGATCTCTTTATTATTTCCTCTATTCTCATTTGTGATTTCTATGATGAACATATACTTATCTACAAACATATTATCCCTAAATTTGACCATATTTTACGGGAGGGAATATGCTATCGGTTATCAGGATTAGATCCAATATATTTCTATTCTAAATTCCCTACATTTAGATCACTGTACAAGAACAATTATTCAAAGACGTTAGAACTCATCTTTGTGCATTTAAACCTCCGTTATTCATGTTCTTCACTATTGGAACCCTATGGTTATCATATCAATGTATTATGGTGTTTCTTAGAAGGATCATATCCTCTAGGTAATGGAAAACAAGATAAAGTCAAATGTAGTAATGATAACAACACGAGGATCGCGAATATGGTTCAGTTTTGAAAAAAATAGCTAGAGCTACGTGGGTAGTGCATGGAAACAGGTACGTCGTTTCTGTTCAATACAAAGACCAATTGAACCTTGCAAAGACCACATGTGGTTTTAGTGGTGGATGGTGGTCACCTCAGAAGAAATCATCAGAGCTAGAAGCGGTGGATGGGCTCCATAGGAAGTGTTGATCGACTGTGTAATCAGCATAAATGGACCATGTAAGGCCCACAATGGTAGAACCCATGAGCGGTGACTAGGGGTTGTAGAAGGAGGATGAGGTGGTGGTAGCTAGGACTTTGTTCAAGGCTGCATCGGTCAAAGGACCCTACAATGACATGGGCTATTAGACATGACCAAAGAGGTGGGCCATCCATGTTAAATGTGGTCAAGTTCCCCATTGACCGATGGAGCCAGCTGGCTATGCATTCAGGTGATGGCTTGGACCCGAGGGACCTGACCAAGGTGGGCTCATTCGGTGGAGGAGAGCTTAAATGCATGTTTAATGCTGTAGTGGATAATTGGGCAGTTGCATCGGCCGGAAAGGAATGCCCTCAGGGCCCAGTGGGCTACGATGGTTCGGGTAAGCCCAGACCGACCAGGGCTAGTCGGGTTGGCTAAACCAATTTGGATCGGGAGATCCGAACTTGGTCGGCTCGGACATGGCCCGTACCAGTCTGTCTTACTAAATTGTCTATATCATTCAAACCATGTGTCTTTTTGACAATACATATATGTTATTGGGACCCTTTAATGATAGTTTCTTTTCAGATACTCTATGTCAGTTTTTTGTGGAAGTAGAATATGGCCTAATGGCTTGTGGAGTAGTTTCTCCCAACACAAGCGCACTATAAACGGAATGAAATAGTTTTGTGTGACTATGTGATCTTGGAGGCTATGTGACATTTGGGCTTCATGACCCATTGATTCTCTATAAACCATCGTTTCTTTGTGTTCCATCGACGCTTCATGCGCCATCGACGCACTGTGGCCCATCCACGCTCAATGGACTATCAATTATATAGGTTCCATTCACATCCAGGGAACCATCAACATCCAAGGCTGCATCATCGCTCTATGTTCCCTTGATTCCCTATGCACCATTGACACTCCAAGAGCAATCGACACATCATGTTCTATTTATTCTCTATGCGTCGTTGACACTCCTTGTTTTATAGTTACTGAGAGACCTATAGTCTAAAATAAAAATCCTTTTCTAAATTCTTTAGACTTAAACCTATGTCTGATGAATCTATTGAATATACTTTGTGTGTTACCTCTATGGGGTACATCATGTGATGTTTTTGTGGTGTAATTTTTGTTTTTACATTGTGGTGTACATTCCATTTTTTATATGTGGTATTAGGGATTCCTTCGAAATATTGTTTTACCTGCACAGGCTTTTCTTACACATGTCATGTATTGTGCATAAGAATTATGATTTGATGGAGTCCTTGGTGGAACTAGATGTGGTGGTTATTATAGGGTTAAGATTGATGTTTTTTACTCTTATGAATTCATGCTTCTATCCTACACATACCCTTCACGTAGAGGTTTCTGCGGATGGGTTTCAGGAACTTGTGTTTTCCCTTAAAAGAAAATTTCTTTTAGTGGGATTGTATTCTAACATTGTTTGCTTTCCAGATTGCCTATATTCATTATCTGTGGTTGGTATCATAGTGTATTCATGCATTGATTGCATATTATTTTTATATTTCATCATTTTGAGATAGGATGTTGGTGTTTCTATAAAAGTACATAGGAAAGTTCCTCCCATATTTTGGATATTCCTACTCAGTGATAGTCTCCATCGCCCATCCTATCGGAGCTGATATTGGGGTATTCACGACATAGGACCTTCTCGGGCAGGTTGTGAAATATTTTTATAAATATATATTTTATGTTTCTAGGCCAAAAAAAGGGATAAGAATAGATATACAAAGCGATGTTGAAGTCCTCCACATTTACATACCATTAAATACCTAGTCTAGTATATAGGAACACCCATGGGATTTGAACAAACCAATAGATCTTTCTAGGTTCCATTAACTAGTAGGTGACACCCACTGGATAGTTGATGTCATCAAAAATGGAAAAAAAATTGGTGTACATGAATACATTAATTTGACTTGAAATGTCTTTCTACAACTCTCTTAGTCTCCAGAACATTTTTACTACCATTGTTTCTGTAAATAAACCCCTAATAATTCGTTTATGCTAATATTTACCTTATAGATACTCCATGATCTTGTTGTGCTTAATTATCTACATTCTATTTCTCTCCTGTAATTTTTTAACACATCCTCAATCTCATTGATGGTCTAATTTTTTGGATGGTGTTTAATTTGTTGAAAACTGTATTCATTATAAAATAAAATATTTTCTATTCTATTGGATTACCACAACCAATGAGTGTGGGTGATTGGGCTCTCACTACAATTTAGTGTAATGATTTAGGTTCACACTATAATTGTGAGGATTATGAATCTAGAAACAACCACTAAATGGTTTTAATTGTAATAGTTTTTGTTTATGTAACCTATAAAAATAATGGGTCTACAATGAATGAAAAATCATAAATAACAACCCTTTTTGAATGAATAATTACCAATATATGTAAGGTGGTAATGAAAAACAAATTCACTAATGTAGAGACCTGTAAAATTCGAGGGAAACTATTTCTTAATTTTCTTTATAATTTTACAAGAGCGTGGTTTCTGACGGAACCTGATTCCGAGGCCCGGTGTGCCCGGAATCAATTTCCGAAGTTTGGCTCGCGTACGTTCAGTGAACGAACGATCGGGTTTATCTAACTTTTGAACTGGTGCCCGGAATCGAATTCTGAGGGCACCAATGAACTCGCAACACCGATATTCGCTTAAGGAGACCTTTTCTGAGGTTGCGTTTTATGTGGGAAGGAAGTTAGTTTTGGTGGAAATTTGAAAAAGTTAAATAAATTGTGGAACACAATTTATTTTTAACCTTGTTGGTTAATTTATCCCAAGGGGAGTTAGAGGTGGGACCCACATACACATATCCTCCGTTGAGAGGATTAATTGTGGTGGGGCCCACATGAATCCTAACTCTTCAACTTCACTTAAACTCCCTAATAACTCCACTCTAATTAATTTTGACAACTTGTGTTTTTAATTAAGATGAGTTATTAAATTTCAAACTTTTGAAATTCAAAGAGGTTAGAATATGTGAATAAAATAAGGCTTCGACTTATTTTATTTTGGTTAGTATTTTTTCCACCTTGAGAGGGTTGGGAAGAATTCTTCATCTTCTTCAACCTTGACGAAGAACGCGAAGAACACTTAGGCTCCGACGAAGAACGCCGACACCATAGAAGAGAAAGGCGTGCCGTCTATTCTCTTCCTCGTAGCCGGTGTGTTTCCGAAGATTGACAACGCCGCTTCATTCGATCTTCTTCCCGTGTCAACGAAAGGAGATGCCACTTCCTCTTAGGGATTTCTATGTCAGCTTACGAAGCTTCTCCAGCGACATACCACTTCGGACGCACCTTGACGTAAACAGAATCGACGTACGATTACCGAGATGCCCCACCTCCGTGACGCTTGTCTTCCGTGGCTTGTTGACATTATCTGCTCTTGAAACCGAGGTAAGGGATTATTGTTATTTTATTTAATTATCTTCCGTTCTTGATTCTAGCATGTCGAACTTCGAGGATAAACGACTAAATGTTATCGTTTAACGAGAGGGGGGCCGGACCGCACAAACACAGCCGAACCCCCCTCCTATGTTCATGTTTGTTTCCTTGCGGATGGAACGGGGTGGCGTGGTGTCGTCGCACCACACGGGAATCACATAACAAGTATTGCGCGGCGCCGTCGCGCCACGTCGTGGAAAGAAATTCAAGAACGCGATGTTGTCGGGCCGCGTCAATGGAAATCGAAGGCGCCACGGCCGGAGCGGGGCCACGGCGGAGGGGTGTGGTGCCGTCGCACTGCACCGGATGATAAGGGCCGTGGCCGGTTCTGGGCCGCGGCGGAGCTTGGTGACCTGCGGCCAACCGGGCCGCTGGTGTCGGAGCCGGAAAGGGACCAGCCACTGCCGGTCCCGTTGAGGAGGAGCCGGCCGGCCAGGTCGGGCCGGCCGGAAATGGGGAAGGCCGGGGGAATTAAATTCCCCCGGCTAGTTGAACGGCCCCCCATTATTGAGGGGGGGCCACGGTTACAAAGGGGAGGCAAGGGCCCCCCATTTTTTCAACAGCTGGGCCGAAGGCCGAGCTTGCAGCTCGCCCATCGCGCTGCGCTGAGCCTGATCGGCGCCTGGCCGGTCTGCCAAGCCGCGCCGCGCCGAGTCGGGCCACGCCGCGCCGCGCCGGGTCAGGACGACCCTGTCCGGGGCGGGTCGACCCAGTTCGGGCCAGCCGGGGGTTCCCGGGCTGAGTCGGCCTGGGCCCGAAACCCCCGATACCGAACTGTTTCAGTTCAAATCCCCATAACTCAGGCTACGGACCTCCAAACGATGCGCCGTCAGTGGAAATGCGATCCTTGGATCGAGAAGGTTGTTTCAGTATATTGCACTGAAGGTTTCGGAATACTTTGAGTTCAGCCGGGTTGGTTCGTACACGAAACCAACCGGGCCCTCGGAGCGGAAATGCTAATATCTTGAGCTACGGACATCCGATTGACGTGCCGTCAGCTTTGTTGAGTTCCTCTTAGTGAGACAGATCTTTTGGAATACTCCGCCCAAGGTTTGGATGCAGGTGGAGTGCATTCGGGTTGGTTTTGCCTTAAAAACCCAACCTGACCCATGGAATGAAAAAGCCAATAACTCTCAGACCGGGTGTCCGATTGACGCGCCGTCTATTGTGTTGAGTTCCTGTTGACGATACTGAACTTTTGGATACATAAATTCTGGACTATGTGATAGTTGATGTATCAGCCTCTCGGCTCGTGGAGCGGACCCTCCCGAACGAGCTTGTTGTGTGCGGGAACCCTAGAGCTGGCTGCGACTGCTACTGTGACTGCGACGACGAGTGTGCAGAGATCCTCAGTGGATTTGACTACGACGACTACAGCACTCAGCAATCCTGTGTGGGTCAGTGCTACCGATCCTATGTGGGTCCGATCCTGTGTGGGTCTGCGCTCAGCGGTCCTGTGTGAACCAGCGTTTGCAGATCCTATGTGGGTCTGATCCTGTGTGGGTCTTTGCGGGGGTTAGTACCTATCGATCCTTTGTGGGTCTGAAGACTTAGATGGATCAGTGATCATCTTTATCGCCTTTTGAAGAAGTATACCTACATGAGCTGAATCCTGTTTGCCTTCCTGTGTAGATTGTGTTGTGCTATCCTGTGTGGGTTACGTTTTTCTTTCCTATGTGGAATACATATACTTTCTTGTGTGGACTGAGTTGTACATGGGCTCGGAGGTTAGAGCGTATTGAAATGATGACTTAGGTATATGTATGGGCATATACCTAAGTAGTGTCAGTTGTTACTTCGTGATTGTATCTTTCTTTTTTGTTTTATCCTTTGTGGATTTTGGGAGACCTTCGGGGGACTCGTGGTCCCTACTGAGTAGCTTATACTCACCCCTGCACGGGCTATGCCCGCACTACATTGTGTTGGTTGCAGACGACAGACAGCGTTGATCGTGGTTGAGGCTCGCAGAGCAGGAAAGTACCTGGAGGTAGACCACTAGACGAGACGTGCTCGGAGCGGACGGCAGGACCCGAGGAGCAGTGGAGCTATATGTACCCACCCTTCAGGTGGGATTTCTAGTGGACAGCTCGGTGTAGCAGCTTTACGTTACAGTTTCTCTTTTTCCCTTTCGAGTTGTACTTTACAGTTGGGCTTGTATTTCTGCCCCCTTTTACTTTCCGTACTTACTATTGTACTCAGTTTTTACTTATTGTTTACTTCTTCTGCTTGTACTCTTTGGTACAAGTTTACTTTACAAATGCAATGCCTTCCCTTTTTTCCCGGATTTACGCCTTGGTGCTAGTCTCCAGCACCTGGCCTATGGAAGGTGGGCTTGGGGTAGTCACGGCCTGGGCCCCGAGGACGGGTCGTGACAAATTTGTATCAGAGGAGTTCGGTTCTACCGCGAACTCTGATCTTTTCTATGTGAAGCAATAGTGTTTAGCGTATTGGGTGTGGTTATCAGTCCAGGGAGTCCAGTGTTGGTGCGGCGGACGACGTATCCGTACACCAGGACCCTGACTTCTGATTTCCGACTTAATGCATGAAAACATTGATTGCATTTGTGTTTCATGTTTTCTTTGTGATTACTTTGTATCAGCTCACCAGGTATATTGTTCTGACCGTGGCGCACCTGTTTCCTTTTCAGGATGGCCCCACGACGGCAGCCAGCTAGGGTTCCGAATGTCGAGCGTGATGACAGCCCACCGAGTGACGAGGCCTTGGTGCAGGGCCCTTTGTCAGCAGTGGTACCGGCAGTAGCTCTACCCGCCGAGCCCCTGATACTTCCAGCACCAGCCGCTGACGATGCATGTCGCCTCAGCGCACTTCATGAGTTTCAGTGCCAGCGACAGCCCAGGTTTCATAGAGCGATGGACCCCCAGGCAGCCGAGGACTGGCTGGAGGTAGTCGCACGAGTTTTCAGGCTAGTGAGGACACCAGCAGACCTCATGGTGATCCTCGCTGCGAGCCTACTGCACGCAGCAGTGGGCTGATGGTGGAGCCTAATGCTCCAGGTGCACGATGAGGCATATCTACTTTGGACGGACTTTGAGAGCCTCTTCCGCTCAGAGTTCATCCCAGCCACCCTCAGTGCGGTGTGTATGCAGGAGCTTCTTCAGCTGCGGCAGGGCAGCATGATGGTCACTCAGTACTCGGCGAGATTTACCGATCTATCTCGCTACTCGACCGACATGGTACGAGACCCATTCTTCCGGGCCCGGACCTTCGAGCAGGAATTGAGACATGAGATCAAGGCATCGAGGATCTCCCTCAGCATTCCGACTCAGACAAAAGTACTGGAGCAGGCCCTTTTGATCGAGAGCTTTCTTGCTGAGTCTACACCAGCATCGAGACCCACCGCAGGGTGGCACGTGGTAGAGTCTTCTGCAGCAGGCAGTCGACGGATGACTCAGGGGTCCAGGTAGAATATACCCTCAGGAAGACGACCTCAGGACACTGGCTCAGCAGTGTGGGGCACACAGCGCGGAGCCAGTCTTTCGAGAGGCAGACAGTGCTACTCGTGCGGCGGGCAGGGCCACATGGCTCGTGACTGCCCGACCCGCCGTGCTGAGGAGCAGCAGATGGTTGAGGGACCACCGAGGCAGAGGTAGAGGGTCAACCATAGAGGTCCGCAGGGAGGAGGCGGACGAGGCAGGGGAGCTGGCCGAGCAGTAGGTGGTGGGAGACGCTTTGAGTCTCTACCACCACCACCACCAGGAGGTCCACCCCGACCACATGGAGCTGGCGGGCAGAGACAGGCACAGCTCCAGGCAGCAGAGGCCTACGACCACGGCGCGCCCGAGATGATTCGAGGTACTATCTGTGTCTATTCCACCCTTTCTGCAGTTCTTATAGACACATGAGTGAGTCAATCTTTCATAGCCACTTCCCTTGTTCGGAGCTCGGAGATTCCGACAGAGCCGTTGGCTCGATCCTTACGGCTAGAGACTCCTACGAGAGCAGACTCGACGGTTACGCATTGGTTCCGGCAATGTGAGCTTACTCTAGGAGGCGAGAGCTTCGGCTGGGATCTTCTTGTAGCAGCGTCGAGGCCTTACTACGTCATCTTGGGCATGGATTGATTATCTACGGTCCATGCACAGATTGACTGTTTTCGATGCAAGGTGCGATGTGTACACACCGACGGGAGCAAGTTCACCTTCACCGGCGAGAAGGGAGCCATTGCAGCACAAGATGGACTTCCGCGGAGGAGAGGACAGCCCATCACTAATCAGTTGGCTAGCCTCATCCTAAGAGCAGTTGATGTGTGGAGTCCTGGTCTTCCGGCAGTGGTGGATCAGTTTGCGGACGTTTTTCCCGACGATGTCCCAGGGTTACCTCCTCGCAGGGAGGTAGAATTGTATATTGGCCTGTACCCCAGGACAGCTTCGATATCGACTCCATCATATCGGATGGCCCCCGCCGAGCTTCGAGAGCTACGGGTATAGTTGGAGGACTTTCCGGGCAAGAGGTTCATCCGACCCAGTGTTTCACCCTGGGCTTTCCCGATTTTGTTCGCCAAGAAGGCGGGCGGGAGCTTGAGACTTTATGTTGACTATCATCGCCTGAACCAGGTGACAGTGAGGAACAAGTATCCGCTACCGAGGATTGATGACCTCTTTGATTAGCTCAAGGGATCACGGTGGTTCTCTAAGATAGACCTCAGGTAAGGTTATCACCAGCTCAGAGTTCGAGATGAGGACGTGCAGAAGACGGCCTTCAGATGTCGGTATGGCCACTATGAGTTCTTGGTTATGCCTTTCGGTGTAACCAATGCTCCAGCAGTGTTCATGGATCTCATGAACAGGTTCGTTCAGCCATACCTTGATCGATTTTTCGTGGTCTTTATCGACGACATTTTGATTTACTCGACGACTGAGGAGGAGCACGCCAACCACTTATGGGTTGTACTAGACATACTTCGAGAGCACCAGCTTTATGGTAAGCTCTCGAAGTGCCAGTTCTGGTTACATGAGGTCCACTTCTTGGGACACGTCATCTCTGAGGTGGGAGTCATAGTGGATCCTGCGAAGATCGAGGCAGTGTTATCTTGGGAGCCACCCAGGAGCGTGACGGAGGTTCGGAGTTTCTTGGGTCTAGCTGGATACTACCAGAGATTCATGCCAGATTTCTCCAGAGTTACAGCACCACTCTCAGCTTTTATGAGGAAGGGGAAACCCTTCATGTGGTCAGACAGTTGTCAGCAGAGATTCCAGGAGCTGAGACAGAGATTGACCAGCGCACCTATCTTGAGGTTTCCTGAGGAGGGAGTAGGGTACGTAGTTTACAGCGATGCATCAGGGACCAGACTCGGATGTGTCCTGATGCAGGAGTGGGTAGTGATCACCTATGGATCACGTCAGTTGAGGCCGCATGAGAAGAACTACGCTACCCATGATCGGGAGTTTGCAGCAGTGGTCTTCGCACTGAAGACATGGCGACACTACCTGATGGGCGAGCGCTTTACAGTCTTTTCTGATCATCAGAGTCTCAGGTATATCTTCTCGCAGAAGGACCTGAACCTGAGATAGCGGCGATGGCTCGAGTTCCTCCAAGTCTATGACTTTGAGATATTCTATACTCCTGTGAAGGGAAACGTAGTAGCCGATGCCCTCAGCAGGTGGACGGTAATTCAGCTACTTGGGGAGGCGACAGAGAAGCTAGCCTCTTTGCAGATATCCTTCATGGATAGAGATGGAGAAGCCTTCCATCAGTCTCTCACAGTCACTCCACTACTGCAGTGGGTCAGAGAGGCACAACGTTGGGACGCTGACTGTGAGATGCGGCGTGAACAGATATCCTCAGGACAGGCTCCTAATGGTTTCTCCTTTGGAGCAGAGCACGACATCCTTTTCAGAAGACGTACCATGCAAACTGTTTCTTTACTGGAGGAGGTGATGTGAGAGTTTCACACTTCTCCCTTGGCGGTACATCCCAGAGTGGCGAAGATGTACCAGGATCTCAGACGACAGCACTGGTGGCCTGTCATGAAGAAGGCTGTGGCAGAGTTCGTTTCTCGATGCCTCACCTGCCAGCAGGTGAAGGCTGATCACCAGGTACCAGCAGGCTTGGAACAGCCCTTGGAGGTCCCAGAGTGGAAGTGGTACAAGATATCTATGGACATCGTGACTGGACTTCCACGCACTTCCAGAGGTCACGACTCCATCTGGGTGATTTTCGACCGACTCACCAAGTCGGCTCACTTTTTACCCATCCGAGAGCAGGGATCGGTGGAGATCTTGGGACGTCATTACGTTCAGGAGATTGTACAGCCTCACGGTGTGCCATCATCTATCGTCTCTGATGGAGATGCTATCTTTACTTCCCGGATTTGGATGGGGTTGCAAGAGGCGTTTGGGACACAGCTACATCTGAGCACAGCCTTTCACCCTGAGATGGATGGTCAGACGGAGAGGACCATTCATACTCTCGAGGATATGCTCCACGCATGTGTCCACGACTTTGGTCTAACTGGGAGGACCACCTACCCTTGGTGGAGTTTGTGTACAACAACAGCTACCACTCCACCATCGGAATGGCACTGTACGAGGCGTTGTACGGCCGACCTTACAGATCACTGTTGTGCTGGACAGACCCTGGGGAGTCAGCACTTGTGGGACCAGAGATGGTCCAGGCCACGACAGAGAAGGTCCAGGTCATCCTGGAAAGGATGAGGACAGCTCAGAGCCGGCAGAAGTCTTATGCTGACAGGAGGCGGAGGCCACTGGAGTTTGAGGATGGCAACCACGTCTTCTTGAGGGTCTCACCTCGACGTCATATACGGAGATTTGGCTGAGGCGGCAAGTTGTCTCCACGCTTCATCGGACCATTCCATTTCCTCATCAGGATAGGCGAGGTGGCTTATCGCCTGGCTCTACCAACTCAGTTGCACCGGGTGCACGACGTCTTCCACGTATCTCATCTGAGGAGATACGTGCACGACCCGACGCACATCATTGACCATGGGGAGCTTGACGTTGACGATGGGGCGTCTTTTACGGAGGTCCCGGTAGAGATCGAGGATCGACAGGAGTGGGTCCTATGTGGATGGTCGATTCCTCTTGTGTGCATCAGATGGAAGCACGAGAATCTCCAAGAGAGCACTTGGGAGCGGGAGGCTCAAATGCGTGCTCAGTACCCTTATTTGTTTCCCTAGTTCTGATGTATCTTTACAAGGACGTAAAGCCCTGAGGTGGGAGTAATGTAAATTCCCATAAAATTCAAGGAAATTTTTTTCTTAATTATCTTTATAATTTTACAAGAGCGCGGTTTCTGAAGGCACCTGATTCTGAGGGCCGGTGTTCCCGGAATCAATTTCCGAAGTTTGGCGCGGGTACGTTCAGTGAACGAACAAGCGTGTTTTTTTAACTTTTAAACCGGTGCCCGGAATTGAATTCTGAGGGCACCGATGAACTCGCAACACCAATATTCGCTTAAGGAGATCTTTTTCGAGGTTGCATTTTATGCGCGAAGAAAGTTAGTTTTGGGGGAAATTAGAAGAAGTTTAATAAACTGTGGAACACAATTTATTTTTAACATTGTTGGTTATTTTCTCCCAAGGGGAGTTAGAGTTGGGACCCACATCCACATAAACTCCCTTGAGAGGATTAAGTGTGGTGGGGCCCACATGAACCCTAACTCTTCAACATCCCTTAAACTCCCCAATAACTCCACTCTAATTAATTTTGACAACATGTGTTTTTAATTAAAATGAATTATTGAATTTCAATCTTTTGAAATTCTAAGAGGATTGAATATGTGAATAAAATAAGGCTTAGACTAATTTTATTTTGGTTAGTATCTTTTGCCACCTTGAGAGGTTTGGGAAGAATTCTTCAACTTCTTCAACCTTGACGAAGAACGCGATGAACACTTAGGCTCCGACAAAGAATGCCGACACCATAGAAGAGAAAGGCATGTCGTCTCTTCTCTTCCTCGCAGCCGGTGTGTTTCTGAAGATTGACGACGCCGCTTCTTTTGATCTTCTTCCTGTGTCAACGAAAGGAGACACCGCTTCCTCTTCGGGCATTCTCCGTGAGCTTACGAAGCTTCTCCAATGACATACCTCTTCGGATGCACCTCGACGTCAATGGAATCGACGTACGATTACCACGACGCCCGACCTCCGCGACGCTTGTCTTCTGCGGCTTGTTGACATGCTCCTCTCTTGAAACCGATGTAGGGGATTATTGTTATTTTATTTAATTATCTTCCGTTATTGATTCTAGCATGTCGAACTTTGAGGATAAATGACTAAATGTTATCGTTTAACGAGAGGGGGGTCGGACCGCACAAACACGC
The DNA here is from genome assembly GCA_963277665.1 of Viscum album. Classification (NCBI taxonomy): domain Eukaryota; kingdom Viridiplantae; phylum Streptophyta; class Magnoliopsida; order Santalales; family Viscaceae; genus Viscum; species Viscum album. The sequence continues at coordinate 1,612,233,645 of OY728147.1, forward strand.
CCCCCCTATGTTCATGTTTGTTTCCTTGTGGATGGAATGGGATGGCATGGTGTCGTCGCACCATGCGGGAATCACACGTCATGTATTGAGTGGCGCTATCGCGCCACGCCGTGGAAGGAAATTTAATAACGCGACGCCGTCCCGCCGCGTCAAAAGAAATCGAAGGCGCGCGTCCGGAGCGGGGCTGCGGAGGAGGGGTGCGGTGCCGTCGCACCGCACCGAATGACAAGGGTCGCAGCTGGTTCCGGGCCGCGGCAGAGCTTTGTGACAGGCGGCCAGCCGGGCCGCCGGTGTCAGAGCCGGAAAGGGACCGGCCACTGCCTGTCCCGTTGAGGAGGAGTCGGCCAGCCAGGTCGTGCCGGCCGGAATTGGGGAAGGCTGGGGGAATTAAATTCTCCCGACCAGTTGAACGACCCCCCATTATTTAGGGGGGGGTTACAAAGGGGGGCAAGCGCCCCCTGTTTTTTTCAACAGCTCGGCCGAATGCGGAGCTGTCAGCGCGCCCAGCGCGCTGCGCTGAGCCGGACCGGAGCCTGGCCGGTCTGCCAGGCCGGGCCGGGGCGGGCCGCGCTGGGCCGGGCTGACCCTGTCCGGGGTGGTTTAACCCGGTTCGGGCCCGCCGAGGGGGGTCTCGGGCCGGGTCGGCCCGGGCCCGAAACCCCCGATACCGAACTATTTGGGTTCAAATGCCCATAACTCGGGATACAGACCTCCAAACGACGCACCGTTAGTGGCGATGCGATCCTTGGATCGAGACGGTCTTTTCGGTATACCGCACTCAAGGTTTCGGAATACTTTGAGTTTGGCCGGGTTGGTCTGTACACAAAACCAACCGGGCCCTCGGAGCAGAAACACTAATATCTTGAGCTAGGGACGTCCGATTGACGTGCCGTCAGCTTTGTTGAGTTCCTCTTAGTGAGAAAGATCTTTTGGCATACTCCGCCCTATGTTTGGACGCATGTGGAGTATGGTCGGGTTGGTTTTGCCTTAAAAAAACCAACCGGGCCCCTGGAACGAAAAAGCCAATAACTCTCAGACCGGGCGTCCGATTGACGCGTCGTCTGTTGCGTTGAGTTCCTGTTGACGATACAGAACTTTTGGATACATCAACTCTAGACTACGTGACAGTTGATGTATCAGCCTCTCGGTTCATGGAGCGGACACTCCCGAACGAGCTTGCTGTGTGCGGGAACCCTAGAGCTGGCTGCGACTGCTACTGTGACTGCGACGACGACTGTGTAGAGATCCTCAGTGGATTCGACGACGACGACTACAGCACTCAGCGATCCTGTGTGGATCAGTGCTACCGATCATGTGTGGGTCCGATCCTGTGTGGGTCTGCGCTCAGCGGTCCTATGTGAACCAGTGCCTACAGATCCTATGTGGGTCTGATCCAATGTGGGTCTTTGCGGGGGTTAGTACCTATCGATCCTTTGTGGGTCTGACGACTTAGATGGATCAATGATCATCTTTATCGTCTTTCGAAAAAGTATACCTATGTGAGCTGAATCTTGTTTTCTTTCCTGTGTGGATTGTGTTGTGCCATCCTGTGTGGATTACGTTTTTCTTTCCTGTGTGGAATACTTATACTTTCCTGTGTGGACTGAGTTGTACTTGGGCTCGGTGGTTGGAGCATATTGAAATGATGACTTAGGTATATGTATGGGCATATACCTAAGCAGTTTCGGTTGTTACTTCGTGATTGTATCTTTATTTTGTGGTTTATCCTTTGTGGATTTTGGGAGTCCTTCGGTGGTCTCAGGGTCCCTACTGAGTAGCTTATACTCACCCCTGCATGGGCTATGCCCGCACTATGTTGTGTTGGTTTCAGATGACGGACATCGTTGATCGTGGTTGAGGCTCGCAGAGCAGGACGGTACCTGGAGGTAGACTACTGGACGGGACGTGCTCGGAGCAGACGGCGGGACCCGAGGAGCAGTGGAGCTATCTGTACCCACCCTTCAGGTGGGATTTCTAGTGGACAGCTCGGCGTAGCGGCTTTACTTTACAGTTGCTGTTTTTCCATTTCATGTTGTACTTTACAGTTGGGCTTGTATTTCCGGCCCCTTTTACTTTCCATACATACTGTTGTACTTAGTTTTTACTTAGTGTTTACTTCTTCCGCTTGTACTCTGTGGTGCTTTTTTACATTACAAAGGCAATGTCTTCCCTTTTTACCAGGATTTACGCCTTGGTGCTAGTCGCCAGCACCTGGCCTATGGAAGGCGGGCATGGGGTAGTCACGGCACAGGCCCCGAGGATGGGTCGTGACAACTAATTTGTTTATTTAGGACCGTTATTGAATGTTCGAGTTAAATAACCATTAAACATCCAACCCATTGATAATATATACATTTTAATGTGAATGGTGACAATAATATATATCAAGGGTTATTAAAAATACTAAATTGACCAAAAAGAATGAGTTATGGGATCACATACTCTATAGATCCTTTTTTGGGGGTCTATGACGGAGATTACATCACTGGGTGTTAACCTAGACCAAATACAAGCTGAAATTCCTTAATCAATGATTCAGTGGTACCATTTATGGGATAATTTAATCCTTGTTAATATGCCAACCCAAAACATGTTTTTTTATCCACCCCCAAAAGACCCAACATTGCACACCTAACCCATAGGGTATATGCTGGGGTAATTAGGGGTTTTTATCTAGACCCTAGTAATTTTAATTTATATATTTTATTTTTATTTAAATTCTAAATATTTATCCATTATTATTATTAATTTTTAAATTATTAAATAATGATTATGGAAAAAATTATATTTTGATACAAATAAATCAAAATTGATTTTTTTGGGAAATATATACTCTCAAATAAGAAATTGTTTTGTTGTTTTCAGAATATTTTTTAATGAAACTATTTTATTAATAATATATTATTATTGTATAACATTTAATTAAATCTAAAAGATAAAAATCTTTAATGAATTCCAATGTTATTTTTATATTTACTTTAATTTATTAATACTGTAAAAACTATTATTTTTATTAAATAAAATGTTTTATTTAAATGTAAAAATTGTCATATTTTTGTAATTATATTGATAAAAAATATTATTTTTTAAATAATAACATCGATATTATCCAATGGATATTTTCTCATAATTTTTAGATAACATTGAATATTTGGGTAAAAATTATATACGATATAAATAAATGGTCTTTTATGGCATAATAAAAATTAAAATTAACTGTAAAAAATATTTAAGGAGTGTCCATGACCAAAAATAATGTATTAAATTTAAAATAACGTGTTCTTAATGTTATTAGATTAATTTTAAAATCCTTTAAGGAATCCTCCTAACCCTATATTATATTTTATGATTTTAAAATCAATTATTTATGAACATGGATAACTTTTACAACAACAATGGTATTATTTTATTAATTTTTGTTCCTAGCCATATAAAATATTTAAAACAGCTCATATTTGGTAAAATACTTTATAAAACCCATGGTATGGTTTTTAATTTTGTTAATTTGATAAATAGATTCCAACCCCTAATATTAGAAATTCAAAAATAATTTCTCCTACCTTTCTATAAAAATCACCAATATTCCCACTACTCTTCTCTAAAAAACCATTGATCACGAATTAATTATCAATATTAAACTATAATTACCACCCATGGTCTTACAAACATCATAAGAAAGTACTCAAAATCAGTTAAAAGTGACCTCCCAAATTAAGGGATTCCCACGTCCTATTTTATTCTGGTACTTTATATTATGCTAGTTGAATTACAATTGTTCAAGTTGGAATGTGTTTTTACATGTCCCTATTTCTTTATTTATGATACACCTGTAATGAGTGACAACTATTCACTCACATTAATTCATTCTATGAATATTTTTATACAGTCGTTATGCGGCCAAAATTATCCTTTAATTTTCTTATGCCAATAAATTGAACAATAAATACAAATCCTCATTTACACTCAAGGGTAATCGCATAAATGAAAATATCCTTCATTTATTGGGGAAAATTTTTATATGTATCCCAAACTCCTTAATTATTTTATTAAATGATATTAAATATTTTTTGTGACACTTTGATCAATGTAGATCACGTATTCATTTACATGATATGAATTTAATGAGTTGGATCGTAAATATATAGCCCTTCAATCAATTAGATAATTTTTTTAACCCATGATATTCAATTTATAGTTCATTGGATGTTATCATAATCACCATATTACATGATTTTGGGGATTTGATTTATTTTTCATAAGATGTTATGTTTTATATTATTTCCACATTCCCATATTGGCATAATGTTATAATATTATTTCATTCATTGATTATCATTGTAATTATTCTCAACCCTTTTATTTCAACATGATATTCCTTTTTAATAAAATCATTTAGTTCAATAATTTTATTCTTTTATTACCTTTTACTTGTATTTATATGACACAATTTTCTAATGCACATCCCTTTGTTTTCTCGTGGCGTATTAGAAGATTATTGGAATATATGATAATGTTGATGAGATTTGACATAATTTTGGTATACCTGTGTATCATTTTAATGTTATATGTACATAATTACCCAATGAAACTAGAATTTAACATATTTTGGGACTTCATTATATTATCATAATTTAATAAATCATGAATTACTGTTTATTAAGGATATCAGTAGTCATATTAGGTATTGGAGAATGGTGTAGTAATTTTTGGGGAATTGGGTTAGATAAATTTATTAAAATTCATTGGGAAAATATTAAAAATGATAAAAACATTAAATATGGAAAATTTTAGATTAATTGGTCTCCAGTTCTAAATATTAGAAGTGTATGTGCCTCCAGAATAGTTTTAAATTATGTTAATTAACCTAAAAGGGTGCTTTGGGAAATGACACAATATTAATCTATTTCACAACAATATTACCTTGTCACACACCTAGTTTTACATTACTATGGGATATATTTTTGTAAATATAAACACTATTTATAAACCATTTTGCATTAAATGAACTTCCCATAACAAATATGTTTAAAATTAGACCGTGGATAAATATTATTGAATGATAGAAATTAATTTTTGAAGGAATGAATGTGATGTATGTGTTATCACTATAATTACCATGTTTATTATTTTATACATTTAATATTTTCCAAAATATAATCCCCATATAAATTTCCGTTGTAGTTAATTATTGAAACCATTATCAAAATTAGAGAAGAAATACTATGTTAGATTTGTAAACATCAATTGTCCGATGATACTACGGTTTTTCACAGTCTTTCATGTCATGAAATTTAGGTTGAACTATTCAAACACCACATAAAAATTGTGAATTATAGAAATCTATAAAAAAAGAAAATTGGGATGCTATTTCATCCCAGTTATATAACATTCCCTAGTCAATATTATCAACCTGAGCTTCAAAGTGATCATTATTATACTTCCATTAGTGGAATTGAATAAAATTTTAGGCACTGATAATATTTACATATATAAAGAAATAAATTATTTGAATGAAGGAGAGCACCCTATATATATCAATTCAGCCTTTGATACAATATAAGTAATGTAGGAGGATGAATATACTTTGGTTTTATCATCTCAAGCTATGATATTAATTCCCTATGAAAAATCATATCCTTCAAAAATGATTCAGACTATAGAAAGTATCATCCATGAAGGCATGACCATCGTGAGAGAATATGTTCCTCAAAGAATGGAATGGTCTTAAACATAAACAAGAGTCCTTATTTTTAATAAAACATATATATTGATCCTGAAACAAACCTAGGGAATGTTTTTAGTAGAATATGGATATTTTTTATCCATGGAACATAGAGGATATAGAAGGATAGACTCAACCAAAATATGTGATGGATATTTTTACATTCCGTGTATTATTTGGGTACTATAGTCAATTTCTTAAAAAATATCTCTTCATTTTCAATCCCACTAAGTAAGGTAACAATGAAATAATTTATGTATATCTAGATGGATGAGAGAGAGGATATATTTATAGAGTTGAAGAAGAGGAAAATAATTTCCCATGTTCTCACATTACCCAGCAATAGTGAAGGATTTTTTATCTATAATTATGTATCCAAAAAATATTGGGTTTTTTAATAATGAAATAATAAAAAGTAAGAGAATATCCCCCACCCCCAAATAATTAAATACCACTGATTAGAACTACCCCAATTCATGATCTAGAATATTCTATAGTGATATTGAAATTAAATATTTGTTGTAATTACTTATACAGGGAGAATTGTGACATATATAAGGATCATAAAATACCTAAGCATATATTTAAATTAAATTAGCTAAATATTATCCAATTAATGTGATTATATATGATCAAGGATTAACATTTTTCAATGAATTACCATTATAGTAGTATCAAAAATGGTAGAAGATTCTTTTAGTAGAACGAATGTTGAAACCCTATCCATGATATGGATTAAAATGGTTATTATATTCCTTAACATAAAAATGATGGAAATGGGAATAATAAAAGGATAATTAAATTTTATTTATCAAATAACATATTAACCATTCATTCATGGGAGTATCAAGGTGGAATAAAGATATTTTTAGGAGAAATAGAAGAGGGTAGTGAATATTCTACAGTAGAACTCTTCTAAAGATGGTTTTATATATTTTAGAACCTAGAAATGTGTCTCATAAAAACTAGATTTTGAAATGGAACTTATGGATTATAAAAAAATATCATCATTATATGTTTATCCATTAATAACTAAAATGTATATAGATCGTAAAAACCCTCTAATGGGATAATATTTTAGAGACCCGGTTTTTGTGTAATAATATTATGAATTGTTTCTTAGAATATATACAGATCTAGATTCATTTTAGAGGGATTGGAACATAATTTAGTTTTAACAATGATGAAAACACCCTTACAATCCTATCCCTATATCCTTATTGGAGAATGATGAATGGTGAAAAAATAGGACATCATTTATCTAGGTGGATCAATGTGCGTGGAACGTAGCAACTTCTTTTGCTCATTGCACAAGTGAGATCTTCAAAAAATGTCACCAATACAATATAGGTAAGACTCATTCATGGTGTTAATATTCCCACAATTAATATATTGAACATGATTTCAATTTATTCATCTACTTGTTCCCTTTCTCTTAAACTTTTCATACACCTATAAACTAGATTCATATTGTTTATCAATGGTTCTGACATCAGTCCCCCTTTATCGATCAATGTACAAGAATTATTTGATGGAGATTAAAATAAACCATTTTTTACGATGTCGTTCCCCATCCTTTCTTCTCATTTGTCTCTATGTAATCCCTATGGATTTTAGTTCGATGATTTCTAGGTGAACCAAGCTTGATCGGGCACCTGAAATGAGATATATTCATCTCAGTTTAACCAGACGGTGTTGGAATCATGAAGAAGTAATATATCCAAAATATGACATGTTATGAGGGTGAAAAATCTTGTGGTGTCAAAATTATCTAATGGGGAAAGAATCCAAGGCAGCGATCAAATGTTTTGGCCTAAACCATATTTTAAAGCGAGGTTGGATCGTTATGAACAAAGAAGCATTCATGTGTTCATTATCTAGATCTGGTAATCTCGGAGTAGTTCCAGAAGATATGGACCATGTAGGAGGAGGATTTTGAAGTGGAGACTGAAGATTAGATAAAACCTTAGGCTTCTATAAAATCACAACTACACGTCATGTTTCACAAATTACACTTGGTATGTATCCTCTCTCAGAAGTGGTGCTAGGGTTTTGGAAAAGCTATGGGATGGAACCCATGTCACACAAAAGGCACAACCAACAATGGAAGAGGAGACATAGGTTTTATGGCTACCTCACATGTTGTAAACTTCATGATCTCAACTGAGTGATCTTCAATCCTGCATATCTCTTTAGTTTGAAATTGGATTGAGGCATGCGAGAAGCCTATCCCAAGTATTTTATTACATAAAATGCGATGGAGCCCACAAAATAATATTTTGACCTATGATGTGAGATGTTCTAGGGGTGACACCTATCCGAGGTGGCACCAAATGAGGATAGTAACATTCATGTGCGTAGGTACCATCCAACAAGGATGTCTTCTGGTGCTCGCCGATTCTTTTTTAAGAGGTACCATCCATCAAGGATTATCAATAATCCTCAAAACATTTTCAAGAGATACCATCCACCACGGATGGCTAGTGTTCCTCCATTATTTTCAAGAGGCACCATCATGTCTGGATTTCCAGTGTTCCTCAACACATTTCTGAGAGGTAACATCAAACCGGATGACCAATGTTGTTTCATAGTTACCCTCTAGTAATGCTGTGATGTGGGTTCCCCAATGGCTTTTCTAGTCATACACTACAGTGAGGCTGGGAAGTGGGTTCCCCGATGAACCTTAAATGCTTACCCTCTTGCTGGGTTAAGAAGTGGGTTCCCTGATGAACCTTATAGGATTAAACTCTAGTGTGGATGGGAAGTGGCTTACCCAATCACCCTTATTAGATACCCTCCAACTGAGCTGGAAAGTGTCATTTCCTAAAAATCATTCCGAGTTACCCTCTAGCATGTTAGTGGAGTGGTGTTCTTCAATGACTATCAGAGCAGACCATTGACCATGTGGGCTAGTGGCAGTGTATGATTCGACATACCAAAAGACACATAACGAACTATGGGTCGTTACCCATAGAAACATGTCCTTCTCAAACGACCAAAAAATGTGCGGACAAGTTTGTTTCATTCAACACTGAAAGTATCGAGGTGAAATGATTTGGGCCCCTTTGACTATAACATCCTGGGATGATGTGAATGGGTGTTGGGATTTGAAGATGGACTTAATTGGAGCTGTTGAATACTCACTTTCTTTGGATGATCATTGAGATATACATCCTATTTCTCTCTTGTTTGAGGTTATTTGATAGAGTATATGTGTGTGTGTGTGTGTGTGTATCATGTTAAAGTTCTTGCTCCTTGTGTCTGGGTTACTCTCCATCTAGGATTGGTGAAGATGCAGGGGGTATGCCACATGCATGTGGTTTCTAGCTTCATATGGTTTGGTGTCTCTAATCTCCTACTATAGGTACTGAGGACACCGCATGGATTTATTCTCCTAATTGTATTAAGCTCTTCATGTTTTGATGAGTCTATATTGGCTCTTTTATTGGTTTGAGATATACTCTTTTTGTTCACTCACGTTTTACATTATTCTCTATACTTATTCTCTTTAGTTTATATCTTACATACACCCCCCCCTAAACATTTCAAGGTTTTATACTTGGTATCTTTATACTAATCTCAAAATGGTCTTTTCTCAAACATGTTGTGCCATGTGAATACAACATACATGTTGATAGTGATTTCAGATGAGCATAGGGATACGGGTGCTCCGGCCATGTATTATGGTTGTAACATGGGCTCCCAGAGTAGGAATATCTCAGCTATTTACTTCTCAGTTACTACCAGGTTATATAATTTTCTGGTTAGGCATCTAATTTTCCCCATTTTCCTTCAGTTTAATCTACTCTTCATGTACTATTTATCAGTTCCTGAATTCTTGGTTTATTTATAGTAGTGTTTCACCATTGGTTCTTTTACCTCTTCAATTTATCAATGTGTTGGAGATCTGTGTGCGTGAAGGTTCTTTGGAAATGAACTCCCTATGTTTGTTGTGCCTCTGGCTCTAGTATCCATCAATAGTACTATGGGTGTAGTCATCAAGTAGTTGAGGCTTGAGTCCCAACATGTGTAGGGTCGTGAAAAAAGTGGTATTATAGGTGGTTAGTTACTTGGTATGTTGCTCAGATGTTCTCTAATATATAAATGGTTTTTATTTATGGAAACATTGTCGAAGTGTCTCGAGAGAGAGTCCCCGACCATGGAGTCAAGTGATGTTGCGGGTGCCTGACATATCCATTCACCTAGACACAACTTACCCACATCTCAACTCGGGACCATGAGAAATGTATTGCATGGAACAATGGTACATGCAAAATATTGTATTGATTCATTGACAATTCTTCTTGAGTCAACTCCCCAATGTTGTTGATATATATATATATATATATATATATATATATATTCTACTCTGAACGTTGTACAACTTTATATAATTCTTCATGTCTTCATGACGACTTCCAGCCCAGATACATGCTCTTGTTCATGACGATGACCATATGAGTGAATATGCATTAGTTAAGGACCCATCATGTGATCCCATTTCTCCAGGAGGGCTGGTAGTAACAACCCCAACTATTCATCAGCACACACCCCTAGAAAAATTGTTGGAGGATATTGGAAGGTTTTTTTCACAATGTGAGTTACAATTCCAGGCACCACTAAGGTTTCACAGGGAGCCAGGAACTCAAACAGAACTGGTTTGGCTGGATTTAGTGGTCTGAAACATCAAGATTGTTCTGACACAAGTCGATCAAATGGTGTCTTTGGCAGATAGACTTTTCCATGGAGGAGTTGGGTGATGGGAGAGATTGGTTTCTCAATTACACGATCAGTTAACACTCTCATCAGTTGACTTTTAGCAGATGTTTTCTGAGGTCTTATACCACTCCTATTGGTGCTATGTTCAACTTCATGAGCTCCTAGAGCTTCATTAGGGAGTGAAGAAGGTGATTGAGTATGCATTCAGTTTTACATACCTTAAATGATACTCTCTAGACATGATATATAATGGTTACATCTAAGAACAAATGTTTGGGAAGGTACTCTATAGATAGATCCATGCTATCATAGTACCCTTGTGCATCCCCACTTATGTCGGGGTACAAGATTAAGCATATTTGATAGAGAAATTTATGTCAAAGGAATGTCATGCATCTTTTCGTGGTAGCAAGAACAAAAAAAAAGCTGAGACATCTGTTGCATCTAGTAGATGTCAGTTCACAAGATCTTGTCGCATGAGGCCTCCCCAAAATCAGTCTCAGTCACACATTTGTATGGGGTCAAGACAGCATAGAGTGTAGAGACAACCCAGATTGGGCTGGTGCCATTCAAGTGATTAGCATGGTCACATCTCATGAGACTGCCCGACCATCCGTGTTGTGAATCATGGAAAGGCATCATGTGGATCTCCATGGATGAGACAACTCCATCATCAGGGATCTACCGAGCGGGGCAAGGGGGTCCCCAGGGATGTGGTCCTAGAAGAGGATCTAGATGATCATGAGTTGGGGGAAACGTTTTGAGGTCATTCCCCCACCATTGGGCAGTCCATGTTAGGCTATAGAAGCTTACAGTTGGGTCCATGGACATCCATTAGATTTGGATATTTACAATCTTGGAGAGAAGGATACAAAAACAGGAATTCCATAAAATATTTCTACTTTATTCAGTAGGACTTGTTAATAAATGTGTGAAGTGATCTTTTGTGCCACAACATACATTTGGTTATATCGTAGTGACACAGTGCTTTGGTGTGACCCCGTGCCAGTGTTACTCGATGTAGCTACAATTTCACATGGAGTGTTGGATGAGTCCCTCAGACTTGTGGACTCATAGTGTAGTACTATTTTGGTGTGTATTGATGGGTTCTACTATCCTTCCAAAATTGGTGAAGACACAAGGGCTATGACACATGATTTATATGTTTATCCTCTTACAGTTGGATGAGTTTACTCACCAAACCTGTTTGTTGGTATATTTCATGGTCACCAACAAGTTATTATTCTAAAGTTATCTAGTACAAGTAGAGGTGATGGATACCGCATAGATAGGACTATTTGAATTACTATCTGCTGCTAACAATGATGGTATCACCATAAATATGTGGTGACACTATTTTTGGATGATCTCTTTGTCTATTGCAGAGACCACCATATTTTTAGGAATGTCTTCACCCAGAGAGACATGAACCTAAGACAATGACACTAGTTGAAAATTATTGTAGGACTACGAATTTTAAATGAACTATATTCTTGGAATGGGAAAATTGTTTGTAGATTCTATCTATAGGAAGGCCCAGGATCTCCTAGTGTGGGATGGTTCAGAGCAGTTAACTATCCTGTAACTGAACCTAGTGGAGATGGAGTGTACAATTTTTATCAGTCATTGGAGTTGATTCCAATGCTTCACCATCATGTACGAGACTCTCGTTTGTGAGACATTGACTATGACATCATGTATGTCTTGATATCCATAGGTGTTTCACCATAATGAAATTATTAACAAGGGAATCATAAGACACTTCCCATGGGATGAATAGTTATTCGTGTTAGTGACATGGTATTTAAGGGTTCTGATTCGGAGGTAAGCTATCCCCAAGATTTATTGGGTCATTTGAGACCATTAAAAGATATAAAGGTGTTGACTACCACATTCCCCTACCCACCTCTACCCCCTAATAGAAGGAGCATGTGCATGACCTCTTGCACATGCTACAACTAAGGACATACTTTCATGGCCCTATCTATGACATTGGCTGGGGCGAGATGGACATAGATGACGAAGCCACCTTTGTGGAGCACCCAATAGAATTGGAGGACCGTTATGATCAAAACCTGTGAGGATGAACCATCCCCTTGGATTTTGTGTTGTGTCAACATGGATACTTCTAGTGGTTTTCCTTGGAGTGGGAGAGACATGTTTGATCTTAGTATCCAATGTTATTTAGTATTGATTTTCACAGACCAAAATCCTAAAAGAGGGAATGATTTAGAGACCCATTTTTGTCTGAATAATAATTTGAAATATTTCTATGAATATTTCTAGAGATAGGTGCTGGTGTGTGGTTAAATTTTTAGGCCGATGATCCAAGAATGTCATGACCCATCCCCCGGGGCCCTTGCGGTGACTACCCTATGCCCCCTTCCATATGAAATGGATTGGGACTAGCACCACAAAAGATTATCCCTGAAACTGGGAAGTAATGGCCCTTATAATTTGTAAACTCACACAACCAAGCACACATCAAGATATGAGAACAAGGTAAACTGTATAGTAAAAAGACTGTGTACATTAAGTAGGGGGTAGAATAAATTCCCAATAGGAATGTATAAGTAAAACTTGAAATTTCAGGTAAAACTAAAGATAGCTCATGTGAACACCAACCAAGGATCCTACCTGAAGAGTAGGTATAGCTATCAAGCATTCGTCTTTGCGATATTACTCATCTATGGTCAATGATGTCCGTCATCTACACAAGACACAACAAGGTGCGGGCATATCCTGTGAAGGGGTGAGTATAACAATACTCAATAGGAACCACAAGACCCCAATAGGTCTCTCATAATCCACAAAGGATTAACCAAAAAGCATGGAAACAATAGTCAACCCTACTTAGGTCTATGACCATACTTGTACCTATGTTATAAAGTATACCCATCTCATTCATGAGAAAACACAAGGACCAAATCCTTATCCAAAAGATCATCTTTTCAATAAAGGAAAGAATACCACGAAGGGAACACCACAATGGTAAGTAAAACAAAGTTAACACATCATTGAAGAATACCACACAGGCATCACCACATAGGTAAGTACACAAAGGTAACTCCACACAGAAGAATATCACAAGGGATTCACCACACATAAGTGTACCACAATGGTTAAGACTCAACTAACATCAGGTATAACATAAGTGCAGATGTGTGGATGGTTAGATGTATTATTAGATCATCTTACTTTGTCGAGAATATTTTCTGTTGACCCACATAGTATTGAAGATGACCCACACATGATCTGGGGACAAACCACGCATGATCAAAGATGACCCATACAATATCTAGAGATGACCCAAACAAGATCTGAAGTTGACGCACACAGAATCTGAAGACTCCTCATGTACAGCCCGTAACAGGGTTCCCACACTAATGACACTTAATTTTGGTAGGTTACACTCCTCAATCCATCAGTTGATACATCAAATTCCACAATTTCCCATGAAGTAGAATCCCAATGGTCATCCACGTCATATAGAACCCAACACAATAGATTGTGCATCAATCAAATGGAGGGTTAGTAAGTAATTGCCCTTTTATTTTCGAAGGCCATGTTGGATTTATGTTCAATCCATCCCAGCCGTACTCCATCATTTTCAAGAAATCGTTTGGAGTATACCAAATGGACCGCCTCGATCCAAATATCTTGGTGCTGAAGACAGTTCGTCAATCGGGCACCCGATTCTCAAGATATGGTAAAAAGGTTTATCTGGGTCCGGATGGGCCCGGGTTTGGTCCATCCCGGTTAGACCGACTCGTCCTGACTTGGGCCTGGCCCATGTGGGCTGGTCCATTATGGGATCATCCCACTAGGCTGCGGTCTGGCCTAGCCCACAGGGTTGTGGTCGTTCTTGGCTCGCTGGGGCACGACCCGATTGTGTGTGGCACGCTCGGCTGGGTGTGGTCTGCCCAGCAGGTTGTGTTCCACCATGGCAGTTCCCATACTAGCCACCCCAAGGGGAGGTTCCCCCACGGATTCCAAAATGTTCTGTCAGACATTTCGGCCTACTAGAACATGGGACCCACCATATCACGTCTTGTTCGATGCATCAAAGACAACCTGATTCCTAGATGGTCTTCCTTCCAGTGGCGTGATGGCGATGTTGTCCACATGCAGCCGGCTGGGTGTCGGCATCCCTCCTATCTATTCACTTGCCATGTGTCCATGGACTATATCCTTTGCGCTGCAGATGTGCGCTGCAACTTTTCCATGTAGTCGGCCAGCCACCGACTTCTTCCACGGGCCATCACAGCTTCATTCCAATCCTGAAAATTTTGACATTCGCATATTAACGATCCTCAATTCGAGATCTCTACATCCATATGTTGCTATCAATGAAGCATTATATTTTTAGAGCGCTTAATTATTTTTCATCAAAGAACGCATGAATAACGTGCAAAGAACAAATTGAAATGGTTATAGTAAATGGGCAGATCGATGGCCGTGTTTGTTTGGACATTGTCATTGAGAATCATGTATATGAAGAATCAACAAAATATATTTAATAATACTTTAAATTAAATCCCTTACCTTGTTTTCTTGTTGGAGGGGATATGATGAAGAATATGAGGTTGATGAAGGGGACATCGGCGCCCGTCGCTCCCACAACACATTTCCGACCCGGAAATGGGCATCGTCCTCATTCTGGATTAGGAGAATGTTTTTTGTTGGAGGATGTTCTTCGTTAGATGAATCTTTACCAAGGGAATCCTCTCCCTTTCGCCAACTGAAGAAAAAACTTCATTTCTCTCAATATGAGTAAATTAAAATAATCTTAATTAACATGTTGTTTCATTAATTATTTTTTAATGAACCCTATTTATTAAAGAGAGTTGTGCTTATATAATTTGTGTAACCATGAATTTAATTCCTATCCATAAATGCCAGACCTCCCACGTGTGGTTCCCACCTCCACAATTCAAAAAGGAGGTTTCAAAAAGACAAATGAAAGGTTATTTATTTTATTTTTATTCTCCCATAAAAAAATAAGGACTAACGTCCACCATTTACCTACAGTGGTTGAGTTGAAGGTATCATTAAGATAATATATGCGATGTGTGTTCAATGGTGTCCTCAAATTCCAATTCTGTGCACTGGTTCAAAAGTTACCAAAAGCCACTTTTGAGTTTACGGAACGTACTGAAAAAAAGTTCATAAATTCATTCCAGACACACCGGGCCTCGGAATCATCTTCAGTTATTTTTCGTGAACTCAAAATATTCCCGTATACATAAAAAAAATTACATGGAAAATTACAAGACTTTACATTATCCCCTCCTCAGGGATTTGCATCCCTGAAAGCCACACCACAATCTAGGGAAATAAGTGGAGGTACTGAGCACAAATCTGAACCTCCCGATATCATGTGCTATCATAGAGTTTTTCATGCTACCAACGTACGCGCACCAGAGTTGTCAATCTTCCATGTAGGAATCTCTCCTGTCGATCCTCAAACTCTACTGGAACCTCCGAAAATGTTGCTCCATCCACTATGTATAGCTTTCCCCAATTAATGATGTGTGAGGGATCATGTAAGTACCTCCTCAGCTAAGATACATGGAAAACGTCATGCAGCCGGTGCAACTGTGGGGGAAGAGCTAAGGAGTTTTCCACCTCATCTAATCTGCTGAGGACCTAAAAGGGTCTGATGCACCTCGATGATGTCTTTCCACCCTATACAAATCTTTGGAAATCTCATCGAGGTGATACCCATAGAAATACATGGTCACCATCCTCGATCTCTAGTGGTCTCAGTCTCCTGTCAGCATAAGACATATGCCTGCTATGTGCAGTATTCATATGCCCCGGGATGATCTGCACCTTCTCTGTTGCATCTCGTACCATCTCTGGTCCCACGAGTGCTGTCTCCCCAAGGTCAGTCCAACATAGAGGTGATCTTCAAGGTCGATCATATGACACCGCGATTGGTGTCATATCGATAGTGGTTTGATAATTTTTATTTTATGTGAACTCCACCAAGGGTAGGTTATCCTCCTAGTTGTAGCCAAAATCGAGGACGCATGCATGAATAAATTCTCCTTGTGTCTGAATTGTCCGCTCCATCTGACCATTCGTTTGAGGAGGAAAGGTGGTGCTCAACCGAAGATGTGTCCCAAGTGCCTCTTAAAACCCCTACCATAGTCGGGAAATAAAATGTGTATCATGATCGGAAGCGATCGTCGAGGGAACTCTATGAAGCTGCAAAATATCCTCACATAGAGGCATCACAAGCCCTCTACTAAACCCTACTCTCTGATAGGTAGGATGTCGGCTGACCTGGTGAGTCGGTCAATGATCACCCAGATAGAATAATGTCCCCTAGAAGTGCAACAAAGTCTTGTCACAAAGTCCATGGAAATAACATAACGCATCCACTTTAACATCTCTTGTGGCTGATCTAAGCCCGCTGAAACTTGATGATATACCTTCCCTTGCGGACAAGTGAGGCACCAGGAGACACACTCTAATTCTAATGTCTTCATTCATGGCCACCAGTGTTGATGCTGAAGGTCCTGGTACATCATTTTCACTCCTAGATGTACTTCTAGAGGGGACATATGAAACTCCCTCAACACATCCTCCTATAGCACCACGTATACTGTAGTACGTACTCTGAAGAGGAATACATGCTTCTTATCTTCGGAAAATCCATCAAGTGCATGTCATGTGGATATCTGAACTCATTGAGCCTCGTAGTCAGTGTCCCCATGCAATGGTTCCCTGAATCGCTGAAGGAGTGGGGGATTGACTGTCAGAGACTAAAGGTAAACTGCACCATCTTGATCCATGTAGGATATCTGTAACACCCCAACCCCTCTAGGCTGGAGCTGGTGCATTACTTGTGATATTAGAATGGTTATAAGGAATGAAAATCCTGAAGGAATGATATGTTTAATAGTCTTGAAGAAAATAGATACATAGATGTAACAAAAAATACATTGAATAAGGATACAAGATACAATACATAATAAAACTAAAAACTGCAACCACACGAACTCAATAAATGACCTTCTCTTCATCACCTGTTGAAGGTAAACAATGAAAGTGGTGAGATCAAATGCTTAGGAAGGGTTAGAAATAGTGGAAGCATGAGTACAATAATAATTGGATCACAATTAATCTGACATTATTAACATGGAATAGTGAATTAATGAATAACTAATTCCATTAATAAACTATGAACAAAACTGCTTCTATAGATTTTGTCATAGTGAAAAGCTCATGGATAATAATAATAACTGATAATGATTAAAGAATATTCTCATTAATTGGACATCATGTATCTGGCACATGAAACCATAATACCATAAAACTGGTTTTGTTCTATGGGTAGAAACCCGTCTGATTTTTGGAAATAAACTCAAAGGGTTTGTTGCCATCTGATTTGTGTCATGAGAACTACTGAAGGATCGAGGGGATATAGTGGGAACCAACCGCCAATGCATGTCCAAATAATTATTTATAGATTGATTCAATACAAGAGAAATATGAGTTTTCAATTTCCGTATAGATTATAGTATACAGATTCATTAATATTTCCATAATTAAAATAGCATTCCAAATAAACACTGTATGTAAAATGGTATACGGTTTTGATAGAAAACATATCCATAAAATTAGATTATGGATATTTAATTAAAATATAATTTAAAATGAAGAATAGTTCTCAAGTGGGAATTAGGTAAAACACATAAGGATTATTAGGTGCACAATACAAAGTTAGTCACATTGATAATGTAGTTGAGACAATGTACCTTACCACAATGTAATTAGTCGAATCATATGAGCAGAACATAATGATCATCAAATTAATCATTGAATAACATGAATATAAAAAGAATCATGTTATTATATATCATATCGAATTACACTTATACCACATATAAGAAATAAGTGGCGAACAATGAAAATCTCACAGAAAATGAAAGTGAGATGAGAAACCCCTTACCATTTGTTCAAGTGTGTTCTTAATTCGGTTTAATGACCTTAATAATCAAGTTTAGATTCATTAATTAATAATTACCTAACCACCTATACATGTAATATATTTAGTATATCCTTATTAGGTTCATTAATGGCTCTTTTAATGGGTTTAAGAGATTCAATTGTATTGTTTTGGGAGCATTTTCTTCCTTGGTTTTCATGATTCGTTTACTTGGTTTCATGAATAGAAGTTCATTTGAAATGTGGATAAATATACAGAGTTTTTAATATATATTATTAGTTACATTAAATATATATAAATGATCTTATGATGATTATAGGATATATACTTTAGGATGAATCATTAGTTAACTGTTTTTGAAAAACTCTTGGATTTAGCTTGGCAGTTTTGTATACAATTAACTTATTCTGTATTATTATTCCATATTATGAGTGTGTAAAGATTAAAAAACATT
This sequence comes from Viscum album, assembly GCA_963277665.1. Classification (NCBI taxonomy): domain Eukaryota; kingdom Viridiplantae; phylum Streptophyta; class Magnoliopsida; order Santalales; family Viscaceae; genus Viscum; species Viscum album. The sequence goes on from OY728147.1 coordinate 1,612,252,500, forward strand.
AATGAGATGAAATAGATATATAATGATTTGGTTCAGCCATTAAAATGGATTCATTACCAATAATAAAGGAGAATGTGAAGAACAAAACATCATCCCCAATAAAGGTTATAAATTGGAACCTCATGGACGTTGATTTCTCTTATAAAAATAAAAGGGGGGTAAGTACATTGACAATGGTTATTACATTAACAAGATATAATTACAATATATAGATGATAATTTTTTTATCATGGTCATTTTGACATAAGATGTGATAAGAGAAAAATAAAAGTGATGATCATGAAAATAAAAGAAAAGTTGAGAGATCCCTTATGAAAATTCGACAGCCTTACGGTGTCGCCTAAAATTTTATAAATTCAAATGATGAAAACAAAAGGGAATATAATCATATTGAAATAAAATGGAACGTAAAAAATAATAAGTAAAATCAATCCCCCGCATAAGAGAAAGGAATTTCAAATAGCTATGAAAAAATAAGTGTCGACTTAAAGAAGAGAAAGAAGGATTCCCTTACCTTGTAGAATAACTCATAGATCATGATGGATGGGACCATGGGGGATTAGTAACAACTTGGTAGGACATATAGAGATGTAATACCTCCAAAACATCGAGTATAAAGTATTTGTAAAGAAATTAACTGAATGGATTAGTGGGTATTTATAGAAAAAGGGCGGTAATTGTTTAATAATTTCAAAGGGACACCTCATTAGTTGTTTTTTCCAAACCATGGGCTTGCCCAAGGTATTTCCCTACGAGTTTAGACACTTGGGAAACTTCTTGTCATAAGTTAATATAAAAAAGTTGACCAGACTTTTAGATTTAATTATTATATCATTATGATGTGATTAAACTAACGAAAACTCAAAACGTTATTATTACTATTCATGAAAAATTAATGTATTTTAGAAAAATCCCAAGAAATTACCCTAACCATTTTTCGACGTGTAGAATTAAAAATGAAATCCATATTTTAACAATAAAATTTTCATGTTTTTTTAATTTAATTTTTAACTAAAATCATAATTATTTCGAAAAATAACAGTTTTAAATGAATAATTAGTTCTATATCACATTGAAAAATTAATTAAGATCACTTTATCTTATTAACTTATGGAAATAAAATATTATCATTATTTACTATTTATATGGGTCATATTACTATTCATTTTACTATTCATAAGGGTATGTTACTATTCATAAAAAATCAAGTTGGTTCTATCAATCTCCAAATGACTTACGAGTCACAATTCTAGATGACTGTTTTCCGAAATTCAAAACATAGAAGTAGAAATTTTTTGTTTAATGGATATCTTATAAGTTAAACTTATAATGTTTTGATTCAAAAAAGACATAGTGATTCATGAAAGATAGGCTATGAATACAATTTATTTATTATAAGCATACCATAAAATTTTGGGGGTGTTATATTATTCTTGCCTTCAGAAATTTTGTCCTCGAAATTTTATGTATAAAGCCCACTTCAAAGATTTGGGTGGTTCTTATTCATGAAATCCACTGGTTCCAATGTTTCTTCCTCCATATTATGGTTCCTCCAAAGAACCTTTACTAGAATAGTTGTTCGATTTTTCAATAATTTCTCCCTTGTGTCAATAATCCTGATAGGATTCCCACAGTATGAAAAATCAGGTTCTAGTTCTATTTCTTCATATGTGAGTACATGTATGGGTTCTGGCATGTACTTCTTTAACAATGATACGTGGAACACATCATGAACTCTAGAGAGAATTGGTAGCATCGCTAAAAGGTAAGCTACAACTCCGATTCATTACCGAATTTCAAATGGTCCGATGTACTTGGGGCTGAGTTTCCCTTTCTTACCGAACCATAAGACACCCTTCCATAGATATACTTTAAAAAATACATGATCCCCCACATGGAATTCCAAGTCCTTTCTCGGGTTTTCAGCATAACTCTTCTATGTATTTTGGGCTTCTTTAATATAGGCTTGTATTTTCATCAATTTTTTAATGGTCGCTTAAATATTTTCTAGGCCTATAAGTTTATTCTCACCAAAATCATCCCTAAATGTTGGAGTTCTACATCTCTTTCCATATAATGCTTCATATGGAGCCATTTTAATACTAGAATGGAAATTCTTATTGTAGGAAAATTCCATCAAATGAACGTATTGATCCCACATACCTTGAATGTCAAGAGAGGATGATCTAAGACTGTCTTCCAGAGATTAAATAGTCCTTTCAGATTGTCCATCAATTTGAAGGTTATATGTAGTTCTCATATGATGCTCAATATCCAAAGACTTCTAGAGACTTTTCCTAAATTTTGATGTAAACTGGGGATCTTGATCAGGTACAATCAATATAGGTGCACTATAAAGTCTCACAACTTCATTAATATAATGTCGTTTCAGGTGATCAAGTGGTAAATCATCTCTTATTTGAATGAAATGTGATGATTTATTGAGATGACCGACAATTACCCTTATTGGATTATTCCATCTATGCATCCTCGGTAGTCCGATGACAAAATCAATCATAATGTAATCCCACTTCCACATTGGAATAGGTAGAGGTTGCATCACTCCTTTGGGTTGTTGTCTCTCTGGCTTCACTTGTTGACAAACTAGAAACCTTGACACGTAGTCAGCAATTTCTCGCTTCATATTTTCCCACTAAAAATATCCCATCTTGCCTATATACATCATGGTGGTAACCGGGTGTATAGATAAATTTGAGCTATGAGAATCATCTAATAGTTCCCTTTTTAGCTTAGGTACTGATGGATCACATAACCTCATCCCAAATTTTCGAACTCCATCTTCATACATGAAGTGATCTAGTCTCCCATCCTTAACAACATTAAATTTATTCTGTAAATTCTCATCATCAGATTGAGAAATTATTATCATCTCTAATAAATATGGTTTATTAATAATTTGAATGAGCAGTGATGTTTACCCTTCTTTAATAATTCCCATATCCATCATGATTATATCCATGAATATAGGATCTCTTTCAATCCTCCTTTGAGTGATAAGGCCATGATATTTCTTGTTTAATGCATCTTCCACCATATTCCCCTTACTTGGGTGGTAGTGTATTGAACAATCATAATCTTTCAGTAACTCAAGCCATCTTTTTACCTAAAATTTAGTTCTTTTTGTGTGAAAATATATTTCAAACTCTTATGGTCCGTATAAATCTCATATCTTTTTCTATAGAGATAATGCATCCATTTTTTCAGATATAAGATTACAGCTGCTAACTCAAGATCATGAGTTGGATAATTTTTCTCATGAGTCTTCAACTATCTTGATGCATAAGCAATCACTATATCATTTTACATAAGGAATAAACCCAATCCATTCATTGCTGCATCACTGTATATTATAAATCCATCTCTTCTAGATGGAAGAGTCAAAATTAGAGCATTAAACAATAATATTTTCAATTCATCAATGATTTCTGTACATTAATTTTTCCACACATGCTTAACTCTTTATGTCTAAGCTTGGTTAGAGGGTTATCCAATTGTACAAAATTCTGAACAAAGCGACGATAATAACATGCTATGCCAATAAAACTGTGTACCTAAGTTATGTTTGTTGGTGTGGGCCAATCTTGTATTGCCTTTGTCTTCATAGGATCTACTAGGATTCCATCCTGAGAGACAATATGGCCTAGAAAATAAACTGATTGAATCCAGAATTCGCACTTTCAAAACATCCCATATAATTTATTTCTTATAATAGTTCTCAGAATAAACCACAAGTGATTCTCATAGACTTAATATATTTTTGAGTATAAGGGGATATAATCAATGAATACCACAATAGATTTATCAAGATATTCCTTGAAATCTCTATTCATTAAATCCATAAAAATAAAGGGTACATTTGTCAGTCCAAAAGGCATCACTGTAAACCTCTAATGACCATACCTGGTTTGAAATGTTGTCTTAAGAATATGTTCCTTCCTTACACACAATTGATGATATCCAGATCGAAGGTCAATCTTAGAAAAGTATTGATATCCATGAAGAGGATCAAATTAATCACCAATCAAGGGAAAATATACTTATTCATTAGTGTAATAGCACTGAAATCCCCGTAATCAATGCAAAGCCACATGGATCGATCTTTATTCTTGAAAAAGAGGACAGGGGATCCCCATGTACAAACACTAGGTCGAATAAATCATTTTCCACTCAAATCCTATAGTTTGTTCTTTTTATCTACTAATTCCACAGTGTCCATTCTATAGGTAGTCTGTGATATAGGTCCTGCATCAAGAATCAAATCAATTGAGAACTGAACATCCCACTATGGAGGATGTCCAGGTAAATCCTCTGGAAGTACATCAAAGTACCCTTAAACTATGTGAACATCTTAAATTTGATTATTTCATTCCTCACCCATAGATATTGGTTTATCTACCTATCCATGTATTCCGTATTCCATTTAGTAGAGCTTTGGGGGGGGGGGTTCTAGATAAGAATCAGGTGGTGAAGAATTAAACCTAAAGACAAGGGATTCTAAACAATTTTCAAAAATTGAAACTTATTTTTTTTTTACAATAAATCATCCCATCATAATTTTACATCTAATCCATATCGAGCATTATATCAAATTCAGTCATTGTTATGATGATAAGGTCAGCAACTGGAGTATGTTTTTGTGGCTGGAGGGGGACTAGTCGACATGCCTCAGATGCAATGATACATCACCTAAGAGTTTTGACTGAAAACTCCTTTATTAAATCAAATTGGAAATATCTAAATTTCATAAGAAAACTGGGAAGATATAAATGAATGAAATGATCCAAAATCAAATAATGTGTTGGCTATGTTTGAGAAAACAATTAAAGTACTTGTCACCATGTCATTAGGAAATTCAACCTCTGTGGTTGTAATCGCATAGGATCTCCCTTGAATATCACTGAATTATTTTTTCCACTTGCATTCATTAGATCGATGACCCTTTCCCCTTAGTTATAGAAGACTCCTTTTCCTTTCAATCATTTCCTGAGATGATTCTTTATTGAGTTCTCACATAACGGGAATAGCATTGTTCCCTTTCTCTTCTTTGGTGCTTCTAATTTTCCTTTATTATCAGAGTACTGCTTCTTATCTTGGTTTCATTTGAAAAGATTTGATCTAGAAAATTCCCTCTCTATTTTGATGGTACTTGATACAATTTCATCATATAATAAAAATTATCGAGAAGGCAGTTCCTTTTAAAGGCATGGCTTAAGAACATCAAAGAAATGATCAATCATGTGTACTGAGTCACGTACGTAATCTATGACATACCAGGCTAGCCTTGTGAAAGTTGCCTCATACTCTGCCATAATTTCTTCTTCCCTTTGTTTTAAGCTATGTAATTTCAACTTCATTTCAGTTCGTTACTAACGAGGGAAATATTTTTTGAAAAATATTTCCTTAAAATTCTTCCATTCCATATCTTCTATTTCTTCTTCCTCTGTGGTATTCAGAATCAAGGACCACCATTGATTAGCGTCTCCCTTGAGACAATATACTACCAGTACTACATTTTATTTTTCATTGCATCGTAATTCGATGAATATCATTTAGAGGGACTTGATCCATTGATCAGCAACTACAAGGTTAGTAGTCCCACTAAAATATGGGGTCTTCTACAGCATGAAACGATCAAACATAGGTGTAGAATGGTTATTCATTACAACCTGAGTAAGTTATCCCAATATGGTCATGATCTGATCTTCTCCAACATTTTCTATGTTGACATTCTCAGTATGATGATCCCTACCTTTCCCATGAGTATTGACTCCCTTTCTTCCATTAGACTCCATTTGTAAATAACGGGATACTCTATTAGCTTATAAATTAAAAATATAAAATCACTCAACCTAAATTAAAATTTTATTCATAACTAATCTTATAAACATGATTTATTGAGGAAAAAGTTACATTAAACTCCTTCATAATGGATTGTAATGAAAATTTGAACTATCCTAAGAACGTCCTCTAGGAGTTTCATAACCAAGAGTGCAGTATGGATCGTTGTCATGCACCAGTTCCCGTTCGAGCCTAGCTCAAAGCGGTGTTTTCTGGTTTTACCCTAGATACATCTATGCCAGAGCCGCCTCTACATGATCATATCCAGACAAAGATGTATTGCTTAAAATAGAGACATAATTTAATCCCTACCAAAATACGATGATGATCTTGTATGTTTATCCTCAAATACTACCTTAGAGCTTTGTTCCCTACTATACATTTCCTACTCTAGTTTCCGTTTTTTTAATAAACTTCATCGGATACCAACTGTAACACCCCGACCCCTCTAGGATGGAGATGGAGCATTATTTTGATATTTTAATGGTTATAAGGAATGAAAATCCCAATGGATTGATTATTTTAGTAGCCTTGAAGAAACTAGATACAAAGATATAACACAAATTACATTGAAAAATGTTACAAGATACAATACATAACAAAACTAAAAACTGCAAGCACACGATCTCAATAAATGACACTCTCTTCATCACTTCTTGAAGGTAAAAAATGAATGTGGTGACCTCAAATTCTCAGTAAGGGTTATAAATATCAGAATCATGAGTAAAATAATAAGCAGATTACAATCAATCTGACATAATCAATATAGCATAGTGAATAAATGAATAACTGATTCCATTAATAAACTGAGAATCAAACTGCATCCATAGATTTTGTCATAGTGAAAACATCATGGATAATAATTATAACTAATAATTAATAAATAGAATTATTATTAATTGTATGTCATGTATCTGGCACATGAAACCATAATACCGTAAAAAAATTTTAGTTCTATGGGTAGAAAGAAGTCTGATTTTTAGAAACAAACTGAAAGGGTTTTTCACCAAACGATTTGTCTCCTAAGACATAATGATGCATCAAGGGGATATAGTGGGCCCCACCCACCACTGAAGATCCAAATCATTCTTTATACATTGATTCAATAATAGAGAAATATAACTTTTCAATATTCGTATAGAGTATACTATACAGATTCATCAATATTTCCATAATTAAAATAACGTTCCAAATAAACACCGTATGTAAAATGGTATATGGTTTGGAACAAAAACATATCCATGAAATTAGATTATGGATATTTAATAAAAATATAATTTCAAATGAAAGGTGATCTCAAATAGTCAGTAGGTAAAAAACCTAAGGATTATTTGGTGCACAATACAAAGTTAGTCAAAACAATAAGGTAGTTGAGAAAAATACCCTTACCAAAATGTAATCAGTTGAATCATATGACCATAACTTAATGAAAATAAAATGAATCATTTAATAACATGAATATAAAAATAATCATGTTATTATATATTAAATGTAAGTACACATATACCACATACATGAAATAAGTGGTGATGAATGAAAATCTCACAGAAATGAAAGTGAGAGGAGAAACCCCTTAGCATTTGCTCGAGTGTGTTCTTCATTGTTTTAATGACCTGAATAATAAAATTTATATTCATTAAATAATATTTACAGAACCTCATATACATTAAATTTATTTAGAATAACCTTATTAGGATCATTCATGTCCCGTTTAATGGGTTTAAGAGGTTCAATTTTATAGTTTTCGAAGCATTTTCATCCTTGGTTTTCATGATTCATTTACTTTCATCCATAAATTGATGATCATTTGAAATGTGTATAAATATCCAGAGTTGATAATATATATTATTAGTGACATTATAATTATATATATAATCTTATAATTATTATAGGTTATATACTTGAGGATGATTCATTAGTTAAAAGTTTTTTATAAACGCTTGGATTCAGCTTGGCAGTTTTATATACAATGAACTTGTTTTGTATTATTGTTACATATTTTGAGTGTGTAATGATTCAAGAAAATTAATGAGATGAAATACATATATTCAAATTTGGTTCAACCATTAATGTTTTTTCATGACCAGTAATGAAGGGGAAAGTGAAGAACAAAACACTGTCATCCACAAAGGTTATAAATTGGAACCTCATGGACGTTTATTTCACTTAAAAAAATAAGAAGGAGTAAGAATATTGATGATGGATATATCATTAAAATGATATAATTCCAGTATATATATGATACTAGATTTTATCATGATCATTTTTACAGAGGAGGTGAGAAGACAAAAAGAAAAGAGATGATCTTGAAAATAAGAGAAAAGTTGAGAGATCCCTTATTAAAATTCGGCAGCCTAACAACATCGCTTAAAATTTCATTAAATAAAATGATGAGAACAAAATGGTATCATATACTATTGAAATTAAAAGGAAATTAATAATAATAATAAAAATCAAACCCCAACATATGAGAATGTAATTTCAAATAGATAGTATAAAATAAGTGTTGACTTAAAGAAGAGAATGAAGGATTCCCTTACCTTGTAAAATAAGTCCTAGATCATGAAGGATGGGACCTGGGGGGCATAGGGACACCTTTGGAGGACTCCTAGATAAGAAAAACAACCAGATCATCGAGGATGGGGTATTTGGAATCAAAGAAAACGAATGGATGAGTGGGTATTTACAGAAAAAGAGAGGTAATTTTTTAATAATTTCAAAGGGACACCTCATTAGTGGTTTTTGTCAAACCATGGGCTTTCCCATGGTAATTTCCATTATATTTTTCCTATTGGGACAAATCATGTCATACGTTACTATACAGAAGTCGATCAAACTTTTATATTTAATTATTACATCATTATGTCATTAATCTACTGAAAACTAAAAATTGTATTTTTACAATTCATGAAAAATTCATGTATTTTAGAAAAATACCAAAAATTTACTCTAACCATTTAATGACCTATAGAATTCAAAAATGAACTCCATTTTTTAAAATAATTTTCTATGTATTTTTAATTTATTTTTTATATAAAATTATAGTTAATTCAAAAAATAACAATTTTAAAGGTATAATTAGTTTTATATCACATTGAAAAATTAATTAAGATTGTATTATCTTATTAAGTTATGAAAATAAAATATTAATATTAGTTAATGTTTATAAGGGTCATATTACTATTCATATTACTATACAAAAGGGTGTGTTACTATTCATCAAAAAATCATGTTGGTTCTATCAAACTCTAAATGACTTACTGGTCATAACAATAGATGGCCGTTTTTTAAAATTCAAAACATAGAAGTGGAAATTTTATGTTTAACGTATAGATTATAATTTTTTCCAATAATTTTTTGATTCAAAAAAGTCATTTTTCATCATACAATATAGGCTATGAATAGAATGTATTTAACAGAATCATACCATAAAATATTTGGGGGTTATAGTATCCGAGAAGCGGCTAACTGCTCTGTCACCGCACTCAAAAACTGTATACCAAATCTTCTGTTGAGTGCATCTACTACTACGTTCCCCTTCCCAGGAGTATAGACTATCCCAAAGTCATTGTCCGGGAGGAACTCAACCCAAAATCGCAGTCTCAAGTTTAGTTTCTTTTGAGAGAAGATATGCCTATGACTCATGTGATCAGAGTAGACTGTAAAACGTTCGCCCATCAAGAAATGGAGCCACATCATTAAGGTGAAAACCATTGCAACCAAATCCATATAATGGGCAGCATAGTTCCTCTCATTCTATCTCAACTATCGAGAAACATAGGCAATCACTGTTCATTCTTGCATCAGGACACATCCGAGCCCGATCCTATATTAGTCTTAGTAGACTACATACCCAACGCCCTCCTCCGGTAGTCTCAAGATTGGGGCACTCATCAGTCTTTTCCTCTACTCCTAGAAACTCGGTTGGAATCTCTCCAACCACACGAAGGGATTTCCCTTAATTTTCAATGTCGATAAGTGTTCCACAACTCTGGAAAAGTCCAGAACAAACCTATCCTAATAATCATCCATACCTAGGAAACATCGTACATCCGTCACAATCTTGGGTGGATCCCAAGAAAGTAAAGCCTCAATATTAGATAGATCCACCGCAACTCTAGCCTCCGATATAACATCTCCTATAAAGTGGACCTCTTGTATCCGGAACTTTCACTTCAAGAGCTTTACATAAATCTGGTGCTCTTGGAATGTTTCTAGAACTATCTGTAGATGATAGGCATGCTTCTCCTCTGTCACTAAGTATATCAGGATGACGTCATTGAATACTACCAAAAAGTGATCGTGTTATGGCTGAATGATTCTTTTAATATGTACTATGAACACTTTTGGGTCATTGGTCACACCACATTTAATAACCAAGAACTCATTGTGGCCATACCAATATTACATGGTTGCCTTTTTCACATCATCCTCTCATACAATGAGCTGGTGATAGCCTGATCCGATGTCTATCTTCGAAAACCATCGTGATCCCTTCATCTAATCAAAGATATTATCAGTCCTTTTAAGTGGGTACTTGTTATTCACAATCATCGTTTTTAGGCACTAATAGTCCACACAAAGTATAAAACTCTAATCCTCCTTCTTGGCAAACAAAATCGGGGCTTCCCAAGGAGAAACACTGTCATAATGAACCCCTTGCCCGAAAAGTCCTCCTACTATACTTGCAGCTCTGAAGCACAACAGGAGAAATCCAATCTTCTAGTGTAGATATTGGTGTCATATCGGGGTACAAGTCGATATAAAAGTCCACATATCTGCATGGAGGTGGACCCAGGACATCATTAGAGAAAACATCAGCGTACTGATCCACCACTACAGGGTAGCTCAGACTCTCAACATCAACCGCTCCAATAGTAAGGATATCCAGTTGATGCGTGATAAGATGCACCCTCCATTGGGTATGTCCATCATATACTACAAAGGTTACCTTTTCTATAGTGATGGAAAACCATGTCCCGTCTGTGCGGAAACACCACACATTCACCTAATGCAGTCAATTTGAGCCTGGACTGTGGATAACCAGTCCATACCCATGTTGACATCGTAAGGCATCGACGCCACTATTAGAAGATCCCAACCGAAGATCTCGCCTCCTAGAGTAAGCTCAAACTACTGGAACCAGTGTGTAATGGTCGAATCTACTCCTATAAGAGTCTCTAGCCATAAGGATTGAGCCAACATCTCCACATGTTTCTCTGAGCTCCGAACGAGGGTCATGGGAAAAAAATAATGATTGCCACCTATGCCTATAAGTACTACAAATAAGGTAGAGTATACACATATCGTAACTCGTATCAGCTCTAAAGAACCATGATCGTAGGCCTTAGCTTTCAGTAGCTATTCTCATCCATGTCCACCTGCTCCCAATTTTCGTGGTGGACCACCTGGAGGTGGTGGTGGTAGAACAAAAAATCGCCGCCCACAACCAATTGCATGACCAGCTCCTCTACCAGGTCTTCCTATTTCATGTGGACCTCCTTAATCAAATCTTCACCTCTAACCAGGCGGTCCTTCAACCGTCTGAAGGTTGTCTGTATAGCGAGTCGGGCTATCATGAGCCATGTGACCCTACCAGCCGCACGAGTAACACTACCTTCTCCACGCCTATCCTACTCTGTCTCGAGAGCCCTGCACAACCGACCATGTATCCATTGGTTTTCCAACTATAGATATGCTCCCCTAGGACCTCTGTATCATTTATCTACTACCAGCGGTAGATGACACTGTTACGTGACATCCGGTGGTGGGTCTTACTACTAGTGACTAGTCAGCAAGGAAAATCTATACTAATATTATTCTCTTGAACACACTTGACTTTTTCGGGATGCTGAGGAAAGTCATTGAATGTATAATATCTTATATCATCCCACGCTTGATGATCTGGGACAAAAAGAAAGGGTCACACACCATGTTAGTGGAGTAGCACGAGAGGTCGGTGAACCTCACTAAATACCGAGCCACAGTCATGATACCCTACTACAAGTGGAGATGCTCCTATATATGAACTGAGCGTATGGTCATTGCGATGGACTGTGCCATGAAAATTTCCTTGATGATATCCTAGATGAGAGTGACCTCGTTGTGATCCTAGAGCTTCATGATCCACCATCTTCCTATATCTTCTTAAAGATGTCTGGTGGAAAAAATTCCCATGAGATCAGCTGGAGTCTCTACTAGTAAAAAAACTCTAACCAAAGCCTCTATCCAGTACCGAAATGCCTATGGATTTGTCTCTCCCCAAAACCACAGTGGCCTCTGGTACTGAAACACATGCAATACACTCAATATGTGTGCACCCAATATTGTTGGGGATTGTGTCATTAGCTTCCCAATGGGTAGTGGTGTCGCTGCTACACCAATCGATGGTAAAACTACCGTAAGGTGTCCCTACACTGAAGCCTTGATCGCTCGGTTGGATGTCATCGTGTAATATACATGGAACCCTTGCTAGTTGTCTGCTTTATGGAATCCGAGAAAGTAACAGGTGTGCCACGGTATTTAAGTTATACCTGGTGAGCTGAATCAAAGGGATTACGAAGAAAACTCTTCAGAAATACACACCCAATCAGTGTTTTCATGTACTGAGTCAGAAATCAGAAGTCATGGACCTTGTGTATGGACATGCCAGACACCACCCCAACACTGGACTCCCCGGACTAAAAACCACACTCACAACACCTAACACTATTGGCACACCTAAAAGATCAGTGTCCATCTTCATCCGTAGAACCGACTCTACTGATACCAATTTTTCATGACCCTTCCCCCAGGGCCTGTGCCGTGACTACCCCAAGACTGCCTTCCATAGGTCAGGGGCCAGTGACTAGCACCGGAATGGATTTTCCCAAAAACTAGGAAGAAATTTCTTTTATAAATTGTAAACTCACACAACCAAGCACACAGCTGGATACGAGCACAATGTAATGTGTATAGTAAAAAGAGTGTGTACAGTAATTAAGGGGGAAGAATACATACCCAACTATAAAGTACAAGTTAAACATGAAAGTAAAAGTATTAAAGAAGTCAACTCCTATGAACACCCACCAAGGATCCTACCTGAAGGGTAGGTACAACTCTCGAACGGTCGTATCTGTGGTATGCCTTGTCTATGGTCATTGATGTCCATCATCTACACAAGACTCAACAGGGTGCGTGTGTAGCCCATTCAGGGGTGAGTATAAAATACTATGTGGGGTCCCTGAGACCCCCGAAGGTCTCTTTGAATTCACAAAGGATAAAACTAGAAGTATGGAAACAACATTCAACCCTACATAGGTATATTACCATACATATACCAAAGTTATCAAGTATACCCAACTCATTCCCGAGAAAACACCAGGCCCAAAACCTTATCCAAATGCTCAAATTTTTTATGAAGGAAAGAATACCACGAAGGTAATAGCACAACGGTAAGTACAAGAAAGGTAACGCCTCACCTGAAAAATACCACACATGTATCACCTCATAGGTTAGTACCACAAAGGTATCTCCACAAAGAAGAATATCACAAGGGCTTCACAACACGGAAGTGTACCAGAAAGGTAAAGACACAACTCACACCAGGTATAACTTAAGTATGGATGAATGGATGATTAGCGGTATTTATAGATCATCTTACTTCGTCGAGGAGCATTGCTATATACCCACATAGGATCTGGAGATGACCCACATAGGATCAAAGATGACCAACACATGATCTGGAGATGACAACACAGGATCTAGAGATGGCCAACATGGGATCTGGAGATGACTCACACATGACCAGTATGTGCTGACCCATATATGATTGCTGAGCGCTGACCCACACTAGATCATATGATGACCCACACAGGATCTAAAGACTCCTCAAGTATAGTCAGCCATAGGATTGTCGCACAAATCATGCTTGATTCTAGGAGGATCCACTCCTCAATCAATCAATCGATACTTAAACTAACATGAAGTCCCATGAAGAATTATCCTAAAGGTCCGCCACATCATTAGGAATCCAACAAAATAAGTGACGCATCAATAAGATGCATGGTATGTACATTATTATCCTTTTATATTTGATGGTCGTGTTGGATTCAGGTTTGATCCATCCCAGTCAGAATCCAACATTATACCTAACTCTAGTGGAGCATACCAAAATGACCATCTCAATAAAAGGATTCTGGCGCTACAGACGGATCGTCAATCGGATTCATGATTCTTTTGATATGTCCAAAATGTGTATCTAGTTCCGGAGGGGCATAGATCCGGTCCGACCCGGCCTGGGCCAACCAGACCCTGTTAGGGTAGACCAAACCCGACCAGAGTCCATCCCAAATTGGCTGGAAAATGGAAGGCCCAGCCCACGCTGGGTGGGGCACGTTGGGGTTGCCCCTGGGGCGACCCGTGGTGCGGCCCACTGGGGCGCTTTCCGACAAGGTGCGTCCCGCTCACCTGGGTGCGGTCCGACCATCTTGGCGCGGTCTTCCCTAATAGGTGTGCTCCGCAATGGTAGGGAAAACCCTAGCCACACCGGGGGGACCCCCCCCGGATTTCCAAACAGTCCATCAGACAGTTCGAACTACTAGAACTAGGGACCTGCTGGAGCGGGTCCTGCTCGATGCACCACGACTGACTTGATTCCCAGCTGGTCCGCCTTTGAGTGGCGGGACAGTGACATTGTCCACTAGGAGATGGCAAGGTTCTGACCGCCATTTAGTCTCCGCCACGGACATGCTGTTGTGGTCTCCATCCCCGGTGGAATGTACGCGCGCGGATGCTTTGACATGAGGCCGAACGGTTTGGCGGCTACCACCATGGTCGTTCACGGAATATAGTACATGACCTTATCTTCCAGAGACACGGACGTGTGCCACCCTCCTTCAACATGGTCGGTCGGGTGCAAGCTGCCACCTTCTTCTGTGAGCCATCACCACTTTGTTCCAAGCCCTTAAATTTTGGTTATTTTATATTCACCATCCTCAGGTCAATATCTCCACATAAATATGTTACACTCAACGAAACATTGTGTTTTAAGCTCTCTTAATAATTCAGCATCGAAGAATGCACAAATAACGCACAACAAACGAATATAAAAGGTTTTGGTTGATGTGTGGATCGATGGCCATGTTATATTGGACATCGTCATTGAAAATCATGTACATGATGAATCAACAAAATAGATATAATCCAAATTTAAATTAAACCCCCTACCACATTTGCTTGTTGGATATGAAGTGAGGAAGAAGAGGTAGCCGATGAAGGGGGCGCCACCGCTCATCACTCTTACATCACATTTCTGATCTAGGCTCGGGTTTCGTACTCATTCTTGATCTGGAGAATGCTCATTGTTATAGGACATTATGAATTGGAGGATTCTCCAGGAGAGGCATTCTTTACCTTTCACCAACGTAAAACAACCCTCAATTCCATCATGAAGAGTTAATAAAATAACTCTTAATTAACCAGCTGTTTCATTAATTATTTATAATTAACTCTTTAAATTAAAGAGATTTGTGGTTACAGAATTTCTACAACTAGGAATTTAATGCCCAAATTTAAATGCACGACCACCCTCGTGTGGTCTCCATAACCAGAATTCAAAAAACATGTTTCAAAAAGGAAAATAAATTATTATTTATTTATTTTTCTTCTCCTACAAAAAACTGAAAAACTAATTTTAGCCCTTGACCTACTGTGGTCAACGTTAAGGCCTTCATAAGATTACATCGGCACTGCGAGTTCAACGGTGTCCTCAGATTTTAATTCCGATCATCAGTTAAAAATTACAAAACACCGCTAGCGCGTTTACTGAACGCACCTATAAAAAGCTCGGAAATTAATTTTGGGCACACCGGGCCTCAGAATCAGACACCGTCAATCTTTGAAAACTTTAATTATTCCCATATAATTATATAAATCAAGAAAAAATTTAGGCCTTTACACAAAATTAATTTTATAGAAATATTAAATTATTTTTACTATACACATGTAGGAAAATGAATATCTCTTAAAAGATATATCGAATGAGTTTTCTAAGTCCATGGTTGGGTATGGAATTCAATATTTACCGTATTAATGTTATAAAATGAGTTGGTGCAGGAAATTTGGATTCCTAGCTCATTGGAAGTGTGTTAAATGGATGAACCAGAAAATTAAATAAATTTTTAATTAATTAATTGGTTAATATCATATACATAATAATTTAGTATGAATTCATATTTTAGAGGGTTTGTCTCAAAATTATGTTTTTACAAATATGAAAATATCTTTCATATCCTCTACCTGGACTTCCCATTGGAGAATGATGAACGATGAAGAACAAAGAAGAAATCTTGGATCGTTGCGGATAAAAGCACCAAAAACATAGAAGCTTCATATGATCATTGCTCAAGTGTTATCTTCATCAACAATGACCAATATAATCTAGGTAGTACTCATTATTGGTGTTCCTATAACCTTAGTTAAAATATTGAGCATGTATTTTTTATGCATTTGATTTCTTGTTTTTTTATTACATGGGGAGTTTTTTTGTTCATGATTTATTTTGTTTGATTACATTTATTTGTTGTTTAAAAAAAATTTGTATAATTATTATTTCATAAACTACAGAAATCATTTAAGTTTGATCTGAATATTGTTAGATAGAAAAGAGAATTATGTTTTATTTCATTAGTTTATGAAGAATTTTGAAATATATTTTATTTTATACTAACAATTCAATTACATTGCTACTACAGTTTTAGAATCAATGCTATTTTCAGTTTTAAAAGGTTTATGTATTTATTTTACTGCAACATCTTCATTAATCATTTTGGATGAAACATGATTTTATTGATATTAAAAAATATATA
This sequence comes from Viscum album, assembly GCA_963277665.1. Classification (NCBI taxonomy): domain Eukaryota; kingdom Viridiplantae; phylum Streptophyta; class Magnoliopsida; order Santalales; family Viscaceae; genus Viscum; species Viscum album. The sequence goes on from OY728147.1 coordinate 1,612,269,206, forward strand.
TTTATTTATTTAGTTTACATCAACATCAAAAAATATTATATGGTTGTTGATAAAACTGTTGGAAGTACTACTATGTTGTTTTATAATAGTTTTTTTAGAATATTTAACTCCTATTTATTATAATTTTTGGAATAGTAGATATCAGTTTTCATTAATTCTTAATTAATTAGAATGGCAGTAAATTTTTCTAAATATAATTACTTTTGACTAAAGTATGAATCTTCTTCTACAATATCATAAAAAGTCATTTATGTTAATTTATGTATGATGTCCAGTTTTTTGCATGGTATGGTTTGTACCATAATTTCACAATAGTGCAAAGTGTGGTTCATCAACCATACGTGTACTGTTATTCTTTCATACTCTATGTTACTATTCACGAATAGTTAAAAGTATGGATCATCATTCCTATAGTCACTATTCAATTCCAACGCTACAGATACTGTTCATGAATAGTGAAAAGTTTGGTTCATCATCCCTATGTAAACTATTCTGTCTCTACCCTACTTTAATGTTCATTCTGAAAAGTATGGTTCATGCCATACGCTACTTTACTATTCATTTTGAATGGTATGGTTCATTGCATACGCTACTTTAATGTTAATTCTGCAAATTATGGTTCATTCCCTATAATAATGTTCAGGAACAGTGCAGCAACCCTAAATTATTATTCATTAATAGTTCCTCAACCCGATGTTTCTATACATTTCTGATATTACTATTCAATCCGTGCATTTTTTAAAAATTTATTTTCTTCATATATATGGATTATTTTTAATGGTTTTTTTTAGAAAAAAAACTCATTAAATCTAAGGATTCTTATCACATAGATTTTAATGTTTTTTGATAGATATTTGGATAGGATAATTAATAAATTTTTCAACATATTTTTTCCTGAATTTTAGAATATTCTAAATTTTTTAAATTAAAATATTTGAATTCTCTTATAGATTGTGTTGCAACATTAAAAGAACTATTATGGCTTAATTTATATTAATTTTAATGGATTTAAATGAGTTTTAAATCCGACAACATTTCTATATTTATGGAGTTATTTTTGGAAAAATTATTCAAATTTCTATTTCATTTTAAGAGTTATTCTACTAGAATTAAGGAGGCAATGGTACAGCTGTTTTCATGGAGATAATTATGAACATCATTGAATCAGTTTATTTTCAATATCCAAAGGTGGTAAAGATTATATAACTATTGAATATTTTCTCTATAAAAATATATCATTATTTTGTAGGATAAGAAAATTACAAAGAACGATACAAAATATAGGTGTAAACCAATAGAGAAGGGCTACTATATTTGATACTCTTTTTTAAAAAAACAAAATTTATGTTATCATTGAATCTTCATTGCATTTGCAATATCCTACGACACACTTTTTCATTATTTGTTTAATTTATCATGTTCTAAATCATTTCTACTTTGACTATAATATCCTTGTCGAGATATTCTAATCAAATCGCTATGAACCAGTATATGTACATTATTATTTTATCTTATCATGCATCTGGTTGTAAATCGGTAACACCATTTCCTATCTCTCACATGCAATACATTTTTTCTGGTTACTCTTTTTCATACAAAATCATTATTTCTGCTTTTTTTCATCAAGTTGTGACTCCTATATTCTAAAGATAGTATCTAAGGGGTGTGACTCCCTATATCTAAATTCAGAACTGTTTGGGTCGTGACTCCCTTTATTTAATGTCAGGTTGGAAGTGTTGTGACTCCATATACAAAAGTACTGTTGTGTTTATCCATCTACTAGAATTTTTTTTAATTGGGTTAGGTATCCCTCATAAAAATAAATTTTAGTGCATAGTTATCTCTCACCGAGTAGAGATATATATGAGTATAAGAAGGCCCACATTGGACTGAACTACTATAAAAAGCATCCTTATATTATTGTCTTTTTCTAATGTTAAATAACCAAAATAATTATTTTTTATAATAAATTTAAATAATCTATTTATTTGAATAATTTTTAAATTTGGTCTTTTCAACCTCAATATAGACCATCTTCGTCTAACCACTCTAACATAACAATTGGAAATAGTGGTTTTTCCTTTTTATAAATGATTAGCTATGTTGTTCTCATACTAATGCCTAAAATATTGTATTAAAGTGAAATCCTTTATAAAATCATTTACCTAGATAATTATCATTTTGATACATTTCAGTTTGTATCAAAAGATTGTTACTTTTGTAAATTATCAAATTTGTCTATAGATTCTTCTTTGTTTTTATTTCTGCTATCATATTCCTAGACGTAATAGTCAATGGATAAAGATTATATAATATGGTAGGATATAAACCCATTTATACTTGTATTCCACCAAATCCACCACAAATTGTTGGTAATGATTATGGCTATCGGAGATCCCGAATTGAGGCTTACCTCCAATAGTCGAGCATTGATAAATGGTCTATCATGTATAATGAATACACACTGCCTGAAGCTAAATCAGATAATCATACTAGAAATGATGTTATTAAATATGTTTTAAATTACAAAGTTATTATTATTTTATATTGTGATATTAACAGAAATGTTTTTATTCGCTTTTCTTCTTGTAAGACAGATCATGAAATTCGGACGATTCTACAAGTTACTCACCTTGGCACAGACAAACTGATATGTACCAGGCAAGGAATGCTACGTGTTGAGTACCAAGACATCATAATGGGTAAAGATGAAATAGTATGCTAAATGTTACATAGATTCACAGTCATTGAGAATGGAATTAATTCACTTAAAGAAGAATTGGAAAACCTAGTTCATGTTGAAATAGTCCTACTAGAATTACCATAGAAATGTCATGCCAAGAATGTTTACATTAATGAATAAAAAAATTTAAATAATACACTCTATATAAATTGATTACATCACTACTCCAATATGAACTAGAAATGATTAAAATTGATACTGTGGATACAACAATATGAAAATGTGTTGCTTTTAAATCTGTGAATGTTTTTTCCAATTACTATTCATATTTTGATCTACAAAATAGTGAAAATGATGATATAGATCAAATTGTGGCTGGTATTTATAAAATAATGAAAAATAATGGATTCAATAATCAGTTTAAGTGTAACCATCAAAAAGAAAAATACCCAGGAGGTGAGAATGGTGATTAAAATTATAATTCATTGGATGTAACATGCTATGACTGATGAAAGAAAGTGCATTTCAAAACAGATTGTCCTAAACTAAAGAATAAAAAAAATACAAAAAGAAGTAAAGAAAGGCATTGAAAACTATCAAGTGTTATACCAAATAATCTAATTCCAGTGAATGATCTAGAATGGAAAAATAATCCACAAACATGTGCTTCATGGCTTCACTGGATAAGGTTAGTAATTATTATTATTATATTTTTTGTTCTGTTTCTGAATAAAATTCTGAAAACCCCAATATTTATGAATTAAATTAAAATATTGAAAGATTAAGATGATATAATTTAAGTGATTTTGATTTATATAATAAATTTAAAGAATATAAGGGGAAGCTAATTTCTAAAAATAAAATTCCTTTATAATAAAATATTTCTATAATAAAATAAAAGCACAAGAAATGATACATATACTTCAGATTAATTTTTTTTTGATAATTTAAAATCTCCTCAATATATGAATGAAATTTTTAAAAAGGAAGTTGAATATCTTAAACAAAGATTATCTTATTTTATTCAAGGACATGAAAAATATCCTGAGATGGTATCCTTGACTAAAAATTAATAAAATATGGTTTTGGCTTTGATAAGGGATTACCCCAAATGTATAAAACATAGTTCATTAAAATAAAAAATGGATTTTCTTCAACTACTACATGTTTAAAATTTTTCATTGATGTTCATTATGAAAATGATTGTTCTCTTACAATTATTAAATATTTGGTATTTAAAAAAATTAATATCTCCAAATCATTACAATCTAATGTACCGTACATCACATTTATAAATTATATATGGGTCCCTAAATAATATATTACTTATAAAATTGGACCCAAAGTGGAATGGGTACCAAAATTGTTAAGTAATTAAATTTTGTTGGAAAAATGCCTTGGGTGTCTCAAAAAACCATATGGTACATGGACAATGAATTATCTATGCATATGACTAGAGACCCATCCAATTTTACAAAATTCAATACATGTTATGGATGCACTTTTACTTTTGGATACAATTCCAAAGGAAAAGTAAAATATTTTGGTAAAGATGATATTTCAAGTTCTAAATTTATTTCCAAAGTTTTTTATGTTGATGGATTGAAAAATAATTTAATTTTTACATCTAAATTATGTTATAATGCAATGGAAGTTAAATCTAGAAAAGATAAATGTTAGGATTTTAATTATGATTCTTTATTATTTTATGCTAATTAAAAATATAATATTTATAATATTGATTTTGTTGAACTAACTATTCAAGATTTGATGTGTTTAAATTATTTACATAATGATATCATCATTTGTAATCAAATATTAGGTCGGGTTAATTTCAGATTTCTACACAAGCTCTCAAAATAGGGAAATGTATTAATGCTGCCAGCCTTGAAGAATGAACAACTTCATGTATGTGACAATTTCCAGAATGGGAAGCAACACCAAATTTTGTTTAGACCCATCCATCATATAACTATTAATATACATTTAAATTGAGTTTAATTTGGTTTATTTTTCCGCACTCAAATCTTCAACCTTGGTAGAATGAAATAAACTTTAGTTATTGTTTTTTATTATAGTATATTTACATGGGTATACATTCTTGTTCATAAAAATGATACTATATCTAGATTTACTACTTTTTGTAAAATAGTTAAAAATGAAAAAGGTTGAATTATAATTTATATTATTTTTATAAATAATTTGAATTTCATAATTTATATTTTGAATGTTTTTTGAAAATAGTGGTTATTTTCATATTTTTTTTGATCCTAGTACACCACAAAAAAATGGTGTTGTCGAACAAAAAAATAACTCTTATTGAAATGGATCAAACTATGTCAGGTGAATATATATTTTCAATATATTTTTGGGCTAAGCCTATTTTTATTCATGTTATATTTCAAATAGAATTTTTATTAGGCATTTATAAAAGAAGACATCTTATGAACTATTTAAAAATAAAAGGCCTAATGATGGTTACATTCGAGTTTTTGAATGAATTTTTTTATTTTAAATTAAAAGGATAATTTATTTAAATTTGATTATAAGAATGATGAAGGTATTTTTATTGGTTACTATAATAATAGTAAATCTTATAGAGTTTATAATCAGTGAACTATTCTTATTAAAGAATATGTTCATGTTATGTTTGATGAAAAAATGTTAATTTTATTTCTACTTCTAATGTTATTGATGATGAGTTTAGATATTTTTTTGGTGAAGAATTTCCTCATATAAGAAAGATTCAATTTTGGGGGAGAATATTTCTTATCATCCTAATATATAATCTTTGAAGATTCACAAAGATCATCCTTTTGAAAATGTAATTGTAAATGTAGATTCTTTTTTTAAAACAAGAAATTCTATTAAAACGTTTTGTCCCAATTCTGCTTTTATTGTTAGTTTTGTTCCTATAAATTTTATTGATGCATTAAAATATGTAAATTGCATTGTTTCAATATAATATGAATTAAATTATTGTTTCAGAAATAATTTTTGGACTTCAGTAGAATTTCCTGAGGATAAGTATAGAATTTGAAAGAAGTTGATCATTTTAAACAAGAAGGATGATTCTAGAGATATTTTCAAAAACAAATCCAGACTTATTTTTCAAGAATACTCACACGAAGAAGGTATAAACATGGAAAATTAATTTAAACCTATTTCATGGATCAAATAAATTATATTTTTATTCGCATTTTCTTGTTTTCATACATTTAAATTATATCAAACGGATGTAAAAAAGTTTTTTCATAAATAGATTCATAATTGAAGAAGTTTATCTTTCTATATCACCGTGTTCTGAAAGTGAAATAATATCCTAATAATATTCTTAGATTATCAAAATATTTATATGATATCAAACAATCACCTCACGCTTGGTAAAAAAGAATTTCAATTGTTTGTAAATAATTGTCTTAAGAAAGTAAATTTAGACCCTAATATTTTAATTAAAAGAACATGTGAAATTATTTTAATTGTTAAGATTTATGTTGATGATATAGTTTTTGGATAATCTAGTAATACTATTTGTAATGAAATTTATTCATTGATGCTTTCTGAATTAGACATGTGTTTAAGGGGGGAATTAATAGTTTTTCAGTGTCAAATTTTTCAACAGAAATATGGAATCTGTTTTAATCAGTATAAGTATGGTAATGGGTTAGTTAATTTTTTTTCTTGATAATGTTAAATATATGTAAAATAATGTGGATACTAATTTACAATTAGTTGTTGATCCTTCTAATAAATCTAATGATTTTAAAATTTAAAGAGGTTTGATTGGTTGCTTACTATATTTAATTGAATCTAGAACTGATATTATTTTCAATGTTTTTTATGTGAAATATTTCTAAAAGATACAAAATAAATTGATATTAATCGTATATAAATAATAATTATATATGTTAATGGAACAACTGATTCATGTGTATTTTATCCAAAAATCAACTTTTTGACTTTACATCTTATTCTAACTCTGATTTAGGAGGGGTTAGAGTTTACTGAAAAAGAACATTAGGTAAGTGTCATTTTTTGGAGAGAAGTTCAATTTCTTATTCATCTAAGAATGAATTATTTGTTACTTTATCTACTACAAAACGTGATTATATCTCTTCTGATAGTATTTGTTCTCAAAGTTTATGGAATAATCAATCATTATTTTATTTCTGTATTTATCTTGAAAACTTTCTTATCTATTTTGATAATACTTCTACAATTTATATTTAATAAAAACCCCTTACAACAATGTAGAATAGAGAATATTGATCATATATTTTATTTTATTAGACATAATGTGATCAGGGGTGATATTATTCTAAAAGAAATTCCTTCTAAAAGTCAGCTAGCAGATATTTTTACATATCCTTTAAATTCTTCTATGTTTTAAAAAATTAAATTTAATCAAGGTATGTCGGCATTTTAAATTTTTATTACTGCATTTGTTGGGGGGGGTTAGTTTTCAATTTATGATTATTTACAAAAAGGGGATAAGTTTTTAACCTATTGATTTAAACATTGTTTTTTTTGTAATCAAACAAAAATGGAGATATAGTTTGGTCATTAGCATTATTCTATATGATTACATCAAGAGTATGTTTTTTTCATCTTCATTATTTATTTTTTTATTGCATATTTTTTTCCTTAAAAAATATTTTTTTTATGATTTCCTAAACTATAGTAATCAGTTTTGTGTCATCCTTATAATGTTTTTTAGATAAGAGATTTATATTAATTCTAATAGTTTATGAGGATGTCTAAAAAAAATTATTGTACTCAAACAATTCAATTAAATTGTTAATCCAATTTTAGAGTCACTATTATTTTCAGATTTAATTTTTTTTGTATTTATTTTACTATAACTCCTATATTAATCATTTTTGGATGAAATTTGGTTTTATAGATATCCAACATGTATATCTTCATTTCTATATTTTACATCAATGTCTTAAAATGACATTTGGTTGGTGATAAATTTGTTTGAAGTTCTGCTATGTAGTTTCGTAGTAGTCATTTTTTCATAATTTCTTTCATCTATTTCATGATTAATTTTTCGACAATATATTTTGGGATTATTAGATTAATAATTCCTTAGAATGATAATGAGTATTTTTAAATATAATTATATTTAACCAAATTCGGATTCTAATAATTTGACCAATTAAAAATTCGATGATGTTTGTTTTTGTATGTTGTCCACTTTTTTTCGAAAAGTATTTCTTTTACCCATCTTTCGCAATATTGCAAAGTATGGTTCATCAACACTACATTTGTTTTTCATCATTCATATGCAATTTTTACTGTTCATGAATAGTGAAAATGTGGTTCATCATCCCTATATTCACAGTTCATTCCCTACACTACGGTACTATTAATGAATAGTGAAAATTATTGTTCATCGTCCATGGGTTCACTATTTATACCCTACACTACTATAATGTTCAATATGATAATTATGGTTCAATACCTATGCTATTTCTCTATTCATTCTTCAATGTATTGTTCATTTCCTATTCTACATTACAATACATTCCTTAATGACTGGTTCAGTCCCTATGTTACTACTCATGAATAGTGCAGCAACCAAACATTAATGTTCATGAATAGTGTATTATAGTAATGTTTTTGTTCATTTCCAATGTTACATTTCATTCATGTGTTTTTTAATCTATTTTTTAATAAATATAGATAATTTTTAATGTTTTTCTTCTAGAAACATTTTCATGAAATCTATGTATTTTTATCAAAGAGATTTCAATGCTTTCAATGCTATAGCTGGAGAGGGAAATTAATGAATTTTCCAACGTCATTTTCCCTTAAATTTTGGTAGTATTAAAATTAATTAATTTCAAATATTCCAATATGTATAAGGATAGTGCTTCATGTTTCCAGCAACTGTTTGGACTAAATTAATTTTTTTAGTTGATTTTAATGAGTTTAAATCATTCAAACATGTATATTTTTGGAGATATCTTTGGATTACTTATTCAAATTATTATTTTGATTTAAGAGTTATTATACCTGAATTAAAGAGGAAATGGCGATGCGATTTCCAAAGAGATACTTATTAATTCTATTGAAACAATTTATTTTTGAATATAATAAGAATGCAGAGCTAGTAATATTGATGAATATCTTCACTATATATATATATATATATCATTATTTATTATAGGATAAAAAGATGACATAGAATGATATAACCTGTAGTTGTACACATACAGACACACTCTAACATATTTGATACTCTCTTTTGTAAAGAAATGTTTTGTGAACTTTTAATCTGCAGTGCATTTTTAACATCATGTGAAATTATAATTCATAACCAATTTTATCAATCAAGTGTGGATTCTTTTCTAATTTGACTACAATTGCCTTTATGATAACTGTTGATCAAATCCTAGAGAACCAATACTTGTACTTTATTATTTTATCTTCTCATTCATCTTTTTTTCTGTCTGTAAAACTATTTCCCATCTTTCACATGCACTCTATTTTTTCTATTTATGATTCCTCATACAAAAGAAAATTTTATCTCGTTTTTTCGTGGGTTGTGACTTCAGGATTCCAATGTCATGATCTTAGGATTGAAGCTCCATGTATCTAATGTTAGGACTATTCAGGTATTGAATCCCTTTATTTAGATTTAGGTTATAATGGTTGTGTCTACCCATAAAAAAGTCAACATCGTGGTTACCCCTCCAATCGAAAAGGATTTTGTAATTAGGTTACGATTCCCCAATACAAATTTTTTTAGTGCACAAAAATCTATCACCGAGTAGGGAGATATAATAGTAGAAATAGGCCCACTTTAGACCAAACTACTCTAAAAACATCCTTTCATTGTTTACTTATCTTCCACATATTTATCTTTGATAATTAATTTAAATAATCAATTTATTTGATTTAATTTTTAATATTTTCTATTCACCCACCATCTGAACCATAATCCATTACCTGTTCTGACCTAACAATTGTCAATTTTTTCTTTAGCCTACATCCCTTGATCTTAAACATTAAATAATCCTTGGAACAAGATTCATATTGTTTATCAATTTCAATAACACTGACCCCCCTTTCTCTATTGCTAGAAAATAACACATGGATAGTGATTAATTAAACACTTTTTATGATTCCTTTCCCCCATCCTTTCATCATTTTTGTCACCATAGAATCCCTTTGGATTTCTATTTAATGATTATTGGTTATCCCGAGCCTGATCAGACACCCGAGACTAGACAGATTAATTTTAGTTTCACCAAATGAATATGGAATCATGATAGAAGAATAAATCTGGAGAGATCATGGAATTAGGATAAGCAATTTGGTGGGTCCAAGATGATTTGAAGAGGAACTATGCCATGGTAGTGATGCGAATTATTGTAAAAGCCCTCATTTCCTAACGAGGTCAAATTGTGACGAACGATGAAGCAATCCCATGTTCTTCGTCAATATCCTGCAACATGGACTAGTTTCTAGTGAAATGGACTAAAATAGAGCTCGATTATGATGTTTTGGATGAATATTGGGGAAATCCTATAGCTTCTAAAAAATTCAAACTACACGTCGTGTTCTGTGAAGAACACATGGCATGTATCCACCCTCAGTATCGACGCTATGGTTTTGGGAAAAGTTATGGAAGACACGGTGTGCAATACACATTACATGACACGTACTTAATTCCCATATCAAGGGACCCAGTTGATGGATCAAATGACCATGTATTGATAAAACCGACACAACATGGTCACAGGGGTAACATTCTGTGTGGACCATCACGTTGTGTACTAGGGGAAATAAACACTATGACGGCCTAAAACTAGAATACCTGAAGATATTTCCATGAAACCTGATGTGTAAAATATTACAAAAACCATGCACTTATACTTTAAACATCATCATCTATTAAGTCAGATAATCATAAGGGCACATTTCATTATATTCAGATAGAGTAATAAGGATTCATAATTCATTATAAGCATGTTCATTAAAAATAATAAGTAAAGACATTCTAAAAAATAATGAGATAAGAATATGAAAGTAAAAAAATTAATAACTAAGAGTAATACATAATAAGCCATGCACATTAAGGTAAAAAACTCAATTTCATCCTTTACTACTATGAAACATAAACTGGTTAGAAAAAAAGTCAGTGCTAAAAAAACGTCATCCCCTTAGAATTTAGTTCTTCTGATACTCATAAGTATTGGCTCTTAACCGTGGATATTATACTAGTAGAATATCCACATGATTAATTAATTATAATAAACATACTGAGGGAATGAATAATATCAAACCCTTCCAAGACCTCGTGTTATGACCTAAAACTTCATTGGCCACGTGCCATGACTTCATTTTCTCATGAGAACTATCGATGCATCAAAGGGATTTTATTATCTAGTCCCCAACCCATTATAATGTGTCTATTACATTCCTCATATGCCAAATAGTGTCAAATATTCAAAATTTCCCATACCACTTTGAATATTTAATTTCTCATCTTCATATTATTCAAGGTGTGTTATACAACTTTTAATAATTAAAAAATTAATCCATAAAAGATCATAAGGATTTTAATTTCATTCATTTTATTTCACTTATATATATTGAATTAGACATATAATTTGTATGATAATAAAATTAGGACATGTGTGATGAAAACAAATGCACAAATTCAATACAATTCTTGTCATATAAAATGATAACATTACATTCAAAAACATTATTAATCAATACATATTGTAATTTCACTTGGATGAATAATTAATTAAAAGATAAAGCAATTATTACTTGTGGGGTATTAAACAGACAGATTCTCATACATTTATTACTAAAATTCCTAGGTATAACATATCACAAGTTTAAACGTAAAGCAGAAAAATTGAAATCATGAGATTCAACCATAACTAATACCATTTAATATATATACATATATAATAAGTAATTCTTATATATGAATAGAAAAGTTGCAAACCCCAAATATTATACTAATGAAATCTCCACCATTACTAGATACATCAAAATTATAATATTTGGTATATCCAAAATTAGGTTTTAGTATTGCATAAATCTGTTTATAAAGCTGGGTGTATATAAAATGTTTTCATTTAAAATAGAACATTCATATTTTGAAGATAACCTATATTAAAAATTCATTTAAATCCTTGAAATTTTTTAAGTATAATTGAGTATCAATGTTTCTGTGTATACACATATATTCTCTTATCTGAATATAAAATATGTATTGATGTGTTTAAACCAATGAAAAATCCATTGACACCCATATGACTCAAATATATTAGTAACATTAATTAACAATATTCCCTAAAAACATAATATAAATTTTAAAATATTTTTTTATTAAACAACATATATATATGTTTATGTGAACATATATATCTTATATGAATAACCTAGTATATATAAGGTTCATACTCTAAAACTAATTTTTGCTTAAAAGTTTATAAAAATGCTAATAAATCATTGATTTTTAAAGTTAGAGACTTAAAACCGGTCCAAGGGTTATGTTCTACGAACTATATGATTATATATGACCGTGTATACCAATATATATATATATAAATGTTTTTTCCAACACATAACTCCTTACATTTTTAATCTCTACTTATGTTTGAAACTCATGGATTAATTGTCTTGAAATCATGTATAAATGAATTTTATAACAATCTGCACGATCATACATGTATATATTTATATATTTAGAAAACAAATATACAAATAACCACATATATATAATGTACATAAATATGTTTTTCATGTATAATATAAACCCTTATATTCATAATACTTCTTGAACTCAAATTCCAGAAGGCTTATGATCTATATATGAGAAGATTTTAACTGAACTGTAGGGTTATATATATATATATATATATATATATTTAAGATTATATATATACCCTCAAAGCAACCTAACCTGAGAAAATATCCCTGAAATTTGTTTTAGGAGGAGGAGAGGCTAGGGAATTTGTCGAAGGAGGCCAGCTGGAAGCATGAGTGCGGAAAGAACGGAGGGGTTCTTGGTGTGAAAAAATTGTTTATAAACTATATTATTTATAAAATATTCAGAATATTAAATGAATCTATTGGAAAACTAAGGCCTACACCGTATAATAAATGACCAGGGGAAGACTATGCGTAAAAAAGGAGGGCAAGGGAGGCCTTAGATGGTGATGGGATGAGTTATAGGTGTGGAAAACAAGAAAATAAAGGGTAGGGGTTACTGGTCTAGTGTAAGAGGGATGAAGGAAAAGGAAACATGGGGGAGAAAACCTGGAGAAAGAACAGACAACTGGGATTAATGGGTCAGAAGATCGGATTACCATGGAGATGTAGGGATTATAAAAGGAGATAGACTGACATGGTCATAACTGAGATAGATCGGATGGCTCAGATTTGACGTGGTGTTTTAACAATATCAGACAACCAATATTAGATCCATGTTGCGTCAGACATTGCACAAAAAAACATGGGGGATTCCGTGGCTGCTGAGGATCAAATGTCAAATATAAATAGACGGCCCAGAGCACATGTGATGTGATCCAATGGTCTGGATTCAATCATGGATGATTTTCTTCATCCCACATCAAAACAGAGGGAGATTCTGCAACCCTTTATAAGACTGGGACTCTAAGCATAGGTTCATAATTCTCCCTCCCTCTCTAGATACTACCCCGTACTAGGTTCTACGGGTGCACTATTGTACCCACCCATGCCGTTGTGTCACCCCGCATGGTGGTGCACTCTGAACCCATTGTTCTTGCTCCAGTGCGCCCTTCGGGATAGTAGTGACCCCCGATCTCTTGACCTAGCACACAATGTGTGCACATAATCCCACAGGCCTATGAGTGGTGAGGATGATTGCTAGGCTCGGCCGCTTAGCACGTGCTGCCTCTCTCGACCCAACTAGAGGGTTATCCCTTAAAGGAATATTTTTTATAGACCCACCTACTCATCAGATAAAATATTGAAAAAATAAATATATTCACTGTAACTATATAGAGAGAATCTTAAATTTTTTAAAAACTGATATTCATTTTAAACATTAAAAAATTGAGGTACATAAATTAAATTATACTTTTCCATAACTATGAGTATTACTAAATGTATTCATAAACATGTTTTCCATATTTAGAGAAAAAATGCATACCTCCCTTTTAACAGAATAGTTGGACTTTAAATCCTTAATACATTTATCATTTAAAAATTCAAGGAATAGTTTCAATTATAAACAAGTTTAAAATTATAATTCAAAACATTCTATAAATAGTTTAGAAAACTATATATTCAATGGTATTTTAAATTAAACCATAAAAGGTCAACGACTACAAATATACCTGTTAAAAACACAACGGTCAGCCAAAGAGAAATGGTCGAATATGGGACTTATAAAATCATGAATTGTTGTGTCCCATATTCAGGACCATTATCAAATATGGTGATTTCTATACCACTGATGCTTAGTACAATTTTCATGATTCTAGCTGTGATGTTCTACATTGTGACTGACCCGAAAGATCTTCATTATTTACTGGGTCTCATCATTGTGTTAGGTGGTCTCCATATGGATTTGATTGGGTTTTCAGTAGGTGTTTTTGGTTAGTATAGATTTCCATTTAACATACTATAATGTAAACACATTGGTGATTAATTAAATAAAATGCCTTTATGTCTAATTTTAATGTTATGTTTAGATAATATGTAAATTAAACAAAATATAACCCCAATATTACTATCACATGATAAATAAGTTCTGGGGAATCACAGACACAGCCATCAGACATGGCCTGGTACCTGGATTGGTAAGGAACATAGTGTATTCCACCCGCATGGCATGTTCCCATAAATGTGACTGAACCTCGGTCTGGCCAAAATCATTCCCATTAAAGGAAGATGAGACACATGCACTATGGCTACCTCACATGCCATGTACTTATTGATCTCAATTGGGACATCTTAAATCCTTCATATCTCCTTCATGTGATCTTGTATTTGGGCTTGTGATATTCCTATCCAGATTTTTTTTCACGTAAAATGCAATAGTTCCCTTAGAAGATTCTTTTTCCATATTATAAAAGATCTTATTGGCATGAAACCTATCCGAAAAAGATTTCGATGATTGCAATAAATTTTTTTGCAGAGGTACCATCCAATAGGGATGGTCAGTGGAGTCCCTTGATTATTTTCCAAGAGGTACTATATAATAGGAATGGAAAGTGTTCTTTGATTGTTTATAAGAGATACCAACTAGCAGGGATATCTAGTGTTCTACGACACTTTTCTTAGATGTACCATCCAGTAGAGATGTCTAGTGTCATCCAAAGTTTCATGAGATGTGCCATCCAACAGGGATAGCCAAATCTATTTCAGATATACCCTCTAGTGACCCTGTGATATGGGTTCTTTGATGACCATTCCAGGATTACCCTTTAGCGAGGCTTGGGAGTGGGTACCCAGATGACCCTTCCAGAATTTCCATCAGACATGGAATAGAAGTGGGTTCTCGGATACCCCTTCATGGATTATCCTCTAGCGGGGCTGGGAAATGGGTTCCTTGATGAACCTTAGGAGATACCCTCTAGTATGGCTGGGAAGTGGAATTTCTTGTCAATAGTTCTGAGTTACACTATAATGAAGCTTGGAAGTGGTGTTCCTGGAGGTCTAATTAAGAATACCCTTGACCGTGTGGAACTATGGAGAGCTGTGGTTTGACATAACTATTGACCCACAAGGAAGAGGGGATCATTCCCTCACTGAGACGGGTCCATGTTATGCAACCTAGATCTTTATTGGTGAGTTAGTTCTATCCAAATTGTATAGTATTATGGTGCGGTGATTGGTGCCCCTTCGATAGGGGATCTCTTGGCATATGTGACGAGGTGTTGGTAATTGTAGAAGGATTTCCTTAGAAATATTGGAAACTCACTTTCTTCAGCAGAGTAGTGAGATTGGGATTTTCTTACTCCATCATTTGAGATTTGTCTACTGCATATATATATATATATATATATATATATATATATGTTTGTGTGTGTGTTTTTATCATTGTATATATCTAATTAATGTACTCTCACTTTGCATCTTGATTACTCTCCATCTAAAAGTGGATAAGATGTATGAGGTATGGCACATGTTTTTCATGTCTAGAGTCCCATGGTTGGAAGATCCTACACTCTTGTTATAGGAATTGATGAATTGGGGAGGAGTTCATCTCCTCACCATATCATGATAATTGTGTTTGAATGAATCTAATTTCACTCTCTTGTAGGGTTGAGTTGCACACATTACCTTTACTCACATTATACAGTATTCTCTCTACTAATTCTCCTTACTGTATACCTAACAACCCCCATTCACCATTTTGGGGTATTCTAATAGGTATGTTTATATTCACAACTCCATGGGATTTTCCTACATGTTTCATGCCTTATGAAGATGACAAGAAGGTTGATCGTGACTTCATAAGAGCATAGGTATGTTGGATCATGGACCGTGTAAAATGGTCATACATTGGGATATATGAGTAGGTATCTCTTAGTTGTTTACATCTTTGTTACATCTAGTGAGTGGAACATTTCTGTTTGGGCGTGTATATTTTCAATTTTTCCATTTAGTCTACTCTATTGTACTTATATTGTTTAAAGGTTCATGTATTCTTGGTTCATATATTGCTGTGTTTCCTATTTTATTATTTTCCCTCTGCACTTTTTAATTTATTTGGATGTTTATGTATTTGATGGTTATTAGGCAAATTCCTCCTCAGGTTTGTTATTCCATTGGTGCTAGTCGCCAATCCATGGCCTATAGTTGCAGGTCTAGGGTAGTTGTAGCTTGAGCCCCAACAAGGTTCTGGTCATCGAAAATATGAAGTGAGAGATTACAATATATGTATATCGATGCATGGATTGAAAACTATTAAAGGATAAATGAAATAATTCTAAGGGTATGATTCATCTCTTTCCTACACTATTATAGTAGTGGGAGAGCATTCCATGTATTGCATCATAGGAATCCCCATGAAATCTAAAGACAGTAACTCCATCTAGGTGAATGTTTATTTTCATACAAAGTAAGTTAAATTTATTTCAATAAAGGATTATTTCTCTTTTCAAAAACTCTCCAAAATATTTATAAGGTATATAGTATGACATTAGGTAATTACACTCTCCATTATGTACAGTCATGATATGAATATTACTTCATGGTTTTGGAGAAGACTTCATAAATAACTTAAAACATATCTCTATTTCAGTACTTCTTATCACAGTCAGATGGATGTTTCATCTAATATAACTATCAGAACACTATAGGATTTACTAAGATCATGTTCAATGTATATATAAATATTTTAGGAACATCGACATCCCTTAGTGAACTATATATATAAAATTATTTACTATTATTTCTTTAAAATGAACCTTGTCAGATATATATGGGAAGAGGTTCCAGACACCAACATGATTGGATGACATTGGAGAATGAATTATTATGAGACCTTATCTCATACAATTGATGATAGAGTAGGTCCAATATATTAAATTCCATATGGACTCGACAAAAATTAAAACAGGTAATCTATGTAGTAATTCATTCATGAGACCCAGAATTTGAGGTTGAATATAAGGCATTTCTTTATTTATTGTCATGGAATAAATTCATGAGGTTTCAGAATAAAGAAAATGTTACTAAAAGATATATATCCACATTTTATATCTTTGACTGCATCATATCCGAGACTTATTGACATTCACTCCCACGTAACCAATCTTAATTACATGATGCTCTCTAGACATCCATCTTGGGGAAGTACATATCAGACCCCTCGAATGTACTAAATCGATATGTGATATCTTTTTATAATTAAAATTCATAGAAGTTTGATTATAATAATATATTATATCATATAAATAATGAGATATGGAACTACCAAACTCACTAGGTCAATTTGTTGTGTTAGAACCATATGTTTAATAAAGAAACATGGGAACCATTAGAGGTTATGAAATATAAGTACCCAATATTGTTTTTGTGTATGAAATTAAAATTGAGTGGAAGAAATTTACAAAATGGGGGAGAATTAGACAGCACAAAATTTCATAAATAATATTACTTTTGGAATGCATTATTTCCTTATTATTTAATATAATTATGGAAAACACAAGAAACACAGTAGTTTTTTTGGAACGTTATAAAATATTGTATTTAAATAATATTAATAATCATAACAATAGATAATACATCCGTTGAACATAGATTGATAAGATTATTATATATTATAGTATAAGATAATGCTTAATTTTCAAAAACAAAATTTGTGACGCCAAATTTATATTTGTTATCCATGTAATTAGAGAACACATGTAATTAACATTAAAACCTTAATTTAATATTTATAAACACCAATTTTATGGATGGAATTATCCAATGATTTTTTGAGACAAATATTTTCATAGTTAATAATGACCCCCATATCCACTCATAGGTATTCACCAAGATGTACCAATAATTCATTTATTGGGGAAATATATTTATATAACCCAAAATCCTAAATCATCATATTACATGTGATGAATGTTGTTCTTATATTTCATTATCTATGTATTATAGGTATGTGTGTACATAATATGAATGTGACAGGTGGGATCAGAATTATATATCCCTATAATGTATTGGGTAATGTTATTATCTTATGAGATACCATATATATATAATCATAGGTTATCTCATGCATAGTATGTTATGATGTCATAGTAATTAGGAATGACATGTACTAGTGATGTATACTTTTTCGTTTCAAAATTCCAATATTTATTTTATGTTTTCATTTAGGACCATTCATCGATGATCATGATTATTATTATCACTCCTTATATTCCACCTTTTAATTCCTCTTTAATAACATGTATTAATTTCAATATTATAATATTTTATTATTAATTTACTATTATTTATTCATTACATTATTCTTATGTACATGGCAAGTTACCTCCTACCATATTGAAAGATATATGGAATATAATGCCATATTTTTTATTTTTTACCAAATAATTTTGTTCCCATGATTTATGTTAATGTTATATATTCTTAATTTATCAAATACACTAGGCCTCATGAACTAATAAGATTGCATTATGTGTATCTTTATGCCATAAATCATGAACTAATTTGAATTAATGATGTTGGATTTCATATGTTTTAACTTCATTAAAATGGGTTTCATGGCTACAACTACTTCCAAGGAGTAGTAAAAAATCATAGTAAATTGATTGGAGGAGATATAGGGATCCCATATTTTATTATATAAAATATTATTTATCAATTTTTTATTTATTGCCTTTAATTTTGTTAATTTCAAGGATATTTATATTTTATATTTTCTATTGTCAATTTAACTATTATAATTATATATAGTTTATTTTGAATTTATAAAATTTATTTTAATGGAAATTAAACCACCTTATTTATTATTTTCTTAGAAAAACATGAACATAAACACATGGAAATATGGATGTTCAAATAGAAAATTTTTTTATTAAAAAAACAAAATATAGAAAATATAAAATAAATAATTCTTAATTAATTTTCAATGAATGCAAAAAAGAGGTAATATTAGCCATTATTTTCTGAAATTATATGAGAAAAATAGAAGTTATTATTTAAATTATTATAAAATAAATTATGAAAAATCATATAACTATAGAAACATGTAGGTTGAGAAAATGTAATAACGTAGCGATCCCCCCACCCA
This sequence comes from Viscum album, assembly GCA_963277665.1. Taxonomy (NCBI): domain Eukaryota; kingdom Viridiplantae; phylum Streptophyta; class Magnoliopsida; order Santalales; family Viscaceae; genus Viscum; species Viscum album. Next base: position 1,612,288,657 of record OY728147.1, read on the forward strand.
CCACACACACACCTCATTATCTCAGAGATAGTGTCTAGTTTGTTACATTGACCATAAGATACAATGTAAAATATACCGAAGTATTTAATAGTTTAGTGAAATCGGAAAACTATAAAAATAGTTTAAATTATTATTACAATTGAATAAAATAAAATATATAAATGATTTTCATTGAAAGTGCCATTATTCCTTATAGCATATCTAGGTATGTCAATCACAAAAACACTTCCTGGTATCAAAATATAAATAATATATAACAAAGGTGTTACCACATATTCTTTGTAAGGATACACATAAATCAAAAGATATAGATATATATGTTTTAATCAACATGGAAGTGTAAATAATTACAAACATGTTATTTAATAAATAAATTCAGCATAATATTCAAAGAATATATGCTGATGATGATAAAACAACTCCATATAAATAATCAAATTATAATGAGAAATTAAGAATGGAAATTCTATGTAATTGAATAATAACATGGAATATTAATAATTGATTTAATAATGGTGGAATGCATAATTCTAGACATATAAAACATACCTTAAAGTCATTATGCCAATATCTATAAATAAATGTGTATGTATTCAACCAAAACACAATCTAGTTTGTCTCATTAGACCTACAGATGCATCATAGAGATATAGTGGGTCTCAACCATATCATTCTTTGTGCAGTTCAATCACCTATTGAAAGGGGTAAAACATAATCAAGTTAAACACTCATACTAAAAACATACATAGGAAATTTTAATATTTCCCCAATTCAATCAACTGAATTATAAACCATCATGACTACAATGGTGAATGGTAAATAAAATTTACATCCCTAGTTAAACTGATCATGAACCATCCAAATATATAATAAGGATGTTATAAATACAATATATCCTTAGGAAACCTATATTTCGAAATGGATGGCTTCTAATAGTACGGATAATGCACCCTACACACCTTCCTTTTTATAACAAACTTCAACCATTTCTACCCTTGACATCAAGGGGGATTCCCTCACTGAAGCTTGTGCCTTTTTCCATTTACCCTCTAGAATCCATCTCAGACCCCTTGTCTAGATTGGTTCACATCCCTTCATATTGAATGGATCACGAGGGACACTTGGTCATGTATATTCTTCTTCACACTTTATCTTTACAACCATCTATTCAACTATGGATATATTATATTTCATTGGACCTGGTTAGATCAAACTTCGTCAATGGCCAGAAAGAGGTCATATTATTTGATTTCTCCATATAGTTATTTATGGATATTCATGAATAATTTCTTGAACCTTTCTTCTACCTGGAAAATAATTATATCCCTTTTATCTATGATTTCATCGACTCCTTGTGGTTTGATTCTCTTGCTTGGGTATTATTGATGGATAAATAATCCTTTTGGGGGTTTATTTCCCCCCAAGTGGAATCCATAAAGGTGTAGTCTTTTCCCTCATGATAATTTTGAAGAAAGTGTTTTACTTTATTCTGGTAGACTATGGAGGTTCATTATAGTCATGATCCCCCATTGAAAGAAGATTGGATTAAGCTCCCAGGTCACCCTCTTCCCATACATGAACTTGAATTTCTTCATGTTATAAAGGACTCCTTGGGTTATATTCATTACACTGATTATACTATTCTCCATCATTATGATTCCTCAACTACTCATATATAGATTGATTTAGATATATCAATTCCTTTATCATCGCAAATTTCACTATGTTATGAGGAGGAATTGTTTAGGAGTATACCACACATATTCTCTTCACCGACTTGGTTCTTCTCTTCACTTCATCTTAAATTCCACACCATTTCCATTTCCATGATACATTTTCATCCCCAAGGGATCCTAGTAGAGGGAAATTACATGCTCATATTTCATCTCTGGAAGTGTTAGAAGGGAATTAGTAATGTCTGATTTTTGTGACACAAGAAACTGTTGAGTGGGTGGGTGGATCATCATCTTCTGATCTGGTGGACTTCATTCATTATTATGAAATTGTTTGGAATCCTTTCTCTCCAATATCCTCTAGGGAAAATTTTTGTCGAAATATCATGGTTTTAAAACCAGGTACTTGTCCATTCCATTCTATTATTCCCCCTATGTATATTTAAAAAATATTTCAAGGAATCCCTCAAATTTATGTCATTCGTCACTACTGAGCTTCATCAGTACATATAGTGGATTGTTATCTTGTCCCTTCTTCTAGAATTCCCATAACTCTTTCTAATGGATTCAAAATTCATTAAGATCATTAGTTTCTTATCTATTTTTTTGATATACCTGTAACGACCTGAAATTTAGAATAAATATTTTTTCCTAATTTTGTCTGTTATTTTATTTAATACTCAACAAAACTTTTTCATTTAATAAAATGTGTATAATTAAAATAAGACTATTGGGTTTTTACTGTTATATGATCATTAGTCAGTATGACCTTTGGAAACTAAATGTGGAATTTATTGTCTCTAAATACAAGTGATCTTGGTTAATTAATATAGAAAGATATCTCGATGGACTCATCCAGTAGTCTAGAGCCAATCAGAAGCCCATCTAATAGAACTTGGGAAGGAGGTAGCACCACTGGGATTTTCTGTAGACCAAACTCAATTTGAACTTCATCATGTGAATCTAGAATGGAATATCCATCAAGAGATGTTCAAACTAAAAGATATTACTACTCGTGCAATGTTAGCTAAGCCGCCCTCAGATTCTCTCATCTTAGCACACCTTACACTTATGTCCTATGCTGGGGTTACAAGGGGATATGTAAGGAGACCGTAACTATTTTGTGTAATCCTTTGAGATAAATAAAATCATGTTTTCTTCTTATGGTGATGTTTGTTAGTTTTCAAATGTCCGGATAAATATTGTATGCATATTTTTTATGAATTCTAGAAAAAAGGATATTTTAAAATATTTTTGTAATCCTTAAAGAATTAATGATGTATAATGATTTTCCAAAAATAGTCTTCTGCAAATGTGTTCAGTAAGATAATTAGAGTCTAATAAGATCAACATGATTTTTGATGAATAGTAAATTATGAATAGTGATTTTACTCTTAGGATTAGTAATGTGAACAAATGGATTAGTAATGTCACTTAAAGAAAGTATTAATATAATTTAGGCACCATGATTAAGTAGTGTGATTCAATAAAATAGGTAAATAATTGATTCATTAATTATTAGTCAAGTATTATTTTTTCAATTGAATAGTGTTTTTTAATTTAAAATTAACTTAAAAATAGTTATAAAATTATTTTTATAAAATTGACTTTATTTTTGAACATAGAGCATCAATATTATGTTAAGGTAATTTTTAGGGATTTTTCTGAGAAAAATAAATTTTTGGTGAATAGTGTTTTTATTTAAAATTTAAATTAAAAATATTTAGAAAATTATTTTTATAAAATGGAGTTCATTTTTGAAATCAGAGCATTGATATTTGGTTATGGTGAAATTTTGGGATTTTTCTGAGAAAGATGAATTTTCGGTGAATAGTGAAAACAGTTTTTAAGTTACGGGTGTTTAATGACATCATTAAATGGTGTATTAATTATGTAATAAATATGGACGACTTATTAATAGTAAGATAAGATAATAGGTGTCCCAAGTGTCCAATACCATTGGAAAATACCATGGGCAAGCCCAAGGTTTTCCAATACCACCAATGAGGTGTCCCCTGTTCATTAATGCCTTCTCCCCTCACTTCCCATATAAACACCAAGGCATTATCTCATCCTTTCGACTAAAAAATCATCCTCAATGATGTTCTGGTCAACTTACCTCCCAATGAGTCCTCCCAAGGTTCCCCCAATCCCACAAGGTCCCTACCTTTATGTTTTAAGAGTTACGTATTAAGGTAAGGGATCCTACCTCTCTATTTCCCTTCAATTACTCTATTTTATGTCATTTATTTAATCCACCGTGTTTTTATGTTGGATGATGTTCTTTTATATTAATACTACTATTATTTTCATGTTAATATGATGATAGAACCCTTTTCTCTCATCAATTCATTTTAATAATGTTTAAGTGGCGCCGTTAGGCTGTCGAATTTTTAAGGGATTCTTTCACCCTTCTCGTTTTCAATATCTATTTGGATGTCATGTATTTCATGTTCCTTTTTATTATGATGAGGTATGATATCTATATATATCATAGTTATCTTATATATTCATATGATGAGATACCCTATTTGACCTCGTCAATTCATTTTCTTTTGAGGTTTAAGTGACGCCGTTAGGCTGTGGAATTTTCATAAGAGAAATCTTATTTTTGTCTTCCTTTCATGTTCTTCATTTCATATGGTATATCATAAAATTTAATTACCATGTTCTTAAATAATTTATATTTATTCACCCTACTATTTTATGGATCATTTATGAGTGGGTTAACCATGTCCCCTCTCTTTTAAATGTTTTAAAAAACCTCGTAACATAGCCGTTATTCTGATGAATTTTCGTCTCAAAATGTCTCTCTATTTTTCTCAAATTCTTTTATTTTATTAAGTGAACACTCAAAGTTAATTATTTTAAAGGGGTATTCACATATATGTCAAAATTTTATATTTTATATTCTGGTATTTACATACATAAAACCCACTTTCCTTTTTCTGTGGGTTAAATGTGACATAAAGATCATGTCTTTAAAGCAGTTTTTAAAATGTGATGACTATGAAAGGAAAAACATTTCTTTTATTATATATGGGTTGTTAATGAAATGACTGATGATGATATATTTGGATCAAATTATAATAAAGGAAAATTTAATGGTGCACCCTGATGGCGCTCCAATACATTGGGTAAATACTTCATCTCTAGAGATGACCATTTTTACTGATACCTTGGTGAATAACTGTGGAAATTTTTAATGACACCTTAGGGAGGGACCATGGTGAAACAGAAATGATTGTTTATGTTAAATGTTGTAGCCACATATTCAGGTTATGAAACAAGTTATTTTTATTATGATTTTCCTCATGATCTCTTTCTCATGCCTTAAAGTTAATTTTCATTACTTTTGATGTATCTTAAGTTCACATGTAAAATGATTCCCTTGTTTCCCTTACTGGGCCTTCTGCTCACCCTTTCTTTTGATGTATGTCCCCAAGTTATGAGATGTAGTAATGAACATAGGATGAACATAAGGAAAATCCCTTCAAGTGTTTAAGATGAATGTTTTATGTTTTCATTTGTTATGTTCATGGTTTCCAAGACACTAAACTTTAAAGATCCCCAGTTTTGTATTTTGTAATGAAAGTTAATGTGATAAAAATATCGGCTGTTATAGTTGGTATCAAAGGATGGTTTAGTTATTTGTGGAAATTAGGATATAAAAACATTAGGAAGAACCCTATGGAAAAGATAAAATATAGGAAATCTTCTTAGTATTTTGGTGAGTATTGAGTAAGTTTTTAATCAAGCAAATACATCTCTGTCTGGATATGAGAAGGTAAAGGTGGCTTTGGAACAGATGTACATAGGGGTAAAACTCGAAAACACCACTTGAGCTAGGCTCGAATGGGAATTGGTACACGACAACAGGCCTTGCTGCACTGTTGTTTACGATACTCTCGGGGGATATGATTTTTTAAATTCATAAGCTTAATATGAACCGTTATTAAAGGAACAAAGAAAAAATAAAATAAGTATTCACATAAGAATTTATGATCATTGATAGCCTAGATTGTAACCTATGGGACCACACATTTGGATATAATTTTTTTCTAAAAGTTTATCCTTCTATGATTAAAGTTTCCTTTTCATGATTATTTTCTAAGTATTTAAGCCCCTAACTATACATTCTTTTCTTAGTTAATGGAAGGAAATAGAAGAACATATCCCAACAATCAATGTGGTAAGAAATCTGAAGATTTCTCTGTTAATGTGACAGAGATGATGAGAGATCATGTTGAACATATTGTGATTATTCCAAACCGGCTATCAAAAATCACAATTAATAATTGGCACCTAGTTGAATGCCCAAATTCATCAAGGAAGAAGAAGGCAAAGTCTCAAGGATTCTCATCTGATAATGTAGATAAGGGAATGAAGACCCAATTTACTTTGTGAAAAAAGTGTGGAAAGAGGAACCAAGGAGAATGTCACAAAGGAACCAGGAGATGTTTTATGTGTGGGGTGATATTATATAAAGTATCTAATTGCTTTAAAATAATGGATAATGTGATAAATAGAGATAAGGTTAGATCTAATGTACCTTATACTTTTCAATGTCATAAATGTGGATAAGTTGGACATTATCCAAGGAAATGCCCTCTTGGAAGGGATAAGAAGCATGATGAGCCTCAAAAATCTTCATGGACAAGGGAAAAATGGAAGTCATACGCTGAGATGGATCATGATGACTAATGTACATGTAACTTCTTCGCAATAATTTTCTACGTCATGTTGTTTTTTTAGTTCAATCCCTATGAGAGTATCTTTAATGTTTTCTATGAACATCGATTCACTACCTAATATGTATTTATCTCATTATGAAAAAAAATCTATTGTTATGTATCACATGATGATGTTGTGATTCTTGAAAAAAAATGATTAATGGATTAAAGATGATTATTATTTTAGAAGACGTTCGCTATTTTGGGAACCCTATATGATCGAGGTAAATAGATTACTATAGTATTTTCATTGAGGAATAAAGGATGACTTATAATTTGAAGAATCGGTGAATTTAAGGTGAACTTATGGTAATATAGGTTACTTATGGAAATGATTAAACTATATTGGGGAAAATATATTTAGGTTATATACTTTTGTTATAAGATGTTAGGAGTGGTTGATGTTGTTTGGAGATGAACAATCAAGTTTATTTTGGAAGACTATGTTATCAAATCCTTCTTGTATTTGGGTTTCAATATTAGCTTGGTTTATTTTGAGGAATTTTAAGGATAGTTATTTATGAAATTTTCTATGATGATATTTGGGTAGTACCGTGGAATTTTGATGATTTAAATTAGTTTCCCTTCCTCTGGGGTTCTTTATTTTTGAAGAGATTTTTTTTATCTTACCCTTTTTGTTTTTGGGATAATTTTTAAAGATAGAAGAAAGAGATGGTTAATATTTTGTCGATTATTTTCTTCTATGGTAGATGATTCTTGGGCTCTTGATGATACCAAGTGTTTTTGAATGCTCATCATTTGGAGAAAAGATTAGTTTTGGTAGAAAATTATTAAAGGATGAAACTATACTTAGAGGTAGGTATATTTCCTTATGTTTTCATTCTATATAGTGAATGAATTCCTAAATATTATGAAAAGGAACATAAAACAAAAAAGTTGTTGGTTTATGTTTCCTACTGGGTAATCAAAGACCATTTACACACATCATAACTTTGTGATTTTCTTGTTTTTATCTTTCTCCTAATCATGTTTTCCATCACACTCCCTCAGAACGTGACCATTTGTTTTCTCTTCCATGTCTATGTTTTCCTACATGGAATCCTTGTATGGGTCAACTCGGGTGACCATTTTACTTCCATTTCTTTTTTTAAAGTAATAGTGTTACTGACTCTTTTTCCAATGTGGGACTTTCAATGAAATTTCTAAACGCAATTTTAAAAATTGTGAGGATGCAATTTCTTAAGGGGGGGAGATTTTATCGAACCGAAATTCTGAATATTTATTGTTTCCTAATTTTTGGTGTTATTTTCTTTCATACTAAACAAAAACTTTTCAATTAATAAAATCAGTATAATTAAAATGATACTATTGGGTTTTGACTATTATATAATCGTTAGTCAGTTTGACCTTTGGAAACTAAATGTCACATTTATTGTCTCTAAATAAAAGTGATTTTGGTTAATTAATATAGAAAGAAGATTCGACGGCCTCATCCAGTAGTCTTGGGCCAATTGAAGCCCATCTAACAGAACATGGGAAGGAGGTAGCACCACTAGGCTTTTCTATGGATGAAATCCAACTAGAACATCATCGTGTGAATCTAGAATAGAATCATCCTCGTGAGAAGTCCAAACTAATAAGGATTACAATTCGTGTAATGTTGGCCGAGCGGCCCTCATATTCTCTCACCTTAGCGTACCTTACACTTACGTCCTATGCTCGGGTTATAAGGGGCTATGTAAGGAGACCGTAACTATTTGGTGCAATAATTTGAGATAAATAAAGTCGTTTTTTCTTCTTATGGTGAAGTTTGTGAGTTTTCAAATGTCTTGATAAATATAGTATGCATATTTTTGATGAATTCTAGAAAAAAGATATTTTAAAATATTTTTTTAAACTTTAAACAATTAATGATGTGTTATGATTTTCAAAAAATGATCTTCTGCAGAAGTGTTTAGTTAAAAATTTATAGTCTAATAAGATCATTTTTATTTTTGATGAATAGAAAATTATGAATAGTTATTTTACGCTTAGGATTAGTAATGTGACCAAAATGATTAGTAATCTCACATAAAGAAAGTATTAATATAATTTAGGCACCATGATTAAGTAGTGTGATTCAATAAAATAAGTAAATAACTGTTTCATTAATAATTAGTCAAGTATTAGTTTTATCGTCTGAATGGTTTGTTTAATTAAATATCAAATTAAAAATATTTAGAAAAATATTTTTATAAAATGGACTTTATTTTTGAACTTAGAGCATCGATATTATGTTAGGGTAATTTTTGGGGATTTTTCAGAGAAAAATAAATTTTCAATGAATTGTTTTTTATTTAAAAATTAAATTAAAAATATTTAGAAAATTATTTTAATACAATGGAGTTCATTTTTGAAATCAGAGAATTGATATTTGGTTATGGTGAAATTTTGGGATTTTTCTGAGAAAGTTGATATTTCAGTGAATAGTGAACATACAGTTTTTAAGTTACGAGTGTTTAATGACATCATTAAATGATTTATTAAAAATTTAATAAATATGGTCGAATTATGAATAGTATGATAAGGTATTAGGTGTCCCAAGTGGCCAATACCATGGGAAAATACCATGGGAAAGCCTATGGTTTTTCCAATATCACCAATGAGGTGTCCCTTGGCCATTAATGCCTTGTCCCCTCACTTCCCATATAAATACCAAGCCATTCTATGATCCTTTAGACTCAAAAATCATCATCAACAATGTTCTTGTCTCCTTACCTCCCAAGGGGTCCTCCCATGGTGCCCCCAAGCTTTCAAGGTCCCAACCATTGAGTTTTAAGAGTTACGTATTAAGATAAGGGATCCTGCCTCTCTCTTTCTCTACAAGTACTCTCTTTTATTTCATTTATTTTATGCTCCAGGTTCTTATGTTATATTATGTTGTTTTATATTAATACTAATGTCCTTTTCATGTTCATATGATGAGATACCCCCTCTTTCTCTCATCAATTCATTTTAAAAATGTTTATGTGGCGTTGTTAGGCTGCCAAATTTTTAAGGGATTCTTTCACCCTCATCGTTTTCAATATCTATTTTGATGTAAATTATTTCATGTTCCTTTTTTTATGTTGGGGTGTGATATATATATCTATCATACTGATATTCTATGTTTATATGATGATAGACCCTATTTGATCTCGTCAATTCATTTTTTTTAAAGTTTAAGTCATGCTGTTTGGCTGCCGAATTTTCAAAAGAGAAATCTTATTTTTGTTTTCCTTTAATGTTCTTCATTTCATATGGTATATCATTAAAATTTCATTACCATGTACTTAAATCCTTTATATTCTGGCCCCCTACTATTTTATGGAACATTTATGACTGGGTGACCCATGTAACCTCTCTTTTCAATGTTTTCTAAAACCCCGTAACATAGCTGTTATGCTGCAGAATTTTCGTCTCAAAATGTCTATATCTTTTTATCAAATTATTTTATTTTATTAGGTGAATACTCAAATATATTTATTATAAAGGGGTATTCACATATATTTCAAAACATTCTATTTTAAATTCTGGGATTTACATACATTTCTGTGGGTTTAAATTTACATAAAGATCACATCTTTAAAGTAGTTTTTAAAATGTGATGACTATAAAATGAACCCCATTTCGTTTATGCTATATGGGTTTTTTATGAAATGATTGATGATGATATATGTGGATCACATGATTATAAAGGCAAATTTAAGGGGGCGCCCTTATAGCGCTCCAATGCATTGGGTAAAGAATTAATCTCTAGAGATGACCATTTTTACTCATACCTTCGTGAATAAACATGGTAATTTTTAACAAAACCTTGGGGAAGGACCTTGGTGAAATGGAAATTATTTTTTTATGTTAAATGTTGTAGCCATATATTAAAGTTATGAAACATGTTATTTTTATTATTATATGCCTCATGATCTCTTTCTCATGCCTTAATGTTATTTTTAATGAATTTTTATGTATCTTAAGTTCACATGTAAAATGTTTCACTTGTTTCTCTCACTGGGCCTTCTGCTAACCCTTTCTTTTGATATATGTCCCTAGGTTATGAGATGCAGTAATGAACCTAGGATGAACATAATTATAAGCCCTTAAAGTGTTTATTAATAATTTTTTATGTATTCATGTGTTATGTTCCTCGTTTCCAAGACACTAATCATTAAAGATCCTCTGTTTTGTATTTTTTAATGAATGTTAATGTGATAAAAATGCGGGATGTTATAGTACCCATCTTGTTCCATTGATTCATGTTCTCTCCCTTTGGAATTGTGTGAACCAGATCTAAAAAAATAATGGTTAGGGATATATCTTATTTATAATCTACGTTCCTCACTTCTCCAGTGAGAAAAACATGGAAACAAAACCTTAGATGATTTCCCACATCATCTATAATTCTTGTCGACTAATTTCTTGGGTGAAGACTATTTATCTAGTAAAATAATTAGTTCATCATAATGCCTTGTTAGTTACAGTGCTGGAGAAAACAATATCCCTCCAAGATTCAAATGTTTTCCTAGATTACTTATTTCTATTAATTCATGCATGTTGATCTATGCAATCAATGTACATAATATTTTAGGAAACAATTTATCTATTTAGAGTGCACGAGTTTTTCTAACTAAAATTTATGTGTAAATGTTTGTTTGGGTATTCATATTTTTATTATATCATCTATTTATACAAAATTAAAATCCTTGTAGAGAGATATTATTTGGGATGATTTAGGTTCCTTTAATCTTGGGGATTCAACATAGCTTTTGGGAGGGGATTTTGACAATATTTTTTTCCCATCCAAGAATAAATGGTTTGGTTCCTATTCTTGCAACACATGTTAGGATTTATTTTTTTAGTTCTAGTAGTGGGATGATGGATATGGGGTACATTAGCTACAGTATCCCATGGTTTAATACTTATAATAGGAGTTATCGCACTTGGAACAGACTGGAGCACTACTTTAAGAATATTTAGGATCTTTATTATTCTTTTAATTCAAAGGTTTTACTCCTTTTTCGGGCCATCTCTGACCATTGTCCTATTTTTGGAATCATGGGATCCATAGCTGTTTCCAACAAGTGATTTTTATACTCAAATTCATTTCCCAAAAACACTACTTTTTCAATGAGGTAAAAAATTATTGGTTGAAAATAATTTCGGATATATTATCACTTTTCATTCACAATAATCTTATGAGGTTATAGGTTGAATTAAAAATATAGAACAACATTCCACTAACACAGGGCTGGAATATGGAGTCCATAGAGATTATCATTAAATGATATTAGGATAGTATCATATCCAAATAGGATGATGGTGACTTTAATGAACTTGCTTTGAAAAAGAACTGGTTATCTAAAATGATTGTATAAAATGAAATTCTAACATATGAATGGTATGTGGATACTTGGTTGAATGAGGGGGGTAGGAACTAAAATTATTTTCACTCTTCTATGAAATAAAATAGTATACGATATATTTTAAAATTTTATTGGAGGATGTTTCATTCACTGAGACATAGTGATCATGGGAGTTGTGGTTGATTTTTTTCAAGTCTCTAATTTTTTATCCTAATCCTCACATGTTGGGTTGGTGGACTAGAGTCCTTGTATATATTTTCAATTCTATTTCTCTTCTTGATTCAGATTCTGCAATTTTATTTCGTACGAGAGTGATGAAGTAGAATGAAATTTGATGTGTTACTTTCTCCATCAACATTGATACTACGCCTACTCAAAATGGATATCTAAGTAATTTTTATATTTCTACTTGAGAGATCATTAATACATACATTCTGGAATGCATTCATGATTTTTTCTTGGGAGGTAATCTTTTTAGGGTTGCATGTATAAATACCTTTTATTATATTCCAATTTCTAATAACCCTTCCTTCTATGGAAAATTACATCATATTACCATGTGATATTTTCCTACAAGATTAATAAAATAATTATAAATAAATGACTTTTTAATAATATTCACAATTGGGTTTTGAAAAAATATCTTTGATTCATCAATTTAATGTCTACCCAAGAGGCTATTAGCCTCATTTAAGAAATTATCAGTGACAACAACATGAAATATTCAAGTTCCAATATTGAAATCAATGATTAAATGGAATAGTATTATGATATCCTGGAGTGGAGTGACATTATCAAAGTCATGCCTTTCATGGGATTTTCTACAAGTAAATTTGAACATATTTTTATGTTTTTCAAATGTCCTAGATCTATATTAATTTATGTAAAAATCAGGGTTTTATTTTGGCTCAGGGTCTTATATAGGAATATTCCTTATTCCCCCATCATCTTCATCCGTATTCAAGACTCCCTTAGGAGAATCACCATTTGGTGAATATCCAATGGAAACATTATTCCATTAAGATGCAATCCAAATGGAAATAGTATTTCTCACATTTTATACTAATTACATTCCATTTTTATAGACAGAAATAATAGATCAATTCATTATCTGAATATTGTTTTGGATGATTGTAATTGGACCAAACAAATTATCAATGGGGTAAACAAGTATTAGTTTCATTTCTAATTGTTTTCCATCAAATATAGTGACAAATAATGAATAAAATCATGGAATTATGATATTGTGTTTCCCTAAGGAATACCTGGGTGCTCTGATTTCTCCATGTAGGGTGCCGATTCGACATTTCAAAGGTTCTGTTGATAAAATTTCAAACCGTATCAAAAATTGGAAAATTGACTTCTTCTATTTCAGGGGTATGATAACTCTCATCAATTTTATTCCTTTTGATATACCCATCCACGTTCAATTAATACTACAGGTTCCCAAAAGGGTCTTTTGATGCATCAAAAAACAATTATTTCATTCATATTGGAATCTCATTATGATGGATGTTGTCACAATGCCTCATGGGGGAGATAAATGAGGATGTAGGAGGGTGGTAGTTTTAATCATAAAAACATTAATTATTCCATGAACGCATTGCAAGAAAAAATATCCTGGGAAGCCATAGAATGTCGATTATTTTGGGTTGTTTTCATCTCGCATAATATGAATGATCCAAGGTTTCATATGTCATGTATCAATTAAATGATCCCAAATTTTTTTTGGTTTGTAAACACTACTCAATATTGATAATTACATGTGAGGACATTAATTTATATCATTATAATTGGATTGGGAAATGATGGGCTTTTAAGGGTCCATGGCTTTAAGTATATCCTACCATGAGGAAAACACACACCAATATTTTATTAGTACAGATACAGATCATTATCATCTTGACCGCATTGGGAATATATCATTGAATAATTACCAACATAGTATAGTAATAATAAGAACAAAATATTATATGTTTTTAGAAAATCCCTACCATCAGCTCATGCATGTGGATATAGTGTGGGGTGATTGGGGGAGTAATATATTGTGCAAGAAAAACTAGTGAACTAAAAATTTATAAACTGGATAATCATATAATTATCTATATCTAAATTTTATGCGATCAATTATAAGGTTATTTATATATCCTTTATATTTATGTGCTTCATAAACTCCAAGGATAAATCATCCTCACATGTGCTCTTCCATGTACACTAGGTAGATATAGAGTTGGGAAACCTTGATGAAATCAATGGTAGTATATTCATATTGCACAGATAAGTTATTTTATGGATAATTGGTTTCATGGAGTGTGGGATAATGCACAAGAACTTAAATCATAAATAATATTCCTTGATATGGGTTGTTTCTATATCCATAATGCTAGGAATAAATCTCATCTTGAGGGATCTTATAGTTATCATATAGATTTGGTAGTTTCATATCATATTATAGAAGTTGAACTGGGGAATCATGATAATAAATTAGGTAAATTTCCCTCTATTAGAATTATTTTGGCTAATAAGAGTCATATTCCCTTTTCCACCAGTCGCCTCTTCAGTGTGGTTGTATTAAATGAATCCCCAAAAATAAAGGACTCAAGCTAAATATTGATGGTTCATGTATTCATGGACTCATGTAGGGGGTTGGTGGTTAGAGACTCTATATCAATGGTTTTTCATTCCATTGACTCCGTTGGTCAATGTGATTTCCTTATCATAAATTCCTTCACACATCTCAAAGGGATATAAGTTTTCCTTGAGTAGAATATTTTTCCAGAGTCAGTTGAAACTAGTTCATTAATTATCTATGACTCCCTTCATGATAAAATTTCAAACCCACGGTCCATTGTCTTCCAAAAATTGAGATCCCTAATCCTTCTTTTAAATCCATCCTATGTTCTCCATACATTGAGTGAAGGAAAAAAATTAGTGTATTTCTATTGGTCCTAGGGTTCAGTGGACTCATGATTTACATCCTTCTCTAGTTTTGGTTCTTTAAACCCTACTTGTAATAATATTTTGAGGGGTGATGCCCTTGAGACACATTCAATTAGACCCCCTTAATCTTGTATGTATCCTTGTGTATGTTGTCTTCAATAAAATTTTAATTCTGATCATGAAGTATCCTCAGAGACTCGTAAATAAGATAAAGGGTTCATGTCATTTCTTAATATAAATACCTTAAAAACGTCATTACATATTTTGGAGGAAAATATCCTTTTGACATTGAAAGTAATCCACTAAAAAAAGATCAATTTTTTTTTAAAATACATTGTATTGAAGATATCCTATGAAAACTTTTATAATAAGCCTTAAATGATTTAGTTTTTTTAATATCAGAAAATTTCATTCCTATTAAATATGTTAAAACAAAAATTCCATTCAAATTTTCATGAAGATACAAATGGTTATTTTTGTTAAAATGACATGAATATTCCATTAAAGAAATTTGGATATTAAAAAATGGGTAAACATTTAATTATTATATAGTTTTTAAAAGGATAAATGTTTTTTAGAAACCATGGTTTTTTATGATACTTTATTTTCAACTGAAGAGTGGGATTATTTCATATTTTATTAAAAAAAATCTCAATTAAATTTATTAATAAAAATAGTAAAATGATACTTTTACATTAAAATGTTCCTGAATATCTATAGAATAATAAGTATACATATTATAATATAGAGATAATAATTAATTCCACTAAGAGAGATGTAATCAAAAATAAACTCTAATAATGACGAAATTGTGAAATAAACACTTACCACATTGGTAATGTATCAATTGTATGAACTAAAAGAGAAATGAAATTAAATTAAACATAAAATTCCATGATGATAAAATAATTCATGATATAACATAACAAAATGGAAGAATATACATAGGCCAAAGGAATAAATGGTTAATATTGTTTATGTCCCCAAAAAGTAAAAGTGACATGTGAAACCCTTACCTTTAGTATGACTCATGATGTACATAATTTGTCTTTATACATATTAAACAGATGTTAATTTTTGACTTTATTAAGAAAATTTTCAATATTAATTTTTATTTTATTACACATATGTGTAATAAATGACTTCGACGATATCGACTTATAGGTCATAAATTACTTTTCTAGGTTAAATGTTGAACATAGAGGAAATAATTTTGATATATAAAAAATAATAATAATGAAATAATGATTGTATTTATACATCAATTATACTTTTATAAATAATCATGAATGTTGGTTTTGATAAATGAAGTGTGATATGATCTTGTAGACCACAAATCATACATATTCTTGAGTAGAATTTCCATTTATCAATGCAACTATAGAAAGGATTTAATTAAAAATTTAAATATATGTAATGATAATAATATCATAAATACCATATTATTTCATTATATATACTTATATATATCATCTCGGTATTTTGATGATAAAGAGACTCACATTTCATCATGATGGTGGTAGTTCATATATACATGAACGATGGAATCATCATTAGATGAGATAAATGGTAAATAATAAAATGATATATTATCTATTTAGAATGATAAATATGTAATTAATATAATTTTTATTTCATTAAAATCACTAATAATAAGTAAATTTGTCCTTTTTACCTTCCATGAAAACTGTTTGAAAAAATGAATCTGATCACTTTGTGGGGTGATAGTCTGCTATACACACAAGCGATGTTTTCACGCCCCCTATGGAATAAAATTTAAGAAGTTATATATGATATAATAAGCCTTGATTTATAATTATGTTATATATTTCATATATCAAATTTATAACCATCTTAATACCTAAATTGGAGAAGTTTTAATAGAAAATGTACACCATATGTTAATAAGGTGGTAATATTCCATAAACATGAGCGACATTATCATTTCTTATTTGAGGGAAAAGTTGATGTATATAGTTAATTAACATAAATTAAAACCATATAAGTGTAATTTTAAATAATAATTTTTTATATAATCATAAATTATGATTATATTAATGATTTGGAATAATAAATAAAACAAAAACACATTCTTATAAATTTTACCAATTCTTAGACCACCTCTTCAAGATTATACCTAAAGTGTTACTAAAATGAAATTATGAAAAAAAATATATATATTATTAAGGGATTGAATTAATGAAGTTATCAAGTAAAATATATTCTGATCCCAAGATATTTAATGGTTTTAAAAAAATTGGATCTGAGTTTCTCTTTTATAAGTGTGGTTAGTGGAATACTATAAACTTTTTAAAAGAAAAAAGCGTACAAACTTTTTTTAAATGCGAAAATGTTCAAACACTTTCCATTATTTAATATAAAGGATATAAGGTCTTAATATTTCTATCACATGGGTGTTTTAAATGTTTTTTATTTAAAACCATTATCTTTTTAGTTTAACCCCCCCAGTAAACTCATTTTCATGTTAACGATGGTAAAATATTTTTTATATTTTTACAATTCATTAGAGTGAAAAATTAAGCTAAACATATTATAAAATATAATTAATGTTTTTTAAAAATATTTAATCCACTTTTAAAAATTACATTAACATAAGTGTTAAATTTT
Organism: Viscum album; assembly: GCA_963277665.1. Classification (NCBI taxonomy): domain Eukaryota; kingdom Viridiplantae; phylum Streptophyta; class Magnoliopsida; order Santalales; family Viscaceae; genus Viscum; species Viscum album. The sequence goes on from OY728147.1 coordinate 1,612,305,970, forward strand.
AATTAAAAATTAATACTGCATATAAAATAAGGAAGTGGGTTTTCTAAGTGCAAATGATCAAATATTTATACTGATTTTATAAAAAATATTCAATATGAAAATTATTCAAATAGCTAAAATTGGAACAATAAAGATAATTTTTAGCATGTTTTACTTTAAAACCAATTAAAAATATAATGTTGTTTTATAATTAATTTAATGAAAATGGTCGTTTTTAATTAAAATTAAATATTTTTGACTATTAATCAAAAAATGATACTTTTCTGTAAAAATACCATATATTAAAACAAAGATAATTTTGATATTAAGATTTAAAAATACAATTTATTTTTATAAAATACATTTTATAGAAGTGGAAAAAATTATTTATAAATTATGCGTGTAAAGCATTATTGTACCCCATTTTAGAAAAATAGTGTTTTTATAATATATTTATTCTTATTTAAATTAATTCAAATTTTTTTATAATCGAAATATAACAATTAAATTTATTTTACACATTTCTGAACCATATAATTTTTATAAATGAGTAATAACTTTTGATAATGCCAACTAAATGGTTAGGTAATAATGTTAATGTTTAAACAATATGTTTTTACAAGAGTGTTGTGTTTTATTCGACCTTGGTGTTGAATTCAATGAAATCTATCAATGAGATTGAAATTTATTTAAATCAATATATATCTTAAGTTATTACGGTGTTAAATTATCTTTTATGATTGGTGATGTGTTTCATATACTCAATCAAAAATTATGTTCCTTTTTTAATGTCCTGGGGTGTTACATTATCCCCCATTAAATAAATTGAATCCTCACAATTTAATGTTGATCATAGTAATTGAGGGTTTGAAATTTTCATACAACATTATTGAAATCCAAAATTGTAAAAATAATTGATTAAACATACTTTTTATTAGTGAGAAATGGAAATATAATTCTTATCTGGAATAATCTCGTAAATAGGTATCCTAGAAGAAGAACAAAGGGGGATGTTAAAGAATATACATGGAAGAGAATAGTAACACTAAAAGATTAAGAGAGAGTGATAGAGATCATTTATCAAAAGAAATTGGTGATTTAGAGATTGTTAATGACCATAAAAAAATATATGATGATTTAATGGACCATTCGATTAATTGAAATACAAGTTATTGGGATAGGATTTTTTCAATATTCTTTTCTTGTTTGGAGGAAATTAATTACCTTTTGGACTGAGAACATCTAAAAATAGACATGATTTATATCTTCTTATATCATAAAAAACATTAAATTTTATTTTTTCGATTGATCATTTCCCCACCATTTATTACTAGAATAAATGAATATTTATGATGATTTTTATACCTGAATTACTACAATTACATTTCAATGGATCATAAGATCGATATGATAGTAAATCATTATTCCATATATCGTTAATTAAACCAAAATGGTTATCAAATTCTATCCAATAGCACCAAGAACATAAATTAATGCATTCCATAAACAGTTAATAGTAATGGTCATCTAAAATATGTCTCACCAAATTTAGATAGAATGAAATTAATAAGCATTATATTCCCTAGAAAAATAACGTGTCTCTGAATGTCAAATTCCAAATATATGAATACCTTTAGCACTATAATACATAAATGCACATAGCCATACCTTATAAAATAAAATCTACATTTTCTAATTATATTCCATAAATCAATTCTTGTATTAAACTCTAGGTTAGATAACATCCCTCATCAACTCACTAACAAATTTCAGGATCACATAAACTGTATCATAAAATTTTCATTACTATCTCACCATCTAGAACATATTAACAGTTATCATCCCTTAAAAATGTGTTTTTCAAGGGGATCAACTTGTAACTAAATAACTTTTCATGTTCATATGAACCACTCAATATTTCTCAAAAATACATTAAAATATTCTAATACAGTATAATTATTCTACATTTAAAAATTCTTATGACCATGATATAATTTATGAATGTCCTGTTATAAGATTATTCTAAAATCAAAAAACAATCACATTAATCATTACCCATATACTTATCGTAATAGCCTATGATTTAAATTTACCCTTTATCTCTTTTTATGTATATTCCCTTGAGTCTTTGGGAATTATTATTCATAGTCCCCCATCACTTTATAGTTGGATCCTCTCACATTGGCATATTTTTTCTTTACCTTTTCAATCATGAGAATGGTGTCATTTCTCTCTACACATGATGAAAGCCCCCCTTTAATTTTTATTTATTTACCAATGTGTTTCCTTCCAAAAGTATCATATGTTTTAAAATCCATCTTACCCTTTTTCACATGAACAATTTTTCTATATAAAATCATATTCTTCTCCAACTTCCCTTTTAGAAAATAATACTTAAATAATCCATTATATTTCTTTATATAATATGATACTATGTTCGTGTATGATAAATATGATTGGGAGGATATTTCCATTTAAAGTATTATATTAATCCCATAAGAGAAATGGTTCATCATTATATTTTGATTATTTAAACAGTCTATAGAATACCTTAATAGCCTTGTAATGTTTCCTTTAGAATTAGTGGCATTTTTAACCTAATTTTGTCTTAAACTCAGTAATTGTATCTCTAAATATAATTGTTCCTCATGAGGAAAATATTTTTTCTGAAAATAATGCCAAGATACCATTCCAGTCGATTAATCTTATTTCCTCCTCATCATTATTGTTTTTAATTAATAGCCACCATGGATCCATATCTTTTGAGAGATAAAAAACTTCCATGAAAATTTTCTCTTCTTAACAACTTCTTACCACGAGAAATACATTCCCTAAGGAAGATATAAATTGATCAGTTAAAAATAGATTTTAGTCCCCATTGAATGACGAGAGATTATAACACATAATGTGGTCTGAAAACATTACATGTCATGGAGGATTAAAAGAATACTCCATACTGGATAGATTATTATTCATAACCTATGTTATCTTCCCCAATATGGTTTTAATTTTATCAATTATATCTTTTTTCTAGGTCCAACATCCTTATATTTCCTAGGGGGGAATACTTGTATGGGGAATTTACATTGATAAGGTTCTAAATCAATTTTTGATGTTCTATTTCCAAATTATTTAATACACTATATTAGATTATAACTGTATATAACATTAATTATAATCCCAAAACTAGTGACACTCATTATATAAATTGAAATCATTATGCATAGAAATAATCCTAATAAAAAACATGGTTTCTTCAGGTATATATTTATTTTCAATTGCCTCATAAGTCTTGGTTTAAAAAATGTGAACTATCTTAACCATATCTTTAAAGATCCGTAAATTTCAAGGAAATTTTTTTTTCTTAATTTTCTTTGGAATTTTACAAGAGCGCAGTTTCTGACGGCACCTGATTCCAAGGCCCGGTGTGCCCGGAATCATTTTCCGAAGTTTGGCTCGGGTACGTTCAGTGAACAGACGAGCGGGTTTTTCTAACTTTCGAACCGGTACCCAGAATCGAATTCTGAGGGCACCGATGAAATCGCAGCGCCGATATTCGCTTAGAAACTCCACTTCCGTAGTTGCGTTTGCTCAGGTGTGGTTTTTAATTTTCGGGCTTAAAGTTAAGAAATAAAATAATTTTGCGACAACTTTATTTTATTTCACATAAGCCACTTGAAGCCACTTAAAGGCGGCTTGAACTGAGTTGAACTGGATAGGATGCTATCCAGAAATATCCTACCCCCTTGGTAGGATATTTGTGAGGTGGGGCCCACACGAGCCCCGCCGTTTCTTTCTGCTAAGAAACGCACCCGTGAAAACCCGTCTTAATGAAAGTCAACCGACGCGTTTTCTAAATTCTTAACATACCATTAAATGGGATATTTCTTTCGTGAATTAAATGGGCTGTTTCTTTCGTGAATTAAATGGCCTGTTTCTTTCGCTGAATTAATTCAACGAATTAATTCAATCGTTTCTTAACCGGTTTTCTTGTGTTGGCATGTTACTAAAATAAGACCAACCCAAAATCTTTTGAAAAGATTTGAGAGGATCCCTATTTCTTCAGCTCCCTCGCGAAGAACACAAAGAACGCGAAGAACGTGAAGAATGCGAAGAACGCCGAACCCGGAAATCGACGACGCCTTCGTCCGAGATGTTCTTCCGATCTCCGATCTCCGATCACCGACCATTTGAGGTGAGTGATTTCGGATTTCCGCTCAAGGTTCATTTCTTTTGGTTTTAAACACAGATTTAAATATTAATAATTTAAATCTGTTGTTCTTGGTTCGTTGAGTTCGCCGACTCAACGCCGGTTTCCGCGACGACGCGACGCCTCCCCACGACGACGCGACGATCCCTCTCTTCCGCGACGATCCTTTCCGCAAAGAACGCCCGCGCGTGACGATCGACGAGGTAGGGATTTTATAATTTTGGAATACCCCTCTTTGTTATTCCCGTGAGCATTCTTTAAAAATTAATTAAAGAACCGGAATCAAAGAAACAATTTTATTTTATTAAAATTTTTGGTTCATGTGTTGAACGTTCTATTAATTTTCTCCCGGTTGTTTATCTCTAACGCGGAGGGTTCGGGCCAAATGAACACGGCCCGACGACCCTCCGCCGTTCTTCGTTTTGTGCGGTTTTGACGGACGATGATGGAACGTGCCGCAGCGGACGTTTGACGATACCGCAGTAAAGAACGGATCCCGAGAGGAGCAACGGCGCAGACGGGAAGGAGAACGGGCCACTGGAGCCACGCCGGCGGCCCGCGGAAGTTGCCGGCGGTGCCCCGGCGCGCCGCCGGACAAGGCCGCCGCGGCTGAAGCCGCGGCCGCGCGGGTCCGGTTCGTCCAGGCGGGACGCGGCAGAGCCGCGTCCACGGTTCACCAGCGCGGCCCGCACGCGGGCCGCGGCCTTCCTCAGGCCGCGGGTCAGCGCCCGCGGCTTCCACCCGTGCCGCGCGGCCGAGCCGGACCGGCCCTGGCCGGGCCGGGCCGGGCCCGCCGGATCGGACCCGGTTCGGGTCGGCCCGGGCCCGTACCCCCCATCTTCGGACGTTTTCGTTCAAACACCCGTAACTTGAGCTTCGTGCCTCCAAACGACCAGCTGTCAGCGGCAACGTGATCCTTGGATCAAGATGGTCGTTTCAGTATATCGCACTCAAGGTTTCAGAATACGTTGATTCCGGCCGGGTTGGTTCGTACACGAGACCAACCGGGCCCTCGGAGCGGAAACGCTCATATCTTGAGCTACGGACGTCCGATTGATGTGCCGTCAGCTTTGTTGATTTCCTCTAAGTGAGACGGATCTTTTGGAATACTCTGCCCGAGGTTTGGACGCAGGTGGAGTGCGGTCGGGTTGGTTTTTCCTTAAAAACCAACCGGGCCCCTGGGACTAAAATGCCAATATCTCTCAGACCGGGCGTCCGATTGACGCGCCGTCTGCGACGTTGAGTTCCTGTTGACGATACGGAACTTTTGGATACATCAACATCGGACTTCGTGTCAGTTGATGTATCAGCCACTCGGCTCGTGGAGCGGACCCTCCCGAACGAGCTTGCTGTGTGCGGGAACCCTAGGCTAGCTGCGACTGCTACTTCGACAGCGACGACCGTGTAGAGATCCTCAGTGGACTGCGGCGACGACGGTGCAGAGATCCTCCGTGGACTCCGACGACGACCGTGCAGAGATCCTCAGTGGAATGCGGCGACGACTGTGCAGAGATCCTCAGCGGACTGCGACAACTACTGCACTCAGCGATCCTTCGTGGATCAGTGCTACAGGTCCTGTGTGGGCCCGATCTTGTGTGGGTCCGATCCTGCGTGGGTCAGCGCTCAGCGGTTCTGTGTGAGCCAGCGCCCACTACTAGAAAAACAGGTATTTGCGACGGTCTATTTGCGACGGGGTCCCGTCGCAAATAGCCCGTTGCTGAAAAGTCCGTCGCAACTACACTTATTTGCGACGGGCCCGTCGCTAAAGCCTTTTTTTTGCGACGGACATTCTCCCCATCGCAAATAGTATTCCGTATTTTTGTAAAAAACTTTTAAAATAATTTTTGCGACGGGACCCGTCGCAAATACCTTTTGCGACGGGACCCGTCGCAATCGCTTTTGCGACGGTTCCGTCGCAAAACCGTTTTTTTTTTAAAATAAAAAAAATTAATAATACTAGTATTTGCGACGGGAGTAGTATCCCGTCACAAATACTATAAATAGTATTCGCGACGGGACCCGTCGCAAATACTATTTTTTAAAAAAAATAAAAAACTATTAATAATACTAGTATTTGTGACGGGCATAGAATCCCGTCGCAAATACTATAAAAAAAATAAAAAAAATAAATTATTAATAAATTATTTTAATTAAAATAATAATAGAATTATAATTTAGAAATGAAAATAATAAATTATTTTAATTACTATAATAATAGTAGAATTATAATTCAAAAATAAAAAATAATAGAATATTAATAAATGATTTAATTAATATAATAATATTACAATTATAATTTATAAATAAAAAAAATATTAATAAGTTATTTAAATTAATATAAAAATAATAGAATTATTTTACATTCAAATATTAAAATAATTCAAGTATTACAAAAAAAATAATTAAATTTTAATATTATAAAATTTTAATATATATATAAAATTTAATATTATAAAATATAAATAATATTATTATTCATATTAATATTGTTATTTAAAAATATAATATTATTAATATTTTATAATGAGACAGAAACTACGAATAGAAACAAAAATATTTTGATTTCACAAATTTTATAACAGAAATACAAACTCTAATCTGAAGGAGGGGGGGAGGTGGGGGAGGTGGGGGATCTGCAGATGGTGGTGGAGGAAACTCCATCCCTAAAGCATGAGTGAGTCAGCGCATGTACTCCATCTGCTCCTGATGCTGCTGCTGCCACCGACTCGTCTGCTCCTCGTACAGCTGCTGCTGGCGTCGACGCTCCTCCTCATGCTGCTGACGCATCTTCTCCTGCTCCTGTCGGAGACTCTCTATCTGTTCAGTCTGAGATCGCAACTGATCCTCATACTGTGTAGAAGAAGATGCACGAGCTCCTCTCGAGCTGGACGCCGACACCGCAGCACTGCCATAATAATCTCCGGGAGTCAGTCGAGAGCCGATACCAACTACCCGGCCCTTCTCGAAGGCATACTGGGTGTCCTGCATCCATGCCGCCTCATCAAACTGACGGGCATTGGTCTGATCTGATGACTCGGCCTGACTCTCAGGCCGGGCCTATGCCGCTGCGGCCTCATATGACTCATATAGTTGCAATTTAAAATTAAAATTGTGAATATATTATATGCAGTTAATTTTTAAACTTGAAAAAAAATAATACTGACCACGATGTGATGCTGATGATCACCTCTGAGCTCCCCAGTAGCAGGATCACTATACATCCTCCGATATACGTCGTACTCTGTAATATCGGGGTGCTCGACAGCCTATAAGAATAAAAAATAAACTGTTAATATTTATAGTTATATAAAATATTTATAAATAATGTACGTACCAGATGCTGTCTATGAGTACTGAAAGAACGACTCCCAGCTCGATGAGTCACCTCCTGTCTCCCCCGATTCTGCCTCCCCACCGATGATCTCCTCTGAAAGGCACCACTCAACCAGTGCGCACATAATCTATCCCATACATGGGATGAAATATACTCTGGTCGGTGTGCTCTACATGACTCCTCAAAATCTGACACTCATGCTTTCTTCATCGCAGCTTTTCTTAAATTGTGCAAAAACTGACGAAGACGATCACGCATGGCCACCTCACATGCCTCGTGGATGGCGTCACGCATGGTATCCTCGATCGGATACCATAAAACCTACAAAGAAATCAAAATATCAAGTTAGAAATGAAATAATTTTCAAAATAAAAATTATATATTTACGTACGTACCATCCAATGGCCGAACATGGCCTGCTGCACATCAATGGGAATCTGCTCCCATGTGGTCCACGGCTGAGAGAAATAGTTGCGCAAAATAGCGCTGCCCTGTCCGACTGCTATATGCGGAAAACTGAAAAAATAATAAACATTTATTATGTGAATAGATTAATGAAATCTTAGTCAAATCCACATGTTATCACACAGGTTATCACACCTCCGTGTGCGTGGATCAAACCCAAGACGTGGACGTCGCTCGGGGACGGGGTCAGGAATCATCAATCGTGCAAGACCGTACCCCCTCCGTGTACTCCCTGGAGCGCCTGCAGGCTGAGGGTCATCTGTCAGCAACTCATCCACATCAAAAGTCAGGTCAGCATCCGCCAATGCACGAAATGTGGCGTCGTCCATCTGAAACAGAAAATGTTAATGTTAGCAAATAATTGATAATTACTATTATATATACATATATACATATTATGATTGTATATAAATACCATGAAATGCTATCAGTGTTCATCTTCATCATCATCTTCATATATGTCAATGTCATCTTCATATTCCTTCTCAACATCATCGATATCCATTCGAGTTACAGTTGCTTCATCTCTTACAGTTTCAAATTCATATGTGACATCATTAACATCATCGTCATCACCGACTCTTAAATGTGGGGTGTCGTCATCGATACTCATGTCTCTTTGTAAAAAAGATTGATTTTGAGTACTCTCTTGAAAAACTTCAATTCTTTGCACATCAGTGAAAGCACATTCACTTTGACTAAACTGATTGTCTCGAATTTTGATTTTTATTACACTCCACCAATCAGTCAAGTCTCTTGATGTTGCACAGTACTTTGCATAATAAACTTGATATGCCTGTTGAGACAATAAGAATGGTTCATTTACTGCGAGAACACTTTTACATTTAATATCGATGATTCCATGAGTCGGATGAACACGCACGCCTCTATCTGTATCCAACCACCGACATTTGAACATGGTTATTTAATGTTTTCTAAGATAACAGAGTTCAATGATTTCATCAAGTATGCCATAAAAGTCAACTTCATTTTCTCGATGATGAGATCCTCTCAAGCTAACTCCACTGTTCATTGTTTTTTTCGATTCCCCATATGCATGTGTGTGGAATCGAAATCCATTCACCACATATGCATTATAAGTTTTAACAAGTTTGGAAGGTGGGTTACTCAATACACACAACTGTTTGTCAATTTTATCAGCATGTCGAGACACCTAAAAATTTGTGAAATAATTATCAATATAGTAAACTATACATTGAATGAGTTTCTAGAAGATAAATAATTTATGTTACCAGTTTTTGAAACCACTGAGAGAAATTTTTCAGTCGACGTTCTTCGAGAGTAGCTACTGTAATTTGTGGAATTTGTTTCTTGATATGATTATCATACAACCTATAAAAACCAAAGTTATTTACTGTAACATAAATGATAGAATAAGTGATATAAACACTTACAGTACAACTGATGTCATCTCTTCACAGTTGAGCAGAACATACGTATGAGCTCTATGATGTTCATCATCTGAAAGCCAGCGTTCAGAAACTCCACCAAAACCAAGCTCTGACTGGTTGAAAACAGATAATTGATTGTCGATTTCATCAATATTCCTCTCATTCCGTCCCATTCGGTTGTGTTTTGAAGGATACTCAGATTCAAAATAATGGGAGCAGAAAAAAGATATTTCCTCTTGCAAATAAGCTTCTGCAATAGATCCTTCAATAGATGCTTTGTTGCGTACTTTTCTTTTCAATTTTTTCATGCATCTTTCAAATGGGTACATCCATCGAAACTGTACCGGACCTCCACATTTGGCTTCATATGGCAAATGTAACATCAAATGTTCCATTGAGTCGAAGAAAGACGGCAGAAATATTTTTTCCAGTTTACATATAATTACAACAACATCTTTTTCAAGTTTTCCTAGAGCATCATAATCTGCCGTAGCCGCACAAATTTCTCGAAAAAAATGAGACATGTCTGTTATGGAATCCCAAATCACAGAATTCAAGAGACCTCTTAATCCAATGGGTAGAAGTCTCTCCATTATAACATGACAATCATGACTTTTTAATCCAGTAATATGACCATTCTTTACACATCTACCCAAATTGGAAGCACAGCCATCTGGAAGTCTCGAATCTGCAATCCACTGACAAAATAATAAACGGTTTTCTTTAGACAGTGTATAAGATTCTTTTGGTTTCAATAACCTTTCTGTTCTGACATTCTCAAATAGTTCCAATTCTGGACGCCTGCAAATTTGGGCAAGATCTAAACGTGCATTTACATTGTCTTTGCTCTTTCCTGGCGTATCCAGAACTGTATGAAACAAATTATCAAAACAGTTCTTCTCAATATGCATGACATCTAACATGTGTCGGACCAACAAATCAGACCAATATGGAAAATCCCAAAATATGCTACGTTTAATCCAATTGTGTTCTTTCCCAAAACCAGAAATTTTCTTTTGGTTTATTGTGGGACCAAAAGTGATGGGAGGTAATGAAAATACAACCGATTTTAACTCCGAACCTGATAGAATTTTTGGAGGTCCATCCCTTTCAGCTGTTCCTTTTCTGAAATGAGATCTGTTTCTGCGAAAAGGATGATCAGCTGGAAGAAATCTGCGATGACAGTCAAAATAACAAGGTTTCTTTCCATGAATGAGCATAAATGCTTTGTTCTCTCCCATACAGTAAGGAAATGATTTCTGACCATGTGTACGCCAGCCAGATAACATCCCATAAGCCGGGAAGTCACTTATTGTCCACATCAATGCAGCTCTCAGTATGAAATTCTGTTTCGTTGCAACATCGTATGTACTGACACCAGTACTCCACAATAAATTTAATTCATCAATCAATGGCTTCAAATAAACATCAATATTTTTCTTCGGATGTCCTGGAATTAGTAAAGTCAAAAAGATATATGGCTCCTTCATCAACATCCATGGAGGTAAATTGTACGGAGTTAAAAAAACAGTCCAACATGAATATTGACTACCATAAGATCCAAACGGACAGAAACCATCAGTGGAAAGGCCCAGTCGAACATTTCTAGCTTCTAAAGCAAAGGATGGATTCACTCTATCAAAATGTTTCCATGAATCACCATCGGCTGGATGATTCAAGCTTTTATCGGTTGAACTATTCTCTTTATGCCATGACATCATTGTCGCTGTATTCTTAGACATGAATAAACGCTGAAGTCTGGATGTAAGCGGAAAATATCTCAACTGTTTTACAGGAATCAAACCAGACTTCCCGTGTTGTCCTTCTTTATATCTCAGTTTCCCACATGTGGGACAACTATCCAATGACTCATTTTCCCCAGAATATAAAATGCATTCATTTGAACATGCATGAATCTTCTGACAAGTAAATCCCAAATTTCGAACCAACCTCTTACTTTCATAGTAATTTGCAGGTAAAACATTTCCTTCGGGTAACAGTGTTTTCAGCAAAGAAAATATCTGGTCAAAACAGGTGTTTGACATTCCGTTATCTGATTTGATAGCCATAAATTTTGCAACTGCTTCTAATTTGCTCATCTTGCAGCCAGGATATAATGCATCCTCAGCAGACTTCAACAACTCATAAAATTCAGACGGTCCCAACTAAGGATTTGAAGCTATATCAGCCGGAGTTTCTGTATGTTGGACAGATGAACCTGCAACATCATGTACTAAATCTTGAAACAGGGATGGATCCGGAATCAAGTTGGTATCACCTGCTCTGGAACTGCGTTCACCATATTGATACCAAAAAACATAATCTGCTTGAAAACCAAAACGCAAGAGATGTTCCCCCACTTTGTCAAACGTGTCAAACGTTCTCAATGCACATTTTCTACAAGGGAATTTTATCTTTCCTTCTGAAACAAATTCTGGATTTGATGCCGCAAATGATAAAAAAATCTCCACACCCTCTATATATACTGGATTTAAACCAGAACCATTTGGATTTCTACGTTGATTTATCCATATGCGGTCATCTAATAATGACTATTGACGACCTCATTATTCCATATTTTTCTATAAAATAAAAAAGCATTACTGGTTTTGAATAATTTGTTAGAAAAAACACAAGCAAGGATTGAATATATTGAGAATAAAGCAAAACCTGTTACAAATATTGATAATTTTAATATTATAATGATTTTTTATTTTTTTTAATAATACTAATATAATTTTTTTCATAAATATTAATTATATAATAATAACATCATTACATTATTTGTATATTTTATTATTAATATTAAAATAATATAATTTTCTATATTATATACAATTCTCCTTTCATCTGTGTGTTTCACATTCTGTCTCCACATGTAATATTGACATTCACTTTCACCTCTCCATTGGCGAGTAGGTTGATAATTTTGAAAAAGAATACCAATATTACATGTGGAGACAGAAAAAACACAGAAGCAAAGAGAATTGTATATAATATAGAAAATTATATTATTTTAATATTAATAATAAAATATACAAATAATGTAATAAGGTAATTATTCCTAATTATTGGTAATTATTTCAAATTATTGGTAATTATTCTAAATTATTGGTAGTTATTCCAAATTATTGGTAGTTATTCTAAATTATTGGTAGTTATTCCTAATTATTGGTAATTATTGGTAATTATTGGTAATTATTGGTAATTATTGGAAAATATTGGTAATTATTGGAAATTATTGGTAATTATCGGTAATTATTGGAAAATATTGGTAATTATTGGTAATTATTGGAATATATTGGAATATATTGGTAAATATTGGAAAATATTGGTGATTATTGATGATTATTTGTGATTATTGGGGATTATTGGTAATTAATACTAATTATTGGTAATTAATACTAATTATAGGTAATTAATACTAATTATTGGTAATTAATACTAATTATTGGTAATTAATACTAATTATTGGTAATTAATACTAATTATTGGTAATTAATACTAATTATTGGTAACTAATACTAATTATTGGTAATTAATACTAATTATTGGTAATTAATACTAATTATTGGTAATTAATACTAATTATTGGTAATTAATACTAATTATTGGTAATTAATACAAATTATTGATAATTAATACTAATTATTGGTAATTAATAATAATTATTACTAATTATTGGTAATTATTACTAATTATTCCTAATTAATACTAATTATTACTAATTATTACTAATTATTCCTAATTATTGTTAATTATTCCTAATTATTACTAATTATTCCTAATTATTACTAATTATTACTAATTATTACTAATTATTAGTAATTATTAGTAATTATTACTAATTATTGCTAATTATTAGTAATTATTGCTAATTATTAGTAATTATTGATAATTATTAGTACTTATTGATAATTATTAGTAATTATTGATAATTATTAGTAATTATTGATAATTATTAGTAATTATTACTAATTATTGGTAATTATTACTAATTATTGTTAATTATTACTAATTATTCGTAATTATTACTAATTATTCGTAATTATTACTAATTATTCATAATTATTACTAATTATTGGTAATTATTGGCAATTATTGGTAATTATTGGTAATTATTGGCAATTATTGGTAATTATTGGCAATTATTGGTAATTATTGGCAATTATTGGTAATTATTACTAAATATTGGTAATTATTGGTAATTATTGTTAATTGTTGGTAATTATTACTAATTATTGTTAATTATTGGTAATTATTACTAATTATTGTTAATTATTCCTAATTAATACTAATTATTGGTAATTATTGCAAATTATTGGTAATTATTGTTAATTATTGCTAATTATTGGTAATTATTGGTAATTATTGGTAATTATTGGTAATTATTGGTAATTATTGGTAATTATTGGTAATTCTTGGTAATTATTGGTAATTATTGGTAATTATTGGTAATTATTGGTAATTATTGGTAATTATTGGTAATTATAATTAATTATAAATAATTATGAATAATTATAAATAATTACAAATAATTACTAATAATTATTACTAATTATTACTAATTATTCCTAATTATTACTAATTATTCCTAATTATTACTAATTATTCCTAATTATTCCTAATTATTCCTAATTATTCCTAATTATTCCTAATTATTCCTAATTATTCCTAATTATTCCTAATTATTCCTAATTATTCCTAATTATTTGTAATTATTGGTAATTATTGACAATTATTACTAATTATTACAAATTATTCTTAATTATTGATAATTATTGATAATTGTTCCTAATTATTACTAATTATTCTTAATTATTGATAATTATTGATAATTGTTCCTAATTATTTCTAATTCTTACTAATTATTACTAATTATTGATAATTATTGATAATTATTGATAATTATTGATAATTATTCCTAATTATTGATAATTGTTCCTAATTATTCCTAATTATTACTAATTATTACTAATTATTACTAAATATTGACAATTATTGACAATTATTGACAATTATTGACAATTATTGATAATTATTGATAATTATTCCTAATTATTCCTAATTATTCCTAATTATTGATAATTATTCCTAATTATTCCTAATTATTCCTAATTATTCCTAATTATTCCTAATTATTCCTAATTATTCCTAATTAATCCTAATTAGTACTAATTGTTACTAATTATTACTAATTATTACGAATTATTCCAAATTATTACTAATTATTGGTAATTATTGGTAATTATTGGTAATTATTGGTAATTATTACTAATTATTGTTAATTATTGGTAATTATTACTAATTATTGGTAATTATTACTAATTATTGGTACTTATTACTAATTATTGGTAATTATTACTAATTATTGGTAATTATTACTACTTATTGGTAATTATTACTACTTATTGGTAATTATTACTAATTATTGGTAATTATTGATAATTATTGATAATTATTACTAATTATTACTAATTATTCTTAATTATTGATAATTATTGATAATTGTTCCTAATTATTGGTAATTAAATGAATAATTATCAATAAATAGAAATAATTACCAATAATTACAAATAATAACATTATTAATATATTTTATTATTAATATTAAAATAATATAATTTTCTAATTTATATACAATTCTTCTTTCATCTGTGCGTTTCCTATCTCCACATACAAATAATACATGTGAAGACAGCAAACACACAGATGAAAAAAGAATTGTATATATATAAAAATATATATTATTTTAATATTAATAATAATAAAAACTAATAATGTAATAATGTTATTATTCCTAATTATTGGTATTTATTACTAATTATTAATATTTATTCTTAATTATTAAAAATTATTACTAATTATTCCTAATTACCATTAACTATAAACAATACTAATAATTTAAATTTATTAAGTAATTAAACAATGTAAACATAATTAAATTACAACTAATTAAAAATATTTGAAACTAATATAAAATAAAAAATAAATAAAAAATTAAAATGAACATAAATACCTTGAAAATTGATCTGCTCTGATCGTTCTTCAAAACTTTAATATCAGTTCCGGAGAAAAAAATTAAACTGGAAAAAAACTGAACTCTAGAAATATAATTTTGAGAGAAGGAGAAGATAAGGAATGACAATGAAATGAAAAAAACGGATGGGGGTATTTATAGGTTAGATTATTTGCGACGGGCCCATTTGCGACGGGTATCCCGTCGCAAATAGTATTTTTTGCGACGGTGCCCGTTGCAAATACCTTAGCCAACATTTATTACGGTCAATCAGTAAATAGTTATTTGCGACGGGTCCCGTCGCAAATAACCACCTGCCGACATACTATTTGCGACAGGGGAATATTCCCGTCGCAAATACCTTTTACCGCCGCCGGTTATATGCGACGGGGGGATATTCCCGTCGCAAATAGTTTTCCCGCGATTTGGCGCGCACCGCGGGAAAACTATTTGCGACGAGGAAAGCAATCCCGTCGCAACAGACTAATTATTTGCGACGGGTAAATACCCCCGTCCCAAATAAGTTTTTAACGGGACTATTTGCGACAGGATTTATTCCCGTCACAAATAACCTGTCGCAAATACCCATTTTTCCCGTAGTGCGCCTACAGGTCCTGCGTGAGCCCGGTCCTGTGTGGGCCCGATCCTGTGTGGGTCCGATCCTGTGTGGGTCATCTCTCAGCGGTTCTGTGTGAGCCTACTCCTACAGGTCCTGCGTGGGCCCGATCCTGTGTGGGTCACTGCAAGGTTAGTACCTATCGATCCTTCGTGGGTCCGACGACTTAGATCGTTCAATGATCATCTTTATCGTCATCCGAAGAAGTATACCTGTGTGAGCTGAATCTTGTGTTTCTCTCCTTGTGAATTGTGTTGAGCATTCCTGTGTGGATTTACTGTTTACTCTCCTTTGTGGATTGTGTTGTTCTATCCTGCGTGGGTATGCGTTTTGCTTTCCTGTGTGAAATGGGTTGTGCTTGGGCTCGGACGTTGGAGCCGAATGGGGAATTCTAGACTTAGGTATATGTATGGGCATATACCTAAGCCGTGTCAGATGTTACTTCGTGATTGTACTTTTCCTTTGTGGATTTCGGGAGACCTTCGGGGGTCTCGGGGTCCCTAATGAGTAGCTTATACTCACCCCTGCACGGGCTATGCCCGCACTTCGTGGTGTTGGTTGCAGATGACGGACAGCGCTGATCGTGGAGGAGGCGTGCGGAGTAGGACAGTACCTGGAGGTGGACCACTGGGCGGGACTTACTCGGAGCGGTTAGGTGGACCCGAGGAGCAGTGGAGGCTATCTGTACCCACCCTTCAGGTGGAATTCCAGTGGACGGCTCGACGCTGCAGTTGTTCCTTTCAGTTGCTGTTTTTCCTTTCAGTTGTACTTTATAGTTGGGGTTTTATTTCCGGCCCCTTTTACTTTCAGCACAGCTTGTACAGTTTTTACTTAGTGTTTACTTTTCCGCGTGCTTACTCTGTGGTGCTTGTTTACTTTTCAAAGGCAATGCCTTCCCTTTTTGTTGGGATTTACGCCTTGGTGCTAGTCGCCAGCCCCTGGCCTATGGAAGGCGGGCTTGGGGTAGTCACGGCACGGGCCCCGAGGACGGGTCGTGACAAATTGGTATCAAAGGCGGTCGGTTCTACCGCAGACTCTGATCTTTCTTCTATGTGACGCAATAGTGATTAGCGTATTGAGTGTGGTTATCAGTCCAGGGAGTCCAGTGTTGGTGCGGCGGCTGACGTATCCATACACCAGGACCCTGACTTCTGATTTCCGACTTAATGCACGAAAACATTGATTGCATGTGTGTTTCAAGTTTTCTTTGTGATTACTTGTGTCAGCTCACCAGGTATACTGTTCTGACCATGGCATACTTGTTTCCTTTTCAGGATGGCACGACGACAGCAGCCAGCTAGGGTTCCCAGAGTAGGGCACGACGACAGCCCACCGAGCGACGAGGCCTCGGTATAGGGCCCATTGACAGCAGATGCACCAGTGGTACCTTTACCCGCCGAGCCCCCGATGCTTCCAGCACTGGCAGCTGACGACGCACGACGCCTTGGAGCTATGCACGAGTTCCAGCGCCAGCGACCACCCAGGTTCCGTGGGGAGTCGGACCCCCAGGCAGCCGAGGACTGGCTGGAGGCGGTCGTCCGAGTTTTCAGGCTAGTGAGGACGCCAGCAGACCTCATGGTGATCCTCGCGGCGAGCCTACTGCACGCAGCAGCCGGACACTGGTGGAGCCTGATGCTCCAGGTACACGATGAGGCCACCCTCATCTGGACGGACATCGAGAGCCTCTTCCGCTCAGAGTTCGTCCAGGCCACCCTCCGAGCGGTGCGAATCCAGGAGCTTCTTCAGTTGCGGCAGGGCAGCTTGACGGTCGCTCAGTACGCGGCGAGGTTCACTGACCATTCTCGGTACTCGACAGACATGGTACGGGACCCATTCTTCCGGGCCCGGACCTTCGAGCAGGGATTGAGACACGAGATCGGGGCATCGCTGATCTCCCTCAGCATCCCGACCCAGGCAGGAGTACTGGAGCATGCCCTCCTGATCGAGAGCTTCCTGGCTGAGTCCACAGCGAGACCTGCCGCAGGGCGGCAGATAGCGGAGTCTTCGGCAGCTGGTAGCCGGCAGATGACTCAGGGTTCCAGGCAGACCAGACCTTCCGGCAGACGACCCTGGGACACTGGCTCGGCAGTGCGAGGCACACAGCACGGATCCAGCCTTCCAAGTGGCAGACAGTGCTACGAGTGCGGCGGGCAGGGCCACATGGCTCGTGACTGCTCGACCCGTCGTACCGAGGGGCAGCAGACGGTGGAGGGACCACCCAGGCAGAGGTAGAGGGTCGACTGTGGCGGTCCGCAGGAAGGAGGCAGACGAGGCAGAGGAGCTGGCCGAGCAGCAGGTGGTGGGAGACGCTTTGAGGCTCTGCCACCACCACCACCAGGAGGCCCGCCCCGACCACAGGGAGCTGGCGGGCAGAGACAGGCTCAGCTCTAGGCAGCGGAGGCCTACGACCACGGCGCGCCAGAGATGATTCGAGGTACGATCTATGTCTATTCCACCCTTGTTGTAGTTCTGATAGACACAGGAGCGAGTCACTCTTTCATAGCCACTGCCCTTGTTCGGAGCTCGGAGATTCCGACAGAGCCGTTGGCTCGATCCTTACGGCTAGAGACTCCTACGGAAGCAGACTCGACGATTACGCACTGGTGCCGGCAGTGTGAGCTTACTCTAGGAGGCGAGAGCTTCGGCTGGGATCTTCTTGTAGCAGCATCGAGGCCTTACGACGTCATCTTGGGCATGGATTGGTTATCTACGGTCCATGCTCAGATTGACTGCATTAGGCGCAAGGTGCGATGTGTGCCCACCGACGGGAGCAGGTTCACCTTCACCGGCGGGAAGGGAGCCTTAGAAGCACAGGATGGACTCATGCAGAGGAGAGGTCATCCCATCACTCATCAGTTGGCTAGCCTCATCCTGGGAGCAGTTCACGTGCGGAGTCCCAGTTTTCCTGCAGTGGTGGATCTGTACGCGGACGTCTTTCCCGACGACGTTCCAGGACTACCTCCTCGCAGAGAGGTAGAATTTTATATTGACCTGTACCCCGGGATAGCCCCGATATCCACTCCAGCATATCGGATGCCCCCCCACTGAGCTTCGATAGCTACGGGTACAGTTGGAGGACTTGCAGGGCAAGGGGTTCATCCGACCCAGTGTTTCGCCCTGGGCTTCCCCGATTTTGTTCGCCAAGAAGGCGGACGGGAGCTTGCGACTGTGTGTCGATTATCGTCGCCTGAATCAGGTGACAGTGAGAAACAAGTATCTGCTACCCAGGATTGATAACCTCTTCGACCAGCTCAAGGGAGCACGGTGGTTCTCGAAGATAGACCTCAGGTCAGGCTATCATCAGCTTAGAGTTCGAGACGAGGATGTGCAGAAGACGGCCTTCAGGTGTCGGTATGGCCACTACGAGTTCTTGGTTATGCCTTTCGGCATGACCAACTCTCCAGCAGTGTTCATGAGCCTCATGAACAGGATCTTCCAGCCATACCTCGATCGATTTGTCGTGGTCTTCATCGACGACATTTTGGTGTACTCGACGATGGAGGAGGAGCACGCCTACCACCTGCGTGTTGTACTAGACACAATCCGAGAGCACCATCTTTATGGAAAGCTCTCGAAGTGTCAGTTCTGGTTATGTGAGGTCCACTTCTTGGGGCACGTCATTTCTGAGGCGGGAGTTGCAGTGGATCCCGCGAAGATCGAGGCAGTGCTAGCTTGGGAGCCACCCAAGAGCGTGACAGAGGTGCGGAGTTTCTTGGGCCTAGCCGGATACTATCGGAGATTTGTGCCGGACTTCTCCAGAGTTGCGGCCCCACTCTCAGCTTTGACGAATAAGGGGAAACCCTTCGTGTGGTCAGACAGATGTCAGCAGAGCTTCCAAGAGCTGAGGCAGAGGTTGACCAGCGCACCTATCTTGAGGTTGCCTGAGGAGGGAGTTGGATACGTAGTCTACTGCGATGCATCAGGGACCGGACTTGGGTGTGTCCTGATGCAGGAGCGGGCCGTGATTGCCTACGGATCACGTCAGTTGAGGCCCCATGAGCAGAACTATTCTACCCATGACTTGGAGTTGGCAGCAGTGGTCTTTGCCCTAAAGACATGGCGACACTATCTGATGGGCGAGCACTTCATAGTCTTTTCTGACCACCAGAGTCTCAGGTACATCTTCTCTCAGAAGGACTTGAACCTGAGACAGCGGCGATGGCTCGAGTTCCTCCAGGACTATGACATTGAGATAGTCTATACTCCTGGGAAGGGGAACGTGGTGGCTGATGCCCTCAGCAGGAGGACGGGCATCCATCTACTTGAGGAGGCGACAGAGCAGCTAGCCGCTTTGCAGATATCCTTTGTGGATAGAGACGGAGCATCCTTCCTTCAGTCTCTCACAGTCTCTCCTCCACTTCTTCAGCGGGTCAGAGAGGCACAGCGGGGACACGTTGACTGTGAGACACGGCGTGCACAGATATCCTCGGGACAGGCACCTGATGGTTTCTCCTTTGGAGCAGAGAACGATGTCCTTTTCAGAGGACGTACCTTGGTACCAGTCGCTTTACGAGAGGAAGTGCTGAGAGAGTTTCACACTTCTCCTTTGGCGGTACATCCTGGAGTGGCAAAGATGTACCAGGATCTCAGACGACAACACTGGTGGCCGGGCATGAAGAAGGCTGTGGCTGAGTTCGTTTCACGGTGCCTCACCTGCCAGCAGGTGAAGGCAGAGCATCAGGTACCAGCAGGCTTGGTACAGCCCTTGGAGGACCCAGAGTGGAAGTAGGACGGGATATTTATGAACATCGTGACTGGACTTCCACACACTTCCAGAGGTCACGACTCCATTTGGGTGATTGTTGACCGACTCACCAAGTAGGCACACTTCTTACCCATCCGAGAGCAGGGATCAGTGGAGAGCTTGGGGCATCTCTACGTTTAGGAGATTGTACGACTTCACGGTGTGCCATAGACTATCGTCTCCGATCGGGACGCTCATTTTACTTCCCGGCTTTGGAAGGGGTTGCAGGAGGCGTTCGGGACGCGACTACGTCTGAGCACCGCCTTTCATCCTCAGACGGATGGTCAGACGGAGAGGACCATTCAGACTCTCGAGGACATGCTCTGCACATGTGTCCTCGACTTTGGTCGCAGCAGGGAGGACCACCTACCCTTGGTAGAGTTTGCGTACAACAACAGCTACCACTCCACCATCGGGATGGAACCCTACGAGGCGTTGTACGGCAGGCCTTGCAGATCTCCTTTGTGCTGGACAGACCCTGGAGAGTCAGCACTTGTGGGACCAGAGATGGTCCGGGCCATGACAGAGAAGGTCCAGGTCATCCAGGAGCAGATGAGGACAGCACAGAGCCGGCAGAAGTCATATGCTGACAGGAGGCGGAGGCCACTAGAGTTCGAGGATGGCGACCACATCTTCTTGCGGGTCTCACCTCGACGTGGTTTGGGGAGATTTGGCCGAGGCGGCAAGTTGTCTCCACGCTTCATCGGACCCTTCCAGGTCCTCAGCAGGGTTGGCGAGGTGGCTTATCGTCTGGCTCTGCCACCTAAGTTGCACCGGGTGCACGACGTCTTCCACGTATCCCAGCTGAGGAGATACGTGCACGACCCAACACACATCATCGACTATGGGGAGCTAGACATGGATGATGGGGCGACTTTTACGGAGGTCCCAGTGGAGATAGAGGATCGACAGGAGCGGGTCCTACGTGGGCGATCGATCCCTCTTGTGCGCATCAGATGGCAGCATGGGAACCTCCAGGAGAGCACTTGGGAGCGGGAGGCTCAGATGCGTTATCAGTACCCACATTTGTTCCCCTAGTTTTTGATGTATCTTTACGAGGACATAAAGTCCTGAGGTGGGAGTAATGTAAAGACCCGTAAATTTCAAGGAAATTTTTTTTCTTAATTTTCTTTGGAATTTTACAAGAGCGCAGTTTCTGACGGCACCTGATTCCGAGGCCCGGTGTGCCCGGAATCATTTTCCGAAGTTTGGCTCGGGTACGTTCAGTGAACGGACGAGCGGGTTTTTCTAACTTTTGAACCGGTACCCGGAATCGAATTCTGAGGGCACCGATGAAATCGCAGCACCGGTATTCGCTTAGAAACGCCACTTTCGGAGTTGCGTTTGCTCCGGTGTGGTTTTTAATTTTCGGGCTTAAAGTTAAGAAATAAAATAATTTTGCGACAACTTTATTTTATTTCACCTAAGCCACTTGACGCCACTTAAAGGCGGCTTGAACTGAGTTGAACTGGATAGGATTCTATCCAGAAATATCCTACCCCCTTGGTAGGATATTTGTGAGGTGGGGACCGCACGAGCCCCGCCGTTTCTTTCCGCTAAGAAACGCACCCGTGAAAACCCATCTTATTGAAAGTCAACCGACGAGTTTTCTAAATTTTTAACAGACCATTAAATGGGTTGTTTCTTTCATTAATTAAATGGGCTGTTTCTTTCGTGAATTAAATGGCCTGTTTCTTTCGTTGAATTAATTCAACGAATTAATTCAATCGTTTCTTAACCGGTTTTCGTGTGTTGGCATGTTAATAAAATAAGACCAACCCAAAATCTTTTGAAAAGATTTGAGAGGATCCCTGTTTCTTCAGCTCCCTCGTGAAGAACGCGAAGAAGGCGAAGAACGCCGAACCCAGAAATCGACGACGCCTTCGTCCGAGACGTTCTTCCGATCTACGATCTTCGATCACCGACCAATTGAGGTGAGTGATTTCGGATTTCCGCTCAAGGTTCTTTTCTTTTGGTTTTAAACACAGATTTAAATATTAATAATTTAAATCTGTTGTTCTTGGTTCGTTGAGTTCGCCGACTCAACGCCGGTTTCCGCGACGACGCGACGCCTCCCCGCGACGACGCGACGATCCCTCTCTTCCGTGACGATCCTTTCCGCGATGAATGCCCGCGCGCGACGATCGACGAGGTAGGGATTTTATAATTTTGGAATACTCATCTTTGTTATTCCCGTGAACATTCTTTAAAAAATAATTAAAAAACCAGAATCAAAGAAACAATTTTATTTTATTAAAATTTTTGGTTCATGTGTTGAACGTTCTATTAATTTTCTCCCGGTTGTTTATCTCTAACGCGATGGGTTCGGGCCAAACGAACACGGCCCGACGACCCTCCGCCGTTCTTCGTTTTGTGCGGTTTTGACGGACGACGACGGAACGTGCCGCAGCGGACGTTTGACGATCCCGCAGAAAAGAACGGATCCCGGGAGGAGCAACGGCGCAGACGGGAATGAGAACGGGCCACCAGAGCGACGCCGGCGGCCGGAGGAGGCGGCGCCCCGGCGTGCCGCCGGACGAGGCCGCCGCAGCTGAAGCCGCGGCTGCCGCGGCCAACGGACCCGCGGCCGCACGGGTCCGGTTTGTCCAGGCGGGACGCGGCAGAGCTGCGTCCACGGTTCACCAGCGCGGCCCGTACGCGGGCCACGGTCTTCCTCAGGCCGCGGGTCAGCGCCCGCGGCTTACACCCGTGCCGCTCGGCCGAGCCGGACCGGCCCTGGCCGGGGGGGGGGGGGGTCGGCCCGGGCCCGTACCCCCCATCTTCAGACATTTTCGTTCAAACTCCCGTAACTTGAGCTTCGTGCCTCCAAACGACCCGCCGTCAGCGGAAACACGATCCTTGGATCGAGACGGTCCTTTCGGTATATCGCACTCAAGGTTTCGGAATACTTTGAGTCCGGCCGGGTTGGTTCGTACACGAGACCAACCGGGCCCTCGGAGCGGAAACGCTCATATCTTGAGCTACGGACGTCCGATTGACGTGCCGTCAGCTTTGTTGATTTCCTCTAAGTGAGATGGATCTTTTGGCATACTCCTCCCGAGGTTTGGACGCAGGTGGAGTGCGGTCGGGTTGGTTTTTCCTTAAAAACCAACCGGGTCCGTGGGACGAAAATGCCAATATCTCTCAGACCGGGCGTCCGATTGACGCGCCGTCTGCGACGTTGAGTTCCTGTTGACGATACAGAACTTTTGGATACATCAACTTCGGACTTCATGTCAGTTGATGTATCAGCCTCTCGGCTCGTGGAGCGGACACTCCCGAACGAGCTTGCTGTGTGCGGGAACCCTAGGCTGGCTGCGACTGCTACTTCGACAGCGACGACCGTGTAGAGATCCTCAGTGGACTGCGGCGACGACTGTGCAGAGATCCTCCGTGGACTCCGACGACGACCGTGCAGAGATCCTCAGTGGACTACGGCGACGACTGTGCAGAGATCCTCAGCGGACTGCGACGACTACTGCACTCAGCGATCCTACGTGGATCAGTGCTACAGGTCCTGTGTGGGCTCGATCCTGTGTGGGTCCAATCCTGCGTGGGTCAGCGCTCAGCGGTTCTGTGTGAGCCAGCGCCTAAAGGTCCTGCGTGGGCCCGGTCCTGTGTGGGCCCGATCCTGTGTGGGTCCGATCCTGTGTGGGTCATCTCTCAGCGGTTCTGTGTGAGCCTACTCCTACAGGTCCTGCGTGGGCCCGATCCTGTGTGGGTCACTGCAAGGTTAGTACCTATCGATCCTTCGTGGTTCCGACGACTTAGATGGTTCAATGATCATCTTTATCGTCATCCGAAGAAGTATACCTGTGTGAGCTGAATCTTGTTTTTCTCTCCTTGTGGATTGTGTTGAGCTTTCCTGTGTGGATTTACTGTTTACTCTCCTTTGTGGATTGTGTTGTTTTATCCTGCGTGGGTATGCGTTTTGCTTTCCTGTGTGGACTGGGTTGTGCTTGGGCTCGGACGTTGGAGCCGAACGGGGAATTGCAGACTTATGTATATGTATGGGAATATACCTAAGCTGTGTCAGATGTTACTTCGTGATTGTACTTTTCCTTTGTGGATTTCGGGAGACCTTCGGGGGTTTCGGGGTCCCTACTGATTAGCTTATACTCACCCCTGCACGGGCTATGCCCGCACTTCGTGGTGTTGGTTGCAGACGACGGACAACGCTGATCGTGGAGGAGGTGTGCGGAGCAGGACAGTACCTGGAGGTGGACCACTGGGCGGGATGTACTCGGAGCGGTTAGGTGGACCCGAGGAGCAGTGGAGGCTATCTGTACCCACCCTTTAGGTGGGACTTCCAGTGGACGGCTCGACGCTGCAGTTGTTCCTTTCAGTTGCTGTTTTTTCTTTTCAGTTGTACTTTACAGTTGGGCTTGTATTTCAAGCCCCTTTTACTTTCAGTACAGCTTGTATAGTTTTTACTTAGTGTTTACTTTTCCTCTTGCTTACTCTGTGGTGCTTGTTTACTTTTCAAAGGCAATACCTTCCCTTTTTGTTGGGATTTACGCCTTGGTTCTAGTCGCCAGCCCCTGGCCTATGGAAGGCGGGCTTGGGGTAGTCACGGCACGGGCCCCGAGGACGGGTCGTGACAATATCCCTTAGGAGTGACAAAATATGTGTGCGTTATGGCCTCTTAACATGAACTAAGCGGTGATTAGGTCAATCCAAATTTGAACTTTTCATATTTATTACTTCTATATAAATTTGTGTATAGCTGATGTCTTGTTGTACTATCCAGACAGGGAAATATTTCAAGTAATAACCACATAATCACATCCTTAACTAAACATTGGTATATACTTCTAAACATATCATCATAATATATTACAGGGATGTGTTATCTAATTTATGTTTTAAAAAAATTATATTCCTAGGTTTCAACTTAACTTCCGTGGATACCATCAATTCCAACATCATCCCCTATAACATGAAGTCACTATCAACATAATTACATTGGTATAAAATAAAATTAATCTCATATAGAAGGAATGAATAGTTTTGTTGTCATTTTAAGAAAGTTATATAAAATAAATTATCAATACAACTGAAAACATTTATTATAAAAGTAATATTCATTTAGATTGTCATTATTACTCAGAGTGTATCCCTTAATTTGGATAAAAAAATCACATCCTGGTTTCTTGAGGAAAATACGACATAAGGTGTGAGCTCAAATGCTTAGTAAAGGTACACATATGGTGGAATATATGAATAAATAATACATAACTAGTATTGAATGTTATATAACTATAACCCACGTCATTTAATCAATAAAATGATAATAATATGGTATGAAT
This sequence comes from Viscum album, assembly GCA_963277665.1. Classification (NCBI taxonomy): domain Eukaryota; kingdom Viridiplantae; phylum Streptophyta; class Magnoliopsida; order Santalales; family Viscaceae; genus Viscum; species Viscum album. Next base: position 1,612,332,058 of record OY728147.1, read on the forward strand.
AAATGATGACCAAATAATTCCATACAAATAACCACCTAATCTTATAAAACTAACCATTAATATTTTTTATAATTAAATAAAAAAAAAGTAATATCAATAAATAAATTCTTAATTATTGAATGCATAATTCTATACATCTAAAACATATAATTGGTGTCTTATGTTAGGAAAACTAAATAATTGGTTAAGGTATTAGACAAAAACAAATCATGTGTCCCTCAATAGGCCTATAGATACATTGAGGGGATATTGTTGTTATATAACATAACAGAATAAGACCAATGAATTCATTATAAGAAATGGTGGAAATATAATTAATTTAAAAATTATTATTGAAGTACAATCATACTATATGTGATACATAGCTCAATCAAAAAACATAATCATAAACCATCTAGAGTAAAATGGTAAACGATAATAAAATAGTATATCCTCATTTAAACATATTGTAAACCATCAAAATAAATAATAAGGACAGTATTAATATATGATATCCTTATTGTTTCATTATTACAACAAAGGGATGACGTCATTGATGAATAGAAATTCCGTAAATTTTCATTTAAAAACATTATTGATGAAAATATCCTTCAGACTATGAAATTAATCATTTAAAACAAAAATTTCACAACACATTTTGAATATAATTTTTCTTCAAATAACTATGAATTCATATAAACTAAATATTAAAACATTGAGTGGTCATGATGGTGGAAAATTGTTTCCATGTCATACACATTAAAAATGATTCCATTCAAATTTTCAGTGAAAAAAATTGATTTTTGTTTGAAAATGACATGAGAATTCCTTTCAAAAATATTATAAAAAAGTTAAAATTTGGTAAATTTTTTATTAATAAATAATTTTTAAATGGTTAAAAACATATTTGAATATTTTTTTAAATACATTGTTTTTTATGATAAAGTATTTTTGACCAATGTGAGATATAAAGTTAGAGTATCTTATAAACATTATATATCCTTTTAATCGCCAACGAATATTATAATGGTAATATTAATTAAAAATTTTGTGAATAACCATAGGTGAAGAAAATAAATGGATTTTAACATATAAATGTCAAATAATTCCCCAAGGGTTATTTAAAAAAAACAATCATGAATAATGATGAGATTGTGTAATTAACTCATACCACTTTGGATACATCTAAATCTTAAGGTCCATTATATAAATGAATTAAAATGGAAAATAAAATCCAATGAATATAAATTGATTTGAGATATTACATATCAATTTGGTGTATATACAGCACAAAAATGCCTAATTGTGGACTATGGATTATATCCCATGGATTTAAAAGTGAGATGAGAAACTCTTACCTTGAGTTTGAATCATCATGTACGTTCAATAATTTCGTAAATAATGAAGTTATAATGCATGCATTGAAATCCCGAACAGTTGAAATTTTAAATTTTTCACCAACTAATGACATGATCTCATCTTTTTCGGTGGAATGCTATGTCGTATTAGCCCATGGATATTATCCTAAGGAAATTTATGTAATAAATAAAACCCATAAATACTTTGTTAGATCTGAAACCACACTCAATGTATCCTCATCATTTGTGATCTCTACGTGATGAATTTAAATCCAAATTACTCTAAATCCACAATAGTTGCTTCAAGGAACTACAAGAGCATTGATAACCAAATATTGGGTGCTAGCATAGAGATCAGGCGATGTCTTTGACACTCCAATGATCTCATGCATCACTTTTCTTACAATGTATGAGAGGGAGCTTGATCTAAACTCTTGTATCCAGATCATATCTCTCTAGAAAGAAGGGTTGAGAAAAAGATAGAGAGAGGCAGTGAATAGTGATTTCTATGATCCTCTCTTCCTCTATTTATATGATTTTGTGAAATTATATGGGGTTTCCTACCCAACCACTAAATAATTAACAATGTAAATACATATTATGACTTCTATACATAGTAAGAAATATTATTATCACTCTCATGTAATATATTAAATATATTATGATATAATACTCAAGTCATTGACATAACCCACCCTTCATGAAAATAATAAATATTTCTAGAATATTTTAAACATATGTTCAAAAAGTATTATTCAAGTATTTATTTTAAAACATATAAATATATTTAATAAATTAGTTCAATGCCAATTATTCATAATTTGAATTATATGAATATATTTGTTCCTTTGGTGATCATATATCTGGGTGAAAAACCCAGATCCCAATCATGGGGAACACCATGTCCAATATACGTATTCTACTAAATTGGGAATATTATTCAATAAGATATTTTGTGTGAACGTCTAGGAACATATCTCAATACATGTAAATACTATACATGGAATAAGAAAATGAAATTACAACCCATCATGGCCTTTAATGAGATAAGGATTATCTTAGAAACCATAACCAAACTATGAAAATTCATTGTGTAATATAATGTCTTTGACTTTAATATATCATAATGCAGGAAACACGCTTATTTCAACACCATTTCATTGTTTTATTGTTTTCTGATCTAATTGGATGTATTTCCCACAGACATAAATGGTTATGGTATTATGAAGGTACTACAATACCGATCAACATAGCCCAATATTCATTACTTCCATAACATGGAATTGAAAAATTCATTCATAACCATTCAACCAATGTCATATCACCAATGACACACCCAACTCATGCTACCTCACCACAATTTTATTATCAATGATTTGGAATTGATTCAATTAATGATATCTAATGGAACACACTATTAATGATATCATGTCTTGAGACCAATAAACATGTATTATATAGGAACAACCAATGAAAACCAAAACATGTGGTGGTACTACTTGTGAGTTGGTCCAAATGATCTAACTACTATAGACTAACAAGTGAAACCATTACAAGATAACGCCTTAATGCTTACAAGTCACTAGGACCTGATATTAAATCATATGTTATGTCTACATAGATAGTTTTATCCAGACCAAAGTACTATTGTTTATGATTAATGTCATAGTATCTCAAGGTTCTATTTATAGACTAGGACCTTATATAACAATTTGATACTACAATTAATCTATTGGAATTTCCATTAAATAGTGGATGTATAAATATCTTCACTATGATTGTAGGTAAACATAATGTATAGCATATTATATACATGATATAGTAATCCCTAGTATATTATAGTTGATTCTATTGAACCCACTATTAAAAACTCCCACATTCACAAGATCCAACTTGATAACCAACCTTTTTATCTATCACATGATCAAAATCATGTTTTTTCTAATTCGTGATTTAGTTGTTGGGTTTACTGCATTTCTACCATGTGTAATGATTTCTATATGTGACCCCCTCTCTTTGTGTAAAACTTTTCAAGGGATGATATATTCATGTACATCCCTTTTTAAACTATCATAACATGGAATCCTACCTATTAAGTGTACCATTATTTGTATTATAATTTATTACTTACTTGGTGTGATTCAAATTACTAAAACAAATCATTTCTTTAACTACTTATTTACTAACTTTGATTATAAAATTTACTTGATATTTGTATATATGGATACCACTAGATTTTATGACATTGACTCGATCTTCAAAATATCCTATGTATGATATAAGATCATATTTATCTTTTTAAAACTTGATTATGTACCCTAAAGACTAATATCATATATTCTCCACATCCTAGATACAAATCTTTTGTACATGTTGATGTATAATCAGATTGTTATGACAGCTTCCCTTTTTTTTCTCGTGGACATAACTAATATTTTCATTCTATGAAGTAAATCATGGAAATAAGAATTATTTTACATATTATGAAACACATGATTGATTCATCACATAATCATATGGGTTTCAACTCTCCATGTTAATCATCTACCAAGTCTATGACATGTGAGCCTAGAGTGATATATTCCTTGTGGCATTGAAAATAATTATCTCAAATTGTTATAACATGTATTTTCCAATACTATGTCAATATATATATGATTAAATAACTCTAACAAAATATTATATCTACTTAATTAAATCCTATTCCCCATAACATAGGTTTATACATTAATTAAATCACTGGATAATGTAGCCTTTCATTATGGTCTTAAATAACTCGAAAAATGATAGTTTTATCCACCTTTTGTTAATCATATTTTACTTTTAAAAAATGGTGCTCCAAATAACCTCTAGTAGAAACAAGGAATAATCATTAGAAAGTAATATTCAATGTTAATATTTTATTCTTGAATCCTAAAAATTATATTAACAACATCCAACCATTATTAACATTCCATGATGTGATCATCCCTTTCTTATTTTTTTCATGTAGAAACCTTCCACAAATTGTGATCATGAAATATGATACTCAATAAAATAAACATATATATAATAATATACTAGAAAAATTCTATTTTATTTCATATAAACGACTTGGTATGGACAATATAACCATATTTTTATAATACATGTACCATCCATGTTTCATTTCATTTAAATACCCACCATAGTATTCAAAATAATAATCCCCATTTCACTTTGATACATGGATCCATAATTGGATTTTTATGAGTCTCATCAATATTAGCTAAATTTAATTTTCTAGTTACCTTTAGGAGTGATTATTCTCAATGAATAATTTTTCAATAGCCATGGTAAATAAAAAACCATCACTATATTTTAATCCACCCTACATAGTTTTTGTATCTAGAACCTTACTGTTCCACATATACATATGCAACTTCTTCATGTGATGACTACTTTGGAATATATGGAATTCACTAATCCCAGTTCAATAATTCTCCGAATATCTTTAATATAGATTTTAAACCTTATATAGAAAAGTATTCTATCAAAAAAATAGCACTTCTCTATATTTGGAATTGTCTATTATCGTAAAAAATTGTTACTATAATTATTTTTGATGCACATTGTGTTCATTCTTAATGAATTTTTTTCTATGTTATGGCAAACTATTTTCATCCAATAGCATGTCATATGACATAATTTATTTTCATCATAAATTATTCTGGTAACAATTACTCATTATAACTGGAATATGGTTATGGTATATCACCATTTTTTGCAAAGCGCATCATGAAATATAAAATAATTATATGAATGTTAGAACATTGATACTACTTAAATCATAACTCTAATGTATAAAATGTAAATTTAATAATTACATCACGTGGAATTGTGTTTATAAATGTTAACATTTATTACTTTATCATCGATTCTCCCCATCATCATCAATTTCATGATATAGATATGGTAATGTGAATTTAGGAAGTACTCCACACTATATTTTTTTGATTGATGAATGCATGGTAAAAATATTATTTAGCCTAACAACTTAAAGAAACTCATATATTATAACATTCTGATATTTTAATTCACAAGACCATTCAATAATGGATTAATGTAATAAAAAAATTTATTTTTCCCACTAGATTTACCTAGGAATAGTTTATGCTCAACTGTTGAACTTTGTAACGCCCCGACCCCAGCTACCCAGAGTCGGTGCATTACTTCGTAACATTGGCATGATCACAAAAGATCAATTCTCGAAAGACCATTTAGTATAGTATCTTTGGAAACACTAGATACATTCATAAACGTACATTACATCATAAAGTGAAAAACTAAAATAACAAAGTTTCCATATTCCACATTCATATCCTCTTCTGACTACCCCTATAGGTCATTCATAAAATACTTCATCACATCCTGGAAAATATTAAAACATTGAAAGGGGTGAGCTCTAATGCTCAGTAAGGATAACAATATAGCGTAAGCTTTCATCAATAAACATAAACATTTATGGAAATGTATAACTAAAACAAAAGTCTTTTAATCATTAACATCAACATAATATAGAAAAAGTAAAATGAGATAATCACATTTACTTCTTCACATGGATATTCTACTGGTCGAATAATGTCATGCAATATCAATAACCACTTTCTTAATGATGGAATCCCTAATGCTAGACTATCATAACCACGTATCCAAGGCCTCATGCCACGACCACAAATAAGATTTTTTCATGTCCTAATGCCAAGACACTAGTTTGTCTCATGAGATCTGCCGATGCATCGAGGAGCTACAGCGGGCTCCACCCGTCACTTATTTACTCCAATGCATTCCTCATATGAATAGGTTTAAACATATCATAAACCGTAAAATAATTGTATCACATAAAAAATACATAAAGGAAACATAATATTCCCACACTTCAATCACAAGATATCAATACAACACATTGATGTAATAAAAACAATTTCAAAACCATTTTCAATACCAAAATTAAAGAAAATTAAAACTTTGTATTTATTTTTCATTTTAAAACGTTATGGATTGTAAAGGAAGCCGAAACTCAAATAATGGTCACGACGGCGGAGAAGTCGTTGTCGCCGCATAGGTAAGACAAAAACATTACCTTTTATCATTTATTAAAACACTTCATATAAAAAAATTCCTTTTGGATAAACGTAAAACTCAAAGGGGTCTATACACCGTATAAAATAAGTATGTGTATAAAACAAAATATGCATCAATGAATGGAGATTGAGATGAAGTCCCTTAAAATATAATTTTTAAATAAAATATATCTATTATGTGTATTCACTATATGTACACATAATCAAAGTATAAATACAAGATAGGACATAATAATATCATGACATAATTTGAAAGAAGGAGATTAACCCAAAGAATGGAAATTGGGTTATGAAGTTCCCTTACCTTGCGTCCTGTCTTGACTCGACCGTTATTTCACCTCCTGAATAATAAACTAGAGATAATATCTACTTTCTTAAGAACCTTTTTCAAGTTCATTATCCATTTTATAACACTTATTACAATGTTTCAAAAATTATGTAGTCATTTAAGTTAATAACGGTCGTGTTTTCGATCTTTGGTACTTGAGTCAACAATAAACTTCTTATAATTACAAATTGTTTAAGTGGTAGAATATACATTATCTCTAGAATTATATTCATGATTTAGATTTCATATATATCATATATATACATTATATATATTCATTTATAATATTACATAACATTTAGAGGTAAGAAATGAAATGCACCGTTCATGGAGACGGTAAGCCGTACGTACGCATGAACGCTACTTTCATTTATATTTCATATTTAATGGAATGAAACTATAATTATATAAAGGTATACTATAATTACAGTATAATATAATTTATAATACCATTTACTCCATCCTTTATACACCCCACATATGTCATTAACGATTCAAATCACTTTGAGGGGGCGGTAGTCCGCACTTCCTAAAATGAAAATATCACATTTACCCATAATGGAAATCATAAAGGTATGATATAAATGAGAAATTCAGAAGCATAAGAAAAACATAAACATAATTTATATCATATCTAAATATAGTGACATCTTAATGGCCACCTTTGAAGGTGTTATATGAGTGTTGAACAAAAATCGTTTCGTGAGGCAGAAATTCGTCATCCACAGAAACAGTATGTTCATTAACCATTAGATGTAGGTGTGTGTAAGTGTTGCTCTAATACTTCTTATAACAACATCCTAGTATATTGAGGATACTGGTGTTGTTACAAAAGAAATGAATAAAATGATTTTAGGGGGTTGGAGAAGAAAAATGAAACAAAATAACATAAGAGAAGACATTACCTTAAAATCGGGTAACTCTTTAGTTTGAGCCAAAGTCTTACATGGGTAGAGTTCTTCCCAAAGTGAGGCTTCTAGGAGTAAGGTAGGGATGTTGGGAGAGTATTTGGGTAGAGTTTGGCCGAGCCAAAAGGCTTTTAATGTGTGAGTAAGGTGGTAGTGGTGGGGGCCTTTTATAAGTGGAGAGGAGGGGCACTCTTGGAAAGTAATGAAATATTACTTTATTATACAATGATTTTCGGATTAAAAAGGTCCCACACTTCTATAATTCTAGGATAAGGTGATAAGGGTTCGAAATCTACCCATCCAATAGGCTTCGAACAATTTTATGCCTTGGAATTTACATTATCTTTTCATTTTATTTAAATCGTTAATTAATGAGGTAATCGCTGCATCATCATGGTGTCCAAAATAATTTACTTTATATAATGTCTAAATTTTTTTAAAAAAATATCATGATTTAGGAAATATTTTTATCTTTCTGATGAATATTTATAGTCAAATATATGACTTGTATTACCCCATTTAAAAATTGTTTTAGTAAAAAAAACTCTTGTTTGTGACCTTTTTATTTTAACATTAAATAAATAGTTATTTATGTCCTTTTCCTACCAAAGTGGCTCCATGGGGTCCCCAAGTTGACCCATGGATTGTATTGGTTGTCCATGACACATCAATAGTGGTTGGACAAGTGTAAAGGTCATTCCATATTTTTATAATATCATTTTTACCTTAAATTTCACTAATTACCTCTAATTGCAATTAATTAAACTTAAAAGTTACTATTCACCAAAAAATTATTTTAATCCCATTAAACCACATTTTACATCCTAATGAAAACCATGTATGTCTGATTTTTGAAAATCAAATCACAGAAGTGGTAATATTTCATTTAAACCACAAATGAGTTATTTAACTACCACTTAGTGGTATAACTTATCACTATAAATTATTTTGATTAAAAAAGTTGTTTTATGTATTTTTCACTATTCATAATCAATTGGAAGTTCTCAGAAAATTACAAAAAAAATCATCTTTGGATAATTTAGTTATTACGAATACAAAAATGAAGTCCATTTTGAAATATAAAATTCCTATAATTTTAAAAAGTGAGTATTACTATTCATAACTGCTACTTTGATTAGTTGTGGTGTGTGTTAGAACTAGAAGTTGCGTACAACACATGCTACTGTATTATTCAAAGAGAAGTGTACCATGGAATCTTGGGGTGTTACATTCTCCCCTCCTTCAATAAATTTCATCCTCGCAATTTGAAATTTTTCTTTGAAAATAAAACGTTGAAAATAGAAAATACCTTTGTGGAAACCCACATCGGAAATAAGGTTAATAAAAATATAACTTTAAAAGAAAGAAAGATAAGTACAAAGGTCACCCGAGATAGACCATAACAGGATTCTATGAAAATATGGATATGGAAGAAAAACAAACCATCAAGGTCTGTTGGAGAGTTGTAGAGAACTGGATTAGGAGAAAGTTAACCATAAGAAAATCACAAACTTGTGATTAGTTAAACGGTCATTGAATCCCCAGTTGGAAAATTTAACCAACAACGTTTTTCTTTTAAGTTACCTTTTATAATGTTGAGGAATTTATTTAATAGATTTTCCAAGAACGTAAGGAAATATACTAACTTGTCGTGTAGACTTTCATTCCTTAATAAATTTTTACCACAAACCCATCTTTCACTCCAAATGGTAACAGAACTCAAAAATATTCTATTTATACTAATTGTATAAGGTTCCAAATATTACCACATACCATTTATATTAGTAAAAATATTTTGTAATAATCAGGGACTTCCTGTAGGCTAGTGGTAGGTAATAAAGGCCTGTCGCACTATGGTTATGGGTTCGATTCCTGCAGCTTTGTCCGACGCGACGGGTTATGCCCCACCCTGCAGGTTGTCCATTTCCTAAAAATATAGTATTATAGTATTCCAAAAATAATCTTCAGAAATGTTTTAACCATAAACAATAATATTCAATGGTCAACTTAATCCATCCCAACATTTATTGTTATCCAAAATACCTATGTCCAAACATTCTCTAAAAGGTCTCTTAATTCCAAAATCAATTTATCAGATTCCCCAAACAAAGTAAAGATTATCTTATTGTCACATAATAAAAATATGATTACCTTCACCATATTAAAACCTTACTCAAACAACAAGTACTGCAGTACAATCCTTATATATATATCACATTATTCTAATAACCAGAATATAATCTATGAGTCCAAAATCACCAATACATTAGTTATTCCACTTCAACTGTAGTAACAACATAAGATTGTCCTTGATCCCTTGGTCTTTTCTGAGGTATGTTTCCCTCACTGTTAGGAAATTCATTTGCATAATTCCCCATTTCTCTACAATTGTATCATTCAACATTGATAGCCTCTTTCTTTCCCTTGCAATCACGCGCCTGGTGACCTTTTTCTCCACATTTATAACAAACTCCCATTCCTTTTTGGCAAGTAATAGGGTGATTCTTCCCACAATTATCACATAATGGAAAATCCTTCTTTCCCTTTTTCCCTTTATCTGTCTCTTTCTCCACAGTTCTATTCTTCTCTTTCTTTACATTATTTTCATAAGATTTAGAGAATTCCTTTTCTGTCTTGATAGCACATGAGACAATGTCTTCATACGACGAGAAGGTTTGTGAGACTAATGCTTGATGAAAAATGGTTTTAACCCATCAAATAATCGATCAATATTACTTCTTGGGTTACGTATATAATCTGCTACATGCCTCGCTAACCTTGTAAAGTTAGCCTCATACTTTGCGACATTCTCTTCCTCCTTTTGTCTCAAACTCAGAAATTGCCTTTCCATATCTACTCGATGGTCATGTGGAAAGTATTTTTCTACAAAAAGATCATTGAACTCTCTCCATTCCATACTTGATATATCTTCATATTCCTTTGTATTTTTAATCAATGACCACCATTGATCGGCATCTCCAGTGAGACGGTAAACTGCCATGATAACCTTCTCCCTTTCCCTACTCCCCAAGGCGTGGAATATTTTCTCTAAGGAGTTTATCCATTGATCAGCTACTAATGGATTTGTACCCCCATTAAATGTTGTTGTTTGTTGCCTCATAAAGCGGTCTAACATTGATCCTCTACGTTGCGGATCAGGGTTCTCCATATGAGTAAGGTTATTATTCATAACCTGAGTGAGTTGTCTCAGTATGGTAATAAGTTGATCAGCACCAGTTGTATCTCCAGATCCACAATAATTATATTGAGTAGGAGGGTAATACCTACATGGAGTGCATGAATTGATACGGTTTCCATTCCTTCCACTAGGTACCATTTCTAAAAAATGTCATAAACTAGATTATTTTATGAATCAAAATACATAATTCCATACGTGTAAAATACTTAACATAAATTGAACTATTTATGGATATAATCCATAATCATAAAAAGGTTTTCTTTGAGGAAGTATTTACTCATAACCCTTCATAGTGGTTTGTAAAGAAAATGAGAATTATCCTAAGTATTTCCCCCGGGAGTGTCGTAACCAAGAGTGCAGCAAGGCCCGTTGTCGTGCAACAGATCCCGTTCAAGTCTAGATCAAAGCGGTGTTTTCGGGTTTTACCCCTAGGTACATATGTGCCAGAGCCGCCTCTACCTGCTCGTATCCAGACAGGGATGTATTGCATGGAAAACTCAAAAAATCTCTATAATACCAAAATTCTATTAAGTTCTTCTATACTAATCCTTAAAGTCTATCTTAGGGCTATGTGATCTAATCAGAGTTTATCTAAATCTAGCTTCCAAGGTTAGTACTAAACTGTCTCTGATACCAACTGTAACGCCCGAACCCCAGCTACCCAGAGTTGGTGCATTACTTTATAACATTGGAATGATCACAAAAGATCAAGTCTCTAATGACCGATTAGTTTAGTAGCCTTGGAAACACTAGATACATTCATAAATGTACATTACATCATAAAGTGAAAAACTACAATAACAAAGTCTCCATAGTCCACACTCATATCCTCTTCTAACTACCCCTGTAGTTTATTCATAAAATACTTCTTCACATCCAGGAAAATATTAAAACATTGAAAGGGGTGAGCTCATATGCTCAGTAGGGATAACAATATAGCAGAAGCTTTCATCAATAAACATAAACATTTAAGGAAATGTATAACTAAAACAAAAGCCTTTTAAACATGATCTTCAACATAATATGGAAAAAGTAAAATGAGATAATGCCATTTACTTCTTCACATGGATATTCTACTGGTCGAATAATCACATGAAATATCAATAACCACTTCCATAATGATGGAATGCATAATGCCGGACTATCATAACCACGTAGCCAAGGCCTCCTGCCAAGACCACAAAAAGGATTTTGTCAAGGCCTCATGCCAAGACACTAGTTTGTCTCATGAGACCTGCCGATGCAACGAAGAGCTATAGCGGGCTCCAACCGTCACTTATTAAGTCTAATTCATTCCTCATATGAACAGGTTTAAACATATCATAAACCATAACATAATTGTATCACAAAAAACATGCATAAAAGAAACATAAGATTCCCACACTTCAATCATAAGATATCAATACAACACATTGATGTAATAAAAACACATTCAAAATCATTTTCAATACCAAAATTAAAGAAAATTAAAACTTTGTATTTATTTTTTATTTTAAAAAGTTATGGCTTGTAAAGGAAGCCAAAACTCAAATATTGGTCATGACGGCAGAGAAGTCTTTGTCGCCGCATACGTACGACTAAAACATTCCCTTTTTCATTTAGTAAAATTATTCGTAAAAAAAAATTCCTTTTTGATAAACGTAAAAGGAAAAGGGGTTTATACACCGTATAAAAGAAGTATGTGTATAAAACAAAATATGCCTCAATGAATGGAGATTGAGACGAAGTCCGTTAAAAGAACATTTTTAAATAAAATATATCTATTATGTGTATTCACTATATTTACAAATAAAGAAATTATAAATACAATATAGGACAAAATAATATCATGACATAATTTGAAAATAGGAGATTAACCCAAAGAATGGAAATTGGGTTAAGATGTTCCCTTACCTTGCGTCATGTGTTGACTCGACCGTTCTTTAACCTCCTGAATAATAAACTATAGTTAATATATACTTGATTAAGAACCTTTTTAAAGTTCATTATCCCTTTTAAATAACTTATTACAATGTTACAAAAATTATGTAGTCATTTAAGTTAATAACGGTCTTGTTGTCGATCTTTGGTACTTGAGTCAACTATAAACTTCTTATAATTACAAGTTGTTTAAATGGTAGAATATACATTATCTATAGAATTATATTCATGATGTAGATATCATATATATCATATATATCCAGTATATATATTCATTTATAATATTACATAACATTTAGAGGTAAGAAATGAAATGCACCGTTCATGGAGACGGTAAGCCATACATACGCATGAAAGCTACTTTCATTTCTATTTCATATTTAATTGAATGAAATTATAAATCTATAAAGGTATAATATAATTCCAGTATAATATAATGTATAATATCATTTACTCCATCCTTTATACATCCCACATATGGCATTAACTATTCAAATCACTTTGAGGGGGAGGTAGTCCGTACTTCCTAAAATGAAAATATAGCGTTTACCCATAATGGAAATCATAAAGGTATGACATAAATGAGAAATACAGAAGCATTAGAAAACACTAAACATAATATATATCATATATAAATATAGTGACATCTTAATGGACACCTTTGAAGGTGTTATATGAGTGTTGAACAATCATTGTTTTGTGAGGCAGAAATTCTCCATCCACAGAAACAGTATGTTCATTAACCATTAGATGTAGGTGTGTGTAAGTGTAGCTATAATATTTCTTATAAAAACATCCTAGTATATTTAGGATACTGGTTTTGTTACAAAAGAAATGAATAAAAAGAGTTTAGGGGGTTGGAGAAGAAAAATAAAACAAAATAACAAAAGAGAAGACATTACCTTAAAATTGGGTAACTCTTTTTGATTTGAGCCAAAGGCTTAGTTGGGAACAGTTCTGACCAATGTGAGGCTTCTAGGAGTAAGGGAGGGAAGTTGGGAGAGTATTTGGGCAGAGGTTGGCCAAGAAAAAAGGCTTTGAAAGTGTGAGTAAGGTGGTAGTGGTGGGGGCCTTTTATAAGTGGAGAGGAGGGGCACTTTTGGAAAAGTAATGAAATATTACTTTATTATACAATGCTTTTCGGATTCCAAAGGTCCCACACTTCTATAATTCAAGGATTAGGTGATAAGGGTTCGAAATATACCCATCCAATAGGCTTTGGAAAATTTTAAGCCTTGTATTGTACATTATCTTTTCATTTTGTTTAAATCATTAATTAATGAGGTAATCGGTGCATCATCATGGTGTCATAAATAATTTAATTTATTTAATATCTAAAAATTATAAAAAAAATATCATGATGTAGGAAATATTTTTATCTTTTTAATGAATATTTATAGTCAAAAATATGACTTGTATAAACCCATTTAAAAATTGTTTTAGTAAAACAACTTTTGTTTGTGACCTTTTTATTCTAACATTAAATAAAAAGTTTTTTATGTCTTTTTCCTACCAAAGTGGCTCCATGGGGTCCCAATGTTGACCCATGGATTGTATTGGTTGGCCATGACACTTCTGATAGTGGTTGGACAAGTGTAAAGGTCATTCCATATTTTTATAATATCATTTTTACCTTAAATTTCACTAATTACCTCTAATTGCGATTAATTAAACTTAAAAGTTACTATTCACCAAAAAATTATTTTAATCCCATTGAACCACATTTTACATCCTAATGACAACCATGTATGTTGGATTTTTGAAAATCAAATCACAGAAGTGGTAATATTTCATTTAAATTAAAAATCAGTTATTTAACTACCACTTAGTGGTATAACTTATCACTAGAAATTATTTTGATTAAAAAAGTTGTTTTAAGTATTTTTCACTATTCATAAAAAATTGGAAGTTCTCAGAATATTACAAAAAATTCAAATTTGGATAATTTCGATATTACAAATACAAAAATGAATTCAATTTTGAAATATAAAATTTCTATAATTTTAAAAAGTGTGTATTACTATTCATAACGGCTACTTTGATTAGTTGTGGTGTGTGTTAGAACTCAATGTTGAGTAAAACACACGCTACTGTATTATTCAAAGAGAAGTGTACCGTGGAAGATTTGGGTGTTACAAACTTATTCCAAAATCCTTTTGGCATACCATTATTTGAAAATATTTGTTTCTCTAAAATTAAGTACATAGATACTACCAATGGTGATTAATTCTACCAAATCTAAATAAAAAATAGGGTATATAATTAATATTTACATTTATATTTTCATTAAAAATATATTTTTTCCATATTTGCGTAAATAAATCATACATTTATATTGATCAAATATATCCTATGATTTATGTATCATTTATCTATAAGTTGAGTATAAGACACTGCAAACAACATCTATTCTAGAACCCAGAATTATACCTCATTATTTACATGTGACATATAATATAAATTTTATGGTTATACTTAATAAATGTTCTACTAGAATCATTTTCATAGTAATTAAAAGTTATGTCTTTCTCACCACTGACTTAGAAATCATCCATTCTCCGTCTCCCAGAGAATAAACCATACTTATTATAATATTTCTATACATACTTGGTTACTGTATTTCGATACACATATGTGATAGGAATATTTTCTATAATAACCACGATGTATGTACACAAGTTTTCATTTATGTGAAAAATATTCATGAAAAAGAATAAATAACATGATTTTTTAATTGTGTTTATTGTGATTAACCAACCATTGTTGTATTTCATGATATTCAATGAATATAACCTCATGTTAATATAACATTTACTGAAAGAAATTTTGAATTTTCCCATCGAGTTACATTTCACTGTCCTTTGTATATTCTCTTTCAATTTTTTTCGTAAGAATTAAGATTAATCTATATTTCAAAATCTTATTAACACGGAAAACCCTTAACCAATGGGTAATTAAGGGTGTGCTCTATTATGCTCATTTTTTGTAACCATAAATGATACTAGTGTAATCAGGTGAAAGGGATATGATAAAGATATCCCCAGAAAGATCATGATCAATATTTTAATTTACACATTATAGTGTAATCATCACTTTATTCATTTCATTATTCACTTTCTCCTTACATACTACTCAGAGTTGAGACTATATGTTATATCACCTTTGGTGACCACAATGAGAATCAGATGATTGTGATAGCATTATGACCTAAGAATTATAATCTATATATATTAGTCCCCTGTAATAAATTTTACAACCTAGATACCTGAGGTATCTTTACTATTATATGGCCACTAGCACCAAGAATATACAATATCATAGTATTTTGCATAATCCCCTAAACTGTTTTTGAAAACGCGTGATAGTTTTGATATTTAATTTTTGTCATTAACTATAAAAATATTAATTGTGGTATTAAATTATATTTTCTATGAAATAAATATTTTATCATATTTGTACCTTTAATCTTGATAACTAATTTAGATATTTTTTTTATTAATTAATTAAATTATTAAATGTCTCCCACTATTTTATAGAATTCTTATAATCCTATGTTCAAGAATAGGAATACTCTATCTCTTGATTATGCTAGTAGAAAATATCAATAATCCCCCAATCATATTCCAAAACATATAGCTATGACACTACTCTGAGGGTTCAGGGTAGGCTTTTGACTAGCCATCCACATTTACCCAAGATTCCATAATCTGTTGAGTGAATTCACAACATCCAAATTCATAACCAGATTTATTCAACTCCTTCCTCCATAATTATATCATGTTATTTATAGATATTACTAACTGCCAATTTATCTATGTCAACCCATCACTCTCAAAAAAAAACACATCAGTTGTAAGAGACACGCTCAACTTTGGCATGAAGAGCACACCAGACACCCATTTTTGTCGGCACTCTAATGATGGAGGCAGTTATGAATTAATATTTCCTTTAGAGTTTTTGTGTGTTTTTATAATCCGATGAAGAAGAAATTATTTTCTATCTTGTAAGAATGTATTATGTGATCTCACTCACAACTAACCTGGGAAAAATATAATAAATCATCATGTCACATGGTAATTTTATATCATCATAATGATTTATTATTTTATGTGGACAGACATAAAATACCCATAAACATAATAATAAAAAATGAAAAAAAATAAATTTGTGGCATGATCAGGATATGATTATAACCATTGATCAATTGAGTGAAAAGTAGATCAACCAAGACCTTAGAGGTAATACCTTGAGTCACGCCACTTGCGTCTCGAGTAGCAACACCTACCCATCTAATTCTTCAAACTCTTGACTAGTGTGTCGCCATAACACAACAAGACTATGTCTATGCTCATCTCATCATTATACAACAATACTCACATAGTGGCGATGGGAACTCTAGAGTATAAAATTAAACTCAGAATTGAACATGTGGGGCCTTGTACATATCATAACACATAGATAATTCACATATCTTTATAAAATGAAATAATTTTTGAAAATGACCATTGAAAAAATTAAATATAATAAATAAAACAAACACACAACATAAAAACATTTGTCAGTCTTAGACTCATAATTTTTCCAATATGCATTAAAATTTCTTATTATAATAAATCTAGAAATTAAAAATAAACTTACATTAAATTATACTGAATGGATTTTATGTTGAATTAATATTACGAATTATTTTAAATCATTTATTTTCATTGTTCATTCCCTTAAATTACAATTTTGTTAATTTTTTTTATTATTTAAATTTATTCCAAAATTATATTAACTTATTTAACTGTACAAATATAAAAAAAATTATTATTTCATTAATGTAATATAAACCATATAAACTTATTTACATAAACTATTTTTTGACTATAAAAATTATTTGGACATTGAAATGCCAGAGAAAGGCCGATGCGAGGCAGCTTGAACCCGTGTAGGCCTATTTCAGGCCATGAAAGCTCTTTGGATGGGTGTTTCGGGCAAGACAGTTCTTTTAATGCCCATTCCAAGCTGGTAAGTCCTTCCCAGACCTATTACAGGTCAGTTCAGGGCTAAAAGGAACTGCATCAGCGTTACCTCACCTAGGTTACTGAATCCTGACATGAAATGGGAAGATGGAAGATTTTTACGGTATATGCATTGACGACATGGCAGTTTGACCTGAGAAGGGTGGAGAAGGGGATCGAAATTTCGGTGATAGTTAGACCTGGTCAAAAATGATCAGAGATTGGTGGAGGGTTAATGCTATGAGGAACCATGCAAGGGAGACCATCAGATGGTGACGCGTCCGCATCTTGGTTATGGGATGTGGCAATAATTGTTGTTCTAGGGATGGGATGTGGCATGAAGGAGGTAGTCAGCCGAAGTAGAAGTTTCTCAACAAGGGAAGATTGGTTCTTGCAAGGGGTATCAATGGTGGATGTGTGGGAGAGAGGAGGCCTTATGGGGACTTGGCTAGGAGCAGTGTGCCCTAGTTGAGGGACGGTTGGCCGCAAGCTAGTGGGTGTGCAGTGAGGGAAGACCACTTGGGAATGAGTTGAGGTAAGATGCGGTTAGTGGATTTCATTGTCATATACCAGGAGGGAGACGAGTTGACCAAGGGAGGAATATGGAGGAGGGTAACTATGCATCCTAGTAAGAGGGAAATGCATGTGAATATGGAGACCCTTTAGGTTGAATGAATCTTTTATTGAATCATTTTTATGTTTTTTTATATTCTTTTCATTGAAATCTATCCATCCACCACGTAATCAATTTAGATTAATAAAAAACATTAAAAACACATTCTTAACCATCCATAATTATCAATAAACTAATTATTATTATTATTATTATTATTATTATTATAACATATTGTCCTTGAATGTACTAAAAAAATGATTGGCAGACAAAAACTACTGCAGTTGCTAGACATTCGGAAGGAATCAAATCTCAAGCTGGAAAATGGGTTCTTTAGAATTTTTTATGATGATCATCTTTAGGTATGAACATATATAAATATATATATATTCTTCAATTTAATACACAGAAGATTTAATTTTAAATCCTTATTCAAAAAATCAGATGGTATGTACATGGTTATTCAATCTCGGATTGAACTACCGTCTCTTGCACTGGGATCAAAAAAATTTCCTCTTATAAATTTATTTAAAATTTATATTTTTCTTGGATTAAAATCATCATGTGTCTCTATGATACCAATTAAATGTGCCATGAATATGAAAAATCCCTGAAAATGGGATTTTAAATTTTTTTCACCAATGAACGACATAAGATCATTAACCGTGGTGAAACGTTTCCTTGTATTAGAATGTAGATATTCAAAAATAGAATTTTAAGCACAATATAAAATCCATAAATACATGGTTAGATCTGAAGGGGCAATCAACACCTTCTCGTCTTTGGTGATCGCTACAGGAATAATCTGAATCCTAATTTCTCTATATTTCCTACTTGGGCTTTAAGAAACTGTGGGTTCACCGATCTTTGAATTCTGGGTTCTTGCATGGAGATTTGATCACACTTTTTATTCTCTAAAAATCATATATATCACATTTCTTATGATGAGGAATAGAGATATCAATCTGAACTCTTAGATATATGGCCTCTCACTGGAGAATTCATGAGAGAAGAAGAAGAGAGAGATAGATAGAATGATAATATTGATTACTATGAGCCTTTTTCATCTTGTTATAGGGTATAAAAAATATTATCCAGTATTTCCTCCCTTACCCCCAAATAATTAACAATCTTTAAAGTACATATTATGACTAATTTACTTTTTCATATATCTTCTTATCACTTCCTTATAATATAATAAAAATATTTTCTGATAATAATTGATTCATTAACATGACAAATCATTCCAAAAAATATTAAATGAACCTTCATTATTTTAAACTAATACTCTATAAACATGTATTTTTAATATTTTTACTTTAAAGCATATAAATTCATCATATTTATTAATTTAAATGATAATTATTCTTAACATGACTAATATAAATTTATTTATTTCTTTATAGAATGTATCAATTTGGAAAAAACCTGGACAGTAGTGGTGGAGCCCACCTTGTCCAATATACATATTCCAATAAATAAGGAAGATACTTGAATACAATTTTTTATATGAACCTCTAGGACCTTATCTTAATAGTGATGAATATTATTCATTAACCAAGAGAAGTATCTCGAAACCCATAATTTCCCATAAAGATATCAGGATTGTATAAATACCCTTCTTTTATTACAATACTTTTACAACATTTTAATCATAAAAGCATAAAAGAATTATACCATGAGGATCCAATGGTTTAGTGTCTTGGGAAAACTAGGACTATACATAACTTTTACTATTTAAAACAATTATTTAATTTCATTCTTCTATAGATTTTTATTATCTCTTGAATTCTCCTTAGTAATATTTTTCACCTGAGGATATATTTAAAAAAGGGGTGAGCTAAAATCCCAGTAATAGGATAAGAACAAGAGAAAATATAAAAATGGGATAACAATATGTTCAAGCATATTTAAAATTCAATCAGGATATTCATAACTTTACCTAATTCATTGGAGTTCTATATAATTCTGTTCCCACCCAAGATATCTTAACATTCATATTGCGCTATATAATTCTGGGCACACCTGTCCCATCATAATAGTTACATTACCATGCATTCCACCTAGAACATATGTCAAACATGAACATAAAATATAAAATTGACATATATGAGTTTTATTTTATATATATTACTCTCATAAACATTAGGTTCCTGAAATAATGATAGAATAACACTCGTGACATAGAATCCTCAACCATGAGTGAACTAAAAACAATCATCAAGGAGTAAAAAACTTGTTCTCATTTGAAAGAAGGGTTATTTTGGAAAACATTATTTTAGAAATAAAATCAAATTGAAAAACATTTATATCCCAAAAAAGATAACATAATGATGAATATATTATTTTTAATGAGTTACCATACTGAAAATGGAGTTAAAGAGGGGAAACCCAAAGAAAGAAAGTTGGGTTTGAGAATTCCCTTTACTTTATATCCGAATGCTTCCATCACAATAACTTCATGTATCGTTAAATTAGATTCATTAATTAATAATTACATAAAAGATTATACATTAAAATTATTATTTAAGGTTTTATTAATTTCTTTGATGGATATTTGGACCAGTTATAGAGTTTATATTCATTTTGTTGGACTGTTGTTCTCTTAGTTTTCATGAATGGTTTACCGGTATACGAGAAAGGATGATTTTGTAGAACATGGATGAACATCAAGAACTGATATTTCATGTTATTAATGAAAATACTGGAGTTTAAATGATCTTTTACGGAATTATTTTACATACCATGTTGATAAATCATTATTTAAATTTAAATGATGATACTTTTTTGTGAGGATTTTTGATCAAAATGAACTTGTTTTAATTTATCAATTAGATTAATATTGTTAAGTTAGTCCCATAACCTAAATAATGAAATATAATACTCTTTAAAATATATTTTTAACCATTTAATGGTTTTATTTGGAGCCTTGAATGAGTTAGAGGAAAATGGATGTGCCTCGCCCATGATGTAAGTAAATTTACAGATCATAGGAAATGATTTCAATTTTTATAATCATTGAGATATTGGGAGGAGTATAATGAATAATGTTACATTAACATGATATAATACCATTACATCAATCATATTGGGGTTATAATTTCACATGGATAAGAGAATACGTGGATATGAGAACAAAAGAAATGAAATTTGAATGAAATTTGAATATAAATTGTGAAATTACCTCAAGAATATATCTTTATAGAGAGCATATTAGGGGATAGGTTTTGGTATTTTATTATGTAGAGGGATTCTACATGTGAGGGAGGATCCTGGGAAGAGAATTTAGAATAATTTTGAGTAAGAACAAGGCTTGAGAGTTGTGAGGAAATGATGTTGTGAGGGGTGGTATTTATTGTTGATGGGATATGGGTTTTCTCAATATTATATTACTGAATTTATTATTTGTCCACAACATAACAAATAATGGAGGTTATTGTGACTATAAATTGTAATATTTTAATGTGAGTTAAAACTAATGTCCATTTTAATCATCCATGACTCATGCATGATGCATAAATTTATTTATTAAGCATATTTTGTAAATTATCGAAGTTCAATATTTACTAAATAATAATGTTTTTTAGAAAAATCTCAAAAAGTCACCCTTACCATTTTTCGTGATGT
This sequence comes from Viscum album, assembly GCA_963277665.1. Taxonomy (NCBI): domain Eukaryota; kingdom Viridiplantae; phylum Streptophyta; class Magnoliopsida; order Santalales; family Viscaceae; genus Viscum; species Viscum album. The sequence goes on from OY728147.1 coordinate 1,612,354,095, forward strand.
ATCATACAAAAAACAACTCCATTTTATTGAAATTATTTAATAAATATTTTTAACTTAATTTTAAAATAAAATCACAGTTTACTTGAAGAACAGAAATTTTAAAATAAAATATGTTTTTTAGAACACTTTGAAAAAATAATTAATGTCTAATAAAAATTACAATACAGTCATAAGTCATCAAAATAATATATTATTAAAACATTTTATGAAAATATATTTTCTTATAATTTAATAAATTAATCATTAAATATTCATGACTTACAAAAAATATCCACACTATAATGTAATTATATCATTTTTTCACTTATGGGATGGATAAGTTTTATTTATAATATCATTGGTAAGGCTCCTATTCACAAGGAAAATTTAATATTAATAAGGTCTGTATTAATATTCAAAAGGGTAAAAATACTATTCATATGGGTATGTTACCGGTCACTAATAATTATGTCTTTCCTATTGGACTTCTAACATCTTACTGATCTCAATAGTGCATGTCAAAATTTTAAAATTCAAAATAAAAAAGTGGAAAATTTATGTTTAAAAGTCACATAGTTGTTCATTTAATAATTATGGGTCATTGGGTTCTTTAATGTGATTTTATGTGATTATGAAATTACTATAAAAAGGTAGAAATTTCATTGATAAAATTTTGGGTCATTATATTCGTCCCCACTTTTGAAATTTCACCCTCAAAATATTTCCTTACATAAATAAGAGAGGGTACTTCTCTTTCATCGCTTCTTCTAGTACCCAAGATAACTCTACATACTTTTGGTTCTTATATAACACATTGATATGGTGGGTTGTCTTGTTGTGCATAACCTTACTCTCTGATCTAGAATCATTACTCTCTTCTCCTCATAAGAGAGATCATCTCCCAACAATACCACCTCTGAGTTTTGAACATGCGAGGGATCTTGTATGTACAGCCTTGAGAGTGATATGTAAAACAAATCATGAACATGTGCCATATTTTGTGTTAGTACAAGACAATAGTCTATGGCTCTTATTCAATCAAGGAACACCAGGAGGAAACTTTACAGTGGGCTTATCTTCCATTTCAATCCAATCTGCATGACACTCTTCCATGGAGATATTTGACCGAGGAATTTATCTCCAACATCGAACATCATGTCCCTTTGATGGTTGTCATCAAAATTAATTTTCCAAATCTGATGAGCTTTGATATGTTTCTGGATTAAATGTACAGTATTTATCATCAATTTCACAAGATATAGTCCAAGTATCATTATTTCTCCAACTCCATCCCAGTAGTGTGGTGTTAAGCACCTATTTCCATACAGAGCTTCATATAGAGCCCTCTGAATACTCTAGTGGAAGCTATTGTTGTATGATATCTCAACCAATGGGAGATTCTAATCCCATCCACATTTTAATTTCAATGAATGGGATCTTATCATATCATCGAGCATCTAAATATTTCTTTTAAGTTATCCATAATATTGGGGGTGATAGGCCAGGTTTAAATTCTATTCAGTACTCAAGGAAAGATAAAGACTCCCCATTAATTTAGATGTGAACCTTGGAGCATGATTAGAGACATTGGAAAGTGGAACCCTATGTAGTCTCATGACTTTACTCACATAAAATGTTACATGTTTTTCAAGAGACAGATCATTCAGAATAGTTATAATGTTAGAATTATTGGTTATTCGGTCCCCAACAACTCATATCACATTATATCCTTTGGATGTCTTTGGGGGACTTATGATAATGTCCATAGTGACATTCTCCCAATTACACATGGGTGTAGGCAAGGGTAACATCATCCCTTTGATATTTTTTTACTCTGATTATACTCACTGACAAGTCCAGCACCATGAGATATATTCCACAATCTCATTATTCATATTTTCCCACCAGAAGTGTTCCCAGAGATCTCAGTACATCATGCTGCTTATTGGCTGGTAGGAGAAATTTAATCTATGTTCATTATCCAATATCCCCTACTTTCTCATGGGTAATGAATTAACACAATGCCACATTACAAACTGAATGACACCATCATCATCGATATGGAACACTTGAAGCATCCATTCTTTTACTACATTCACCTTTTTTTGTAAATCCAAATCATCCCTTTGTCCCTCCTTAATATTATCTTAGATAGATTATTGGAAAATAATTTGGTAATTGATGGATGTATTCCCAACCATTATTATTTCCAAATCCATCATTTTTATATCCATGTAGATACGATCTTTCTCAATCCGCATCATAGATAGAGTAATAGGTTCCTTTCTTCTTAGTGCATTATGTACCTTGTTCAACATTCTGGTATTAGAGTGAATAGAGAAATCATAGAGTTTGATTGGCTTTCAAAATATCATTTGACTCATGTCCTTATCGATTCTTTGTGAGTATATATATTAGACTATTGCTATTGGAATATATGTACAACTTCTCACTATTGAGGTAGCACAACCAATTTTTCAAGATAAAAATAACCGCTTCTAGATCTAGATCATCTATTATATCGTTCTACTCATGGATCATCAACTCTTGTGAGGTGTAGGCCATCACAACATCATTTTTAATTTGTAAAAAATCCAAGACATTATTCTAAGCATCGTTATATATCACAAAACGTTCTCCAATTTTTGGTAATGTGGGTACTGGTGTAGTGATTTTCCTTCTCTTTAGCTCTATCAAGGTTTCCTCATATTCTTCAGTCCTAACATACTTTTTATATTTCCTTATTAATTTAGTTATCGGGATTTACAATAATCATGTATTTCTCACAAATTGTCATTAGTACCCATATAATCCCTGAAAACTATAGATTTACGTGACACTATATGGTCTATTCTATTCCTCAATAGCCTTTTTAAGGGTCCATAGAAATTCCATCACTTGTGATCACATGTACCATGAACGTGACTTGCTTCACAAAAAATTCACAATTATGGATCTTGGAATACAACTTTTCTTTTCATAATGTCACTAAAAAATTCTTAGATGTTTTTCATGTTCCACTTTTCTCTTAGAGTTGATGATAATATCATCAATAATCACTTCCATAAATTGGTCGACGTAACGTCTAAAGACTCAATTAAAAAATCTAGGAATATTTTAGTGGAATTAGTATGTCCAAAGGGATCTCCATAAACTCATAATGACAATACATTGTATGGAAAGAAATAATCTGAATATATTCCTTCTTCACCTTTATTTGATGATATCTTGAATGAAAATCCACCTTTGAGAAGAACTAAACTCCCCTTAATAGATCTATGAAGTCTTAAATCCTTGGAAGAGGGTACTTGTTCTTCATTGTGACCTTTTTGTGTTCCCTACAATTGATAAAAAACTGCATTGATCCATCTTTCTTCTTTACAAATATCACTGGTACACCCTAAGGTGATGCACTAGGGTGTATAAACAATTTCTCCAAATTCTCATGTAAATTCTTCTCAAACTCTTCCAGTTTGATAAAATCCATCCTATATGGAGATTTTGATATATGAATACTTCAAAGAATGAGTTTTCTGGAGAAATATACATTAAATTTTGTGGTAATTTTGGGTAACATATCTAGAAATTCATATTTTTATTCCCTCATGATGGGAATTTCCACTAGGTTGACTATTTCCTTTGACTCAACCAATTGAGCGAGGTATGCCTCTTCAAAAGGAATCAATACCCACATCGAAGAAGGATTTATAAAAGGAGATTCATGATCTTACATTAATAGGTAGAGGATCATGAGGTGGTTTGGAATAACAAATGATATTTTATTTTCCTAACAGTTGATATCTTCTCAGTATAATGAGAGCCAATCCATCCCAATTATAGCATCAAATTCAACCAAGGTAACTATTATAAGATTTTCTGGAAGAATCATCCCACTTATTACAATAGGAAAATTTTCCACACAATTTTCTATTTTTAAAGATATACCTACATCAAGGTTTCAAGGAATTTATTCAACAGTACTAGTAAAATTGTGATATAAAAAGAAATGCGTAGAACAAGAATATAATAATACTTTCTCTATTTAGATGAGAATAAAATTGGTAAATTGTACCACTTCATTTTCATTTTCATTATATGCAGTATTGATGGAATAATACTTCCCTTTATCCTTTTATTAGTAATATCAGACATAGATTACCCTTGAGGGCTTGATGTTTAGTGCAATAGATGCAGTGTGACCTTCTTCCCTACGGTTGCAGCGTTGGACCATGGGTGGTGTTCTCTTTACTAAACCACATTCTCATTCCTTACCGTGTATTATAAACAATCTTGATCATGCTTGTCATCTCTAATACACATGAATCATTTCCCTATCCCATTAATGATTTCCCATGATGCTTCATCGAACATTTTTGACATGTGGGTGGTTGATTTTTCATTGCGCTTTTCTCATTAGGTCCTCCAAAAATAAACTCCATCTATCGTTTCGTTTCACCATAGCCTTGAGTCCATTCTACATACATCATATCCTATTTGAGAGCACATCAATAAACTTCTTCATAACTACCAAATTCTTGAATTGCAAGAGCCTTTCTATGGTGTTGTTTTAATCCAGTAAAGAATCTATCAATTTTCCTATCATTGTTGATAACATATTGTGAATAATACCTTTAAATACTTGTGAAATTCTATTCATATATCATGATAGATTTTACATCCTTTTTCTTTACCTTTATAAATTCTATATCAATATATTTATGAAGAGTTCTTGGGAAATTCTTTTTATAAAACATTATCTTCCATACATCCAAATCCATCTATTCAATTTTGTCTCTTAGCTATCTGTTCTTAATAAAATCCCACCATTGGTCATCCTATCCCTTGAGATGATAAATGGATAGAGTGAACTTATCCGTATTAGAATTTTTAAGTACAAAAATTATCCTCGCCATAGATTTGACCCAATATTACACAACTATTAGATCAGAAGATCCACTAAACGTCAGTGGTCGTTGATGCATACAACAATCAATAGAAACATCCTAACTCCCAGGTGACGATGGATTTTACAAATTATTTAGGATATTATTCATAACCTATGAAAACTGGGTAAGCATAGCCATGAAGTTTTGAACTCCACCTCCCTAATCATTGAGAATGTCATTTGGAAAATCACTGCATTGTTCCTCACAAGGGTTGGTGTCCTAGTTTCTCTTTGTACCCACCATGTTATAAATTAGAAAATTTGATAAAAATACATATGTGAACAAGTCATTAATAAATAAGTTATTTCTCTTTTGAAATTAACTCTAAAATCATATCATATCGGATACTTATTTTTAGAAATGATTCTATTATTCTCACATATAATTAGTCTCATACAAGGGTTTCTAGTAAGGTTCTCTAATACTATTTCCTAGATCTACTAAACTATTCCTTTGATACTAACTATAGAATCCTTTATTTTATATATTACTTTTACATCATTTTAATGAAAAAAATAAACAAATACACAGTGAGGATCCAAAGATTTAGTATCTTGAGAAAATGATATCCATTCAATACTTTTAAAACATATAACATTTATTTAATTCCTTTCTCTTTATATTCTTATTATCTCTTGACATCCCCTTTTTAGAAGTAGTCAGATTAGGATGTACTTCAAAAACCAGTTAATTAAAATACTTTTAAGAGGTTAATAACATGATACATTATAACAAGGTATGAGAATAATCATAACATCATCATCATAACCATGAGATGAAGCATTAAGAAAAGACTTGGAATGTGTAAACACATTAAATGAAACCATATGTCATAGAGTCTAACTACCACACATTTTTTTGGACAAATATAGAATCATGTTCAAGAATATTTTACATTAACTCATTTTATCAATCACTTTACCCAATGAATTGGATATTTATATTATTATGGTTACACCCAACATATCATAACATTCATATTGAACTGTATAATTTTGGGAGCACCTGTCAGTTCATAACATTTACATTATCATTCAAGATACATATAATCTATCTAAAACAAGAACATAAAATTTCCAAAGGATATAAATGGGTTTAATTTCATATATAATAAATTAATAAACATTTGGTTCAATATTGAATGACACTTTTGTCATAGAACCATCAACCATTATTTCAGAAAAACCTTCTTCTAGGAGTAAAAAGGTTCTGATCATTTGAAAGAAGAGTTCTTTTAGAAAAAATTATGTTTGGCATAAACTCTAGTAGAAAATAGGTATAACCCATAAAATTAAATGTAATGAAGGAGTGGTTAAATTTATGGAATAAACATACTAAAAATGGAGTGAATGAGTGGAAACCTGATGAAATAAGGTTGGTTTCGATAATTCCCTTTAGCTTATATCAAATTGATTCCTTCACATTAATATAATGTATAATGAAATTACATTCATTAATTATCATTTATAGAATAAAATGTTTCATTATGGTCTTATTAAGTTCTTTTATGGACCATTGGATGAGTTAAAAAGATTAAATTCATTATTTAGTAGTGTTCTTTTTCTATGTTTTCATGAACGGTTCACTTGTACAACTAAATGGATGTTTGTGTAGAACATGGATAAACATACCTAACTGATATTACATGTTATTAATGATCATACAAGAGTATAAAATATTCTTTATTTAATTATTTTTTACATCATGCTGATAAATCATTAGTTAAAATTTAATTATTGTAAATTTTGGTTAATTTCTATGGTTTTTCGATCACAACGAACTTGTTTTATTTTTTCAATTAGTGTCATGTAGATAAGTTAGTTCTAGTACATAACGATGGTAATAAAATAAAATTTAACATATATTTTGAACCATTTAATGGTTTCATTGTGAGACTTTACGGAGATGATGGAAAATGGAAGTGCATATCCTTTGATGTTGGTAAATTAACGTATCATATGCAACAATTTAATTGTTATAAACAAAGAGGGAGACAAGGAAGAGTATAAAGAATAATATTCCATTAACATGATACAATACTACTATATCAATATTAATAGAGTTAGAATAATTTTTTTAAGATAAGTTGAGGATAAGAGAAGAAAATAAGTGAAATTTGAAAGGAATTTAAAAGAAAAGTGAGGGAGATAAATTTCTATTTGAATATGTTTTATTTGATAGCCTCTTCAGGTGATATATTTAGGTATTTTATGATAAAATGGAATTCTAGATGTGTTGGAGGATGTTGGGAATATATTTGATCTAATTTTGAGTAGGAAAAAGGTTTGAGAGGTGTGAGGAATTGATGTTGTGAGGGTTCATATTTAGAGTGGAGTAAAGACGGGTTTTCTCAATATTATATTCATAAATTTTTTATTTCTCCACAAGATAAGAAGTAGTGTCGATTCTTGTAAATAAAAATAGTAATATAAAATATTTGTGTTCGAACTAATGGACATTTACAACATCCATGACTAAATGATGATGAAAAAATTCATTTATTAATCATACTTTGTAAATTATCGAATTTCAATATTAACCCAAAAATTAAATATTTTAGAAAAATTCCAAAATTTCACAATAACTATTTTTTGAAAGGTATAATTATAAAATGAACTCTATTATATGAAAATAATTTTATAAATACCATCCATTAATTTTTAATTTAAATCATAATTTAATCGATAATACAAATTTAAAAATTAAAACAATTTTTCTAATAGAATGAAAAATAAATTAAGGTCTCATTAATTTCCCATATATTCATAAGATCTAAAAATATTAGTTTATGAATACATTTTATGAAGGTCTATTTTCTTATAAATTTTTAAATTAATCATTTAATATTCATTACATACTAAAATACTAACACAATAATGAATTTATATCATATTGTCACTTATAGAATGGATAAAGTTATTTTTACTATCTTTGGTATGGTTACTATTCACTCAGATGTTTTACTATTCGTATGGGTCATATTACTATTCATAAGGGTTTATTATTATTCAACAAAAAATTATGTTTATCCTATAAAACTCCTAACATCTTACAAATTTCAACTGTGTATGTCTGATTTTCAGAATTCAAAACATATAAGATGAAAATTTATCCTTAAATTTCACATTGTAGTTCACGTTAGCAAGATGTAGAATTGTGTTTCACAATGTGATTCTTCGTGATTATGAAATTACTATAAGAACATATAAATTTAATTGACAAAAGTTTTTTTCATTACATATATTCATAGAAATTAAAGGATTTATCCAAGACTTTCATGGATATGGTCTTATGAAGATACTACCCTCCTGATCAACTATTCCTAAGATATATTACATCAAGAACCTAGAAGTGTCAAAACCATTACTCACTATTTAACTAATTCATACAACTAATAATCCACCCAACACATGCTACCTCGCTATGATTTAATTATCCTTGTTTTTTCCTTACATGAATGTACATGATCAAATAGAACCCATTGGTTATGATCTCATGTATTAAAACCAATACACATGTTCATAAATTGGAACAACCAATTACACCAAAAACATGTGTTGTTCTTATTGGAGGGACCATCATGATGATAACACAACTAGATATCACCATGTGAGAACTTGTTGAGAATAATTCTCAATGCTAATGATCCCCAAACACCTAATAGTCAATCAACTACTATGTCCAGTTAGTTTGATGTATCTATACCATATGACATGAGGGACACCGAAACAACCTAAGAGGGGAGGGGGTAAATCACTATGTCAACTTTTTATTTTAAATTGATGGATCATGTTTCAACATTGGTAGGAACCAGTTAAACCTGTATGATGAGAATGTGTTAAAAAAAATCAAATGAAAATTGAGGAAATGCCAATTTTACATGGTTCTCCATTAAGGGTTATGTCATTCACTAATATTCATTAGTTTTGAAGTAAAAATTTTTTTTAGTGTAGTCACTCTAGGATTAGTGAACTTCCATTAAAATGTTTTCAGTATAGCACACTATAACCCTCAGATCACATCCGTTGACACCTCCTTGATCACTGTGTTGGGAAGAATATGAACTCAGTTTATCGACTTGATGGATGATTTAATGAGTTTGAATTAAAATCAAGCATCCTTAACCATAGATATATGATTTGTTGATTTCATGTTTTCCCCAGAAAATGTAATCAAGTTTTTCACGTAGTTTTTTTTCAAACATGACTTTAGTGATCTAGACATATTTCTCCATATACTGGAGTGATCCATGTACCACCCTATGTACATCCACTGGAAACCCACGTCCATGTACCACCATTGGAAACTATGTATTCCAAATACCTTCACATCTGGTCTCACGCACCGCCTTACATTACATTATTTTTTTCTCCACATACTTCATCACATTCACAGCGTACTTCATGTGCACCATAGACTGATTTCTTCCTAAATGTACGGACTCTTCTTCCCATACCACCTCTTTAAAAATACTACTTCTTCAGCGAATTATTTCTCTACTACAAACATTCTTCTATAAACTATTCTAGAATTTATCAAATTTAATTCATATTTTTAATGAATGTCATTTTGGTGTAGACTTTGTATGAACCAATTATGGATTTCAATAAAATATTATCATATTTTTTTATCACAAATTTGTGACCCTAATGATGATATAAGTGATCCCTGTATTTGAAAACAAATATTCATAATCTACTAAACCTATATTTTCCATATCTTTTATACCACATGACCTTTACCGCATACTGTTCATCTCCTTCAAACAATTTAAGTACGCAGTAAACATACCTCCATTCTCTCTACATGGTGCCACAAATCGCCTCTTCTTTTCCGCAAATGACACCATTCATAGCTTCTCAAAACTACGTCTGGTTTTCATGAATGACACGTCATCCCACAAACTATCATGCCTTCCACATACCAGAGGGATTAAAATGAACCTCATTCACTTCATGAATTGTTCCACATACATGGTCTACAAGCCATTTTATATTTCATGAACCATTCGCACAAAATGGTAATCAGTTCTCCATTCCATGTTCCAAAATTAATTATCCACGTACCATTCATAAAAAACTGATTCTCTATACTACCTTTGAGAAAATCATCCATTTTCAAAAAAATAATTTTTTTGAGGCCCAAAAATTTGAAAAACACTTCACGACTTTAAATACTTCTTTCATCATTAACCATATGATCACATTCTTTGAAAACACCTAGATCAAGTGAAGGTGTATTGACAAAAAATAAAAATTGTTCCCTATTTTCAGCAAAGAACAGCCTTGTTTCTAATAATCTCCCCCTTGGGGTTTTCCAAAAATCCCTAAAGAAATTAATGAAACACCAAAACATGATAAACAAGAAACAACTCATCAAGCTATCTATGTCTACTTGAGAATTGTTTAGTGTATAAAAGAGTAGGGGAAGCACAAACTGAGTTCTCTTGATATAAAAATCTGAATTATTTTCTCTTTTATTATAGCCTCCAAATAATTTCTCATTATTACTCATCATTATCCCCAATGTAAGATTTTATAATTCCAATATTCTCCATCATCAGGACACTAGAAAATAATTTTATATTTGATCATCCTTGTTTTATCTATAAAACAAGAAATTTATCTATTATCCCAATTTGTAAATGAACCCGAAGGTAAAATTGTGATGTTTAGGTCTCTAATAAATCACTTTTCCTGCATAGTATCCCCCCCATAATCCTCCATCACATTTATAGATAGGTTAAAATATTTAATAAAACTGGGGAGAGGGGGTGTTCAAAACCACCTCATACACGAGAACGTGGCTAAACATTGGGGTTCAACAAATACTTCTCAATCACATGTGCTAGAAATGTTTTGGTCAGTTTGTTAGCCACTTGATCATCGATTCCAATATGATCAATTTAATTTATTCCATGTCCAAAATTTTCCATGATGAAGTGATAACTAATTTTAACGTGTTTTATATAAGAATACATGATAGGATTCTTCATAAGATCCATTGCACTCTTGGAATCATATTGAAGCACCATTGGCTGTTTCACCTTATAATTAATGTATATTAGTTATTTCTTCATCCAATGTAGTTAAATGGAAGCCTTTCTAAAAATGAGAAACACGTCTTCCACATTTCTGATTGAAGTAGTTTCCTATTTCTTACTCAACCATCCCACCAATTTATTTCCAGTAAATAATGCTCCACCAATTGTGAACATTCTATTGATGATATATACAACCTAGTATACATCTAAAATTGTTGATATTTATTTTACTCTTACCATAGAAAATTATAAGAGATAATTGTGACTAAATTTATTGTACCTCATGATTATTTTAACAGCTTCCATATGTTCCTTCTTCAGATTACTTTGAATGTGGTCCACTAAGCTTGCTGTGAATACAATATCTGATCATGTACCAATTATGTAAAATACACATCTAATAATTCTCTTATATATATGGGGTTTACAGAAGACCATTCCTCATTCTTTCTAATTTTAGTACCAACCATAATTGATGTAGGAATTTCTTTGGATTAATGCATATTTAATTTCTTTAGTAACTATCTTGAATACTTTTCATGAGAAAGGAATGTTTAGTTTTTCCATTGAATCACATTATTCCACAATATTTATTTCTGATCAATAATCATAGATATTTCAAATTCTGATTTACTTCGATTTGAAACTTCATCCATTGATCCCTTCTTTCTTCCTCCAATTATAAAATAATCTACGTAAACTGGAACCATAAAATTCTCTTTCATATAATTATTCACATAAATATTCTCATCAAATCCTCATATTTTTAATTCATGATTCATTATTTAAGAATCTATGAAAGATTACCAAGATCATGGTGCCTGTTTCAAACTATATAGAGCCTTATTTAATATACAAACCTTAATTTCACCATTACCAAGAATAATTCCCAATGGTTTTTCTGTATAGACTTTTTCATCAAGAACACCATTTCAGAATGTCTTCATAACATCAATTTGATACAATTTGTATCCACATTGAAATGTCATGGAAAGAAACATATTGATTGAATCTAGTCTACCAACTTGGGAAAATGATTTTTCAACATAAATATCATCAATTTATGAATACCTCTTACATAGAAGTCTTTCTTTTTGTATGATCACAATTCCATGCTCATCAATTTTTTTTGGAAAATCCACTTCGTACCAATCAAATTGATGGAATCATATATCTTAACTATATTCCATGTTGGGATCTCATCAACCTGATCAAATTCTTCATTCATGGCCTTATAACATGATTCATCCATTGAAGCTTCTTCAACTGAGGATAGTTCCACAGTTGAAATTATCGTAGATTGAGCACTATCCTTATTATAGTTTTCTATGTGGGAGAGGTCCAATCCCCAATGATGTTGGATTGATAAATTTCAAATCTTTGATTTCTCATGAGTGTTTTAGAATAAAATTCTTCTCCAAGGATTCTTCTTTTGATTCTCTATGAAAGTAAACTTCATGATGTTACTCCTGGATGTTTCCCATGACTTCCTCTACACCTGTATTTAGATTTAATCCATATCCACATACTTCCTCATTAGATATCACATTAACATATGAATTACTTGATCCATTTGTGGTTTTATATTCAACGATCATCACATCACTGCATTCCACTATTTTTCATAAATGATTATTAAAACATTTTAAGCCGTTTCAATTCATTTAATATCAGATGAATAATTTTATGTCCACAACATCACCATATTTAATTGATTTCCATCTTTGTTTCAGATAAAATATTTACTCCGAAATCATGAAAATAATTCAAAGAGGAATTCCTTCCATTCCATCACTCACATGGTGTCTTGGTTTTCCGCATAAAAATAAATGTTCATTTTGGAATATAAACCATATATTCACCATTCTGTATCTAGTAATAGAAATAGGTAGAGCTCTCAATTAGCATTTTTCTGGCTATATTGTTATCCTATTGATTTTAATGCTCAACAACTCCTTTTAGATATGGAGTTCTTACAATATTAAACACATGTTGTATCCCATGATTCTCTAGGTGGTTATCAACATCAATGAATTTATATTCCCTACCATTATCAGACCATAAATATTTGATTGTCCATCCCGTATCATTCTCATATATTCAATGAATAGATTTCATACAATTAAATCCTTTCCATTTCCAAATTATAACTATCGCACAAGACATTCTACTTCAATAATCAATGAAAATAACATTTTATATTTCTACATGACTTCTTGATACATTTATCGAAACAAATACATCTGTATGAATGAGATCAAGAAGATTTTACACTCTTTCTTCATTGGATGATATAAAAAATAGACCGGCATCCCTATAATGCAAGAATCACATTTATTTTCCCATTAATGCTTTATAATGGGGATATACATTAATATATTCATCTTAGATATCTTTCCCATGTTTTTTATGTGACCCAACCACTAGTACCACATGTTGTTTTCTTCTTCAATAGTCCTGTAGAAAAGAATCCCTTTACTATCAACTTCATATATGTTGCTATCTATTTTTCATCCATTCATGAGATAATCCCATGTAATTCCTTTAATATTTCACCCATTTTGATAGAACAAAACTATTAATCTTGATTTATAGATTAGAATAATACTCAGGATACTGTGATGCAATACATCCACTTAATGAACATTGGTTTTCCTCATCTCACTATTGGCCTGTTATGTACATCCACTACCTTTTATCGGTAAAGAAAAATACTTACTGAAACTCATTGTTACATAAACATTACTCATAACAATGGTTAATATTTCATCATTTTCCATCATATGGGGTGATCATAAACTATCAAGAATCCATGTGCTACTGTTTTGGTAGCTTTGAGAGATTCTCCTGTAAGGATATATTTTCTCAATTTTCTTCTTTTATTTCCATGAAATATTAGTTTGAGTGAAGTATAAACATGGAATTTAAAAATTCGTTTCCATTTTCATAGGTTGATAATACTAACATTCCACTTCCAAATGAGAAAACGTTTTTGTAAGAACAACACTACCTGGATAGAATGAATTGACTTGTTTTATTATTTTTCTACAAATTGTTCCTAGCATTTTTCATCCTTCAATCAACATCTTTATCTACAAGGTCTAAACAATGAATAAACTATCCAATGAAACCATTTCATCTAAAATAATTATGATATGTATTCATAACATTTCACTAAATTCATAGCTCTTCCCCGTTCAAATAGTTCCTTTCCTCTTCATAGAGTGACATGGTATGTCCCAGATATCCAAAAAATTGACATTTCATTAGTGGAAATATCCATTAAATTATATTCCTCCTCATTTCAAATTTCATACAGAGGTAGTTTGATTATATATCATCTTTGGAGACTCGAGGAAATTTTTTTTTTCCTCTATTTAGTCCAGTTCGAGAGTTTCTTTGTTTGGTTGTCAGACATCTCGGTGATATGTCTTGATTTCATCATGCCTTCATTTTGGCCAATTTTACATCCCACATTCGATGTTTTATACTAAAAAATATCCTATCTTTCCCATGCATGATTGTCTTTGATCATTTATAACCTTTCCAACTCAATCCGAACTACTTTTAACTGTCTCTAGTAGCAAGGTATTTGAGATTTTTCCAAAACTGAATTTTCGTCTTTGTTTATTTTGTAGATTATTCACTTTAATGTTTATTCTTTATAGTTACAACTTGTTCTTCAAGTCCATCAATATTTTTTTAATTCTTATATATTCATTATGTATGTAAACTAATTTATTTCTCTTTTTCTTATATTATGATCATAAGTTCAACTGTATCTTCTAGGCCTTTGGAAGTTATTGAATGCTCTTTAACAACATTCTCAAGTCTATCAATTTCAGATTGTAGAATATCATCATATTATAATGACTCTCCCACAATATCATTAAACTTTTTTCATCTCATTAATATATTATCATGCTTAAGAATAGTATCCTTAAGTATCAAACATGAGATCAACATCAGTGATCAGTTGATTATTTTTAGCTTCATCTCTCGATGGTATTGATTTTCCCATTGTAGTTATCATTGATGTTTTGGTTCCATATTTAATCTCATGTTCTTCATCCTCAAAAAAATAACTATCATCATCTTCATCTACAAAAATTGAAAATTATAATTGTAGTTTCTTAATAGACATTAAATATCCTTTTTTAAACTAATTCATAGTCTTCATCATGTCTCAAACATCACTTTATTCATCTTCATGGTTTCTTGTGAATCAAGAGGCAATGTTCCCAACTCATCCACAACAAAAACATTCCAAAGGTATATTTCCGTCTAAATTATCTATTTAATTATTAAATTTCATGGTAATGAGGTGATGGATTTATTTTACCTCATTATCTTTATAAATAGTATCTCCTAAATTTTCATGTTTATACCTATCTTTGATTTCCATTTCCATTCTTACACAAGTTGTTGCATCTGCCTGTTTGACTCTCATCTCATATGCCACTAGACTACTCAACAAATCATCCAAAAGAATTTTCAAAAGATGCCTTTCTACATTGGATTACTCATTTTCATTGTAAATATGTAAAAGTATTCTCATGATTTTTTTACAATATAAATGACATTAATTTCATCACTGAAACGCACTGCCGATTGTCTCTTATCGACCGGTCAATGTTCCGGTGCTCTGCTAATGTGTGTAGCAGCACTCGGGTCAAATCCCCGGCGATGATACTTTGTAATAGTCGTCTCTTTTTAGTTGATTGTATTTTGATTATGGGGGATTTTTTGAAAATCTTAAATGAAATGATTGATTGACTATAATTTATTTAACAAATTGATAAATATTGGGGTGAGTTAATTATTAGGTAGTCAAGCTTGTGATATCCTTGAGGTTTTCTTTATATTGCATTAAATTAACACCCATGTCTCAAGATGACGTTGATTTGAATTCCTAAGTGTTATGCCTTTAATCCAAGCCTTAAAATAACTTAGGGCTCTAATAATTACCATTACATGTTTATTGTAGTGTATTTATGGTTCCAATAATCCCTAGAAACCACATGTTAAACAAAAGATGTCATTAATCCATGACATGTTAAGTCCAACATACACAATGTTAATTCATAGAATATTCATCGAGCAAAAGCACTCAATCACTTAACATACCTAAATTATAACTCAACTCAATGAGTGATTTACTAAACCATTTGGGATTTTAATAATCTGGTTATAATTATTATTATTATAAATTAAGAAGAGAATAAAAAGAAAGGGATAATAAAAGAGTGGTATGTCGACACACACACACATGAACAATGATTATAATTAAACACAAACTTTCGATTGAATGAGGAAGAAAAAAAAAGTTAAGGGGAATCAATTGTATTTAAACTAATTTATGAAAATTAATATTATACTACAGAAGGTGGAGTAGAATAAGAGATATTGAAGAATAAACTTGCATTAAAGCAGAATTACAAAAGAAAAGACTTACAAAATTACAACAACGAAGAACACAAAAGTAAGTGAAAACAAAGAGAGGAGGAATGGTCTCTCAAGTGAAAACATGACTATGTCAGGTCCTCCCAAGAAATTTGAATGGCTTTGGTCATTCCAATATTCTCTCATCTCTTCTGAAATGCCAACCCCTCTCAAGGAAAGAAAAGGTAGAGTATTTATAGCCCAAGGAGTGGACTGTTTGCATTCCCAATCTCTCCCTCCACTTGCATCACCATGTTGCCTATTCAGACAATCAAATCTCAAGTAATATCCTTCTTAAAAGTTATAGATAATAATTTTGAATGAATACTATACAAATTACGAGTCTCTTGGACCTATTTATCCTATGTTATGGCTGGTTGATTATGCAATTTTAATCTGTCCATTTTAATCCAGTCTTTTTGAAGTTCAAAATGTGAAAGGGTTTTTCAATAATAAGATGCCTTCAAAGCTGAATAATTTATTCAACCAAGTAAGTTGCCTATATCTCCTATTTCATACTGAAAAATCTCATCATTATTGTGTTCTTAAATCATGATATATGTCATGAATACTATACTGATTTTATTTCTCGTCCAGAATGGTGGGCTGCACTTCAAAGCTTCATTTGGGCACCTTGTACTTAGAGTTGGGACCTGAAATTTTTACCCAGGATTCTTTTGGATAATAATGAACACATGGTGGAGGTTCACAAAATATGGGATTCCGGAGTGATACTAGTAACTATGTCATCATGGCTGGTCTAGTTTCTTCACCAATTCATTGGTCTTGTTTGTGGGGACCATACGACCCTTCAAATAAAGAATTGGCTCATGGTACCTTCTAGAGAAATTCTTTATATATAAATTGGAATGCAAAAAAAGAAGAACCCCACAATTTGGTTCAGTATGGTGATAGTTATTATTAATACTGCAAACTAACTCAACTGGACTACTTCTAAAAATGCTCAAAAATTATACATAATATTAAAACATTAATATTTCACACAAAATATGCACATTTCATATAAAATCATCAAAGGTAGTATATAATAAGACATGAAAATATAAAAACATCAAATCCCCCACACTTATTCTTGTGCATTTTCTCATGTGCAGTAAATATAAAGACATGAAATAATCATTTCCACTAACCAAGAAATATTAAAAAAATCCTTTCAATCAGGGGAGGTTTAAATTATTTCACTCATCAATTTTGAATTCCACCACAAGTTTTTACAGAAAAAATGTTCCAAACCTAATTCATTTTTTCATACTCACATTTAGAAATGGAAAATGTTGACACTCAAAACTCACACCTCTCAATATGATAAAATTCATTTGTGGAGGTTCACTCTTTCACCAACCAAAAGTTAAAATATTAGAGTTTGAAAAGAGCTCTCAGCTTCCAATGCTTATATAAAGTGAAAAAGAATCAAGTTGTCTTTTTAAGGGGTTTATCTGTGGCTATGGGACGGTAGGAATATAATTTCCAAGAGTGAGAAGAAAAGGGTTAAAACACCAACATAGAAAAAGAAATGCACATTTTTTTGAAATAAAACATGGAAGGAAATAAAAACACATATTTACAAAGGAATTATTGTGTGAATAAATACATAATAGAGGAAATAAATATGAAGGTAATGAAAAGATGAAATATTTACAAAACACAATACATTTCCCAATAATAATATAAAGCAAGTGTTCTTTTTTTTCTTTTCGTTTTTTATTTGTTTTTTCAAAAGTTGAACTTGAAACAGATCTCACACTCATATCTCAACCCATGTTTGATCTCTTCATGACACTAACTTTAATAGTTATAAAAATGTCAAAGGCTGAGGAATAGTGATTTTTGACCTACCCATGACACAACCCATTCATAATTTTAATTTTTTTCTATTGTTTTCATCATTTTTGATTTTTTTGAACACCTGTCATTAACATTTACAAAATTACATAAATGAAAGTACATTACATTCCCCAAATCACACTGAATGACAACCTCTCCCCCACACTAAAATGGATGCTTTCCCTCAAGAATATGATAACTCAATGAAAATCAATAATAGGGTACACATACAATTAAACCCATTCACCCCACACTTAAATTTCAAAAAATTATGAAATGAAAATCCATGTTGATATTGGGTGGGAAAAGGTATTGGGATTATAATGTAGCTATCAAGGAAAAGTTTTTCATAGGCTCGAAGGGGCTTTCAAAAAGAGGATTAATGTATGGTTAGTGGGAGGCTATTTGGGTATTATAATTATCATGTGGTTCAAAAAAAATCCTCTATCATATTAATGCACACTAAAGTAGGAAATTCATCTCTAAGGTCCACAAACCCAAGACTCACAAATGGGGGTGAAAACAAACATTTTGAAAAGATATCCATAGGTGGCCTTGGCATGAAAGATAGAGTTGGTTATCACGATTTAGGAAAAGCATTTTACAAATAAAAAATTAAGCATTCAAATGTTTTTATTTTGACACAAAATTGTTTATACAAAGTCACGATGAAAGCACAAAATTTTTGAGATGAAACCATGTCTTTTGACTCCTTAAAATGGTTGGAAAAAATTTCGAAATTGGAAGGTGAGAAATCATGAATCTTGATTTTTTTTATTTTTTATGAGATTGATTGTTTTTTTTAGGTTTTTATTTTTGTTTTTTATAAATATAAAACCACACAAAAGAGAATGTAAAAAAAATTTCGATAAATAAATTGGTAAAAAAATTAAAGAGATATGAGGAAGAAGAAAGAGGTAGAGAGAATAAGAGATAGGTAGAGAGTTAAAGGAAAAGTGGTTCCCCTTGGTTTGGATTTGGCCAGTCGCCATCTCCATCTAGTGGTAGGTCGGCTAGAGATGTTGGGGATCTAATGTAAGTCGATGTTGATCCAGGATTGTGAATCCTCTCATGGTAATTCTTTAACTAATTTCCATTAACCGTGAATGTCCATTTGGAAGAGGGGTCTTCTACATTCACTAAACCAAATGGGTAAAAATTAATAATAACAAAAGGACCTTCCCAACAAGAATTTTGCTTACCTGGGTGAAGCTGAATTCGATAATTGAAGAGCATTACCTTTTCACCTTCAATAAATACCTTTATCACGATGTGTTTTTCATGGAGTACCTTGGTGTTCTCATTGTACAGATTGGAATTATCATAATATTCAAGTCGAAGCTCCTCCAGTTCAGCCAATTGCAAAAATCATTCTTCACCCAATTTTTCACACTCAAAATTACAAGTTTTCACAGCCCAAAAAGAAATCTGTTGGATTTCAACTGGTAGATGACATGATTTACCAAAAACTATCCTAAACGTAGACATCCCAATGGTTGTTTTATAGGCATTTCGATAAGACCAAAGTTCTTCACCAAGTCTATCAGGCCAGTCTTTTCGGGTGGGTTTTACAATTCTCTCAAGCACTCAATTCACATCTCTATTAGAAAGTTTTGACATGCCAATATTTGGCGGTGATATGTAGTTGAATTTTCATGAACAACCCCATTCTTTTTCAAAAGATACTCCATGGTTCTATTACAAAATTGGGTTGATAATTCATATATCAAGGCATGAGGTGTTCCAAATCTATGGAATATGTGTGTCTTTAGGAACTCAATAACATTATGTGAATCATCCTTTCTAGTGGGTTTTTCCTCGACCCACCTAGTAACATAATCAAATGAGAAATGATTTATGAGAATCCATTGGAAGGGAGAAATGTTCCCATGAAATCGATGCCCCAATCATCGAAGATCTCATAGAAAATTAAAGGCTTTTGGGGCATTTCATTTATCTTGGAAATTGTGACAAAATTTTGGAAAGTGGGACATGATTGAAAGAACCCATGTGAGTCCTTGAAGAGTGAAGGCCAGAAGAATCCAATGTCTAGGACCTTTCGGGAGGTCCTTTGTAGTCCAATGTGGCCACCACTAGGAATTGAGTGACATAATTATATAATAGAGGAATGTTCATCTTTATCAACACATCTCCTAATTACCATGTCTACCCTAGTTTTCCAAATAATATTTTCTTCCCAAAAATAGTGTTTTGAATCACTTTGCAACTTCATTTTCTGTTCTTTTGAAAAAAATTCAGGAAAAACACCAAAAACCAAGTAATTTACAATTGGTTCATACCATGATATTTTTTGGGGTGAGAGATGAAAGGTGCTCATTGGGGAATTCAGGATCGATGATTTCAGAATGAGAAGAATTAGAAATTCTAAACAAGTGATCAGCCACAGGGATTTATTTTCCTGATCTATCTTTTATTTCAAGGTCAAACACTTGGAAAATTAAGATCCATCTTATTAGCCTCGGTTTGGAATCACTTTTCTTGAGTAAGAACATTATAGCAGAATGATCTATGAAGATTATGATTTTGGCACCTAAGTGATAGGTCCAGAATTTATCAAAGGAAAAAACAACTGCTAAATGTTCTTTTTCAGTGACAGTGTATTGATATTGAGTTTCATCCAATCTTTTTGGGGAATAATAGATGACATGAGGAATATTTTCTCTTCTTTGACCAAGAACGTCCCCAACAGCACTATCAGAAGCATTACAGATCAATTCCATGGGTATGGACCAATTTGGGGGTTGGATTATTGGGAAGGATGTTAGATCAGT
Source organism: Viscum album (assembly GCA_963277665.1). Taxonomy (NCBI): domain Eukaryota; kingdom Viridiplantae; phylum Streptophyta; class Magnoliopsida; order Santalales; family Viscaceae; genus Viscum; species Viscum album. The sequence continues at coordinate 1,612,375,142 of OY728147.1, forward strand.
TTTGAGTTCAACAAAGGCTCTCTTGAAAACCTCATCGAAATCAAAAGTGACATAATTTTGGAGAAAACGAGTGAGAGGGAGGGAAATTTTACTAAAGTTATGGATGAATATCTGATAGAAACCAGTGTGACTGAGACATGAATGGATGTCTCGAACAAAAGTGGGTTGAGGAAGTGATTGGATCACTTCAATTTTGGCAGGATCGACATCAGTACCATCTTTTAAAACTATGTGACCTAGAACAATCTCATTTGCAAACCATGAAGTTACATTTTTCAAAATTTAACACAAGGTTACACTTGACACACTTTTGGAGGACTATAGATAGTGAATTAAAACAAGATTGAAATGACTCACCATAAATTGGAAGTCATCCATGAAGACTTCCATGAAGTGTTCAATGAATTCTGAAAAGATAGACATCATACATCTCTATAATGTTGTTCGATAATTGGAAAGGCCAAAAGGAATTCTTCTATAGGCATATGTTCCAAAGGGTCATGTGAATGTAGTCTTTTCTTGGTCCTGAGGTGTGATTGGGATTTTTAAGTAGCCGGTGTATCCATCAATAAAGCAATAGTGTGACTTTCTGGCTAATCATTCCAGCATTTGATCATGGAATGGAAGAGGGTAGTGATCTTTTCTTGATTCAACGTTCAATTTCCTATAGTAAATGCACACACACAATTTGTTCTACACTCGAGTTTTGACTAAATCTACATGTTTATTTGTGACAACAGTTATCCTACCCTTCTTAGTTACAACTTGAATTGGACTAACCCATTCGCTCTCAGAAATTAAGTAGATAATACCACCTTGAAAAAGATTGGTGATCTCTTCCCTAACTACCTATAGGATGAGTAAATTGAGTCTTATTTGTGGTTGTCTAAATGGTTTGGATGATTCCTAAAGATGGATATGATGCATACAAAGAGTAGGGTTGATTCTTGGTATGTCATCTAGAGTCCACCCTAACGCCTTTTTGTTTTCCTCTAACACTTGAACAAGTTTGGACTCCTCAGTTTCAATAATTGAAGAAGAGATAATGATAGGACAAGAGTGATCATGGAAACGGAATGCATATTTTAGGTGTTTAGGAAGAGGTTTCAGATCTGTCTCATCTTAGATTTGTGGGATATAAATCTCAGGAATGGATGAAGGGAGTTCAGTTGTTTTAGATTCATTCTCCTTAATACTGTCCAAGGTGGAGCAGTAGATATCAGTGTTGATGTGGGATTCAAGTGATTTTTCAAGTTATTCTAGATTTATGGAGTTTATGAATGAGAGGTCCACATCAACCTCACCATTTATAACTTGGTTAATCATGGGGAAGATTTCAAAATATCCTTTGTCATTAGAACATGAATAAAACGGTGTATTGGGGTTCGATTGACTCTTAGAAGTGTCCTCAAAATCATGGATTGAGAATGTAGAGTGATCCTCAGATGGGTATTGCATGGCTTCGAAAATGTTTAATTTGACTAGTTGGTCACTGAATTCCATGGATATAATGCTTGAATGGACATCAATCTTGGTTCTCACAGTCATGAGGAATGGTCTTCATAGAATTAGGGTAGATCGAGAAGATTTCGCCTCACCTACCATGTCAAGGACATAGAAATCAGCTGGGAAGATAAGATCATTGACTCAGACAAAGAAATACTCAATTATTCCCTTAGGACTGTCCGTGCTTCGATTGGATAACTGAATGACAACACCCGTTGGGTGCAAGGGACTGAGACCAAGTTTGGGGAATATGGATATGGGCTTGACATTAATTGAGGCTTCTAGGTTTATGAGTGCATCATTAAAGTTGGAAATTCCAATTTGGCATGGAACCGTAAACGTACATGGATCGTTGCACTTAATGGGTATGGACTGCTGGGTGGAAAATGTTAAAAGGTCCTATGTTTCCTCTTGGGGGTACACAACTCCATGAGAAACATGGCATTCTTAGTAATTTGTTTGATGTAATCTAAGAGTTTAATGTTGACTTCAACACGTCTAAACATGTCGATCAGTTCACGATCAGGTTCAAAAGACTACCTGGGTTTAGAAACAACTTGAGGAAAAGGAATTGGATTCCTAGGTGTAATTGAAGGAGGTGAGGGAATGGTTTCAGTTTCCTTTACATGTTTCTTTTTTATTCATTATCTAGGTCAACATTCAAAGGAGGGTTGGAAGAATTATCTTGAGGAATAGCAATTTGCTTTCATGATCTAAGTGCAATTTCACTTGCATTACCCTTGGGGTTGGGTAATGGTTGAGGTGGAATATGGGAAGAATTAGATGGTTGCTGCGGACTATGGTGGGATGCAAGTTGACCAATTTGGGTTTCAATGATTTTGAGGCTTGAACGGGTGAAGGAGGCAAGATCATCCACTGCACATTCCCATGGTTTCTTAGAAGAAGAGGCTTGTCCTGTATTGGGATTACCTATATTTTGGTTCCTGGGAAAGAAACTGTGTCTGTTTTTGAATTGGAAAGGCTCACTAGGATAATGGAATCTCGGAGGAGGATTATTCCTTTGAGTTTGAGGAAGAAAATGATAAGGTTGTTGGAAGTTAACAACACCTTGACCATATCGAAATTGGTTTGGGTTTTGAGGAGGGAGTTTAGGGGGATGAGAGATAGGATTACCATACCTAAGGCCTTGGTTATGGGAATAAGAAAAGGGATCACAGTGTGGTTGGTTGAAGTTTCTAACAAACTGACCTAATAGTTTAGGGTTGGTGTTCCACTGAGCATATGTTGCATTGAGCTACATTGGTCTAGATGAATCAGATTGATCATCCTGAAATTGTGGACATGTGTCAGTTGGATGAGATGGAGAGTTGAAGATTCCACAGTTTTTGACAAGTCCAGAATACATTGGTTGTGGAAAAGACGAGTTTGGGGTTTTGGTAGCCCCAACTAGTTCTCGGACTAGACCTGTAAGTTCACTCATCCACTCGGTCATCTTGTTCATCTCAATTTATTGATTATCATGGGAATTTTTGAACTGAGCATGAGCTCGAGTATGGAATTGTTGTGTGTTTCCATCCATGTTACTTATGAGATCTCTTGCAGATACAGAAGTGTTATCAACAAGAGCACTGCCACTTGCGACATCAATGAGAGTTCTCTCTATAGCCAATAACCCCTCATAGAAGTATTTAATCAAGAGTTGGTCAGGAATTTGATGGTTTGGGAAGGCTCCAACATGATTTTTGAACCTCTCCCAGTACTCATGGAGTGATTCACTTGTGAATTGATGTATACCACTTATTTCCATTTGGATAGAAGTAGTATGAGAAGCAGGAAACATTTTTTCTAAGAAGATTCGTTTCATGTCATTCCATGTGGTTATTTAACCAGGAGTGATGTAGTAGAGCCATTACATAGTAGTGTTAGCTAGGGAGAAAGGGAATTCTCTAAGTTTTATTTTTTCCTCAGAAACCCCTTGAGGCTTCTTGGTAGAGCACACCACTTGGAATTCTTTTAGGTGAAGATGTGGATCCTCACTGGATGGTCTGTGGAAATGTGGAAGAAGATGAATCAAACCCGATTTGAGTTCAAAGTCAGCTTCAATGTTTTTATATTGAATACAAAGAGGTTGGTAATTCATATCAGGGGAAGCATGTTTTTTATGTTTTTGTTCTCTAGTATTGGACATATCATATTCAATTGGTTGGACATGGATTGGTTCAGGAATTATTTGATTATCTTTTATTTTCCTCCTAAGTTGGCGAAGTGTTCGCTCAATTTCAGGGACAAAAAAATCTGAGGAATTCTTTGGAAGTCGTTGGGTAATTAAGAGAGATATTGGAAGAAAAAGGAAGACGTGTTTATCATGGTATTTTTTCAGTGTATGATTTTTATGAGAAGACGGGTTTTTATTTGTGTTTCTTTCCAAGATTTTTTAAATTTTGATTGTTTTTTGTTCTTTTTTTTAAAATAAACAGAAACTAATGACTACTTGAAGAACCATCCCTATAAGCGGCAACATTTGAAATGCACGGCTGATTGTCTCCTATCGACCGGTCAAAGTTCTGGTGCTCGGCTAATGTGTATAGCAGCACTTGTGTCGAATCCTTGTCGATGATACTTTCTAATAGTAGTTTGTTTTTAGTTGATTGTATTTTGATTAGAGGGGTTTGTTTTCAGAGCTTAATTGAAATGATTTATTGACTAAAATCGATTTAAAAAATTTTAACGATTGGGATGAGTTCATTATTATGGAGTTATGATTGTGATATCCTTGAGCTTTTCTTTATATTTCATTAAATTAACACCCATGTCACAAGAGGATGTTGATTTGAATTCCTAAGTGTTAAGGCTTTAATCCATGCCTTAACATAACTTAGGGCTCTAATCATTACCATTACTTGTTTCTGGTAGTGTATTTATAGTTCCAATAATCCATGGAAAACACACGTTAAACAAAATAGTTCATTAATCCATGACATGTTAAGTCCAACATACACAATGTTAATTCAAAGAATATTAATTGAGAAAAAGATCTCAATCACTTAACATACCTAAATTTTAACGCACCCTAATTGAATATTTACTCATCCATTTTGGTTTTAATAATTTGGTTATAATAATTATGATTATAAATTAAGAAAAGAAGAAAAAGAAATGGATAATAAAAGAGTGGTACATCGACACACACACACACATGAAATAAAATAGATAATTAAAAACAAACCTTCAATTGAATGAGGAAGAGAAAGAAGGGAAGGGGATTCAACTGTATTAAAACTATTTTATGAACATTAATATTATAATACATAATGTGGAGGAGAATAATATATATTGAAGAAGAAACTTGTATTAAAATAGAATTACAAAATAAAGGACTTACAAAATTACATCAAAGAAGAACACGAAAGTAATTGAAAAAAAGAGATAAGGAATGGTTTATCCAGTGAAAACATGATGATGGAAGGTCCTCCCAAGCCTTTGGAAAGGCTTTGGGCATTCCAATATGATCTCCCCTATTCTGAAATGCTAACCCCTCTCAAGGAAATAAGGGGAGAGTATTTATAGCCCAAGGAGTTGACTGTTTGCATTCCTAATCTCTCCCTCCAATTGCATCGCCATGTTGGCTATTTCGAAATCTGCATCTCGAGAAATATCCTTCTTCAAAGTTTTATATAATAATTTTTTACGAATAATCTCTGAATTTGGAGTCCTTTGGACCGATTTAGCCAAAGTAATGGCTGGTAGATTAAACAATTTTAATATATCCATTTCAATCCAGTCATTTTGAAGTCCAAAATGTGAAAGGGATTTTGAATAGGTATATGCCTTCAAATCAAATTGATTGCTTCAAAAAAGTAGGCCTCTTATATTTCCTCTTTCACACTGCAAACTCAACTTGATTGGATGATTAAATCGTGATATATTTCATTAATACTATACTGATTTTATTTCTTGGCCAGAATGGTGGGATGGAATTCAAAGCTTCATTTGGGCCCCTTCATCTTAGGATTGGGCCCTGAAATTTTTCCCCATTATTATTTTGGATAAGCAAGAACACATGGTGGAGTTTCACAAAATATTTGATTTGGGAGTGATACTAGTAACTCAATCATCCTGGATGGTCTAGTTTCTTCAAAAAAAATTTGGTCTTGTTTATGAAGACCATATGACCCTTCAAATGAAAAAATGGCTCATGTTACCTTCTATAGAAATGTTTTATATTTAAATTGGAATCATACGAAACAATAACCACACATTTTGGGTTATTATAATGATAGTTATTATTAAAACAGTAAACTGACTCAATTGAACTACTTCTAAAAATGCTCCAAAATTATTCTTAATATTAAAACATTAATATTTCACACAAATTATGCACATTTCATATAAAATCATTAAAGGGAGTATAAAATAAGACATGAAAATATTAGCAACATAAACTCCCCCACACTTAGTCATGTGCATGTCCTCATGTGCAACAGATATAAAAACTTGACAAAATCATTTTCACTCACAAGAAAATTTTAAAATTTTGTTTTCTTCAATCAGGGGAGGTTTATACTATTTCACTCATCAATTTTGAATTCCATCACAAGTTGTTATAGAAAAAATGTTCCATAACTAATTCATTTTTTCATGCTCAAATTTAGAAATGGAAAATGTGGACACTAAAAACTCACACCTCTCAAGGTTATAAAATTCATTTGTGGAGGTTCACTCTTTCACCAACCAAAAGTGAAAATATTAGAGTTTGAAAAGAGATCTCAGCTTCCAATCCCTATCCAGCGTGAATAAGAATCAAGAGGTCTTTTTAAGGGGTATTTTTGTGGCTATGGGATGGTAGGATTATAATGTCCAAGAGAGAGAATAAGAGGGTTAAAACACCAACATAGAAAAAGCAATGGACATTTTTTTGAAATAAAACATTGAAGGAAATGAAAACACATATTTACAAGGGAATTATTCGATAAAGAAAGTCAAAATTGAGGAGGAAAATATGAAGGTAATGAGAAGATGGAATATTTACAAAACACAAAACTTCTACCAATAATAATATAATGCAATTGTTCTTTTTTATCTTTTCCTTTTTTTATTTGTTTTTTGGAAAGTTCAACATGAAACAGATCTCACACTCATATCCCAACCCATGTTTGTTCTCCTCAAAACACTAATTCTAATAGTTATAACAAGGTCAAAGGCTGATAAATAGTAATTTTTAACCTACCCAAGACACAACCCATTCTTATTTTCATTTTATTTTTAGTTTTTTCAGCATTTTTGATTTTTTTTTAAAACTTGTCAATAACATTTACAAAATTACAAAATTCAAGTACATTACATTCCCCAAAACAAATTTAATGACAACCTATCCCCCACACTAAAATGGATGCTTGCCCTCAAGAGGATGATAACTCGATGAAAATCAACAATAGGGTACCCAATCAATGAAATCCATTCCCCCAAACACTTAAATTTCAAAAAATTATGCAATGAAAATCCATGATGATATTGGGTGGGAAAAGGTATTGGGCTTATAATGTGGCTATCAATGAAAGGGTTTTCATAGGCTTGAAGGGGCTTTCAAAAGGAGGATTAATGTATGGTTAATGGGAGGCTATTTGGCTATTATAATTAATATGTGGTTTAGAAAAATGCCTCTATCATATAAATGCACACTAATGTAAGAAATTCAGCTTGATGGACCACAAAACCAAGACTCACTAATGTGGGTGAAACCACAAATTTTGAGAATATGGCCATAGTTGGCCTTGGAATGAAAGCTATAGTTGGTTTTCACGGTTTGGGAAAAGCATTTTCCAAATCAAAAATTGAGCATTCAAATTTTTTTAATTTTGGCAAAAAATTATTTATCCAAAGTATTGATGAAAATGTAAAATTGTTGAGATAAAACCATGTATTTTGACTCCCCAAAATTGTTGGACAAAATTTGAAAATTGGAAGGTGAGTAATCATGACTCTTGATTTTTTTTTATTTTTTAAGTGATTGTTTTTTTTGTTTTTTTTTGTTTTTTAAGGTTTCTATATTTGTTTTTTATCAATATACACCCACAAAAAAGAGAATGTGAAAAAAATGTTTTGATAAATAAAGTGGTAAAAAAATTATAAAGAGAGGAAGAAGAAGAAAGAGGTAGAGAGAGGAAGTGATAGAGATATAGGTAAAGGGAAATAGGTTCCCCCTGGTTTCGATTTGGCGGGTCGCCATCTCCATCTAGTGTTATGTCAGATAGAGATGATGAGGATCCAGTGGAAGTCAATGTTGATCCATGATTGTTCATCCTCTCAAGGTGATGCTTTAACCGATGTCCATTAACCGTGAATGTTCTTCTGGATGAGGGGTCTTGTACATTCACTGAACCAAATGGGTAAACATTAGTAATAACCAAAGGACATTCTCAATGAGAATTTAGCTTACCTTGGTGAAGCTAAAATAGAGAATTGAAGAGCATTACATTTTCACCTTCATGAAATACCTTTCTCGGGATGTGTTTTCCTTGAATAACCTTGGCCTTCTCTTTGTATAGATTGGAATTCTCATAGGATTCAAGTCGCAGCTCCTCCAGTTCCGCCAATTGCAACAATCATTATTCACCAGATTTTTCACATTCAAAATTATAGGTTTTCACAACCCAAAAAGGATTATGTTGGATTTCAACTGGTAGATGACATGCTTTACCAAAAACTAGCATAAAATGAGACATCCCAATGGGTGTTTTATAGGAAGTTCTATAAGCACATAGCGCTTCACCAAGTCTTTTAGGCTAGTCTTTTCTGGTGGGTTTTACAATTCTCTCAAGCACTCTATTCACTTCTCTATTAGAAAGTTCTACCATGCCTTTTGATTGGGGGTGAAATGCAGTTGAAGTTTTATGAATAACCTCATTCCTTTTCAAATGATATTCCATGGTTTTATTACAAAAATGGTTTCCTAAGTCACTTATCAGGGTATGAGGTGTGCCAAATCTTTGGAAGATCTGTGTCGTTAGGAACTCACTAACAGAATGTTAATCATCCTTTATAGTGGGTTTGGCCTCGCCCACCAAGAAACATAATCAACCATAATAATGATGTATGAGAATCTATTGGAATGTGGGAATTGTCCCATGAAATCGATGCCCCAAACATCGAAGTTCTCGTAGAAAATTAAAGGATTTTGGGGAATTTCATTTCTGTTGTAAATTTTGACAGACTTTTGGAAAGTGGGACATGATTGATAGAACTCATTTGAGTCCTTTAAGAGTGAAGTCCATTAGAATCTAGAGTCTTGGACCTTTTGGGAGGTCCTTTGTGGTCCAAAGTGGTGACCACTAGGCATTGAGTTACAAAATTCTAAAATAGAGAAATGTTCATATTTATCAACATATCTCCAAATTACCATGTCTGCCCCAATTTTCTAAAGATTATTTTCTTCCCAAAAATAGTGTTTGGAATCACTATTCACCATCATTTTCTGTTCTTCTAAAAACATTTCATGGAAAACACCAAAAACCATGTAATTTACAATTGGGTCATTACATTGCATTTTTGGAGTGATATATGAAAGGTGCTCAGTGGGGAATTCAGGATCGATGATTTCAAAATGAGAATAATTAGAAATTCTACTCATGTGAACAGCCATAGGGTTTTCTTTTCCTGGTATATCTTTTATTTCAAGGTCAAACTCTTGGAGCGTTAAGAGCCCTCTTATTAGCTTCGGTTTGGAATCACTTTTCTTGAGTAAGAACATTATAGTAGAATGATCTATGAAGATTATGATTTTGGCACCTATGAGGTAGGTCCGGAATTTATCTAAGGAAAAAACAACTTCTAAAAGTTCATTTTCAGTGGCAGTGTAGTGAGATTGATTTTCATCTAATGTTTTTCAGGTATAATAGATGAAATGAAGAATATTTTCTATTCTTTGACCAAGAACTGCCCCAACAGCTCTATTAGAAGCATCACACATCAATTCCAAGGGTAATGAACAATATAGGGGTTGGATTATTGGGGAAGATGTTAGAGCAGTTTTGAGTTCCACAAAGGCTCTCCTGAAAAACTCATCGAAATGGAAAGTGACATCATTTTGGAACAAACGAGTGAGTGGGAGGGAAATTTTACTGATGTTATGGATGAATCTCCGATAGAAACCATCATGACCAAGAAATGAACGGATGTCTCGAATAGGAGTGGGTCGAGGATGTGATTGGATCACTTCAATTTTGGCAGGATTAGATTCAATGCCATCTTTTGAAACTATGTGCCCTAGAACAATCTCATTTTCAAACCATGAAGTGACATTTTTCAAAATTTAACACAAGGTTACACTTGAAAGACTTTTGGAGGACTAAAGAGAGTGAATTCAAACAAGATTCATATAACTCACCATAAATGGTGAAGTCATCCATGATGACTTCCATGCAGTGTTCAATGAATTCTGAAAAGATAGTCATCATCCATCTCTGGAATGTTTCAGGATAATTGAAAAGGCCAAAAGGCATTATTCTATAAGAATATTTTCCAAAGTGGCATGTGAAAGTAGTCTTTTCTTGGTCCTGAAGTGCGATTGGTATTTGGAAGTAGCTGATGTATCCATCAAAAAAGCAATAGTGTGACTTTCCGGTTAATCGTTCCAGCATTTGATCAAGGAATTGAAGAGGGTAGTGATCTTTTCTTGTTTCAACATTCAATTTCCTATAGTAAATGCACTCATGCCATTTGTTCTTCACTCGAGTTGTGACTACCTCTCCATGTTCATTTGTGACAAAAGATATCCCACCATTCTTAGGTACAACTTGAATTGGACTAACCCATTCACTATCAGAAATTGGGTAGATAATACCAGGTTGAAGAAGCTTGGTGGTCTCTTCCCTAACTACCTCTAGGATGAGTAGATTGAGTCTTCTTTGTGGTCGTCTAATTGGTTTGGATGATTCCTCAAGATGGATTTGATGCATGCAAAGAGTAGTGTTGATTCCTGGTATGTCATTTATGGTCCACCCTAAGGCCTTTTTGTTATCCCTTAACACTTGAACAAGTTTGGACTCCTCAGTTTTAGTAAGTGAAGAAGAGATAATGACAGGATAAGAGTGATCATGGAAAAGTAATGCATATTTCAGTTGATCAGGAAGAGTATTCAGATCATTATAATCTTTTATTTGTGGGTTAGACATCTTAGGAGTGGATTAAGGGAGTTCATTTTCTTCAGATTCAATCTCCATAATATTGTCCAAGGTGGAGTAGAAGATATCAGAGTTAATGTGGCATTCAAGAGAGTTTTATAGTTCTTCTAGATTGATGGTTTCTATGAATGAGAGGTCCACATCAACCTCGCCATTTATGACATGGTTAATCATGGTGTAGATTTTATAAGATCTTTTGTCATTAGAACATGAAGGACATAGTGGATTGGGGTTCTATTGATTCATAGAAGTGTCCTCAAAAGCATGGATTGAAAATTCCGAATGATCCTCATATGGGTATTGCATGGCTTGGAAAATGTTGAATTTAACCAGTTGGTCACCGAATTCCATGGATAAGATACCTGAATGGACAACAATCTTGGTTCTCGAAATCATGAAAAATGGTATTCCTAGAATTAGGGTAGATCGATATGATTTCGTCTCACCTTCCATGTCAAGGACATAGAAATCAGCAGGGAAGATAAGATCATTGACTCAGACAAGGACTTCTTCAATTATTCCCTCAGCACTGGCTGTGCATCGATTGGCTGACTGAATGACAACACCAGTTGGGTGCAAGGTACCTAGACCAAGGTTGGGGAATATGGATATAGCCATGACATTAATTGAGGCTCCTAGGTCTATGAGTGCATCATCAAAGTTGGAACTTCCAATTTGGCATGGAACCATAAAGGTACCTAGATCATTGCACTTAATGGGTATGGACAGCTGGGTGGAGACATTTTCAAAGGTCTTAAGTTGCCTCTTGTGGGTACACAACTCCTTGAGAATCTTTGCATACTTAGGAAGTTTTTCGATGAAATCTAAGAGATGAATGTTGACTTCAACACGTCTAAACATTCTGAGCATTTCAAGATCAGGTTCAAAGGAATTCCTTGGATTAGAATCAACTTGAGGGAAAGGAATTGGATTCCTAAGTGGAATTGAAGGAGGTGAGGGAATGGTTATAGGTTCTTTTTCAAGTTTCCTTTTTTTCATTTTCTAGGTCAACATTAAAAAGAGGGTTGTAAGAATTATATTGAGGCATAGAAATTTTCATTCCTGATATAAGTTCAATTACACATACATTACCCTTGGGGTAGGGTAATGGTTGAGCTGGATGTTGGGAAGAATTAGTTGGTTGCTTCTGACTAAGGTGGGATGCAAGTTGACCAATTTGTGTTTCGATGTTTTTTAGGCTTGAACGGGTGAAGGAGGCAAGATCTTCCACTGCACTTTCTGATGGTTACTTAGAAAAAGAGGCTTTTCTAGGATTGGGATTACCTAGATTTTGGTTCTTGGGAAAGAGATTGTATTGGTTTTGGAATTGGGAAGGCTCACTAGGATAATGGAATCCAAGAGGAGGATTGTTCCTTTGAGGTTGAGGAAGAAAAGGATAAGGTTGATGGATGTTACCAACACTTTAACTATACCGAAAATGGTTTGGATTTTGAGGAGGGAATTGAGGGGGATGAGAGATGGGATTACCATACCTATGGCCTTGGTTATAGGAAGAAGAGAATGGCTCAGAGTGAGGTTGGTTGACTTTTCTAACAAACTGATCTGATAGTTGAGGGTTGGTGTTCCACTGAGCATATACTGCATTGAGATCCATTGGTCCAGATGAATCAGATTGATCCTCCTGAAGTTGTGGACATGTGCCAGTTGGATGAGATGGATAGTTTAAGATTCCATAGTTTTTGACAGGTCCAGGAAACATTTATTGTGGAGAAGATGAGGTTGGGGATTTGGTAGCCATTGCTAGTTGTCACACAAGACCTGTAAGTTCACTCATCCGCTCAGTCATCTTGTTCGGCTCAATTGATTGATTATCATTGGATTTTATTACTTGATCATGTTCTCAAGTATGTAATTGTTGTGTGTTTTCATCCATGTTACTTATGGGACCTCTTGAAGCTTCATGAGTTTTATCAACAAGAGCACCGCCACTTACAACATCAATGAGAGTTATCTCCATAGCCAATAACCCCTCATAGAAGTATTGAATCAAAAGTTGGTCAGAAATTTGATGGTGTGTGAAGGTTGCAACAAGCTTTTTGAACCTCTCCCAATACTCATGGAGTGATTGACTTGGGAATTGACGTATAACACTTATTTCATATCGGATAGAGTAGTACGAGAAGAAGGAATGAATTTTAATATGAAGAGTTGTTTCATGTCATTCCATGTGGTTATGGAACCGGGAGAGAGGTAGTAGAGGGATGACTTAGCAGTGTCATCTAGGGAGAAAGGGAATGATCTATGTTTTATTTGTTACTCAGAAACCCTTTGAGGCTTCATGGTAGAGCACACCACTTGGAATTCTTTGAGGTGAAGATGTAGATCCTCACCAGCTAGCCCGTGGAAATGAGGAAGAAGATGAATCAAACCCAATTTGAGTTCGAAGTTAGCTTCTTTGTTTGGATATTGAATACCAAGAAGTTTGAAATTCATATCCGGGGAAACATGTTCTTTAAGTGTTTGTTCCCTATGATTGGCCATATCTAATTCAATTGGTTGTACAAGGACTGGTTCTTCAATTATGTGATTATCTCATATGTTTATCCTAAGTTTGCAAAGTGTTCACTCAATTTCAATGAAAAAAATATGAGGGATTATTTGGAAGTATACGGGGAATTCAGAGAGATTTTTTAAGAAAAAGGAAGGTAGATTTTTCTTTGTATTTTTTCAGTTTTTGATTTTTATGAGAGGACATGTTTTTCTTTGTGTTTTTTTCAAGTTTTTTTTAAATTTTATTTTTTTTCTTTTATTTACAATAACTATAAACTAATGACTACTCAAAGAACCATCACCAGTAGTGGCACCATTTGAAATGCACAGTTGATTGTCTCTTATCGACGTGTCAATGTTCTGGTTCTCTGCTAATGTGTATAGCAGCACTCGGGTCAAATCCTCGGCGATGATACTTTGTAATAGTCATTTGTTTTTAGTTGATTGTATTTTGATTAGGGGGTTTTGTTTTCAGATATTAATTGAAATTATTTATTGAATATAATTGATTTAAAAAATTGATAATGTTTTGGGTGAGTTCATTATTAGGTAGCTAAGCTTGTGATATCCTTGAGCTTTGCTTTATATTGCATCAAATTAACACCCATGTCACAAGATGATGTTGATTTGAATTCCTAAGTGTTAATGCATTAATCCAAGTCTTATCATAACTTAGGTTTTTAATAATTTCCATTACTTGTTTATGGTAGTGTATTTATTGTTTTAATAATCCATGGAAACCACATGTTAAACAAAATATGTCATTACTCCATGACATGTTAAGTCCAACATACACAATGATAATTCATAGAACATTCATCGAGCAAAAGCTATCAATCACTTAACATATCTAAATTATAACTCACCCCAATGAGTGATTTACTCAACCATTTGGGTTTTTAATAATCAGTTTATAATTATTACGATTATAAATTAAGAAGAGAAGAAAAAGAAATGGATAAGAAAAGAGTGGTACGCCGACACACACACACGAACAATGATGATACTTAAAAACGAACTTTCGATTGAATGAGGAAGCAAAATAAGGGAAGGGGATTCAACTGTATTTAATATATTTTAAGAAAATTAATATTATACTACATAATTTGGAGGATAATAAGAGATATTGAAGAAGAAACTAGCATTAAAATAGAATTACAAAATAATGGACTTACCAAAATTTCAACAAAGAAGAACACGAAATTAAGTGAAAACAAAGAGAGTAGGAAAGGTCTATCAAGTGAAAACATGATTATGGATGGTCATCCCATGCCTCTGGAAATGATTTTTTCTTTCCAATATGATCTCCACTCTTCTGAAATTCCAAACCTTCTAAAGGAAAGAAGGGGGGAGTATTTATAGCCCAAGGAGTAGACTATTTTCATTCCAAATATCTCCCTCCACATGCATCACCATGTTGGCTATTCAGACACCCGAATATAAAGAAATATACTTCTTCAATGGTGTACATAATAAAGTTTCTGACTAATCTCAAAATGTGGAGTCATTTGGACCTATGTAGCAAATGTTTTGGCCGGTTGATTAAACAATTTTAATCTGTCCATTTCAATCCAGTTTTTTTGAAGTCCAAAATGTGAAAGGGCTTTTGAATAGGAATATGCCTTCAAATACAAATGATTTTTTCAAAAAAATCCATCGGTCTATATCTCTTCTTTGAAACTGAATAATATCAGCTTTATTGGATGCTTAAATCAGGATATATTTCATGAATACTATACTGATTTTATTTCTCGACCAGAATGGTGGGCTGTATTCAAAGCTTCAATTCGGCCCTTTGTTCTTAGAGTTGGGACCTGAAATTTTTACCCATGATTCTTTTGGATAATAAAGAACACATGGTGGTGTGTCACAGTATATGGGCTTTGGGAGTGAGACCAGTAACTCAATCATCATGGATGGTCCAGTTTCTTCACAAATTCTTTGGTCTTGTTTGTGATGACAATATGACCCTTCAAATGGCATAATTGGATCATGGTACCTTCTAGAGAAATATTTTATATTTAAATTGGAATCCTAAAAAACAAGAACCACACAATTTGGATTGTTATAGTGATATTTATTATTAAAACAGTAAACTAAATCAATTAAACTACTTCTAAAAATGCTCAAAAATTATACTTAATATTAAAACATTAATATTTCACACAAATTATTCACATTTCATATAAAATAAGTAAATATAGTATATAATAAGACATAAAAATATTAAAAACATCAATCACCATGTCCTTATATTTCTCCTACAACTTTTCTAATATGATTGAAAATGTGTCTATATTTTCTCAAGGATGAATATTTATATCATCAAAACTATTGTGAACAATATAGAGCATCACCTACTGCACATTACTGTAACCAAAATAAATGTTCTCCTATATTCCCATATAATATTTGCTGACATGCATCTCATCACCATTAGATATATATGATTAGAAAGAGATGTTGTGATAGAATTTGGTTTCATGGAATCTTCTTATAACATTTTTCTATCTGTATCAGTCAAAGATATCCAAGTTGGATTAGTGGCTTTTAGTCCTTGAGCAGTGGGAAACCTGACTTCCATTCCATGAGATCGTAGCTATGACTTCACCCTATTCGTCCACTTCTCAATGTTTCTTCCTTCAAAACTGGATAATTCCATGATATGTACTATATTCAACATCGTAAAAATGAAGATAAGATTTAACACCATAAAAAATTATGCTATGATACCACATGAAGTACCCAGAACATCGGTAGATATGTGGGTTGAATCAGGGTCTCAAATATTTCTACTAAATTGATTGATCTTGTTTTCAAGTTGGTAGGAACCTATTAAACTGGTCTGATGAAAGTGTAGAAAATGGAAATACACAAGCAATGTGAGGACACACCAGTTTTACATGGTTCACCACTAAAGGATATGTCCAAGGAGATACACCAATAATTTTTTTCTCATAAAAAAGTAAATTAATCTTCACTAGTTGTGGAGTACAAAATATTAGCACAATCAAATTGTGCTAAGTGCACTGCCTTTAATAGGTTTTAGGGATTGTACACTACGTCCCTCAGATCACTTCAAATGAATCCCATTGATCTCAACATTGGAAATAAACAGAACTCAATTTATCAAATTGAGTTTTTCTTCAATATGTTGGCATTAAACCATCCATCATGAACTTTAGATAGATTCTCTGTTGATGTCTCCTTTTCTGATTCATTTATAATCCACTTTTCCCAAAAGTGTTTGTTCTAGAACATTACCTCTTTGAACTTTCCTTCTTCCTCCATGTACTAGAGTGCTTTTCTTACCAACTCCACATACCTATTCAAAACCCATGACCATGTACTTCATTCGAAAACCACATTCATGAGTGTCCTTACCTTTTTCTCTTGTGTACCATCTTCCCTTGCATACTGCCTTGCTCCACGTATTTCCCCACTTTCTATACATATTTAAAGAGCACCATAGACCATGTTCTTCTTCCATGTATAGACTTTGCTCTACATACAACCCCCTTCAGTATACTACTTCTTCGGAGAACTATTTCCCCTCTCCAAACAATCGTCGGTGAACTAATCTGGAATTTACCAAATGCTTTTAAGATTTTTAGTTAATGTCTTTGTGGGGTTGCCTTCCCATGAACAACTTATATATTTTACTTAATTCCTATTGAATTTTTAATCTCATATACACACCTTGAATGAAGGTATTAGTTCTCCTTATATTGAAAAATAAATCTGCGTAATCTATTAAACAAATCTTTTCTAAATCATTGATACCACACCTCCTTGACTGCATACCTAGCATATCTAGCCAAGCATTTCCCTATGAAGTCTACATACCACCATTCTCCCTACATATCTACACAATTCACCTTCTCGTTTCTAAAAATTTTATACTTGATGGATTATCAAAACATTGCTTCATTTTTATGAACAACACGCAATCCTGTGAACCATCACACCTTTCACATATAGCGGACCTTCCCCCAAACCTCATTCACCATGACAATTGATTCTCCTACGCGGTCCGAATTCCATTTTCCATTTTTAGAACCATTCCCACAACATGGTTCATATTTTTCCATTCCAAAAACCAAAAATCTTTATTCTTTAACTCTTCTCGTAAATATTATTATCTGTAATATCTTTTTGGTAAACAATCCCTTTCCAAAAAACAACTCCTAATTTTGAGGTCCAAAAACATGGAATGCATTAGTATACTACTCCACATTAAATATTTCTTTCATCTTCAACTATAATACCACAATCATTGCAATCTCCTTGATCAACCCAATGTGGATTGAAAATAAATACCAACAATTCTCTATTTTTAGTAACGAACATCCTTGTTTCCTACGTGACCTTTGTTTAAGATTAAAATCATTGTATCTTGAGGTTATCATTACTAATTAGGATCTAATATAACCTTTTTACATGATAAATAATATATATAAATTACCATTAAAAAGTGGACTCAAAAATATATGCAATATGATGGTAACTAAACATCATGTATTTTAATTTGTATACATATATGTCCATCAAAGATATTACATACTTTGGTCTAGGGAACCCAGTATTACAAAAAATAATAAACATATGATGATAATTTTATTGGTTAAGATTAATATTAATGTTTAATATTATATTTATATTAATATTTACAAATTATATGAAATTGCGTAAAGAATTGAGTTTATGTTGGGTGTTATGAAAAATTCAGACTTGTGTATCAAAAACGAATTTGGTAGGTTTGTGATTGGTCTAAGAGATAATTATTTAATCATATGAAAAATAACAATCATGAAATAATTATAATATTTAATCATAAATTATTCATATAATACTAATCGTAAAAAAATTGATAGATAAAGCACATTACTATCATAGAGATTGTAGGTCATACGTATGCATGAGTAATATTTCAAATTTTCAATGATCATTATAGAAAGGTGGTAAGTATAATTTAATATTTAAAATTTTATTATAATATCATAAAACAATATTATTTCATTAAATATAATTATTTAAATAATCCTTCTTTTATAAATATATTTATGTCACTTTATGATGGTGGTTTTCCAGACATACATGAACAATGTTATCATCATTAAGTGGGTGAGAATCTATGAAATAAAATGATATATTATATTTTCAGAATGATAAATATGTTTTTAATATAATAATTATGTCATTAATATCACATTTATTCATTAAATTATTCATTATTACCTTGTATTTAAATTATTAGTAAAAACTTAATCACGTCGCTTTGTGAGGTAGTAGCCCATCGTATACAAGATCAACAATATTGTATCCATTGCAGAATGTAAGGTAAAAAAAGTAATATTAAATATAATGAATTTAAAGGTATAATTATTCAATACATATCACATATGTACTTTATATCCATCATCATACCCATCCATGTGTGGTGTTGATGGAAATCTAGTCACAACAGTTCGGGAGGTTGTAGTCTGCTATACACGTGTGCGATTCTATCATTTCCCTTTTGAGGGAAGAGGAGGTGGATATAAAAAATTACCTTAACATAATGAAGTATTTATATATAATAGTTAATGGAGTCTTTATATAATTAAAAATTAATAATATTTGGAGTATAAGTAAAAATAAATAATTAAATGCATAAGTGAGGCAGCCTTTTATAAGTTATGTGAGCGGAAAATTTATAATTAGTTATATGAAAAAATTGTAATAATATTTCTCAAAAACCAAAATTCCAAAAAATGGGTCATTATGAAAAATATAATTGTCAATATAAAACTCTATCTAGAAAATGGGTTTTGGAAATGTGTTGGGTAATTTTTAACACTTATCTTTTCAGTTTAATAGTTTAGTAAACCCATCATTACCTTAACTTTAGTAAATGCTTTTTACAATTTTTACCCTTCATTATAAATTTTTTTCAACCTTATTAGACAATAAATATTAATATGATTCAAAATATAGAATCATTTTTTATCATATTTCATTCACATAAGTGGAAAATATAAATATAAATGTAATCCTGCAGAGGCGACTAGAATGTTGTTTTTCAACAAGAAAACATTCCAAGGATTAAAATGTTTATCTATCAAAATTCAATATGTAAATGATATCAATGAACTAAATTGGACTAATAAATAAATAATTTAACTTATTTAACTTTAAAAAAAATTCAAAAAATTGGTCTACTTTTAAAATAATATAAACTAAATTCCATTTTTAATAAAATATTTTTTATTTCAATATTCGTAAAACATTAAAAAATTTCATAAAATCACAAAATATCAGCCTAATATAATTTTTATATGATGACTCAAAAATTAATGTTAAATTTATAAACTAAATTTTCTAAAATTGGTAAAAATTAACTATAAATTATGTTTGTAAATCATGACTTGACCACCTTTTAAAAATAATCAGTTTTAAAAAAATGTATTCTTCTATCAAATGATTTCTATTTTATATATAATAACTATTTAATCATTTATTTTGTATTGTAAAAGTGTAATACATATAATTTTAATAAATTAATTACATTTATTCATACATTCCAATATAATAACTAGTTTAAAATTGTATTGAATAAATAATAATATTCTTATAGAGTATCATGTTTTGTTCAAACCTGGTAGTTTTTCATTGGTAGTTATCGAAGTGAATAATTTTTTTAAAAAATAATTCTATCTTAATTTATTAAGGTGTTATATTCTCTTATAATATTGGTTTCTCATGTCATATATTCTATCAACCACTATTTTCATCTTTTAAAATAATTTGGTTTTACATATACTACATCATATAGTTCATCAGAAGGGAGTAATAATAGTATGATAATAAGTAGATTTCAAGCCAATATTACAAACATAGAGAAATTTTTTGTGGGAAGACTAACCCCAAAATAACTTATAAATACTGTAACGCCCCGACCCCAGCTACCCGGAGTCGGTGCATTACTTCATAACATTGGCATGATCACAAAAGATCAAGTCTCAAAAGACCGATTAGTTTAGTAGCCTTGGAAACACTAGATACATTCATAAGTGTTACATTACATCATAAAGTGAAAAACTAATAACAAAGTCTTCATAGTCCACACTCATATCCTCTTCTGACTATCCCTACAGGTCATTCATAAAATACTTCTTCACATCCTGGAAAATATTAAAACATTGAATGGGGTGAGCTCAGATGCTCAGTAAGGATAACAATATTGCGGAAGCTTTCATAAATAATCATTAACATTTAAGGTAATGTATAACTAAAACAAAAGCCTTTTTAAACTTGAACTTTATCATAATATGGCAAAAATAAAATTCAATAATTCCATTTACTTACTCACATGGATATTCTACTAATCGAATAATCCCATGCAATATCAATAACCATTTTCATAATGATGGAATGCATAATGCCAGACATTCTGAAACATTTTGTCAATCTCTCGGCCAAGACGTCTAAAATGATTAAGGCCTCGGCCAAAACCATAAATCAAATTGGGAAAGGGCCTTGTCCAATTCCACATCTAGTTGTCTCATGAGACCTACCGATGCATCGAGGAGCTATAGCGGGCTCCACCCGTCACTTATTATGTCCAATGCATTCCTCATATGAATAGGTTTAATCATATCATAAACCATAACATAATCATATCACATAAAACATTCATAAAGGAAACATAAAATTTCCACATTTCAATCACAAGATATCATTACAACACATTGATATAATAAAAACGCTTTCAAAACCATTTTCAATACCAAAATAAATTAACGTTAAAACGTTGTATTGATTTTTCTTTAAAAAAATTATGGCTTGTAGAGGAAGCCGAAACTCAAATAATGGTCACGGCGGTGGAGAAGTCATTGTCGCCGCATAAGTACGGAAAGAAAAAAATTCCCTTTTTTTAGTTTAGTAAAACGCTTCGTATAAAAAAGATTCCTTTTGAATAAACATAAAAGTCAAAGGGGTTTATACACCGTATAAAAGAAAGTTGTGTATAAAACCAAATATGCCTCAATGAAAGGAGATTGAGACGAAGTCCCATGCAAAGATCATTTTTAAAATAGATATATTATGTGTATTCACTATAAGTACACATAAATAAAGTACAAATACAATATATGACATAATAATAAAATGACATAATTTTAAAGTAGGAGATTAACCCAAAGAATGGAAATTGGGTAAAAGAATTCCCTTACCTCGTGTCTGACTTGACTCAACCATTCTTTAACCTCCTGAATAATAAACTAGAGATAATATATACCTTATTAAGAACCATTTTCAATTTCATTATCCTTATTATATCACTTATTACAATTATATGAACATTGTGTAATTATTTAAGTTAATAACGGTCGTTTTGTCAATCTTTGGTACTTGAGTCAACAATAAACTTCTTATAATTACAAGTTGTTTATGTGGTAGAATATCGATTATCTCTAGAATTATATTCATGATTTAGATTTCATATATATCTTATATATCCATTATATACATTCATTTATAATATTACGTAACATTTAGAGGTAAGAAATGAAATGCACCGTTCATGGAGACGGTAAGTCGTACGTACGCATGAACGCTACTTTCATTTCAATTTAATATTTAATGGAACGAAATCATAATGATATAAATGTATAATATAATTACAGTATAATATAGTGTATAATACCATTTACTCAATCCTTTACACATCCCACATATGGCATTAACGATTCAAATCACTTTGAGGGGGCAGTAGTCCGCACTTCCTAAAATGAAATTATCGCGTTTTACCCATAATGGAAATCATAAAGTATTCCATAAATGAAAAATACAGAATCATAAGTAAAACATAAACATATTATATATCATATATAAAAATAGTTACATCTTAATGGCCACCTTTGAAGGTGTTATATGAGTGTTGAACAATCATCGTTTCGTGAGGCAGAAATTCGCCATCCACAGAAACCGTATGTTCTTTAACCATTAGATGTAGGTGTGTGTAAGTGTAGCTAGAATAATTCTTATAACAACATCCTAGTAATTTGAGGATACTGGTGTTGTTACAAAAGAAATGAATAAAAAGAGTTTAGGGGGGTGGAGAAGAAAAATAAAACAAAACAACATTAGAGAAGACATTACCTCAAAATTGGGTAACTCTTTTTGATTTGAGCCAAAGGCTTCCTTAGGAAGAGTTCTGCCCAATGTGAGGCTTCTAGGAGTAAGAGGGGGAAGTTGGGAGAGTATTTGGGCAGAGTTTGGACGAGCCAAATGGCTTGAAAGTGTAAATGAGGTTGGGGAGGTGGGGGCCTTTTATAAGTGGAGAGGAGAGGCACTTTTTGAACGATTGAAATGTTACATTATTACACAATGGTTTTTGGATTATAAAGGTCCCACACTTATATAATTCTAGGATAAGGTGATAAGGTTTCGAAATATCCTCATCCAATAGGCTTTGGATAAGTGTAAGCCTTGGATTTTACATTATCTTCTCATTTTATTTAAATGGTAAAATAATGAGGTCATCGTTGCATCATCATGATGTCATAAATAATTTAATTTATTTAATGTCTAAAAATTATAAAAAAACTACTATGATGTGGTAAATATTTTTATATTTCCAATTAATATTTATAGTCAAAATTTGGACTTGTGTAACCCCACTTAAAATCTGTTTTAGTAAAACAACTCATGTTTGTGTCAATTTAATTTTAACATTAAATAAATATATATTAATGTCATTTTCCATCTAAAGTGGCTCCATGGGGTCCCCAAGTTGACCCATGGGTTTTCTTGGTCGGCCATGACTCATCCAATAGGAATAGGACAAGTGTCATGCTCATCTCATATTATTAAAACATTATTTGTGCCTTAAACTACATTAATTACCTCTAATCGTGATTAAGAACTTAAAAGTTACTATTCACCAAAAAATTATTTCAATCTCATTAAACCACATTTTACTTCTTAATGACAACCATGTATGTCTGATTTTTTGAAAATCAAATCACAGAAGTGGTAATATTTCATTTTAACTAAAAAAATTAGTTTTTAACAACCACTTAGTGGTTTCACTATTCATCAAAAATTGAAGTTTTTCAGAATAAGGCCAAAATTTCACCCTAAGATATAATTGATATTCCGAATTAAAAAATGATGTCTATTTTATTAAATTCCAAACATATAATTTTAATTAATTAATTTTATAATTATTTCCCGATGTCACAACAAATAGCGTGTTTTTAAGAAACAATTTATATCAAAACATTGGCAATTGTTTATATCCAATTTCAATGTTAAATTAATTCTAATGACCACCATGGGATAAAATGGTAAAAATATATTATAATTATACTTTAAAACCAATAAATAGTATAATTTATCACTATAAATTATTTTTATTAAAATAGTTGTTTTTAAGTATTTTTCACTATTCATAAAAAATAGAAGTTCTCAGAAAAATACCAAAAATTCAACATAGGCTAATTTCGATATTCCGAATCCAAAAATGAAGTCCATTTTTATAAATAAAAATTTATAAAATTTCAAAAATTAGGTATTACTATTCAAAATAGCTCTTTTAATTCGTTGTGGTGTGTGTTAGAGCTCGAGGTTGCGTACAACACACGCTATTGCATTATTCGAAGTGAAACGTACCGTGGAAGCTTGGGGTGTTACAAATACAAATTCAGATTCAAAATTATTTTATTCCTCTAGAAATGATATTGATTATGATAATTCATTTAGTTATATTTATGATGAATGAAATCATAAAAATATTAATGAAATGAGGGATATTTTTTTGTATATGAAAATATGTATCAGAATATATATATAATGTATAAATATCTTAAGGATAAAACTCATGATAGTATTATTATTTTTTTAAATTTGAAAATATATTATAGAAATTTTAGTGGTTATTAAAAACATATTAGTAAATTAGATATTTTAAAGTAACTTTTTGGGAACATTTTACTAATCTAAAATGGAAAATAAAATTATGTTATAAGAAGTTCATATTAAGATTGATTATGATATAGAAAATAAGAAATAAAAAAATTACCTTTTTTCCATGAGCATAATGATAATTTTAAAATAACATATTAAATTTAATGTTTCAAAAATCTTCTGACAATGTTTACCAATGAAAGGAAAGAATTTGATAAAATATATTATTATATCAGATAAAACAAGTCTATATTATGGTTGTTTTATAAATCCATATGTTTTTTTTATTTTTCTAATAAAATTATTATTTTTCTATATTAATCACCTTTATATAATTTTTTTAACGAGGATAAAATTAGAGGAAAAATTATTCTTTAAATAAAGTACAAAATTATAGAAGACATGTATCTTTTATTTCATCAGAACAAACTACATATGAAAATATTAAAAACTAATAAAATATAGGTTCAAAAAAATTCCTCTAAAAATACATTAAGACCAATAGTGGTATAATTTATTGATACAGTAATTGAAAACATAAACATCACTATAAACTAGATGTAGAATATATATTCACACTCTCTCTTTCAGTTTTAAATGACATTATCTTTATTTTATGCTATTATGGAATTGAAATATTTTACTTTTTTCATAGTATATTTTATTTTTATATTATTTGTGAGGTGGGGGATGTTGATATTATTTTTATAATATTGTAACATATTATTTTGAATTTACTAAAAAAATAAGTTTGTAGTTAAAACATTATTGAAACCATCTTTGAAAGAAGAAGAACAATTCGTTGTTAAATATAGATGTAGATCCAACTTATTTTGAATAGATTTTTACATAATATATTTTTATTAATTATTGTTTATTAAATTGAATTTAAATTATTTTTGTTTTCATAAAGAATATAATATTTGGTTATTTTGATGAATTTTAGGATTTCAATGATCATTTTGTTTTATAAAGAATTTATCCAAAATAGTTTGGTAAATTATAAAATTACATTATAGGAATGGATATCTAATTGTGTATTTGTTAAATTATTCAAAGAATATAATGTTTGAAATTATTAAAATGATAAATTAAAAAAATATTACCCCATAAATATTCAGACTATCATGAGAATTATATCATCAGTTGACATTAAATATGAATTTTTATGCAAATAATATTTTTTGGTAGCCCTTATGAAACACTGAAAATCAGTTGAAATGGAAGAAGAATAAAAATATGTAAATGTTTAAGGGGAGTTAAAATAATTGCATGTATCTAGAACATATAATTTACATTAATATAATAAGATAAAAATACTAATGATAACGATAATGATAAAAGAACTAAGTCTTTAATGATGAAGTAGGTCACACTAGATTCTCCAATTTTAGATAACCCAATCATAAAGCATAATTAAATAATATAATAAAATAAACCGATAATTTACCTAGATGATAATGATTTTAAAAATAATATAATTACTTTCAAAATGGTTTTATGAAAATAGGTTTATAATTATAAAATATTTAGTAAAACTAAAGATGATAAATCCAAAATGAATAAAGATGGTAGTGCATCCTAAAATCTATAATTTTGGATCAATAAGGATGGAGATAAGGTATTGATAGAATAACTCAATCAATATCATATAGAATAGAAGAACAAATAAGGGTATGTTTTGATGTATATGTAGTCATTTCCAAATATCTATTCTACCTTGACTTTCCATTAAATAAATTTGTGTTAAATAACAACCACTAAAGAATATTTTTAATTGTAGAGCACTAGGGGATATATTTTTTCCAGGAATATTATGAAAAATATTAATCAATGTTCTCAAATTATCAGGAGTTTGACATAGGTACTATAACCACTATTAATGGTACTTCTGAAACCATATAAAAATTCATTTTACATAACGTTAATCAATTAAAAATTCATCCTAGAAATTAATTAGAACTTCTTCTTCCTAAAACTACTGATGTTTTGGTTTCACAATTAAAAAACGTTTTATAAGAAAATATATCTAAAATACCAATTTAAAATATTGAAGAAGTCCTAGTAAGAAAATATATGGTCAAATAACTATCTCCCATAAATTATTTCGTTTATACATATAATTTTTATACAACATTTGAATTGAAAAATAGAATAAAAATATAATTCATCAAATACTATTTCATGATCAGGTTCTTATTCAGAATCATTTGAATGATTTTGAGATGATTGCAATTAAGTTAAAAAATACCCCATTCATATTTAACAAACATGATTAAAAAATTGTTAATGAACTTATAGTTAAACTTATCCATCTCAAAGATAAGAAAAAGGATATATATTACAGGTCATTATAAATATAAAATTATGTTAGAGATTAATCTTATGATCAAGTGCATAACTTTGTCTAGGACATTCAAAATAATATGAATAATTCCCTTGATATCATACCAAAAGTTAGTGAAAAGGTAAGTCTTATTCAAAATCAGTTGAATCATTCATATAATTTATATTAGAAATATCAGTTGAAATAATCTATAGCTATTGTATATGTAGATCTAAAACAGGTTTGAGAATTCAATTATTTTCATGATTGATGGTTCAAAAACATCAATAAATACATAAAATTTTTCAATAAATATATTAATTATATTAAAAATAATACCATTTATTTACATAGTAAATATGATATTATATTTTAAAAATAAAATTCATTTGATGAATATATTAAGAAAACTTATAGATAAGGTAGGTGAAACTTTTTGTTTGTTAAATAATAAAATAATCTAGTAGTTTTTTATAAGAACCAAATAGTTTTAAAAATAACATATTAATGAAAAAAATAGAAATTTAAAGAGGGGAATTGTTAGAATTTTTTATGAATTATTTTCTTGGAAGGGTCAAATTTTAACGTCTTAAAAATTTAGGATTTTAATAAGACAACTGAATTTGTTCAAAATTTGAAAGTAAAATATGATATATTGTTTTAACAATGAAAATATATTAATAAGATAATGGACATGACTGAGAATAAAATTAAAAATTATTGATTTTAAAATTTTCATTTTCGTTTAATATTATGACTTAAACAATATTTGATTCCTTTATAATTTATTTCTTCATAAATGTGATGTCTCAAACACGGATTTCAGAATATGATTCCATAACCATATACTTTAAAAACTCACATTGAAACTAATTATTGATTCATGGACATAACAGTCCTATAATCTCATGAATTAATGTAAATATTGGATTATATACATTACTAATACCTGTTTGGTTTATATATTTAAATAATTAAAAATAAATAAACTAAAAAATCCATTGACTCTATCAATTAATGGAAAATTTTCCCAATATATAGGCAAATACATAATCATTAATCAGTCATTAAAATCTACCAGAAATCTTCCATAGAATCTATATTGTTTCTGTATATTGTGTAATACATTTCATAATAACCTCTAAAATTATAAATATAATAAGGGGTATGATCCAAAAATATGTTTCAGAAACTTATTAATAAACTTCCCAAAAACATAAGCATGGAATACAAAATGTTTCAGGAATAAATAATTTGAAAAATTCTAGGATCAACTAAAATCGATGGAAATATATATCGAGGAAAATAAATGAAGCATTAGATATAAATTATTACTATTATCAAATTGATGTAATGTATAATTTCATTCATAAAATACATGTTGTTAAGGCCTTGTTGCAAGACACTATCTTGTTATGGAAATTTTTACACACCATAACCCAAAATGTTTTGACTCATTATACATGTCGATTTATCAAGGAGAAATATAATTTAGAGAAACACATATCACATGGTTATGTAAAATGAATTCTCCATATGTTTCCACAATACTTTTAATGAAATCCTATAAATAACTAATTATTGAATACAAACAATGATATCCATATAATGAAAATAATTAATTCTGATATTTTATAATATTTTATTAGTAGTCAATAATCATAAAGAATAAAAACCCGTTTTCCCATGTCAATAAATGGGATACCATTATCATAACTAAACCATTAAATAAGGAATATGACCAAATAATAAATAGTCTACATTCTAATTATCATTAATATTTGAATAAAAACATATGGAACACCAATACTTTTACCTATTTCAATAAATAAATATTTCATTTAGGTGAATGTCCTCCAATATGAATTTATTATATTGACCCATTCCCCACATATAGGGTAATTTTTCATGAACATGATTAGATATCTTGTTACACCAGTACCATAGATAACATTTTCATATCCCAAAGGGTGTTCCATATCTCCACAGGTTGATGACTAGCACCTAAGAATTATCAAAAAGATAGGGGAAAGTATTTCTCCCAATGAATAATCAATTAGTATATAATATCAGTAGATAAAATAATGAATACTATTTTTGTAACAAACTCTTCAAGGATAAAAATACAACAAGAAGGAATAGAAAAATATCAAGTGGTTCATAATACAATAAATGAAATAAAAATCATCCAATACAAATCATAAAAACCTTTTTTAACATGTGTATTAGAACACCACCTATCAATGCCATTACCCAAGGTCCAACTAGTCAAGAATAATATCCACCATCAAGTGGATATTTCACTTTACCAATAACTAGCATAATATTGCCTAAAAACACTTTATGGAAATGGTATGATGTTAGTAAAAATATACAATTGATATTTCACCAATTGCAATATATTTATTTCTATAACAAACAAAAAATTTATGATTTAGTTTAAATGAATTAAATGCATGAAAAATTATTTTATTATTTTTATTTGGATTTCATTTCGAAACATGAGTATGGAATGTATATTAAAATACACTTAAATGTATATAGGTATGTAATAATCAAATTAAATAATGAACCATGGTTATATTCTCAGTGGTTCTTCAGTTCCTGTATCTAGGATCCCTGACCTAATCAATAAAAAGGTAACCACTCAATGTGACCACTTTTCCCAAAGGCTCGATTTTTCAAGATAAACCAATCAATACCCCTTTAGGGAAAATAATAATGAAATTGATTTATCAAGTGTTGTTTTTAGAAGTACAGTTCTAGGGATTCATAAACCTAGCATTCTTATCCTAAAAACTGACTAACTAAATAGGCTCATATGTTTTTATAATAAATTAATTAATCAACTGAAATCATTCTTATAAATTCAAATCATCATGAATAAATTTAGTGACCCAATTTTAGGGTTCAATATTCCATTTCAATTTTGAATCCAAATCATTGGTTTTCATCAAATTTAGACTGTTTAAAATAATATTTCATTTTAGGTAATTTGTTTGTAGAATAATCATAAATTTACTTCATTATATACAATTTGATTTTAATCCATATTTTAATATAATAAATACATCCTTTAAAATTCCTTTTAAATGGGGTTTTATATTATAATTACTTACCTTTTTAAATTAAACACAAATACATCCCAATTCAAGGAAATCAATTGAAAATAATTTTAAAATCAATATGGTAATCATGGTTTGATTTGTAGGTAAAAGCCTAATAGAACGACCTACCTTTAATCACATGATCAAGTTATCACCTAAATTCAGAATTGAAAATGAATGGTTAAAAGAAAATACGATTAAAGAGGAATCAGAAGAATTAAATTCCGTCAAATCTATATAACAATCCTTAAACAAAATGAGGATTAAATACTATCAACGAAGATGAGTAAAAATGAAATTGGGATTCCCATCCAAATAGATGTACACTTACTAGAGAGAGATCAATCACATCAACCAATATATCAATCTTTGAAAAAGATAGGATAGAGGGGATAAATCTTCTCTAGAGAGCGTCCAAGAGACAAAGGTTTATAATTAGGGTTTAATGGGTGGTTTTTAGGATTTATATCAATATTTGAAGTCTTTAAATGTAAATTTAAATGATTTAAAACCCAATTTTCATATATTCATGAGTTAGGATACTTGGTTGGAGCTAACAATGAACATATCTATGAGAACATACTAATATTCTGGGGGGATTTTTATGGTTCAGCTAGAGAGTTAAACTTATTTTTCATCCCTCCTAGACTACTAGAGAAAGTATCATGGTATGGATGCACAGATTGAAAATACTGTTCACAGTGTGTGCTCCTAATAGTCCCAATATGTACAGTTTAAGGGTGACTTTTAATTGTATACACAAACCATGTACAAACTTTTGATCCTAGTGCCATGTTGAATTATTTCCTAGTCCAACCATTATGGTTTTCCTTAAGTATGTTCCAACTCTTCAAAGACCCAAAAACTTAAAAAAACCTTGAAATGTATCCAAAATTAACCTGAGCAATGGCTGAATCACGTGATAATAAAAATTAGGTATTTGATGTACCTGGAACCTGGTAATAGGAAATTACAATCTACCCACAATAAATTATTTCTACCCCAGTAAATCATAAAAATGAATTTATGTCAAATATAGTAGTCCAAATATATCTTATCTATTCATCATAAACTAATGTCTTACGTGATTCTGAACAATGTTACCATATTACTTGAACTGTAGGTATATGCATTCCATGAAAAAACCTTCTTCTATGAATCAGTAATCCTAACAGTCTGCTTAGTAATAGATAATGCATGTTCCATATCATAGCTTTCCTATACAATACATTATATAGGTAAGTGAGATACTTTCAGAGTTTTGACATGTAGAATAGGATATGAAATTACATATATAAATGTCCAAAATGAAAATGGTACGCCACCTTTCCGATCATCTTTATAACCTTAAATTATCTGACGTATTTTGGTGAAAGTTTCCCATATTTCTCATGTCCCCAATGACCAATCATAGTGAAAATTTCTGATAAATATGGTCATAAACTACAAACTCCAAAGGGAATCAATGATGATCATCATAGTATTTATATTATCTCAACATTTTTAGAATTCAATGATGTATTGGTAGAATATTTTTATCATATCAAGGAGAAAATAATGCCCAAATAGAAATGTTCAACAATATCTAACTTCTATAATATTCTTTTTACTTGGGTATCTATAAAAGGACTCAGATGGTTTTATACTAATGGTTAACTGGTAAATGTAGTTATTGGAATAATCCATGAGTCCAAATGGTACAGACAAAGCTCCACCAAATTTCAGAACGTGAGCATAAATCACATCTTCCTGGATCTAAATAGACCATTCTATATAGACATCTATATTAGAATTTTATTACATTATAAATCTAACCTGATATCTTATCACCCCCAAAAATGATCCTTAAAATTGAGAATTGAATTGGGGATCCTTATCAAAAAATATTGCAGATGGAACTGTGTGTTATCTAATGATCTTCTTCACATATAGACTTCCCATGTTCTCATCCATAGTCATTTTTAAAATGGAATGAATTGATCAATTTTTATCATCCAATAAATAAATACAAAGGTCACATTCTTCCCATTTGGTGTGCACAACAACCCAACAAAGAAACACATTTAAATTTCCTCTAACTTCTAGGTCGTCATCAGGAGGGGTTAAAGAAAACCTAAAGGTTTTTTCTGATCAACCATGTCCCTAAAAAAGTATAAAAATGAGATAAAAAATTATATATATCTCATCTCATATATCTACACCATAATCACCACCATATATCTTATAACATATTCATAGAGTCAGGGTGTATAGAACACTAGGAACAATGGAAATCCACCATCACATAATTTTTTACTAGAAAAGGTGAGATGTACTAGCACTGAAAAACATTTATTCCCCCAGGTTATAAGAACTACTCACCAATGGTATCCCCACTATATTCAGAGCACCCAATTCTAAAATACTCATCATCGAGAATCTAATCCTAAATAATCATATCAAGAAGATAGTATATCATCTAAACACATATTATAATAACCTCTTCCTCATCCACCTAAACTAAAAAATTCATGTGTGAAAATAGATCAATCAAATATCACTCATTTAATGATTCTTTCATGTATGGTGTAATAATTTTCATACTCATGGAATCAGTAATGACATTACCCATTCTATGTGTATAGGAAATATCCAAATTTGTGTGAATGTACTTCACCCATGAACATTGATAGTGATTAAAATGTTTTCACAAAAATATATATCTTAGAGATTTGTGATCTCAATAGATAGAAACAAAATTCCAAAATATGTAATTACAGTAACTCTTAAGGGAATGAATCTCAACTATGAGTTAAATATTATGAATAAGATAGTTCTTATCATTTCACGTGATTATTGGGAACCATACTACAAAATGTCATAACCCTATATAAGAACAAAACCCAAACCCAATTCTGATACCTTATAAAAGAATAAATGACTTTACTTGGCCTCTAGAAGATTCAACCCTTCAGTAGAATCCAAATGCTCCTCAATTCATCAAAAATATTAAAACATGTTATATTACATAATAAATTTTCTTATTTATGATGTAGAGTAGTAATTTCAAATGAAAAAATTGATAAATCCTTGAAAAAACATTGGTTATACCCCTACTAATCCCAAGAAGCTCCTAATCACAAAAAAAATCATGGTTGCTACCATGTCGTAACATAAATCACCTTCCTATGATAAAAAGAAATACCAAGTTCTAGTACCTCATATTCTGAGGACATAACATCCAAAATATAGAAACTACATTTCTATATCATAGTGCAATGTCGGTGCTCTCTAAAAATTCCCTTAACTACTTATAGATAATACACATGGTCTTCCCTGGATTTAGTGTAAATCAATATATCATTTAAATACAAAATTAAAAACAAATCTATATACTAGTAGAATAATTTCATCATTAGCACCATAAAAACTGTCAGAGCATTGGTTAGAAAAAAGTCATAACAAGGTACCAATAATGGATAAACCTAATTTTAATGGTGGCCTTATAAATATCATTTTATTTAATTCCCAACTGGTGACGAAAAGACAAATGATCTATATTTGTAAACCACAAATCCCCTTTCAATTGATCAAAAATATCATCAATTTTAGGAATCAAATATTTTTTTATTTTTGTAACTCAATTGAGCTTTCAGTAATCAATGAAATGGTGAAGTTTTCCATCACCTTTTTTAGAAAGAACAAGTTATACCAAAGGTAAAAAACTTGGGTGAATGAAGCCTTAACTACGCAGGTCATCCAATATGCAGTTCAACTCATTAAATTCAGCTTGTTCTATATGGTAATAATGGATAGAGATAAAATGGGTACTTAGTAGCAATTCAATAAGTAAATCAACTTACCTTACGAGTAGATATCTATAAAAGTCATACAGAATCCCATTAAGAATCTTAATGACCATTGAATGGAGGTTATCACAACTGGATTCATTGTCCAGGTAAAAATGAAAACAAAAATATCACTCTGACCAACTCTAGGATGGACGATATTTCATTACTTGGCATGAGGTCTCATTCTCCATAGAAAAAAAGATACATCCCATAAGGGGAATTAAAAGAGATTAAATGAAGGTAAAAATCAATCCATGATTTATGGTAAATCATCCAAACTATCCCGAAAATAACATATAATGGATCCATGTTGGGAACCACAAAATACAAAAAAATCTCGATATCTGAAAAATGAAAAAACCCAATAAGGGCATCAAATACCCTTTTCTATCTCCCTCTCTCTCTCCATTTCAAGGGTCATGACAATATCAATATAATAAGACGTCATCTGCATCTGATGATGTTGTATAATAACGATACATTTTGATATGAATGAATGATAAGCACCAGTATCAAATTGAGAATTCACTAATAGTGAATATACATTGATGGCATCGTTAACTATCATTAGAACTGCATTTACCTCTTCTATAGGATCATCCATTGTGTGAAGAAACCTGATTTCGGATATCTATGGATGTAACAACTTAGTTATTGATGTATATGACTGAAATATTGTTACTCATTATGATAAGGTTATTTTCCCACTATGTGGTGTAGAATAGACATGACAGTACTTAATACTGAATGACTGCACAAAACATAATTCCTTAGACCCTCCATAAAAAGTTTATGAAAATACTCAATCTTGATTGATTTAATGAAATTAAATCTCTTATTCATGGAATAATAGGTGTCCTTGATATTTATATACACTATGAGAAAAATAATGCTTCCTATTTTCATTAAAATAACCATGAGAACTGCTACATGAGGTATGGGGAACACCAGTTGACCCTAACTTTCCAACCCAGTCTACCTCATCCATCTATGATCTATCCAAAAACATCTATATAAGTGGTGATATTTATCACAAAAATGGATTTTATATTTCATATATAATACCCATCACAAATATTTTAGTGTTTCAGCTACTAGATGGATACTACCTCATGAGAAAACTCGAAGAGGTCAATAATACTATTTTCATACTAATTTAGGGTTCTATCAACTTGTTGCAGGATGAGAAACTCTATATAATGTTCCTAAATCATGAAATTAGGATAGTAATGTTCTATGAAAAGATATTTCAAACATTTCTAATCCCAGACTTCGTTTTTCATTGGTACAACCATTAAATCCCACCACCTCCTACTAGGACCATACAGCTTGAATGTAACACATTTACCCTTTATAACATGTGGAATTTCTATGAAATAAAAATGAATATTAATACTTTTTTAACAATCCACAAAATCCAAAGTATCATTCAATCCCTTGAAAGCTTCAACTGTCTTTTGAATAAACTCTTGATATTAATCTCTAGTTGTATTACCTTATAGTTCCAATGTTTGATCATGAATGGGAATGAGGTTAGATACTTGTCCTAAATCCTAGGAAATATTCACCACTATCTTAATGAGGTTTTGATCAATGAGAGGGTTCTCCTTCTATTGTTCATCAAAATAACACTCCTAATGAATGTTCAATCCTCTTCTTGGTTAATGGTAATATAATACATTAACATGAAGAATAAAAATATCATCAATGATACTTATAATATTAACTCAATCAAGATATTAATTAATATAAACTCTAATAGATAGAATTAATTTTTTTAGGATTTCAAAATAGTTAGATCCTTTTTAAAAAAAAATTGAATTAAGACAATTTATCTATCTTGTATTTTTTTTCTCAAACACCCCTAGTGACTCATGTCCATATGTGACGACAGATGTTCAGGAACATACTCATTGAAAACCCTTTATTTCATCATAATCCAAACTCATATCTACTATGATATCCTAGATTGTATACCAAAATCACAAAAATATTATCAAAAAAGTACCCTGGTATTGTGGTACCCAATCCCACATTGACATGGCTGTAATGGAGATTTTGATCCCCATTGGTTAGTGACTAAAATCATGGCATCAAAAAAAGATGGGAGGGGACTATATTTCCTTAAAAACAAGAAACAAATATTGAAAATGATAGATAAAAAAGGAAAAATTATTATGTCAAACACTCATCAAGGAGAAAAGAACTACATGTAAAATGAAAAAAATAACAAATGGTACATCATTCATAAAATGACACCACATCCATCAATTCCAAATACTAGAATCCATATTTAACTAGTGGATCACAACATCACATATCACTTCCATCACCCAAGGTACTTCTGGTTATGAAACCCTGCCACCTCTAAGTGACACATTCCTTTTTCATATACATATAATAATATAGTCTTTAAGACCTACAAGGAAATACACTTGTGTTATCATAGACATCCCTATGGTATTTCAGGAAATATTCCACATGGAATTCAATAAAATATAAACAATTTAGAATTTAGAATTAATCATTACACAACAAGGTAAATAATATTCAAAAATTGATTTAGATACGAATTTAAAATAATAGGATGCAATTTTTTTTAAATCATGCTAAAATGAAACTTTTCTTATCAGATATAATGTTCATGAATAAATATATTCAATAAAAAATTTCATGTAATGATATTATCAAGTAAAGAACCATCGTTATATTCCTTTAGGTTCAGCAGTTCCTAGTTAGAAGATTTGTTCAAAATATAGTCAGTCAATAATATCTCCATTAGTACACATGTACCTAAGGTTCAGGTCATCATGATAATTTCAACCAACAACCAAATGGTGAAAATCATGTCACAGATTTTTCAGTTAGATATTCCATTATCAATCCATTTTATGGATTTAAAATCTAAGAATCCTAGTACTAATCATAGACAAAGTATTCATTATAACATGTTCTTTCAATATGTTAATAAATAGAGGAAAAAAATCAGTTTTATCAGTTCATATAATCATCTACAGATCATTTTACCAATTTCAAGGTTCAATATCCCATTTCAATTTTGATACTAAATACCTGGTTTTCAACAAATTTATGCCATTACAACTCATGTTTCATAAAACTAAATTTTCTTAATAATTAATGTCAATTATTTCATTAAAATAACATTTCATTTCAATCCAAAAATCGTGAAAATCCACTTTATATATTCTAATTATATTATCATGGTCTTTATTTCATAATTCAATGCCATTTCAAATCAGAAACCAAAATCACAAAATTAATGGAAATAAATTGAAAATAATTTCCAAATCAAGAAAAAATTAAGGATTCGTGTATGGGGAAAATATTTATGCAAACACATACCATAAATCAATTGATCATGTAAGTACCCAAATATGGAACCACCAATGAGGATTTGAATACGGGTAAGATCAACAAGGAATCCCTATAATTAAAATCCATCAAATTGATATCCAAATCTATCAAAAATGATATTATTATACACTATAAATGATGTTGTGAGAATAAAAAAGTAGGATTCCCAACCAAATATAGTTACACATACCATAGTGGTATCAATCATATGAACTGACTCTTTAATATATAAAGAATAGTTGTTGGAGGAGCCAAATCACCCCTTGAGAGCCTCCAAGAACCAAAGGATCTGGTCAGAATCAACTGTGAGGTGTTTAAGAATTTTTATGGTCTTTTTAGGTACTCAATGAAAAATATAAAGTGATTAACAACCCAATATTATGTTTTTATGGATTATGATTCTAGATTAGAGATAATTGTGTGCCCAACCATGTTTCCTTAATGGGATTCTAGTGAGCGATACATCATTGGGCCGCATGGTTAGACAAACTATGCACAAATATTGTGCCCCCATTGGCCATTGTATAATGTTTTAAGGTTTTCTATCATGTTTAGAGAATGATGTTCCAACCACACACATCCAACATTCCCATGATGCCTTGATTTCTAGGGGATTCAATGGTCTCACTAACTCCACACCCCCATTAGAACATCATGAAAATGATAAATGTTTCCTACGATAAACCTCATAGTTTTCCCAAAAAATGATACAACTATTAAAAACACAACGATATTATAAAAACACTCTAAAATGAAAAAAAAATCACCCAAACCCAAAACAAAATAATTTATGATATAAAAAGGAATTATAATTACATGAAATAAAATAGTAGGATGATACATAATTAGTATATGATTAAGTCAATGTTAGAATATCATGATAAAAATATATCCATAGAAAAAAAAAATTCTAAAAAATAACATATCCCCAAATTTAATAGAGTTATAATATGAGTGGGTAGACATAAATGAAAAACACCATCACAGAAAAATTGATTTGAATACTATCACATGAAAATTTAAAATGAATAGAGATTTTTTGTACCATTAGTTCAATACACCAATTTATTATATATTTATATGTATATATATAATAATAAATCATGATACATAGACCACATTATATTAAATCCATTTAAAATGATATGGTAAGTGGAAGAAAAAAATAAATTATCTTTTAGAAAACATTTTATCAATGATGTAATATAAAAATTTACATGATTTATTAAAGGGTATAATTTGGAATGGTGATGTGATAGTTTCTTAAGATATTCTCCTTAAATAATAACCTCTACTAATGGAGATTTAAAATTAATATATTTTTACCTTGGAAAAATGAGAAGTAGAATATAATACATGTGAACATGAAAATAAAAACCCATTATTATATTCAAAATATCATTGTTTGAAACTCACATTCTATGAGGAGTAAAAAAATTAAATTTTAATAAATCATCATTTTCCATAATAGTATTATAAAATACCATATAATAAAATATTTTGGTGTGTATCATACGAATGTAAAAAAATCATGATAAAACATTATAACTCAAATAAAGGATATTTGAGTTATAAAAATTCATTATGATAAACATACTCTATGAACCATGAATCATTTTAAAATGAGTTTATGTGATAAAAATGTATAAAACGATTTAATATCACATTATAAATTCATCGAAAAAATTATCCAAATAATTTGATGTTAGTTCTAGTGAATGATCTTAACTTTATAAAAAGAATTTTCATTTTGAAAAGCACTCACATTAAGGTAAAACTAGAGTCAAAATAAGATAGAATAAAATAAATGGATTTTTCTTGGTTTGTATTGATATTATTGATGTTTGTGATATAGTTTTCATGATTATCTAATACAGTCACCATGTTGACTTGAAAATGGGCTATGTTCATGTGGATGGGGGAATGTGAAGAGAATTTTAAATATCTCAGAAGAAGGTTATCCAGTGAACATGTGCTCACAATTCCTTATAGTGGAGAAAGGTTTTTGATCTACATTGATACATAAAAAAAGGGGAAGGTTTCTGTTATCATGCGAAATTATATAATGATAGATGATGGACTGTTAAAATTGAAAATCCCTATGAAAAACTATGAAACTAATTATTTCGAGTTAGCTGTGATAATATTTTCACTAAATATATAAAGGAATTACCAATACGGTGGAATGTGTGATATATATACTAGTCATAGAAGATTAAAGTATATTTAAACACAAAATGAGTCGAGTATGCATCAAATTAAATGGTTGGAGTTGATTAAA
Organism: Viscum album; assembly: GCA_963277665.1. Classification (NCBI taxonomy): domain Eukaryota; kingdom Viridiplantae; phylum Streptophyta; class Magnoliopsida; order Santalales; family Viscaceae; genus Viscum; species Viscum album. The sequence goes on from OY728147.1 coordinate 1,612,414,168, forward strand.
TAGTATTACTTCTCAATACATTACCACCCTTGGAAAGCAAACAAGGTGGAAAATGCTTTGATTTGAAAGGACCATGCTAGCATATCCGTGATATTGATCACAAAAGATCCACCATTTATGGATTTTCAAAGTTTGGATCATGAATATTTAAAGAAGGGTATAAATATTATCAGTGTTAATCAAATGTTCAAACATATATGCATGTGATGATTAATGAAGAATATAATAAAGATTAAGAGCTAAAAAAGAAGTTATAAATATTCCTAAATTCAAACGTGATTTTGATGGAATAGAAAGGTTCTAGAATCGAGTTTCTATTCCACTCAAACCAGAATTAAGGAAGGAGATATTGGATGAGGCTCATAGTTCATCATTCTCTATTCACCATAGAATCCCAAAAATGTATAGGAACCTAAAAGAGTATTTCTATTGTGATGAAATGAAAAAAAAATTGTCAAATATGTCTCTTGGATCATGGTTTTAATATGTAATGGATGAAAAAAATAAGTCTAATGGTATGTTACAAACATTACCCGTACCGAAATAGAAATAAGAAAACCTCACTAAGGACTTTTTCATTAGACTTCCCATAGGCCATAATGATATATAGGTTACAGTGGATCACCTTACGATGTCACCACACATAATTAGTATTAGATAATATTTCCCTCTTGATCATCTTTCTATGCTATATACAATGGAAGTGGTAAGATTTCATGGAGATCTGCATTCCTTTATATATAATCAGTATTTGAGGCTTACCTCAATGTTCTGGCTACGTCTTCTATAGGCTCTGTATACAGTGTTACATTTTAGCACATCATATCATCATCATGAAATATGGCCAGTCTGAGAGGAAAATTAAAACTCAATAAGACATGTTTAGAGCTTTCTCTATTGATTTCAAATGTTGTTGAGATTAACACCTACATTTGGTTGAATTTTCCTACAAAAAATTCTTTCTCTCTTGTATTCATAATGGTCCATATAAAGAACTCTATTGAAAGTGCTTCATTACTACATCTTTATGGGATGAAGTTGTGAAATGAAAGCTACTAGGACCTAATCTTATTGATGAAATGGTAGAAAAGGTCATATCTATTCAAAAACACATAAGAGCTTCTTAGAGCCGACAAAAATGTTATGTTGAAACTCAATGAAAATACAAAGAGTTTGAGTGGGTGACAAGATGATATTACAAATATCTCCCTAGATGTGAGTAATAAGATTTTGAAATAATTCATGCTAATCCTTATGTATATCGGTCCTTTTTTAATTCTAGAGGGTGTTGGGAATGTAGCTTACCGAATGACGCTTCCATTGAATCTCTCTCAAGTTAACAATGTGTTCCATGCATCTCTTTTGAGAATATATGTACCTAATCATTCATATCAACTAAACTCATAAGTTATACTATTGGAGGAAGATCATTCTTTTGAAGAACAACAGATAGTGATTCTATATCATAGTGAAAACTGTTTGGCGAAACCGGACCACTCACTTGGTTTAATATTTTTGGAGGATTCATATATTTGAGGAAGCTATATGGGAGGTTGAGGATGTTATGAAGGAGAGATATCCCCATATTTTTTTATTAAATTGATGAATTTCAATTGTGAAATTTTGTTTATGGGGGGGGGATACAATGTGACATCAAGATTTATTTATGAAAATAATTCTATAAATTATTTAAAATTTTCAAAATCTTGCATTATATGAATTCTTGGGTCTAAATGAATTGTGATATTCCATTAGAAAAGTATGAAAATGTTATTATATCTGTTAGCTTATCAGGAATAAATATAACTAGCTTATGGAAATACATTGTGAATTAATTCATTACCATTTATTTATGAAAAATATAAATGCATTATATATTATAATTATTTTGTATTAATAAATTGGGGGAATTACTATTATTAAATTAAATTAATGGAATATATTTTATATAATTAATAAAATATATTTTATATTCATCTAATATATATTTTTTCATTAGGCTTGAATAAACAATAATTGAAGTATAAAAACATATATTTTTAAAAGAGATGTTTTACTTACTTTTAATGGAGAACCCTTTTTAAATACATCTTTTGAAACATTAAAAAAATTATATGAAAAAAAATTAATATTCAGTGACATATAAATGTTTACATTGGATTCATTTTTATTAATTTTCAAATTTTGATGACTAATAAACATTAAAAAAACTAATGAAACTTTTTCATCAAAATAATTTATATGGATAAATTATAATATATAATGGTTTTAATGTTTAAATAGGATATAATTTTATCATTAAATATAATTTATGTCATTAGCATTAATTTTAGGTTGTATTCAAGAGTAAAAACCTTTCACTCGTTTATGATATTATATTTCCTAAAAACCCATTCTCCCTTTCCAAAAACATGAATAATTTTCCACTAATTACTGAAAATTATTTATTTTAAATTTTGAAACATTGTTCCATAATGGGAAACAGTAGGTCCAAATTATGTAAATAAATATATTTTATTTTTCAGCACTATGAATAGTAACTTCTGTAATTTTTAATAATACTTTAAAAGGGTAAATGTAACACCCCAGGTAAATAAAGAATATGACATTTCATATTTATCCATATTTGTGAATAAAATATTTAAATAACTTTAAAGGGGACTCTATGCTCGATGCCGTACCCAACACGCAACAGCGAGTTTCTTGGGAATCTTACGATGCACTCTAATAATAAAATAATATTATTTTAAATGGTAGTTAACATGTAGCCGTTGTAATGGTGGGAATGGATAGAAATAACTAAAATATGATTATATATGTTTTTAAATGTTTTTACATTTATCCAATAAAAGATAATGGCTTAAAATACGGAAAGAATTCAATTTTAGGCGTATATGCCCTAGTTTTCACTAAAGGTTCACTTATCACCTTTTGATGGAGAACCGTCATTAAATATAGTTTTGATCACTCTTATACATTCTTTTGGACCAAATAAAACTCTTATTAAGAATCAGGACATCAAAATTTACTTTGTGTAAATTTTTGGTATCTTTCCGATAAAGTTCATTTTTTTAATGAATAGTGTAAAATGTTGTATTTTAATTCAAAACCACTTTTTAATCTAATTTATTTATATTATTAGATTATATTTTGAATTGGTTTTAAAGTGAAATTAGAAAATATTTTTACCATTAAATCCAATAGTGTTCATTGGAATCAATTTCACTTTGAAATCAGACTTAAACTAGTGTCAATCTTTTGATACTTATTGTTTCATAAAACACGCTATTTGTCATGACAGCGGGAATTAATTATTAAATTAATTAATGTGACTTATATGTTTTGAATTTTGTAAAACAAACTTCATTTTTGAATTCAGAATATCAAATATGGCTTAGGGTGAATTTTTGGGATTTTTCTGAAAAACTTCAATTTTTGATGAATAGTGAAACCACTAAGTGGTACTTATAAAAACTGATTTTCCATTTAAATGAAATTTTTCCATCATTGTGTTTTGATTTTCAAAAATCATACATACATGGTTGTCATTAATAAGTAAAATGTGGTTCAATGAGATTAAAATAATTTTTTGGTGAATAGTAACTTATTAAGTTTTTAATCGCGATTAGTGGTAATTAGTGTAGTTTAAGGTAAAAATAATTCATCAATAATATGAAATGACCTAGACACATGTCCCAACCTCATTGGTTGTATCATGGCCGACCAAGACAAGCCATGGGTCAACTTGGGGACCCCATGGATCCACTTTGGTTGGGAAATGACATAAATAACATTTTATTTAATGTAAAAGTAAAATTGACACAAACATGATATGTTTTACTAAAACAATTTTTATGTGGGGTTGTACAAGTCATATTTATGATTATAAATATTAATTGGAAAGCTAAAAAGATTTACTACATCATAGTATTTTTTTTATAATTTTTAGACCTTAAATAAATTAAATTATTTATGACATAATAATGATGCAGCGATGGCATCATTATTTGACGATTTAAAAAAAATGGAAAGATAATGTAAAATCTACGAACTACACATGTCCAAAACTTATTGGATGAGTGTATTTCGAAGCCTTATCACCTTATACACGAATTATATCAATGTGGGACCTTTTGAAACCGAAACACATTTTCAAATAAAGTAATATTTCTTTACTTTCCAAAAGTACCCCTCCTCTCCTCTTATAAAAGGCCCCCATCTCTACCTCATTTAACACACTCCTCAAGCCTTTGGCTCGGCCAAACCCTGCCCATGTACTCTCTACACATCCCTCTCCTCATCCTAGAGGATTCACTTTGGGCAGAATCCTTTCAAAGGAAGCCTTTAGTCTCAAATCAAAAGGAGTTACACTTTTAAAGGTAATTCATTCTCTCATGTTCATTTGTTTTATTTTGCTTCTCCAACCCCCTAAACTCTTTTTATTTACTTATTTTGTAACAAAACCAGTATCTTAAATATACTAGGATATTTTTATAAGATTTATTCGAGCTACACTCTCACACAACTACATCAAATGGTTAAAGAACATACGGTTTCCGTGGATGGTGAAATTCTGCCTCCCGAAATGATGATTGTTCAATACTCATTTAACACCTTCAAAGGTGGCCATTATGATGTCAATATTTTTATATATGATATATAATATGTTTATGTTTTATTTATGCTTCTGTATTTTTCATTTTTGTCTTACCTTTATGGCTTCCATTATGGGTATACGCGATATCTTCATTTAAGGAAGTGCGGACTACCGCCCCCTCAAAGTGATTTGATTCGTTAAATACCATATGTGGGATGTATAAAGGATGGAAATATGATATTATATATGATATTATACTGGAATTATAATATACCTTTATATCATTATTATTCCATTCTATAAAATACGAAATAGAAATGAAAGTAGCGTTCATGCGTACGTACGGCTTACCGTCTCCATGAACGGTGCATTTCATTTCTTACCTCTAAATGATTATGTAATGTTATAAATGCATGCATGTACTGGATATATATGACATATATGATATCTACATAATTAATACAATTTTGGATATAATAAACATTTGGCCACACGAACAACATGTAATTGTAAGAAGTCCACATTCGACTTAAGAACCAAATATCGGAAAAACAAATATTATTAACTTAAATGATTACATAATGTTTATGACATGGTAATAAGTGGTATAAAAGTAATAATGAACTTGAAAAGGGTTCTTAAGGAATTATAAATTAACTCAAGTTTATTATTCAGGAGATTAAAGAACGATCGAGTCAAGTCGGACCCGAGGTAAGGGATCCTACACCTCTCTTTCTTTTTAAGTACACTCTTTTATGTCATTCCTTTTAAGCTCATCTTTATTATGATTGGGATGTTCTTTTAAGTTATACTTACTGTAATTTTTATTTTCATTTGATGATAGACCCTATTCTCTCTCATCAATCCATTTTGGAAGTTTTGAGTGGCGCCGTTAGGCTGCCGAACTTTCGTAAGAGATCTAACCTCTCTCTTTCTTTTTAAGTACTCTCCTTTATGTCACTTCTTTTAAGCTCCTATTTGTAATGTTGGGGGGAGGTTCTTTTATATTCCTCTTTCTGTAAATTTTATTGTAATGTGATGGGATACCCTATTTGATCTCATCAATCCATATTCGGAAGTTTTATGTGGCGCTGTTAGGCTGCCGAGATTTCGTAAGGGATTTTTCATCTCACTTTTATTCCCGTGAGATTTGTGCTACATTTGACAAAAATTCCATTGAGTGGTGTATGTACTTCCCATTATTCTACTCTTTGTGTAATATACTTTCATTTATGAGTATTTACATCAATTATCTATTGTCCTTCTTTCATGGGGTGTATGTTTTGAAAGATACCCAAGTCGGTAAGGGAACATTTCACCCTCCTCTTTTTTAAAAGACTTCTTTTGTTGGGTATTTTAATTTACATATTGTTATGTTGGGATATGTAAATTTTATATCCAAGTGATGAGATACTCTTTTTATCTCTCATCAACACATTTTGATGTGATATCGTTAGGCTGTCAAGGGAACTTTTTAACCCAATTTCGATTTCTTTGGGTTCAACATGTAGTCATTGAATATATCATCCATTGAATATGTGTGAATGACCTTTTATTATTTTACACTTAATATCCACTTATATTGGGTGTATTTATATTTTTCACACATATTTTTGAGATTTATTTGTCCTTAATTTAAGGATACCTTCTTTATAAGGGATTTCATCACATTTTACATTTCTATTGAGGGTTCATTGTTGTTATGCACCAATTCACTCTTATATGGTGTATATACTGTCCTTTGGAGTATTATATCATGAATACTTTTATTCTCATGATATTATAAAGTTCTGACTAAATATTATTCCTCGATTATTGTATTCAAGTGTCTCTAATTTTGGTAAAACCCCTTTAACCAAAATATCATTTTAAATGTTTTAATTATTTGTTCTTATTAATATCCATGTTTTAAAAATGGTTTTTAAGGATTTATTTATATGGATATTAATGGTTAAAAATGTTAAAAGCTTCATGGTAGTATGGGACACTTTGATTAAAAAATCTCTTTATTAAATGTTTTAAATGGTTTTGGAAATGGTTTCTTTTTGAATGGATTCATTATTTCAATATCCTAAAATGTTATATTGTGATTGAAATGTGGAAATGTTATGTTTCCTTTATTCATGTTTATGTGATACGATTATGTTATGGTTCATGGGCATTGTTATGAAGAACGGGTGGTTCCGTGATAAACTAAGGGCGGGTGAGCCCGATATAGCTCTCCAATGCATTGGGTAACACGAAGGAGTGAAACGTTAAGGTTTCTTCGAATAGATTTAGGGAATATACTGTGATGGGTATTCCAAACGTAACCAAGAGGGTTACTCCCCACGTAAGAATGTTATGAATTCCTCAAGTTACCTTTATGTCTTATGTTTTCTATGATTTATTCATGGTTTGATGAGGTATGTTAAAGTTCCTATGTTTTATGGGTAAAGTATGATTTCATTCTTATGTATATATGAACTCATGTTTCCTTTCCATATTTTTATAACCCTTACTGAGCTTTTTATGCTCATCCCAAGTTTTTGAAATGTTTTTCACAGGTCAAGGGAAAGGTACATGATGTGATGATAGTGTCAAGGATGTTTCAAGAAACAACTTGTGTTATATTTTAAATATGTTTCCGTTGATGGGAAGAATGAATACTGTCTTTTATGTAACCACTTTGTTTAAATGTGGAATGTAATGAAAGTTTCATGATCTAATTCTCTAAAACTCTAAACCTGAAAAGATCCTCAATGTGTGATCTTGTAATAACTCAAGATTAAGTAAGGTTTAAGGCTGGGGCCTTATAGTTGGTATCAAAGGTCGGTTTAGATAACTTTAGAGGTTAGGGTATTATTTAAGCATAAGTGACAATTACCATAATGGTTAGGATTTCAGAAAGAGTCCTAGTTTTAGATAAAGTGAATGAGTAAGTATATCTTAGTGTTTACCTTCCTCGTTAGTACATGATGGTTTTGTTGATATACTCACACTGACCTTTTTGGTTTTAGTAAATGGCTGGATCTAGCAGGCACCAAAGTGACAATGGGTTTGAAGGAAACTGTGGTGGTTTCTGATTAAGATACTCGATGAGATGGGGGATTCAATGAGGAATCTCATGGTTTTTCTAAACCAACTATCAAGGAGTCATGATCAACCACTTGAACCTTGGTGAGTTCTCTAATTCATCATGTACGAGATGGCCAACTCGATGTGGAAATTCAGGTAATAATTATTAAAGTAACCATTAGGGTTTATATGATCCTTACTTTTGAGGTAATTATGGGTTATTATATGATATGATGGAAAATTAAGGGCATGATATAAACTTGATGTTAAAATATGTTATGATTATTCTTGAAGATTTTATCTCATTTTGGGGAATTTTTTAAGAATTATATAGTTTTGGAAAAAGGACAACACGCAGACCGTGTGACATCCCGTCGCGTCGGACAAAGCTGCGGGAATCGAACCCACAACCAAAGTGCGACTAGTATTTATCGTCTACCACTGGACTACGTGAAGTCCCTGGTTAGTTTGACCGATTCTTTTTAGTTATATGATTTTATGAATTAAGAGTAAATTGATTTTGGAGGATATGTGATTAGGATAATTACTTTTCAATGTGAGACTTTAGGAGCAACTGATGTTGTTTGGAGATAAATGTTACGATTTAACTTGGTAGACTATGTGACTAAATCCTTCAAATATTTTGGTTTCAATCTTATTTTGGTTTACTTTGTAGAATTTTATGGAAAAATGGTCCTTGTTGAACTTTGGGTTTTGTTGGAAAAATTTTGGAGATTAAGAATAGATTTTCTTTTTATAAAGGGTTATCCTTTTCTGGATTATCTGATCTTGTACTAACCTATTTGGTTTTGGTTTTGGTTAAAGCCTAAATACATGGTAAGTATATAGTTCTCTTTTGTGGATTAGGTGATTATCTAGAAGTTGATTATAGTACTCTTAATGTGAACAAGTCTTCCTAAATACTCGTCTTTTGGAGAAAATATGAGTTTGTGTAAGGAATCTAATAAAAGTTGAAAGTCAATATGATAAGTGATTATGTTTCCTTATGAATAAATTCCTCAATAAAAAGTAACTTAAAACAAAAATGTTGTCTATTAACTTTTCCTACTGGGGAATCGAATACCGTTTAACCCATCACAAGTTTGTGATTTTCTCATGGTTAACTTTCTCCTAAACATGTTTTCTATCACTCTCCATCAGAACATGACCCTTTGTTTTTTCCTCCATGTCCATATTTTCATACTTGGAATCCTAGTATGGATTAACTCGGGTAACCTTTGTACTTATCTCCCTTTATTTTAAAATGTTTTTTTTACCAACTTTTGTTCCGATGTGGGACTTTCAAGGATGTTTCCAAGCGCAATTTTAAAATTGCGAGGACGCAATTCCCAAAAGGGGGGAAGGATGTAACACCCCAGGTAAATAAAGAATATGACATTTCATATTTATCCATATTTGTGAATAAAATATTTAAATAACTTTAAAGGGGACGCTATGCTCGATGGCGTACCCAACACGCAACATCGAGTTTCTTGGGAATCTTACGTTGCACTCTAATAATAAAATAATATTATTTTAAATGGTATTTAACATGTAGCCGTTGTAATGGCGGGAATGGATAGAAATAACTAAAATATGATTATATTTGTTTTTAAATGTTTTTACATTTATCCAATAAAAGATAATGGCTTAAAATACGGAAAGAATTCAATTTTAGACGTATATGCCCTAGTTTTCACTAAAGGTTCACTTATCACCTTTTGATGGAGAACCGTCATTAAATATAGTTTTGATCACTCTTATACATTCTTTTGGACCAAATAAAACTCTTATTAAGAATCGTGACATCAAAATTTACTTTGTGTAAATTTTTGGTATCTTTCCGATAAAGTTCATTTTTTTAATGAATAGTGTAAAATGTTGTATTTTAATTCAAAACCACTTTTTAATCTAATTTATTTATATGATTAGATTATATTTTGAATTGGTTTTAAAGTGAAATTTGAAAATATTTTTACCATTAAATCCAATAGTGTTCGTTGGAATCAATTTCACTTTGAAATCAGACTTAAACTAGTGTCAATCTTTTTATACTTATTATTTCATAAAACACGCTATTTGTCATGACAGCGGGAATTAATTATTAAATTAATTAATGTGACTTATATGTTTTGAATTTTGTAAAACGGACTTCATTTTTGAATTCAGAATATCAAATATAGCTTAGGGTGAATTTTTGGGATTTTTCTGAAAAACTTCAATTTTTGATGAATAGTGAAACCACTAAGTGGTACTTATAAAAACTGATTTTCCATTTAAATGAAATTTTTCCATCATTGTGTTTTGATTTTCAAAAATCATACATACATGGTTGTCATTAATAAGTAAAATTTGGTTCAATGAGATTAAAATAATTTTTTGGTGAATAGTAACTTATTAAGTTTTTAATCGCGATTAGTGGTAATTAGTGTAGTTTAAGGTAAAAATAATGCTTTAATAATATGAAATGACCTAGACACATGTCCCAACCTCATTGGTTGTATCATTTCCGACCAAGACAAGCCATGGGTCAACTTGGGGACCCCATGGATCCACTTTGGTTGGGAAATGACATAAAGAACATTTTATTTAATGTAAAAGTAAAATTGACACAAACATGATATGTTTTACTAAAACAATTTTTAAGTGGGGTTGTACAAGTCATCTTTATGATTATAAATATTAATTGGAAATCTAAAAAGATTTCCTACATCATAGTATTTTTTTTATAATTTTTAGACATTAAATAAATTAAATTATTTATGACATAATAATGATGCAGCGATGACATCATTATTTGACGATTTAAATAAAATGGAAAGATAATGTAAAATATATGAACTACACATGCCCAAAACATATTGGATGAGTGTATTTCGACGCCTTATCACCTTATCCACGAATTATATCAATGTGGGACCTTTTGAAACCGAAACACATTTTCAAATAAAGTAATATTTCTTTACTTTCCAAAAGTGCCCCTCCTCTCCTCTTATAAAAGGCCCCCAACTCTACCTCATTTAAAACACTCCTCAAGCCTTTGGCTCGGCCAACCACTGCCCATTTACTCTCTCCACATCCCTCTTCTCATCCTAGAGGATTTTCTTTGGGCATAATCCTTTCAAAGGAAGCCTTTAGGCTCAAATCAAAAGGAGTTACAGTTTTAAAGGTAATTCATTCTCTCATGTTCATTTGTTTTATTTTGCTTCTCCAACCCCCTAAACTCTTTTTATTTACTTATTTTGTAACAACACCAGTATCTTCAATATACTAGGATGTTGTTATAAGATTTATTCGAGCTACACTCTCACACAACTACATCAAATGGTTAAAGAACATACGGTTTCCGTGGATGGTGAAATTCTGCCTCCCGAAATGATGATTGTTCAATACTCATTTATCACCTTCAAAGGTGGCCATTATGATGTCACTATTTTTATATATGATATATAATATGTTTATGTTTTATTTATTCTTCTGTATTTTTCATTTTTGTCTTACCTTTATGGCTTCCATTATGGGTATACGCGATATCTTCATTTAAGGAAGTGCGGACTACCGCCCCCTCAAAGTGATTTGATTCGTTAAATACCATATGTGGGATGTATAAAGGATGGAAATATGATATTATATATGATATTATACTGGAATTATAATATACCTTTATATCATTATTATTCCATTCTATAAAATACGAAATAGAAATGAAAGTAGCGTTCATGCGTACGTACGGCTTACCGTCTCCATGAACGGTGCATTTAATTTCTTACCTCTAAATGATTATGTAATGTTATAAATGCATGCATGTACTGGATATATATGACATATATGATATATACATAATGAATACAATTCTGGATATAATAAACATTTGGCCACACAAACAACATGTAATTGTAAGAAGTCCACTTTCGACTTAAGAACCAAATATCGGAAAAACAAATATTATTAACTTAAATGATTACATAATGTTTATGACACGGTAATAAGTGGTATAAAAGTAATAATGAACTTGAAAAAGGTTCTTAAGGAATTATAAATTAACTCAAGTTTATTATTCAGGAGATTAAAGAACGATCGAGTCAAGTCGGACCCGAGGTAAGGGATCCTACACCTCTCTTTCTTTTTAAGTACACTCTTTTATGTCATTCCTTTTAAGCTAATCTTTCTTATGATTTGGATGTTCTTTTATATTATACTTACTGTAATTTTTATGTTCATGTGATGAGAAACCCTATTCTCTCTCATCAATCCATTTTGGAAGTTTTGAGTGGCGCCGTTAGGCTGCCGAACTTTCGTAAGAGATCTAACCTCTCTCTTTCTTTTTAAGTACTCTCCTTTATGTCACTTCTTTTAAGCTCATATTTGTAATGTTGGGGGATGTTCTTTTATATTCCACTTTCTGTAAATTTTATTGTAATGTGATGGGATACCCTATTTGATCTCATCAATCCATATTCGGAAGTTTTATGTGGCGCTGTTAGGCTGCCGAGTTTTCGTAAGGGATTTTTCATCTCACTTTTATTCCCGTGAGATTTATGCTACATTTGACACAAATTTCATTGAGTGGTGTATGTACTGCCCATTATTCTACTCTTTGTGTAATATACTTTCATTTATGAGTATTTACATCAATCATCTATTGTCCTTCTTTCATGGGGTGTATGTTTTGAAAGATACCCAAGTCGGTAAGGGAACCCTTCACCCTCCTCTTTTTTAAAAGACTTATTTTGTTGGGTCTTTTAATTTACATATTGTTATGTTGGGATATGTAAATTTTATGTCCAAGTGATGAGATACTCTTTTTATCTCTCATCAACTCATTTTGATGTGATGTCGTTAGGCTGTCAAGGGAACTTTTTAACCCAATTTCGATTTCTTTGGGTTCAACATGTAGTCATTGAATATATCATCCATTGAATATGTGTGAATGACCTTTTATTGTTTTACACTTAATATACACTTATATTGGGTGTATTTATATTTGTCACACATATTTTTGAGATTGATTTGTCCTTAATTTATGGATACCTTCTTTATAAGGGATTTCATCACATTTGACATTTCTATTGAGGGTTCATTGTTGTTATGCACCAATTCACTCTTATATGGTGTATTTACTGTCCTTTGGAGTATTATATCATGAATCCTTTTATTCTCATGATATTATAAAGTTCTGACTAAATATTATTCCTCGATTATTGTATTCAAGTGTCTCTAATTTTGGTAAAACCCCTTTAACCAAAATATCATTTTAAATGTTTTAATTATTTGTTCTTATTAATATACATGTTTTCAAAATGGTTTTTAAGGATTTATTTATATGGATATTAATGTTTTAAAATGTTAAAAGCTTCAAGGTGGTATGGGACACTTTGATTCAAAAATCTCTTTATTAAATGTTTTAAATGGTTTTGGAAATGGTTTCTTTTTGAATGGATTCATTATTTCAATATCCTAAAATGTTATATTGTGATTGAAATATGGAAATGTTATGTTTCCATTATTCATGATTATGTGATACAATAATATTATGGTTCTTGGGCATTGTTATGAAGAACGGGTGGTTCCGTGATAAACTAAGGGCGGGTGAGCCCGATATAGCTCTCCAATGCATTGGGTAACACGAAGGAGTGAAACGTTAAGGTTTCTCCGAAGAGATTTAGGGAATATACTTTGATGGGAATTCCAAATGTAACCAAGAGGGTTACTCCCCATGTAAGAATGTTATGAATGCCTCAAGTTTCCTTTATGTCTTATGTTTTCTATGATTTATTCATGGTTTGATGAGGTATGTTAAAGTGCCTATGTTTTATGGGTAAAGTATGATTTCATTCTTATGTATATATGAACTCATGTTTCCTTTCCATATTTTTATAACCCTTACTGAGCTTTTTATGCTCATCCCAAGTTTTTGAAATGTTTTTCACAGGTCAAGGGAAAGGTACATGATGTGATGATAGTGTCAAGGATGTTTCAAGAAAAAAATCTGTGTTATATTTTAAATATGTTTCTGTTGATGGGAAGAATGAATACTGTCTTTTATGTAACCACTTTGTTTAAATGTGGAATATAATGAAAGTTTCATGATCTAATTCTCTAAAACTCTAAACCTGAAAAGATCCTCAATGTGTGATCTTGTAATAACTCAAGATTAAGTAAGGTTTAAGGATGGGGCCTTATAGTAAATCAATTAATTAAGAGTATGAATACTGTTTAAATATTACCCTAACTCTTGTTAGGATATCATTTTATGTCTTTTTTTCAACCTATATCATAATTCGGTCTTAATAGTATCCTTTTGAAACCACTGTGATGATATTAAGACATTAAATTTATTTTAATTATTGAAAAATATGTATATATCTTTCTCAAATTATAATTACTATATAAGTGTTTATATATGGTTATAAATATTAAAACGTAGATGAAAAATAATCATTTTGAATATTATTTTTTTTCTTTATCAGGGTTTTTATTTTTAATTTTTAGAAAATATATAATTAGCTTAAAGACTTATACATAGATGATGAAAAAAATAGTAATTAATGAGACATAAAAAAAATCTTACAATTATAATAACAATAAAAGGAATCAAACAGTTGACCATATCATATTTTTCAAATATATATTGTCTATAACCATCCCAGGGTTGATTCACACACCATTTGGATCCTTATAAAATAGATTATGACTCTTATATTATTTTATTAAAGGTGATTTTAAAGTTGACACATTCGTAAATTAAAAACTCTATATTATTAAATGTCAAAATTTACAGATGTTAAATACGACTAAAAATATTATTCTAGAATCTAGTATATTTATCTTCATAATATTATTTTATATTTAATATTTATTCAAAAACTAAGAATATTAAATAACTAAAAAAATAGATGTAGTAATTATTTTATTAATGTATATAACAAATAAATGATATGAAAAATATTAAAGATTATATAATTTTGTTTTATTAAAATTTCAAATGAAATTTTTTGAATAAATTAACCATAATTTAATATAAAAAATAGTTGGTTAAATTTTATATATTATATTAATATTATTAAAAATAAATTAATTAAATGGTGTCAAAATTAGAATTTATGATTGTTTTTCAAAATAATGTTTTATTAAATTATTAAAAAATAAAAAAAAATTAAAAATATATAAATATTAATATTTGGTTTATATTTTTATAAAAGATTTATGTATGATCTAATTTAAATCAAATAAATAAATATGAAACCCTTTTAATATTGAAATATTTTTTTACCCTAGTTAACAATTAAATAAGATAAATAAGTGTTAATTAAAATGATATGGATTAATTTGACAGATATACTTTTAAAAAATTATTAGTTGATGATATTTCAACCTTATTTAATATAATATTATTTTTTGGGTATTTTGAGTGATTTGTGGACTGGGATTTATTTTATTATAAATTAATATTTTTGGAGGTCCCAAAAGTACCCCTCACTTCAATTATTAAAGGGAACCTCCTCCCTCACATATTTACTTTACATTGAACCTTAAACATCATCCATCCTCTTCAAATATCCATTATAAGAATCTCAATTAACATTATCTAGTTTTTTATCTTCTTGAAAGTCCAAATTTATTTCTCTTATGGAAGATTTAGAGGAACCACATCAATGAAGATGTAATATGCTCCATCGATTCACTCAAATTTCATTCTTCTCCTACATCCTCATTATGAATTGTTTCATTATAAATTAATAACTCTAGTATGACTTATATAATAATATTTTATTATAATAATGATGTAATCATATACCACATTCTATACATCCTACGAAAAATGAAATCACCACGCATGCGTACATATGGATTACAGTCTCAACGATGTGGTGTGATATTTACTTCACTACCACATTACAAGGATGGGTATAATGGTGGAAATAATAACTATATTTGATTATTATAAAATTATATTGATTATGAAATATTATACACCATCCATTTCAATACCATTCTATAATTATTGGAATGATATCGTCGCTAATGCGTATCAACGACCTACCATCTCCACTATGCGATATGATTTATTCCACCTGATCATTATTAAAGCATGATTATAAAAATCTATATAATGAAAAAATATGATATATTTAATATTTATATAATTTTGAAAGGTTATAACAATTACCAATGAAGGATAATAAAATATTATTTGACAAAACATTCACAAGCAAATGAAGTAGTTAATACCTGAATATCATGTAATATTGAAATGTTGTTTAAAAAAAGATGATAATATGATAATATATTATATCACGAAAATTAACATGATTCTTATATATTTAAATGAAAATATATTTAATTTTATACAGGAGGATCAGATACAAACGAACGAAATCAAACGTATGGTAAGGGAAAATTTCACAATCTGATTATTTTATGAAATTGTTTTACTGGGGTATATTTAGCATCCACATCCTTGTTTCCTAAATTTGTAATATTATTTATATTATTCTATATATTTTTGATGTTAAATTTACATGATGGTAATTTTTTTAAATGGTATGAAATGAATCTTTTTTCATTATTCGATAAGATGCACTTATTGAATTTTTCATCAAAAGTACGCGGATAATGTTTTTATAAAAAATATAATGCATGAAATAATTTTTATGTCTTAATAACAGAAAATTCACATGATTATTCATATACATTATTTTAAGTTTATTTTAAAATAAATTCAATTATTTTAATTTTTTTTGAAAAAATAAAATGTTTTTTATGAATAATGGTAATTTTCTTCAAGGATTAAATTCATGACTTATATCCAAATTTTTTTCCATCTCAACTTGAATTATTTAATAGGGTTATGTTTCATGTATAATATCCTTATTGTTCAAATTATTTGATTGTGTTTATGATGGATTTTTGTAACACCATAAGCATCCACGGTACGTTTCCCTTTGAATAATGCAATAGCTTGCATTGTACGTAACTTCGAGATTCTAACGAACCGTGACCAATAAAACTAGCCATTATGAATAGTAATACCCAATTTTTGAAATTTTATATATTTTATCATTCAAAATAGAATTCATTTTTCGATTTTGAATATCAAAATGAGCTTAGGGTGAATTTTTTTTTATTTTTCGGAAGACATTAAATTTTTGATGAATAGTGAAAAACACTGAGTTATTGTTTAAAATCGACTTTTTTATTTAAATGATAATTTATTTTATTTAAATTTATATTAGGGAAAAATAAATACATAATACCTATATTTGTTAATTGTAATTCAATGGTGTCATTTTATAATGAGTTTATATATATATAATTTTATCAAACTTTTTACCCTCTTTTACCCACCTCCTAGGTGCATTTCCAAATTTGAACAAAACATAATTTTACCAATTTTGTGAGTTGAATTTAAAATATCTGAGAGACACGGTTGATATCATTGAGTAAAATGTGTTTCAATAAGATGAAAATAATTTTTTCTGAATAGTAACTTTTACCTTTTATTTACCGCATTTAAAGTAATGAGGGTAATTAAAGGTAAATATGATATTATTGTTACCCTAAAACATGTCCTCATTCTATGGTATAAGTTATATTCGACCATATACAACCTTAGGAATAAAATAATATCCTTTAGGGACACTTGGGTTAGATTAGGACATTTATTATTTTTAATTCAAAGAAGAGTTAAAAGTCTTAAAATCTTTTTTTAATAAATAAATAATTTTTAATATAGGGTTATACATAATATAAATTCAACTATATATATTTATTATAAAGATGAAAATATTTCCTACATAATGGAATTTATTTATAACATTTACACATTAACTAATTAAATTTATTTATGACTAAATGATGATGCAGTAATTACCTTATTAATCAATGATTAAAATAATTGATTTTATAAATATCCAAATGAATCAGATTTGATAATTTTAATGAATTAATATAATTTCTAGATTAATATGAAATGTTTGGGTTGATTCAATGTATTTAATTCGAAGTAATAAATTTGTTAGGGCTTTAACCAAAATCAATTATAAAATAATGTCAAAATGGATATAAATGAGTTTGTAAAAATAATACAATATTTTTGTTGGATATAATTATCCTAAAAATATATTATTTGGATAAAGGACTTATATAATGATTTTTTTGTCATTAATTAACCACTGGGGGTTATCATGGATGTTTATTGTATGATTATTAATCATATAGTATAAAAATACAAAGAGACATGGTAAATGTAAAAGTATTTAAATAAGATATAAATCTAGAAGATAAAGTAAATAGAGTGGACCCAACCATATAAAACCTATTGGTTGAGTGGTGTTAGACCCATACCCACATTATCCTCAAAATTAATCATTTTTGATCGATTTGAAATGGAAAATTAGTTTATTAAAAAAATAATATTTCAATCTTTTCCTAAACTGCCCCTCACCACTATCAAAAAAGGGCTCTTCCCCTTCCCTCAAATTCACAATTTTAAATCCATTTGGCTAGGCCAAAATCCGAGAAAATATCCTCCCAACATTCCTCCCATCATCCAGGAGGCCTTTATTTGGTCATAAATGTAACCTAGGAAGCCTTTTTGATCAAATCAAAAGAAAGAACCCGAAGAAGAAGTAAATATTTCATCACCTCATTCGTGTTTTTTTCTTCTTCCACTTACATGTTCATTGATGTTTACATTATAAAGTAATTACACCATTATATTATATATACTTTTATGTTATTATAAATATGGTATAACCATTTTCATTATTCTATCCATCCTATGAATGACATGTCACCATACATGCATCTGAGCGGATTACCGTCTCCACATCGTGGTGTAGTTTGTTATTAAAATACATCATTTTTTGGATGGGTATAATAATGAGTATAAAGGATTTAAATAATAAATATAACATGATAAAGATTCAGTATATATTATATACCATCCAATTATATATGAAATTAATTTCAAAATAATGATATTGTCGCTCGTGTGTATGTACGGATTACCGTCTCTAAGAACCCGATGAGATTAATTACACATTGTATCCATTCAAGATTAATTTTCATTTGTTGGTTAAAAATGATTATTAAATTCTTAATATAATTCATAATATGAATAAGATACATCATATCCATAACAATCATTACTTACATAACAAATCATATAAAGTAAAAGGAATCAGTTAACACCTGAAGCGATAATACTATTGAAATATCATGAACAAATCAATATTATAAGATAATATAGGATATCATATTAATGTATATGATTCTATTATAATTTGATAACAATTATTTTACCATTATATATGTTTTTAAATTACCCTCGACCAAGGAAAAGTACATGGTAAGGTAAAATTTCAGAGCCTCTTCATTTTCTAAGGTGGTTTATATGTAATTATCTACTAGGAACTCTTTATCATCCACATACATGTTTCATAAAAATGGTTTTCAATTTTTTTAACTATTTACTAGATAATGGGTTAATTTCACTTATACTTTTATTGGACCTTATATGTTTTGAAAGGACTCTTTCTGACATTTTCCAAATAAGGTAGTTTATAACCTTTTCATCAATGTTATGGTTAGAATGTTTTTTTAACTTATACTGAGGGTGTGGATATTTTCCACCATTATAAAATTAATGAAGCTTCCATTACAATCTTATAAGAATATTTTCAAAAATAAACTTCTTCTTTCATAATTACATGACTTTTAAATTATTTTAAAATAGAATGAGATCTTTCTCTAAAATGGTTATGATGTCATCTATGTCAACATACTTTGATTGATTTTAAGCTTGTTTGAAATTAATTTATTATGATACAAAACATCTATATTGTATTGATGGTTTTTTGATATGGTTGATTGTGCATGTGTTATATTTACACCATTCTAGGATTATGGATAATGCATCGACATGTCGTATTCTAGTTTTAATACGAATGTTTATGTAATGTTTAATCTGTTTCATATGAGGAATGCATTGGACTTAGTAAGTGATGGTTGGAGCCGCTATAACTCCTCGATGCATCAGTAGGTATCATGAGACAAACTAGTGTCTTGGAGAAAGGCCTTGAAAAAATATTATTTGTAGTCTTGGAACAAGGCCTCTACTATGTGGTTATGATGTCCGGAGTTATGCATTCCATCATTATGAAAGTGGCTATTGATATTGCATGTGATTATTCAACAAGTAGAATATCCATGTGAATAATTAAACTGAATTATTTTATTTCATCTTTGCCATATTATTATGATGTTCATGTTTAAATGGATTTTGTTCTACTCTTACATTGCATTAAATGTTTATGATTATTTATGAAAATTTCTACTATATTGTTATCATTACTGAGCATCTGAGCTCACCCCTTTATTTGTTTTATTTATCGCAGAATGTAATGATATATATTATGACAGACCTGCAGTGATAGTATAAGTGATACAAGTGTGGCCTATGGAGACTATCTTTTTGTAGTTTTACAATTTAAAAAGTAATGTAGAACCTATGAATGTACCTAGTATTCCCAAGGCTACAAATCTAATCGGCCTTTTGAGATGTGATCTTTTGTGATCATGAAAATGTTTTGTAATAATGCACCGACTCTGGGTAAACATGGTTGGGGTGTTATAGTATCTATCATAGAAAGTTTAGTACAAAACATGGAAGCATTATTTAGATAAACACTGATTAGAGCACATTATCCTAAGACATTTTTTGAGTATTTGTATAGAAGAAATTTATAGAATTTTGGTATTGTAGATATTTTTTGATTTTTCACAGAAATAAATCCCAGTCTAGATACGAACAGGAAGAGGTGGCTCTGGCATAGATGTACCTAGGGGTAAAACCTGAAAACACCGCATTGAGCTAGCCTCGAATGGGAACTGGTGCACGACAACGGGTCTTTCTGCACTCTTGGTTATGACACTCCTAGGGGATATGATTAGGATAATTATCATTTTCATTAAAAACAATTATAAATGGATTATGAATATAAATATCCCCAAAGAATCAATTTTTATGATTATGGATTATATAAATAAACTGTTCAATTTATGTTAAATATTTTACATGTTAGGAATTATGTATTGTGATTCATAAACGAATCTAGTGTATGCCATTCTTTAAAAATAGCACCTAGTGGAAGGAATGGAAACCATATCAATGCATGTAATCCATGTCAGTATATCCCACCTACTCAAGATAATTATAGTGGAGCTAGTAAAGCAAATGGTTTTGATCAAATTATTACCATAATGGGAAAACTAACTTTGGTTATGAATAATAACCTTACCCGTATATATCACCATGATCAACAATATGGGGGATAAATGTTTTACCACTTCATTAGGTAACAACTCCCAATATTAAATTGGAGTAAAAGTCCATTAGTAGCTGAGAAATGGATAAATTTCTCAGAAAAAATATTTCACACTTTGGGGAGTAGTGAAAGGGAAAAAGTTTTCATGGTAGTTTATCGCCTCACTGGATATGCTGATCAATGGTGGTCTTTGATTCAAAACAAATATTAATATGATAAAGTATAAAATATGGAATGAAGGGAGTTTAAAGATATTTTATTAGAAAAATTCTTACCTCATGACCATCGAGCGGATATAGAAAGACAATTTCAGATTCTGAGGCCAAAGGAGGATGAGAATGTCTCAATGTATGAAGATAACATTACAGGGATAACATGTGATGCTAAATATTTTATAAGTTACCCAATAATTATGATTGATTGTTTCTTTTATGGGTTAAAATCATTTCTCCATAGAGCATTAGTCTCAAAGTCCTTCTTGTCGAACAAAGATATTGTCTCATGTGCTATCATGATAGAGAAGGAATTCCCTTATTCTTATGACTTTAAAGAAAAGAAATAGAAGAAGAGATCTGCTGAACACTCTAGAAATGGAAATAAGAGAATGAAAGGAAAAATTAAATATCTATCCTATAGTAAATGTGGGAAGAAAAACCCCGGTTCTTGCCTGAAGGGAACGTGAGTTCATAACAACTATGGTGAAAAAGGCCACCATGCTTGTGATTGCAAGGGGAAGAAACAGGTTGTCAATGATTTATGAAAAAATTGTTGACAAAGGGGTCATTATGGAAATGAATGTCCTAAGAACCAATGAAACATTAATTAGAAAAGGCCATGGGATCAAGGCCAATAATATGCGGTCACTACTGTTGAGGTTGAATCTCCGAAAGACATGGTGGCAGGTAATTTGATGGTTTCCTTGAGTTTAGAAAATTCATTATTTGATTCTGGATCATTTAATTGTTTCATATTTTTCCTATTTTCTATGAAAATTAAATATTTCTAATTTTATTTAAAAAGGTAATTTTCATTCAAAACTCATAAGGGAAGTATCTTTGCAACAATGTTTTGTGAATCAGTTCCAATTAGGTAATATAAATTTTCTTTATCTTCAGATCCTATCATCATAACCATGATTGAATATGATGTAATCCTTGGTATGGATTGGCTTTCAGACCATGATGCGAAAATTTATTCTTTGAATAAGTAGGTTACAATTCTCGAAGATGATAAGGAGTACATTATCAGTAGTGCAGAAACATCACCAACTAATTCTTATATAGATCCACGCCTAGATTCTTATTGGGGAGGAATAGAATGAAATAAGTATGGGTTAGGAAAGAAATGTTCAAATAGAGGACGTACCTATTGTGCAAGAATATGATGATGTGTTTCCATAATATTTACCTGGACATCCTCTAGAATGAGAAATTGAATTTTCCATTGATTTAATTTCTGATTGAAGGCCCATATCAAGGACCCCATATAGAATAGACATTGTGGAATTAGTTTAGCTAATAAAATAACTAGAGTAATTTAGTAATAAGGAATTTATTTTCCCTAGTTTTTCTCCATGGGGAGCCCATGTTCTTTTTGTTAAAAAGAAATATGGATATATGAGGTTGTGTGTTGACTAGAGTGAGATTAATTCTATAACAATAATGAACAAGTATCCCCTACCTTGCATTGACAATTTATTCAACCAATTTCATGGAGCTCATTATTTTTCGATGACTGACCATAGATCTAGATATCATCAGTTGTGTGTGAAAAAGGAAGACATTCTGAAAATAGCATTTCGAACTAGGTACGGGCATTATGAGTTTACAGTAATTTCTTTTGGATTGACTGGTGCACCCTCTCTCTTTATGGATTTAATGAATAGAGTTTTCTAGGAATATCTTGAATTATTTGTATTGGATTTATTGAAGATATCTTGGTATACTTCAAAATCTACGAAGATCATGAAAATCATTTGCGCATTATTCTAAAGACTCTTAGAAGAAATTAATTATATGGGAAATTTAGCAAGTGTGAATTCTAGATTTAGGAGATTTCATTTCTTGGCCATATTGTCTCTATGGATGGGATCTCTATTCATCCCTCAATGACCATGGAAATACAAGAATAGCCCGCACTGACAAGTATAACTGAGGCACTCAGATCTGTTGGTTTAAAAGGTTATTATCGATGTTTCGCCCAGAATATTTCCCGATTGGCTAACCCAATAAACATGATCACACAAAAAATGGGTTAAATTTGTTTGGAAAAAAGATTTTGAATAATGTTTTGATGAATTGAAGGGAAGATTATTCAATGCTCTTATTTTGACTCTACCATTGGGGAATGATGGGTTTGTTATTTATAGTAATGCATCAAATAACAGACTTGTGTGTGTCCTTATGCAGAATGATATGGTTATTGACTATGCATCACAATAGCTAAAAATTATGTAGAAAAACTATTCATTTCATGATCTTGAGTTAGGAGCTATAATCATTTCTTTGAAGATATGGAGACATTTTCTCTATGGTGAAAAATTGTTAGATATAAACTGATCATATGAGTTTTAAGTATACATAAACATAGAATAAACTCAACATGAGGCAAAAGATATGGCTTGAACTACTCATGGATTATGATTACACAATACACTACAACCCAAGGAAGGAAAATAAGGTGGAATATGCTTTAAGCAGAAAGGATCATGGATTTTTGAACAAAATGAGAAATGAAAGGGATCCTATTTTCATAGATCTAGTGAAAATGGATATGGGAATAATCTTGGATGGTGAAACATCCACAATTTTTCAAATGGTTTCCAAACCATCTTTACTAGAAAGGATATAATGTTCTCAGGAAGATGAGGATGTGTTTCAAAAGAAAATTAATGATGTGAATGATGGGAGATTGAGTTACTTCATATATGAAGACATGATTTTGAAATTTGGGTAGATAATTTGTGTTCCTGATATACCTAATCTAAAAAGAAAATTGTTAGATTATGCTCATTGCATAAAATTTTTCCATACACCCTACTAGCACTAATATGTATAGATATTTGAAGGAACATTTTTGGTAGGACAACATGAAGAGGAAGATTTCTGATTTTTTGACACGATGTATGGTTTATCAACAAGAGAAAGGTGGATGGAAATAGCTTAGATGAGTCATTCATCCTCTTCCCATACCTGAGTGGAAATGGGATAATATTATGATGGACTTTGTCATGGGGCTACCAAAGACACCTTGAATGTATGATGCAATATGGGTAATTTTTTATCATCTTAGCAAGTCATAACATGTTCATTATGTTAGAGAATATTTACCACTTGAATGTTTAGCAAAAATATATATTAATGAAGTTTTAGGACTCCATGTTGTACCCATATAGATTTTTTCTGATCGTGATCTCCATTTTACATGAAGATTCCAGAAAATTCTTCAAAAATCCTTGGATGCTGAACTTAATTTGAGCACCGCCTACTACCCTCAAACTGATGGACAAATAGAATGGTCTATTTAATCCTTAAAATAAATGTTGAGATCTTTCTCACATGAAAATCAATGTATGAGGGATCAATATTTTCCAATGGTTGAATTTTCCTATAAAAATATATTCTATTAATGTATTCAGATGGCACTATATAAAGCATTATATGGCAAGATATGTCGTACACCAACAAATTGGGATGATGTTGGTGAACGAAAACCCATAGGCCCAGAACATGTTTACGAAATGATGGAAAAGGTGAAGGTTATCCAAACCCACATCAAAACAGCAAAAAGTTGGTAGAAGAGTTATACTGATAAATGAAGGAAGGATTTGGAATTTCTAGTAGGAGATTAGGATTTCTTGAGGGTATCTCTATGGAAGGGATTTTTACGACTTGGTAAACAGGGTAAACTAAGTCCCAAGTACATCAGACCTTTCGAAATTCTAGAACGAATTGGTGTTGTAGCTTACGGGTTGGCAATGCCGCCAAGTCTCTCTAAAGATCAAAATGTGTTACATGTATCACTATTAAGAATATACATTCCTATCCCAACGTATGTACTCACCTTTGAGGAAATTGATCTTGAACCTGATATATCTTATTGTGAAGTCCCTGTCAAAATACATGAGACCAAGGAACAAGTTGCTGAGAAACTAGACGACTCGTCTGGTAAAAGTTCTATGGAGCAACCATAAGATGGAAAAGGAAATGTGGGAACCCAAGTAAAATATGATGAAGAACCTCTAGAATCTTTATATGCATTAATATTCAAGAAATTTTGAGGAAAAAATTATTTGATGGAGAGAATAATGTAACACCCCAAGCTTCCACAATATGTTCCAATTTGAATAATGAAATAGCTACAATTGCACGCAACATCGAGATTCTAACACACCATGACCAATCAAACTAGCCATTATGAATATAAATAGACAGTTTTTGAAATTTTATAAATTTTATCTTTCAATGTGGACTTCATTTTTTGATTCAGAATATTGAAATTAGCTTAGGGTGAATTTTGGGTATTTTTCTGAAAACATTCAATTTTTTTATTAATAGTGAAAAATACTGAGTTATTGTTTAAAAATAAATTTTTATTTAAATAATTATATATTTTATTTAAATTTATATTAGGACACAATAGATACATAACACATATATAAGTTCAATTTAATTAATTGGAGTCATTTTATAATGATTTTGGATATATAAAATTTTATCAAACTTTTTATAGTCTTTTAACTACCTCTTAATAGCATTTCTGAATTTGTATAAACCATAATTTTACCACTTATGTGAGTTGAATTTAAAAAATATAAGAGACACGTTTGATATCAGTAAGTAAAATGTGGTTTAATAAGATGAAAATAATTTTTGGTGAATAGTAACTTTGAACTTTTATTAACCACATTTAAAAGTAAATATGGTAATTACAGGTAAAAATGATATTATTATTATCCTAACACATGTACTAATTCTATTGTATAAGTTTTATTCGACCAAAAACAACCTTTATAACAATATATGATCCTTTAGATCCACTTGGATTAGATTAGGAAATTTATTATTATTTAATTCGATGAATAGTTAAAAGAGTTAAATTCAAGTTTTAATAACTAAATAGTTTTAAATATAGGGTTATAGATAAGATAAATTAGACTATAATTATTAATTATTGATGTATATATATTTCAAACATAATGGTATTTTATTTTTAATTTTTAGACATGAAATATTTAAATTTATTTATGACACAATTATGATGCAGTAACTACCTTAATAATGAATGATTAAAATAATTGATATTTTAAATATTCAAATAAATATAATTTGAGCATTTTAAGGAATTACACTAATTTTATAGTTTAATATGACATGTTAGGGTTGATTAAATATATTTATTTGGTAATAATAATTTTTTTTGGACTTTAATAAAATACAATTACTAAATAATGTCAAAATTGACAAAAATGAGTTTTTAAAAACAAATACAAAATTATTGGTTGATATAATAATACTAATAATCAATGGTTCGCCTAAAAGACTTATATAATGAAATGTGTATCATTAATGAACCAATTAGGGTTCTTTTGGAAGTTAATAGTAATTTTGTTATCCATATAATATATAAATACTAATAGACATGGTAAATTTCAAACTATTTAACTAAGAGTTAAATCTAAAAGATAAAGTCAATATAGTGACCCAAACTAGTCTAAAACCTATTGGTTGAGTTTTTTTAGACCCATTAACACCTTATCCTTGACATAAATTATTTTTGAACAATTAGAAACAAAAAATGAGTTTATTATAATATAATATTTCAATATTATAATAAGGTGCCCCTCATCCCTCTTATAAAAGGGTACTTACCCTTCTTTAAACCTCACACCTTCAAAGCCATTTGTCTTGGCCAAACCCTGACCAAATATTCTCCCAACATTCCTCCCTTCATATTATAGGCATTTTGTTCGTCAAAAAGCAATTCTACGGAGCCCTTTTGATCAAATCTAAATGATGAACCCGAAGAAGAGGTAAATATTTTATCACCTCTTTCATGTTATTTTCTTCTTCCACATCTTTTATCTCTGTTGTATTCATTCTAAAATAATAACTCTAGTATCTTCTATATTTAGTGGTTTTATTTTAAATATGGTACTACCATATTTATTACTCTATCCATCCTCTTAATGACATGTCACTATAGGTCCGTACGTACGGATTACCGTCTCCACATCGTGGTGTAGTTTGTTATTCAAACACTTTATCATTTGGATTGGTATAATAATCAGTATAAATGATATAAATTATAAATATACCATGATTTTGATTATTTATATATGATATTCCATTCAATTATATATAATTTTAATTTCAAAATAATGATATTATCACTCTTGCGTACATACATATTACAATTTCCACGAACGTGATGAGATTAATTCCCCATTGTATCCATCCAAGAAAAATTTTCAATTGATGATTAAAAATAGTGTTTAAAGACATAATATAATTATTAATATGAATAAGATACATCCTATCCTTAACAAACATTACTTATGTAATAACGAATATATAGGAAAACAAATCAGTTAACACTCGAAACGATAATACTAATGAAATATCATTTACAAATCAATATTAGAAGATCATATATGATAAAATATTTTTTATATGGTTCTTGTATAGTTTAATAACAATTATTTCACCATTATATAGGATTTAATCCTACCCTCGACCATGGAAATGTTCATGGTAATGGTTAATTTCACAATATATTCATTATATGAGGTTGTTTATACGTAATTATCTACTAGGACCTCTTTATCATCCACTTCCATGTTTCATAAAAATGTATTTTAAAAAAAATTACTATATTTGAGACAATGGTTTAGAGTCATTTATACACTTATTTTACCTTGTATATTTTGAAAGGAATCATTCTGTCATTTTCGAAGTAAGGTATTTTATGACCTTTTCGACAGAATTATGGTTAGAATGTTTTTTAACTTATATGGCATTTGCAGCTATTTTCTACCGTTATAACATTTTCGAAGCATCCCTTACAAGCTAATAAGGATATTTTCAAAAATAAATGCTTTCTTTTTTAATTACATGGCTTTTAAATGATTTCTAAATATAAAGTGGTATTTCTCTTAAAAGATTTTAATTTCATCTATGTCTACATCCTTTGATTGATTTTAGGATTGTTTGAAGTTGATTTATTATGATCCAATACATCCATATTGTATTGAAGGTTTTGTGATATTTTTTTACAGTGGATATCACGACCCATCCTCGGGGCCCATGCCGTGACTACCCCGAGCCCGCCTTCTATAGGCCAAGGGCTGGCTACTAGCACCAAAGGAGCATCCATGATAAAAAGGGAAGGCATTTCCTTGAAGCCTTTAACACACATAGTCTGAACACAAGAAGAAGAACAAACAACTACTAATATAGAAGAGAAATGTGTGGTGAAATTAAGTGGGCCAGTATACAAACCCAACTAAATAACAAGTACAAGTACATGTAAAAAAGGAAAAAAGCTCATGGATCATCCACCAGGGATTCCTACCTGAAGGGTAGGTACATAACTCGAACAACTCATCCCTGAGGTATGTCCCATCTAGTATAGCTCCGAGTACCATACCCTCTGTCTCCCTCAGCCTCGATCACTGCTGACCGTCATTTTCACAGAACACAACAAGGTTCGAGCAAAGCCTGTGAAGGGGTGAGTATAACAATACACAGTAGGGGACCCCGAGACCCCCGATGGTCTCCCAAAATCCACTAACGATAAACCATAGTAGTAAGATACAATCATGAAGTATCAACCAACCCTACTTTGGTATATGCCCATAAATAAACCTAAGTTACAAATCACAGTCTGGCTCCAAATCAAGAGCTCAAGCACAACCCAATCCACAAAGGAAGTAAGTCAATCAGCAAGATTATATTGACTGAAAGACAAGACTCAGCTCACATAGTTATACAACTCTTGTAGATGAGTGGTGATCATTAGATGTTTCCATTGAATCATCTACTCTGTAGAACCCACGTAGTATCCTGGAACATTATCATCATTGTCAAACCCACATTGGATCCTGGTATAGAAGTCATCACTGTCAAACCCACAGAGGATCCCGGTATAGTGTCATCGTTGTCGAACCCATGGATGATCCTGGCACAGTATCATTGTTGTCGAACCCACGGTGGATCCAAGGACAGTATCGTCACTGTCTAACCCATGGAAGATCCTATTATCTCAGTCGCAGCCAGCCCTAGGGTTTTCGCACATAGAATGCTCAATTCCAGGAGGGTCCGCTCCTCAATCCGAGTATCGATACATCTACATACCACAAATTTTCAAGTTGAAGTATCATGTAGTTCCATCTCATCAAAAGGAACACAATGTGAAAAACGACATGTCAATCATACGCATGGTTTATGAGTTATTGGAATTTCTGTTTCAGGGGTCCGATTGGTTTTTAGGTTCTAATCAACCTAACCAAACCCTAAATACTTCCCAACCTCAATTGGGGTATGCCAAAAGATCTGTCCTGCTCTAAGGCTTCCGTCGCCATAGATTGTTTGTCGTTCGGACTCCTACAGCCCAAAACTGGGTTGAAATGGTGATTTCGGGTAAAACGGGTCTGGACCGGGGTCCGTCCCAGTCCGCGGCTCCGACCCCGGTCCAATGGAGCAGCCCAACCCAATGGTGGCCAGGCCCGATGGTCGTGTGGATTGGGCCGCTGTCTGTGCGTCTCGGCCCGGCTCGCTAAGAGGCATGGACTGACTGGCCGTGGGGCCTGGCCAAGAGGCCTTGCCCGACTGGCCGTGGGGTCTGGCCTGGCAGGCCGCGTGGCCCGACGGCTGGTCGTGCGGCTTGGTCGGCTGGCTCTGGGTCCTGGCCGGGAAGCCGCGGCTGGCTGGCTGCGTGGACCGGTTGACCATGCCACGTGGCCCGTGTATCCATGTGGTCGGGGGGGGGGGGGGGGGGGCTCCCCCCCACCCCTGACATCCGAAGAATCAGCGGGACCCTTTTGGTCCCACCTTGTGGAGCATCGGTGGCGGGAGGCCCAGTCGGCCTCCCTCCTTCTACCGCCGTGACCTTTGGCAGCGGTCCCTCTCCGGTGCGGTGAGACGTTGTCGCACCCCATTGTAGTAGCCCATCCTGGCCAGGGATCCACACCTCTGGTGTGGCGCTGAAACACGGTGTCCTTCCTCTTCTGTCCATCAAGGCCCACCTGGCCACGTTTTTTACTTTCATGGCGCTACGACGCCGTGCCCTTCCGGAAGTTTGGTGGCCCTTGCGCATCCAACTTCTCCTGCAGGCTGCATCCGTCGTTAATAAAATAAATAAGATCAACCAAAGGGGGAGGGTCAGGCCATGTTCTTGTGTACCGAGCCCTCTCGTTACGTTGATAAAAATAGGAATCCAATACACCAAGGTTTGAATGACGAAGAACAAGAAAAGAATTCAACAAAATCCTCTACCTCGTTTGATGAACGTTGATGAATTCGCGGGAAAAGGCGGCGTTGATTCTTTGACATCGGGAAGCTTCCGAGGAAGAATCATTGCCAGCGTTATTCACTAGCGGATCCTTCTATTTTGTCTTGATCAAAGATCGAAGATGGTGTCCATCATTCTTTCGGTGGAAAGGATGATGTTCTTCCAAGAGTTTTCCAAATCTCCCCCAAGAAGAATCTCCAACCAAAATAATGGGTTAAGAAAACCCATTATTTTATTGTTGGCAAAAAAATTCAATTGAATTAAAAAGATTTCAAAAAATAATAATTAATTGAATGCATTAATTAATCATTTGGTGTGTTGGGACCATTATGGGGATGTTCATGAATTTCCCCTATTTATGGGAAGCTCAAGGGTTTAAAGGGTGGATAGAGGACATAAAGGGTTCGAGTGGGAACCACCTAAAAACATCATCCCAAGGGAGGTTAGGGTGTGGTGGGCCCCAACACTAACCTCCACTTGGTTGTTTTAACCACCAATCAAATAAAAACGAGTTACAGTCATTTTTATTTAATTTTATTTAGAAACCCCAAAAAACAACTTCCATTACCATTAGAATGCAACTATGGTGAAGGCCTCTTTAAGAGAATACTGGCACTACGAGTTCAACGGTTCCCTCAAATTTCAATTACGAGCACCGGTTCAAAAGATATAAAATCCCACCCATATGTTTACTGAATGTACCCAAAAAAAAACATTAGAAATTTATTCCAGGATCACCGGGCCTCAAAATCAAGCACCGTTAGAAACAACAGACTCGTAAAATTCCCCTGTATTTATGAAAACAAAATTACACGAAAATTCAGGTTCTTTACATTCTCCCCACATCAGGATTTACTTCCATGTAAGCCACAACTCACACTAAGGAAACAAAAGAGGGTACTGAGCATGCATTTGAGCCTCCCACTCTCATGTGATCTCATGGAGGTCCTCGTACTACAACAGAATGCACACAAGAGTTATCGACCATCCACATAGGACCCACTCCTGTCGATCCTCAATATCCACTAGAATAACTTCGAAATTCAACCCTTCATCGCTTTCCAGCTTCCTATGATAAATGATGTGGGACGAGTCGTGATCGTATCTCCTCAGCTAAGATACGTGGAAGACGTCATTCACTCGGTGCAACAGATGTGGAAGAGATAGGATGTAAGCCACCTCTCCTACCCTGCTGAGGAATTGGAAGGGTCTGATGAATCACAGATATAACTTTCCTCCTCGGCCAAATCTCCATAGACCTCGTCGTGCAGAGACCCATAGAAAGACGTGGTCACCATCCTCGAACTCCAGTGGTCTATGTCTCCTATCAGCATATGACTTCTGCCTGCTATGTTCAGTCTTCATCTAATCCTAGATGATCTGTACCTTTCCTTCGTATCCTGCACCGTCTCTGGTCCCATGAGTGCTAACTCCCCTAGGCCAATCCAACATAGATGTGATTTGAAAGGTCGGCCGTAAAGTTCCTCAAAAGGTGACATCTTGAAGGTGGAGCGGTAGTTGTTGTTGTACTCAAACTCTACCAAGTGTTAGTGATTCTCCTAGTTGCGACCGATGTCAAGGACACTTGCACGGAGCTTGTCCTCAAGGGTCTGAATGGTCCTCTCATTCTGACCATCCATCTGAGGATGGAAGGCGGTGCTCAAGCGATGCTACATTCCGAATGCCTCCTCCAGCCCCTTCCAGAGATGGGAAGTGAAACAAGAATCTTGATCAGAGATGATCATCATTGGCACACAATGAACCATTCAATCTCTTGTACGTAGAGGTGTCTCGTGATCCCTATTGAACCCTTCTCTCTGATCGGTCGGAAGTGGGCCGACATGGTGAGTCGGTCTACGATCACATTGATAGAGTCTTTTCATCTGTATGTAAGTGGATGTGCCGTCATAAAATCCCTAGATATCATGTCCCACTTCCACTGTGGGACCTCTAAGGGTTGAACCAAGCCTGCTGGAACCTGGTACACCGCCTTCACATGCTAACAAGTGAGGAATCGAGAGACAAACTATTCTACTACCATCATTATTCCTAGACACCAGTGCAATCGTCGGTGGTCCTGAGACATATTTTCCACTCTTGGATGTACTTCTAGAGGAGATGTGTGGAATTCCCTCAGCACATCTTTTTTTATGTTAAACTGGTACCATCGAACGTCCTCCGAATAGAATTACATGCTCCCCACCATCAGAAAATCTATCAGTTGCCTGCCCTATGGATAACTGAGCACATCACGTATCACAGTCAACATCCCCATGCTGTGCCTCCCTGACTCGTTGAAGTAGTGGATGAGTGACTATAAGAGACTATTGAAAGGCTGCTGCATCTCTATCAACAAAGGATATCTGCAACACGACAATCTGCTATGTCGCCTCTCCTAGTATATGAATTCCCTATCTCCTGCTGAGAGCATCTGCAACAAAGTTTTCCTTCCCATGAGTATAGAATATATCAAATTC
Source organism: Viscum album (assembly GCA_963277665.1). Classification (NCBI taxonomy): domain Eukaryota; kingdom Viridiplantae; phylum Streptophyta; class Magnoliopsida; order Santalales; family Viscaceae; genus Viscum; species Viscum album. The sequence continues at coordinate 1,612,447,140 of OY728147.1, forward strand.
ATAGCCCAGGAGGAACTCAATCCATCATCGTTGTCTCAGGTTCATGTCTTTCTACACGAAGATGTACCTGAGACTCTTGTGGTCAGAGTATACTGTAAAACACTTTTACATCAGATAGTGCTGCCACATCTTCATAGCAAAGACCACTAATTCTAACTCCAAGTCATGGGTAGTGTATTTTTTCTCATGATGTCTCAAATGTTGAGAAACATAATCCATAAATGCACTCACCTACATCAGTAAACACCCAAGTCTGGTCCTTGATGCATCGTAGCAAACTACATACCCTACGCCCTCCTCTGGACGACTCATGATGGGGTCTCTAGTCAGCCTCTACCTCAGCTCCTGAAATCTCTGCTGGCACCTCTCTAACCAGACAAAGGGTTTACCCATTTCCGTTAATTCTAAAATCATTGTTTCAACTCTGGAGAAGTATGGCACAAATCTCTGATAGTACGCAGCTAGTCCCAGAAAACACCGTACCTCCGTCACACTCCCGGGTGGCTCAAAAGCAAGCACTACCTCGATCTTCATGGGATCCACTGCAACTACAGCCTCCAAGATGAATTTTCCCAAGAAGTGAACCTCTCAAATCCAAAACTGTCACTTAAAAAACTTACCATAAATATGGTGCTCTCGGATTGTGTCCGGTACTACCTGCAAATGGTAGGCATGCTCCTCCTCAGTAGTCGAGTAGATCAGTATGTCGTCGATGATTACTATGAAATAGAGATCGAGGTAAGGCTGGAGGATCCTACTCATGAGACTCGTGAACACTGTTGGAGCATTGGTCATACAGAAGGTCATAACCAAGAACTCGTAGTGACCATACCGACACCTAAAGGTTGTATTCTGCACATCCTCTCCTCGAACTCTGATATGTTGATAGCCTGAACTATGGCCTATGTTCGAAAACCATCATGTCCCTTGAGATGATCAAAGAGGTTTTCAGTCCTCGGGAGTGGGTACTTGTTCTTCACGATCACTTGGATCAGGCACCGAGAATCAACACACTATCACAAGCTCCTATCCGCCTTCATGGAGAACAAAATCGAGGATGCCCAGGGTGAAACACTAGGTCAGATAAATCCCTTCCCCTATAAGTCCTCCAGCTGTACCCGTAGCTCACGAAGCTCGGTAAGAGCCATATGATATTCTGGAGTAGATATCGGCGTCATCCCAGGGTACTGGTCAATGTAGAAGTCCAGCTCTCTGTGAGGAGGTAGTCCGGGAAAATTTCTAGGGTAAACATCCGCGTATCGATCCACCACAAGAAGAAAACTCAGACTCCACACATCAATCGCTTCGAGGATGAGACTAGAAAACTAATGTGTGATCAGTTGTACCCTCCTATATGTAATTCTATCCTATGCTGAAAAGGATTACATCTCACCGGTGAAGATTAACATGGTCCCATCTGTGCGGACACACTGCACTTTCCGCTTAATATAGTCAATATGAGCATGAACTGTGGATAACCAGTCCATACCCACGATGACGTCGTAAGGCCTCGACGACACTATGATGAGATCCCAACCGAAGTTATAACCTCCTAGAGTAACATCACACTTTCGGCACCAGTGCGTAATCGTTGAGTCTTATCCCGTAGGAGTCTACAGCCATAAGGATCAAGCCAAAGGCTTTATCGGGATCTTCGAGCTCCGAATGAGGGAAAAAACAATAAAAGAATGACTCACACATATGTATATAAGTACTACAACAGGGTTTTAGTAGACACAAATAGTATCTTGAATCATCTCAGGTGCGTCGTGGTCGTAGGCCTCGACTGCTTGGAGTTGAGCCCGCCCTAGTCTGTCAGCTCCCGTTGGTCGGGGTGGACCTCTTGATGGTGGTGGTGGTTGGGCCTCAAAACGTCTTCCACCACATATTTCTCAGACAGCTCCTCTGACATGTCCCCCTGCTCCTGGCAGACAACCACGGTCAAACCTCTGCCCATTCCTAGGGGTCCCTCTATAGTTAGCTACTCATCTACATGGCAGGTCAGGTAGTCATGAGCTATGTCATGCTACCCGCCGCATGCATAGCACTGCCTACACCTCATATGGATGGATCTATCTCGTGTGCCCCACACAACCAAACCTATATCCTAGGGTCGCCAACCAGATGTCTTAGTCCACTTCGACCTCTGTGACATCTGTCTATTTCCGGTTTTAGAATACTCCGCTATGTGTCTCCGTGTGGTGGGACTCACTAATAGTGACTGCTCAGTGAGAAAACTCTCAACCAGAAGGGATCATTCGAGCACCGCTACCTACGTTGGGATGCTGAGGGAGATCATCGAAGCCCTGATCTCATCTCTGAGTCCCTGCTCGAAGGTCCAAGCCCTAAAGAATGGTTCTCATACCATATCTGTTGAGTATCGCGAGTGGTCGGTGAATCTCACTGAGTACTAAGCATATGTCATGCTACCTTGCTTTAGATGCAGTAACTCCTATATCCGCACCGCACAGAAGGTGGCTAGAACAAACTTTGACAGGAAGAGACTCTCGAATTCTTCCAATAGTAACGATGCCTCATCATGCACATGGAGCATCAGGCTCTACCATCTTCATGTTTCTTCCGGAAGGAGAATCACGGCAAGGATCACCATGAGGTCGGCCGGTGTCACTAACAATCTACAAACTCTCACAACAACCTCCAGCAAATCCTCAGCTACCTCTGGGTCCATCTCTCCCTGGAGCCTGGGTGGCCACTTGCGTTGGATCTTGTACAACGTACTCAGATGGCTTGCACTCTCTACCTTTGGATCTAGTGGTATCTGTGGCCGAGCAGGTAATGGTACCGCTGGTACCACCACTATGATGGGGCCCTACACCGAGGCCTCGTCTCTTGGTTGGATACCATCTCGTACGAAACTCAGAACCCTAGCTCGCTGCCTTAGTGGGGACATCCTGAAAAGAAGCAGGTGTGCCGCAGTAAAAACAATATACCTGGTGAGATGACACAATGTAATCATGAAGAAAACCTTTTCAAAGGAAACACAAATGCAATCATTGATTTTGTTAACTCAGTCAGAAATCAGAAGTCATATTCCTAGTGTGTGGATACGTCGACCGCCGCACCAACACCGGTTTCCTTAAACTAATAACCACACCCAAAACACATACCAATATTTTCCTTAAAAAAAATATATGATTCATATTTTCTGTGGTAGAACTGACTCCTCAGATACTAATTTTTCACGAACCATCCTCGAGGCCCGTTCTGTGACTACCCCAAGCCCGCCTTCCATAGGCCATGGGTTAGAGAATAAAACCATAGGTGAATCCCCGATAAAAAGGGAAGGAATTTCTTTGAAGCCGATAACACACCCAATATAAACACAAGCAGTAGAAGAAACAAATACTAATATAGAAAAAGAAAGGTGTGCTAAAAGTATGTTGTCTATTATACGAACCCAACTGAACTACATGTACAAGTACAAGTAAAAAAGGGAAACCACCTACTGGACCGTCCACTGGGGATTCCTACCTGAAGGGTAGGTACAAAACTCGAAAAAATCGTTCCTGAGGTAAGTCCCGTCTAGTCCATCACCGAGTAGCCTCTCGTCCGTATCCCTCATCCTCGATCACTGCTGACCATCATCTGCAGAAAACACAACAAGGTGCGAGTGAAGCCTATGCAGGGGTGAGTAGAAAAATACTCAGTAGGGGACCCTGAGACCCCCAAAGGTCTTCCAGAATCCACTAAGGATAAACCACAGTAGTAAGATAAAATCATGAAGTATCAACCTACCCTACTTAGGAATAGTCCCATACATATTCCTAAGTTACCAATCACAGTATGGTTCAAACTCTCGAGCTCAAGCACAACCCAATCCGCAAAAGAAGTAAGTCAATCACAATGATGATATCAACTGCATGACAAGACTCAACTCAAACAGTTATTCAACTCATGTGGGGGGTGGTGATGATTATCTATAGCCACTGAAACATCTACTCCGTCGAACCCATGTAGGATCCTAGAACAGTTTCAACGATGTCGATTCAAAGTAGGATCATGGTACATAAGTCATCATTGTCAAACCCACAGAGGATCCTGGTACATTATCATCGCTGTCGAACCCATAGAGGATCCAGGTACAATATCTTCTCTGTCGAACCCACAGATTATCCTGGTATAGTATCGTCATTGTCGAACCCACGAAGGATCCTATTATCTCTGTAGTAGTCTGCCCTAGGTTCTCCGTACACAACAAATTGGATTCCGGGAGGGTCTTCTTTTGAGACAAGTGTCGATAAACCAACATTCAACGAAGTCTCGAGTTGATGTATCCCGTAGTTCTGTCTCATCATAAGGAACCCAAAGAAATAGACGACGCGTCAATCGGAGGCACGGTTTGTGAGTTATTGGCATTTCCGTTCAAGGGGCCAGGTTGGTTTTTTGGTTCAAACCAACTCGATCGTACCCCCAACTACATCCAAACCTCATGTAGGGTATGCCAAGAGATCTTTCTAGATCTAATCCTTCTGTCACCACATATGGTTCTTCGTTCATACATCCGTAGCCCAAAACACGGATGAAATGATGATTTCAGGATAAACGGGTCTGGAAAGCTGTCCGTCCTGGTCCGCGGGACCGACCTGGTCCAATGGAGCGGCCCGAACTGATGGCGGCCCCACCCATTGTCGGCCCAACCTAGTGGAGGCCCAGCTCAGTGGCGGGCCGGCCCAGCTGGTCGTGGGGCCTAGCCTGGCTGTCCTGGCTCGGCTGGCTGCGGGGCCCGGTCCGGCTGCTCGCGTGGCTAGTCCCGGTAGGCCACGACAGCCCGACCACGTGTCCGGGCTAACCATGATGCATGGCCCTTCTAGATATGCCATGAGGGGGGGGGGCTTCCAAATAATCTTCAGGACCCTTCGGAGCCCGCCTTGTGAAGCACCGCCCGCAGCCGGCTCAGTCGGCTGTACACCATCGATCACCGCGGCCTTTGGCCGCGGTCCTTCTCCAGTGAGGCACGACGGCGCCGTGCCTCTTCCCATCTACCGCGGCCCTCCTGGCTGTCGTTCCTCACCGACACGGTGCTACGACACCGCGCCCTTCCAGCTTCTCCCGCGTTCTGCATCCAATGTCAATAAAATAAATAAGATCAAACAATGGGTGAGGGACGGGTCAGGTTCATGTGGACCGATCCCTCCTCGTTATGTTGATAACAATCAGAAAGAAATAAATCGAGTTTTGAATGAAGAAGAATAAGAATATAATTCAACTCAAACCCCTACCCCGTTCCTTGAACGTTGAAAAATTCGCGGTAAAAGGTTGAATCGATTCATTGATATCAGGAAGCATCTGAGGATAAAGTGTCATTGGCGTTCATTGCAGGCGGCTCCTTCTCTTTTATCTTGATTGAAGATCGAAGATGGTGTTCATTGTTCTTTGGTGGAAAGGATAAAGTTCTTCCAAGAGTTCTCCAATGCTCCACCAAAACGAATCACTAACAAAAATAATGGGTTAAGACAAGCCATTATTGTATTTTTGGCAAAGTAATTCAAAGGAATTCAAAAGATTTCATCAAAAATAATTAATTGAAGGCATTAATTAATCTTTAGGTGAGTTGGCACCATTATGTTGAAGTTCAAGAGTTTCCCCCATTTTTGGGGAGCTCAAGGGTTTAAAGGGGGGTTAGAGGAGTTAAAGGTTTCAGGTGGTCCCCACCTAAAAACAACCTCCCAAGGGAGGTTAGGGTGTAGTGGGCCCCACCACTAATCTCTACTTGGTTGTTTTAACCACCAATCAAATAAAAATGTTTTATAATCATTTTTATTTAATTTTATTTAGATCCCCCAATAATTAACATCCATTTTTGTTAGAACACAATTGCGGTGAAGGTCTCCTAATGCGAATACCGACGCTACGAGTTCAATGGATCCCTCAGATTTCAATTCCACACACCAGTTCAAAAGATATAAAATCCCGCTTGTACGTTTATTGAATGTACCCGAACAAAACATCATAAATTGATTCCGAGCACACTGGGCCTTGGAAAGAAGCTTCGTCAGAAACTGTGGACTCGTAAAATTACCATTTAATTAACAAATAAAAATTCCACCAAAATTCCATGTCTTTACAGTAGATTTTTTATTTTTACACCATTCATGGTTTATAGATAATGTATTGACATTTGGTATGCTAGTTTCAATACAAATATTTATGTTATTTTTAAACCTTTTCATATAAGGAATGTATTGGACATATTATTTGAATGGTGGAGCCTGCTATAGCTCCTTGATGCATCAATTGGTCTCATGAAAAAAACTAGTGTTTTGGGAGAAGACCATGAAAGAATCTTATTCGTAGTCTTGGGACAAATCCTCGACTATGTGGTTATGAAGACTAACATTATGTATTTCATCATTATGAAACTCACTATTGATATTTCATGTTATTATTCAACTAGTAGAATATCCATTTGAATAAATAAATGGAATTATTTGATTTTATCATTTACATATTATTCTGATGTTTATTTTTAAAAGGCTTTTGTTCTAGTATTACATTACCTTAAATGTTTATGCGTATTTATGAAATTTTCCTCTATATTGTTATCCTTACTGAGCATCTGAGCTCTCCCATTTATATGTTTTATTTTTCCTAGGATGCGAATATGTATATTATGACTAACTTATTGGGACAGTCTAAGGGATATGAATGTGGCCTATGCAGACTATGTTGTTATAGTTTTCATTTTAAAATGCAATGTAAAACTTAAGAATGGAACTAGTGTTTCCAATTCTACTAAACTAATTGGTCATTAGAGATTTGATCTTTTATGATCATGATAATGTTATGTAATAATGCACTGACTCTGCATAACTAGGGTCAGGGTGTTACAAATGAAACTTTTGAAATTCATTTTTTACAAGGATTATGTTATGTATGAATGATGTTTAATGAAACCAATTTTATTACATGGGGTATGATATGATTTATTTTCTTGTGGAACATGTATGAATTATTTAATTATGAGATATGTGGAACATATATCTTAATTAAATGAATTTCATAAATATTTATATCTCATGATATAGACATCATTATAATGAAGAATGATATAGGTTTAGTAGTATAGGGATGGAATGAATATTGAACACGATGGAGTAATGGACTTTGTCCACTATGATTGTCATGGAAATGAGCTTTGAATATAACGAAATTATTTTCTATGCTTATGTATATGCCCCAAAAAACATGTCTTATGTAGTGAATTTGGATATTACATTCGTTGTTTCTTATATGGATTCATTATTTATCCCATGGCCTGATTTCATGATCATTCATATACATGATAATGTTTTCAAATGTTATTTTCACATGTCATATAATAATGACATGATTGATATATCCCTAATTTACAAATACTTGGAATCTGAGCTCACCCTTTCATATATCCATGTTTGTTAGGTCATAAAGAAGGGTATTATTTAATTTTTACCTTAAAGGCATCGAGTTATGACGAAACAAGTGGGAGATATTGAATATGTCTTATGAGCCATTTGATTATGTTTCCCAGTTTCTAAATGCACCATACCTATACAGTCTTCTCATGGAATTATTATATTTTTTGGAGAATATTCATTATCATTGAGATAATATCAGTGTATCTAATGTATGGGTTGTTATAATTATGTGGGATACTGCATATCATGGTTATTACATGATTTTAAAAAGAAATAGTTTATTGTACCCATGATGTTTTATGTCATGACGGAAAGATATATATGGGTGCTCTGAGACACCAATAATTCAAGCTAGAGTCCCTGATGGAATTCCTATATATCCTTATTATGAAGAGAATAAGAGTTGTTGTAGTTCATTCGTTCATGGATTATATACTGAGGTCACCAATATTATTTTAGAGACATGTGGTATAGATGATACAATTATGGAAACTCTTTAATGTCATGAGATCCATAGTTGGTGTTAGAAACATGGGATTGAAAATGATAATTAATTTACTCATGATGTTTTTCCTATGCACTGGGAAATCTCTGAGATGATTTATCATTGATCTCGGGTCTGAGAGAGATCTCTTATGTATCATTGATTTGGAAGGAATCATATACGTCATTTTTCATTTCATTTTTCAGTCTGTTAATTGATGAGGTCATGTGATCATATCCTAGGACTAATTATGTATCAATGGATGAGATGATGGAGTTGTGAAAAGACTTAAAATGAAATGGGTGTTTATTTTCTCTCATGCCTTAGGAAGGTGTCTTACCAATCCTAGTTATTACCAGAATCAGATTCATCATAGTTCAATTTGTTTGGGATTACACACTGATGATTCTTGTACCATTATAGAGGTTTTTAGTGAAGATATTATTATCATTGAAACTCCATAATCCTCCATTATCCATGCTCTTTGTTAGAATCAAATAATAGAATGTAATCGGTTTCATTACATTGAATTACAGACATAGATGTCAGGATTTCTCTAGTTAATTAATATGGAGATCATACCTCAGGGAGAGGTGGCCTACATATCATGGATGTGGAAAGCATTAATGCTGATGTAGTTCTCTAATTATTGGGTATTACATATAGAGGCTTCTATTTTGTTCTAGCATGATTTTCAGAAGGTTTTCATGTGGACCATTTGAATTTTTCAGAGGGAATTTTAATATCAAGATGGTTTTTTCATAAAGCCACTACATGACTAGGCTGGATTGTGTATGAGGTGTTTCATGATCCAACTAAAAAGCACTGCTATCATTTGAAAGAGTTTTCTTGACACATATGGTGTGTGTTGTAATAGATAGTGAAACATGGTTCTATATATGTGGTGTATCTTAGATAACATCCCTGGAGGACATCATGAGTCTTGGATGGAATGTCAAGAGGGCATCATGAATATTTGGTGACTTTTCCAATGGGAGTCATGTGTCTCATTTGGCTTACCTAGAGGGTGTCGTGAGAGCTTAGTTATCATGACCTGACCCATGTCGACACTCTCACTACAACTACCCCAATCCCAAATCCCTAGGGAAGGGGTGACAAAAAGGTCTAAAGGCACAACAAAATCAATGAGGCCTTTCCAGAGGTACCAATACAAATTCACATATCCAACATGTTGAAAAAGTGTATAGGGAAAGAAGTATAAGATACAAAACTATTGTAAATAAACCAATCCTACATGGACCTAAAAACAGTACAATGATGGTAAAGTAAACTAAATGTAAAAGGTGAAAAATTCACACCAAATGAAAAAACTGTCCCAACCTAACAAAATTGGAAAAGTAAAATTGCAAACAGTTCCCCTATTGAGATCCTAGTCCATGGCCACCGTACGCAGTCCAAGAAAATGTATCCCCAAGATCCTCTAATGTCAAGATCCATCTATATGTTGTCTACATAAGGAACAATACATATAGAGTAATACCAAACATGGGTGAGTATAAAGATGCCCAGTATGACTCCTTGAAATCTGAAGGGGTGCAATAACAGACACAACAAAAAAAGGGATACAATAGGAAAAACAAGTTAAAACAAAAAAGTTCAGATCAACCCAAAAAAAGAGTGAATTAAACTCATAAAAACATAAGGATACAGAAATGGTGATATGAAAAAATTATCATACAGTATTCTCCACCTATAGTGTGATAGTTGGATTATCCAACCATGAGAAACTAAACATGAAGATTATGTGGCATACCTTCCACATGTTTGCCTCTCCTGGAAGTAGAGAAACCAAAACCCATGGAGTGGGTACTAAAAATGGAAATATATATATATATATACATGCATAGTAAGAGGAAACCTAAATGAGAGAGTAAGGGGATCTCTGTATCACATCTCACATGAAGAACAACATTCACCAATTGTTCCAAAAGTCTAGTAATGATGCCCAGTATCCCAAACTTCTTCAATGTTCACGCAAGTCAGTGTGGCTTAGTAACCACATCTTGATGCAATTCTTTTTAGGTTAAACGGACTCATCTGCACAGTTTATGACACATCACAAGGACTTTTCTCAGTGAGGAAAGCTCTCCTCTTTCTCGTGAGTCTATGGTTACATCAAACTATGTCTTTTCACTTATATGTATAGCCATATGGTGTAATCATGTAGTAGAGTACCCACAATAAAGTGTTTTTGGGGGCTCTACATTAGACATCGAGGATCTGTGCCCTTGTACGTCAAAGGGATTAACACCTATAATTCAATGGGGACCAACTACCTAGCCCTGCTGATGGGTATATGTACTATCGTATTGCATGTAGTCATAGAGGACCGACACCCATGTCGACGGTGGACAATACTCTAGTCATCAAGGATATGCACCCCAGTATATTAATAGGATCAACACCTGGAGGAATCCATTTATAACCAACATAAATATATATCATCATATATTAATAGCCACTACAAAAGGAACCATCTTGTTCTATGTGAAAAAAAAAATCAGGATAGGATTTTTATTTTCCTAAATCAGGTATCTCATGGAAAGGGTGATCTTCACTACAAAAATCCAAAATGGGAACCCATAGATCCTATGTCTCAGAACAAAATTTTAAACGGATAAAATTGTATCAAATGTTCTGGATTTAAAAATGGATAAAATTTACATAGATGTGACATCAAATGGATTCTCCATCTAGATGTTATGTTTGTTTGAAGTCGCTACAAGAAGACCCATTAGGGCACATGACTGAATGATAGTTGGCCGAAATCCTTGGTCGACTACTAGGGTCACCCATTCCATAGTGTGATCATCCATGGACTGACCATCATAGTCGATCTAGATACCTCATAGCATGACTACTGTATTTGACTGTCTGAGACCAACTGCAATCACTAGACCCATGACATCTCGTGGTGTCTCGGGCTCACGGCCGACTGCTCCGGTAAACCGCAGATCACTTTGTTTTGGTCAACCCCAGTATGACCTTGCCCATCTCGATCTAGGCCACATCGCTATGTCCAACCCAACTGGATGTCCTGCTCATGCATGGTCTACCGGCTCTCCAAAGTCTAGATTTCCTGGTAGTTCCATCACTAGTCATCACGAAAATTCATCCACCCACCACGATCCACGACACCACTAGTATCACCATTCATATTGGCCACCTGTGGCTTCTTCCATAAGTCACACTGCCCGCCATCCACTGTGACACCTTGCGCCATGACTGCTCCATGCAGTTGCTACTTTCTCTCTGCTGGTGTTGCACCAATGGTCCCTTCTGCGGACCACCAGGCCTCCTCTGATTCCAGAACCATGTTGATAATATAGATTGGGAATCCTCATACCACAATCTAAAAATATCCACAACCATCTCGATGATTGTTTGATGTTTCAGTGTGTCAAAATGATAAGGACAAAATCCATGAAGAACAGAAAAATAAGATGAAAATATATGATTCATATATTACATCGGTAAATGGTTGTGTTAGCTTGGCCATCAACGATGATATTAAATGAAAAATAAACATAAATGGATCAAATATACTCAAAAATGGATATTGGGAATACAGAATGTATGAATCCTACTTCATTTTTATTAGTTCGTCATTGACAACACATTCTCCACCCTTTCTCTATGATCCGTCAAAGATTCATAAAAAATTACCAAACAGATGAATAAGTGAGAATCACCATCAATGGTGGAGGGTATTTTGGAAAATACATAATGAAGAACATATAATTAACTATTTATGATAGGTAATTTGGTCAAAGGTAAACACATAACCATAACTGCCAACAATTGCAGGATTCGAACATCCTGCACCTGCTAACATTATGTCGCACTTAGATAAATTATGGTATTATGATCTCAACAGTGGTCTCAGATTTCAAATCATAGTCCCTAGAGCAGAGTTATTAGAAAAAAATATGAAATAATAGAATTTAATTATTTTCATTATTTACAGTTACGTCCTCAGTGATTTTTTTCCACCTATGGTGCGTGATGACTATGTTATGTCTCTCCTAATGTTAATACTACATTCCATTCTCAAATTTTGCCTCATATTTCTAATTCAAGCATCCATTTAATAGCTATCCCATTTTATTTTCATGCATATTATAATATATAATTTTTATTTTAATAAAATTAATTTTGGGAACACAGGGTTTCAGAATCACTTTCTACCTTAGAGCCTAGCCCTGGAAATATATATAGATATATTTCAAATTCTTACAAAAAATGGTTCTCTATATCATTCCTCCTTCAATATTTTCATTCTGAAAAATATAACCTAGGAAAAAAATCCAGGATATTGATACTTCATTTGTCTCTCTGATTCTCAGTTACTCTCTTAAATGTTTATATGTTGTCACAATATGAAAAATTATGGGATTGTATGCCTATGTGTGGTATGATCTTATCGGTCCTCAATCACCACTCGGTTCTAAAAAAATGTGTCTTCATATTAGATTTAAATCCCAACCTAGAGGAATAAATGAATAGGATCATGGAATTATCTTCTAATCTATGACAGTAGGAATATTCTATGCACCCACACTATCTTTTGGTGTAGGGAGATGTCTGCAGGAAAACTCACATAGCCTCTTCACAATTTCTAATGGCCCGATGAACCTCAGGGATAGCATGCATCTCCAACCAATCCTTCATATTCCATTTCATGGGGATACTATAAAGATGACTTGGTCTCACTACGAGAACTCAAAGGTCCTGTGACAGTGATATTAATAGGATTTGTATCTACTCTGGGTCTTCTTCATCTATTCACGGATGTCCTGCACTTTCTCTATCATTGCTTGCACCAACTCTGGACCCACGAGGGATGAATCCCCAACCTATATCCCACATAAATGTGACCTATAGTTTCCCTTGTATATGGCCTCAAATGGTGACATGCCGATAGTAGAGTTTTATATGTTGATCTACCCTAACTCTAACAAAGGTTGTTTATCCACCAAGTACTATACATAATCTATCATGAAAGCCCTCAACATATCCTCCAACACCAGGATAGTATACTAAGTCTGCATATTAGTCTGGGGTGAAAGGATTTACTCATCCTCCGTTGGGTCTCAAATTCCTCATGAATACCTCTCCAAAATCATGACGTAAATCGCACATCCTAATCAGATACAGTCATCGGGGGAACCACATGAAGGTATATGATCTCTCATATATAGAACTACCGAAAACTCTCCACTGAACTCAATTACTTGATTGAAAAGAATTTGGACCAACAGTTCGAGTCAATCCACTATAACCCATATGGTTTCATGGCCCTTCACTGTGCACGAAATCCTTGTGAAAAAGTCTATGGATATTCTATTTCATTTACATTCTAGTATCTCAAGAGGATGCAACAATCCTTCAGTAACTTAACGCTCATTATTCACCTAATAACAAGTGTGGTATCATGAGACAAACTCAACTTTTCTTTTTCCCATATCAAACCACCAAAACTATTGATAAAGATCTATGTACATCTTCCCCATACAAGGATATAAGATAAGGGAGATGTTTGGAACTGCTGCATCGCATCCTCTCACATCAACACTAAAAAAATTGTTTTCCCCTGTAATTAGATCTTATAATTCCCTCATTCAAAATATAAATCTCGTGTGTCACCTAGTGACATATAACCACACACAAAATTGCAGTTGATATCTCCCATATGAGACTCTTTTACAGGCTCAATGTGAGAAGGATTCTTCATGATTTACTGGAAAAAAACATTCCCCTCTTACTCCAACATGTCAGCTATAGGAAAACAAACTACTATGAATCATCTCACAATATGTGATCCTAGGAATTATTGATTAAAGAATATGATGCACTTTTGACTTTTCCTGGATTATAAAATATATTGAATACATAGTCCTATAGTAACTCAATCATGTGTCGCTGCCTCAACGTCAAGTCTCTCTAGGTGTAGATGTACATGATGCAGTGATGGTATGAGTATACCAAAAAGCTCTCAACAAAAAGGTAGTGAATCAACATATATAGAGTGAAAGACTACCACTTATAGTTTTAATTAATCAGTCTCATAGTTCTATTAATAGGGTCTCAACTACATAGACCAGTATGGGATGGTTGTCTTTCATTGCATTAACATGAAACCAATCCCAACTCTTGAGGCATCACAATACACTACAAACTCCACAACATCCAATGGTACTCTAAAAACTATATTTCTCTTCATGCTCTACCTCAACTCCTCTATTGAAATCTGGAAAAACTTAGTCAATGAAAACAATTTTACCTTCCAAATTTGAGTGGGAAAAGGGGTTGAGATCCTAAAGAATTCTTCCCCTAATCGCATGTAGTACCCTGCCAAACCATGAAATATTTTCTCCTCTAACAAAATATTAGGTGGATCCCAATAAATTATTTCTTCGATCTGAGCCGGTCCAATTTATATAACATGTTCAGATATAACATGCCTTAAAATGGGAACCACCTGTATCCAAAACTGACACTTCGAGGTATTTTTGTAAATTTGGTTCTCTTAGAGTAAATCTAGAACCATCCTCAAGTTCTCTAAATTATCCTGCTATGTTGTAGAATAATTGAGTATTTCATCGATGAATACAACAAGAAACTAGTCCAATAATTGAAATAATATTTGGTACATCAATTACATATTGATGGCGGGGGAATTTTTCAAACCAAATGGTGTCACAAGGAACATGTTGTACCTGTAGCTATATCGCAATGCTAGCTTTGGGATGTTAGCTTAATGGACCCATAACTGATGGGAACTAAACCTGAGATCGATACAAGAGAACCATATTTCATATCAGAACTAGTCAAATAGGTCATCGATTCATCATAAGGGGAACATGTTCTTTATTGTGGTTATGGGGCCTTAAATTTCAGGATATTTTCGCATCTTATTCATTTTATTTTTATTCATTTAATTAATTAATAATTCATTTTTTGTTAGATATTTTCAGTTTTTTAATTTTGTAATTAAAATTAAAATTTTATCATTTTTATAAGTAATTTTATATTTTTAACCGTTTAAATTATAATTTTAAGATTTTTTTTAGTGTTTTATTTTCTCTTTTTAAATTTTTTTTCAGAATTTCATCATAATATTAGGATGTTATTGAACATTTAATAAATTTATTTAATTAATATAATATTTAGTTTAATATTTATTCTTTTACAATTTTTTTTATAAATTAGATTAAGATTAATCAATTTTATTATTTAATGTGATTAAAAACGAAAAATTAATTCTTCAATTTGAATGATAAATTTTAATTTAGAAATACAGTTTCATATTTCATATTTTATTTGTTTAGTTTATAATATTATCTTTAGTTATTAGTTCTTAATTTCGTATTTAATCAATAATTCACTTGTTTTATGTTACTATTTAATATAGTTTCATTAATATAATTTATTGAAGTAGATTTATATACTGTAATTACTAATGAAATAATTTATATTAATAGTTAATTGATTATTATTTTTAATCTGGTAGGTTAATTATGTCACTGATGCATCTCAACAGTCAGTCAACCATTACCCGAAAAAACACAACTCACCGTCTCTTTCCAAAACCGAGTCTATTTCACCATTATCTTCCAACCAATAACTCTAACTACCACCATGCCATCTTACCATTCCATAAGTCCCTATCACCTTTGTTGGGTCCTTTAGTCACTCTTCAACTTTCCACACCTCACTACTACCTTTCTCTAGTGGTTCCTCCTTTCCACAGGCCACTGTTACCCCTGAAATCAGCCATCACCGCTACACATGTTCCATTGTTCTCCTCCTCTATCTTATGTTGTATTTCATCTACATAGGTGACTCATTTGAATCGGTATCTCTCAACTCACAAGTGTTACATCTGTTCTTCAACAAACCCCAATCAAAACTTGATCAACACCACATTCATCCACTCACCACAAGAATTGTGGATCCCAAACCAACCATGAACATATGTTCAATCCATCAACAACAAAGAAAACCTCGATCCAATATGAGAGTCAATTTTGAGCCACCAATCATGGATGGATCTATTGGGGAGAATCCTGATTTTAGACTGAAAATTTATTGCCAAAAATATCATGAGAAACCCATTGAAATATGGATGTGATATATGAATAATAAATAAATCATCATGCATGAATTTTTAATGTGGAAAATCACTCAGATCACGAGGATTAAAAAACCACATGGAAATTTCGAAATATAGACTATGATTCTGATAATACAAGAATTCAAGTAATTCCCAAACTTGAATTACAAAAGAGAGAGTGTATAAAACCAATGTGAAAACCACACCCCAGTATTCCTCTGCCATCTCTCTAATAAACACAAAACAGATGCCATGTAGTGGATGATGAATATGTGACAAAACACCACCCTTCAATTGACAATACGTTACTACCTCTGAGATCTTCACTTGAACATGTGTCAACCTCTTACTAGATTGTGATACCAAAATGATATCGCAATCATGATGTATTACCAATCATAAATTAGGACATGGAACATGATCACCACAATCAATAAAACTCTCGATACATGGCGCAATCATTAATCACATTGTAGTTACTTCACCCTTGTAGAACACTAACACACCGCACATGCTACTTCCGACACAGTAGCCCCCTTCATACTCTTGGTGCACTACATCTTTAACATCTCTCTGTACGCCACTAGTAGCTTCCCATTTGAATACATTTTCCATTTCCTTTTTCAAATAGAGATAGGATATGAAATATAGTATCATGTATGTTCAAATCACCATGTATTATCCTTGTTATGATTCAAACACATATCTCATATAAATAGATATAAAATATATATCCCCCATCAGATACACATACAACCTTATCTCAGTGATATGATAAAATATACCTCATATTCAAAAAAAATTATTTTATCTTAAATATCAAAACACTCATTTGTGGGATGAACACCAACTATCACCCCTTCATCTCATCAATGGAGATTCCATCCAACAAACTTATTTGGACACAAAAAGTAATTGGTATCGAACCAATAATAATATTCAATAGAAAAATAAAAACTACCATTTTCAACTCTGGTAGATACTTGAATGCTCCCCCTTCAAAAAAAACATGAATTCCAAATTCTTCTTCATACCCGTGTCTACACCGCCAAAATGATAATCAACAACATCTGGTTCCCTCAAAATTGTGATTTTCCACAAAATCTGAAGCACCTATAGGAAAAACATTCTCCCCTCCTCAAAATCCTGTGCACCTAGCGTATCACCTCTATCATCAAATTTTAATTCCTTCTTCACCAGTTTCACATTTTGAAAAAAAGAATTACGTGTATGTTATGGAGAACCTCCTTCAACCTTCTTTCAAAAACATTTTATGCCTCATGAACGCACCATTGATCCTCTTAAAATAATCCAAATAAATTAACACCACAAATTTCAGGCCCAAACCATCACCATTGATACCACTTGTTTGGGAGAATCCCGATTCTGGTCTGAAAATTGATTGCTAAAACTATTGTGAGAAACCCGTCCAAATATGGAAGCGATATATGTAGAATAAATAAATTAGCACGAAATATTTTTTTTTAACATGAAAATCCCCTCTGATGTGGATGAATAAAAAACTACAGGGAAAAACCAAAGTATGCTCTATGAATCCGAGAATACAAGAATTAAAGTAATGCCTGCAAATTATTTAGAAATTAGAGAGTGATGATATCATGTGCGAAAACCACACCCCGATATGCCTCTACCATCTCTTTGATAAACATCCCACCAACACCATGTATAAAAATATCAATATGTGGCAAAAAAACACCCATCTATTGAAAAAACATCACTAACTAGGGTATCTTAACCCGAACATGCGTCAACCTCACACCAGCTTGTGAGACCCAAATGCTTTCGCCATCATGATGCACCACTGATCTTCAATTAGAAAATTCTTCTTCATCACCACAATCAAGAATAATCTCAATACATTTCCCGATCAATAATAACATTGCTACTTATTCATAATTTTTGAACACTGACACGCTGCACGTGCTATTGCTGACGCGGTAGCCCCCTTCTTACTATCGGCAAACTACATCTTGAGAATCTCTTTGTTTTCCTCCAGATATATCCCCTTTTAAATCATTCATTGTTTCTTTTTCCAAATAATTATAAGAGATGAAATATAATATCTTAAATGTTCAATTCACCATTTATCATTTATATTTGGATTCAATCACATATCTCATTTAATAGATATAAAAGTTATATCCCCCCATGGAATACACATGTATCATTATCTGTGTGATATGGTAAAAGATATATCATATTAAAAAAACCAATCTTATCTCAAATATAAAAACACTCATGTACGGGCTGAACCCTAATAGGATCTAAAGCCTGGACACCAACCAATTCCTTCTGATTTGAAGATGAGTTCTCATCTGCACACCGCAGATGATGAAGCTAGAGTCAAAGAAAAAATCATATAAAGCTTTCTCATGGATTTTTTTCATTTTTTATTGATTATGAGAGTATTCTAAGATCAATTATGAACTGAAATATTGGATTAGATGAGCGAGAAATAGTTGTAGTGGGGCCATGAAGCTGGTGCGAAGAGAGGAGAAGCCAACGAAAGCTTCAGTAAGAAACCAGAGACCCCCCTAGACATTGTCATGGAATATGGGAATATAAAATCATTTATATATAATATAATAAATAAATCAAAATTATTATTAATATTAATAATTTAATAATTACTAATTAAAAAAATTTAAATTAAATAATATTATCAAATGAATTAAATTTATGTTAAATAATTTCTTTTTTCTAAAAAAATATAATTATTAGTAAACTTAAATTATTTTTTAATAACAATAATAAGAAAAATATTTAATAATGTAAATAATTAAATTAATAAAATATTATTTTTATTTATTAAAATAATAATATAAATATTTTTAAAAAATTTATTAAAAATAATAATTTTTTGAATCTTTCCTAAATAATTTAACTATTAAGAATAAATAATAAATGTTTTAAATAAAATAAAATAAAAAATATTATAAAATAAAAAATATAATACTAATTTAAACAACATTAAATAATATTAAATAGAAGTATAACTTTAATCTAAAAATAATAATATTTAATTATAGTAGAATTTATTTATTTATTCTTTTACCATATTTATGATTCATTATTTTTATTTGAAAATACATGTTAGAGCTTAAATATCAGCCAGGATGAACCTAACTTATTAGAATATAGTAAGTTAGCTGGGTTTTGATATTTTCATTAGAATTGCAGATGAAAAACATGAGTGTGTTATGACATGGAGAGGACCAAGTCGAGTCTGTGGTTACATTGCAACACATGATATTGGATTTAGAAAATAGATTAGCAGGAGAGGAAAAAGGGGTGGATTCGATCATTGACATAGTCATCTTGGTTATTCTTCATACACATCTTGGTGACCAGGGATAATAATATGACATAGAGAAGGAGGAGGACAAAACCTAAGATCTGAAGCCGATATTCAAGTAGCATGTTGCATTGAACATTTTTTTAGATTCATTTCCTCTTTTTTCCATCATTTTAACTGAATGTATTTGTTACTATTTAGAACTATTTCTAATATGAAACTAGGTTGATAATTTTATGTTTAGTGGATTTCTAATCTATTCGGTATTGTCTTTACTTCTTCACATTGGGTTTTTAACATCAATATTCGTTGGAGAGATCAATTATGGATTCATTAATACTATTTTCCTCATATTTTAAAAAAATCAAAAAATTAGAAAAGATCAGAGATATAACATTTAATTATTTTTCATCTAGGTTGATTTCATTAAAAACATCGCAATAAATTTGGGAATTTTTTTATAACTTTACCATTATAATTATTTTGTAGTTTAATGTACCTTGTAGTGGAAAAATCCAAGATTCACATCTCTACATGGTCAGTCTCTTGGCGTGGTAGAGTGATCCAACACAGTTCAAATGTTGCATATTAAATTACATTTAAGTGAAATAATAATCAAATTAACCTAATTGTTTTACTTTTCCATGGAGAAATTATTTTTTTCGTCTTCCCTTATTCAGTGTTCCTATTTTCAAGATATCCTTTACAACATTTCCTAAATCTATTGAAAATTAAAAAAACACCCATAAAAATCAGCACCTCTTCATTTCAGTCTATGAAATTATTATGTAGTTTTATTAGTTTTGGGTATAACTAAACCCTTAAACATTCACCTACCTTCTCTGTGGTTGGACCCTTAAATGCTATAATAGTGTAGGTTTAAAAATATAATTTTTAGGGTTATGATGACCCCCAGTCCTATGACGTGGTCGGGCTCAAGCGATGATAATCCATGCAAAGCCGTAAGCTCTCATCTTCCATCTTCACGAATAGATCATGACCCACCCATGGGGACACACTGGTTCAGATGATGCTTTTCCCTTGATGGTCTTACAACTATAATCGTATATCCTAGATCTTTGTGGGTTCCATCTGATATGCAATAAAATATATAGGGTAATTCTCCAGTTACAAGTCAATCTAAAACACTAACTACCTCATCATAGGTAGTTTTGGAACATCCTCATGGAATACATACATATAATAATAATAAATTGGTGGAACCCAGATGCGTAATGATTTTTATGCACAAAAGGTAACACTCACTAACTAATGGGTGAAAGTTTATAGCCTCTTACTCAAAACACATATCATCCCATTATGAGTCATCTTTTACAAAGAAAAGACAATATCATCCCATCAGTTTACAAGCATCTTACTGGCCTACAATGAAAATTAATATGGGCTCAAACCATTGAAATACAATACATTCCAAAGAATGTGTCATAGGGTTACATCGTGATGAACAGTTTGTCCCACGTGAACCATTCTCCTTCTAGTGATAGATCGCACTACCGATAGACCAAAGACACATAAGAATCACTCCCCATGAGAACCTAAATACACAATTGATGTTCTAGAACCTCTAATCCGTTCTCTATCTCATGTACCTGGATTAATGAGATAAAATAATGATTGAAACATGTGTCTACTAATACTAATGAAAGAGTAGAATAAACATATATCATACCTCAGATCATATTCTGTACTGTGAGAACATAGACATTAATAGATTAAAGTAGTACATGGTCCCGAATCCCATCTCTCTGAGACGTACATGGGAAATCCTGTCTTGGTAAAAGAACCTCATAGATTTTTCACCCACTTGTCTCTGCTCCTTTTCCTCTTATAGAATCACCTACCTAGGGGACACCTTGTCCCTGTCTGGGGGATCCCTAATTATGACAAAATATCCTCCATGGTGGTCTTCTTTCTTTCCTACTGGGACGCTCTAAATGTCTTGTTATGAATTCTCTTTAAATTTTACCTTTCCTATCATGAGAATAAAACTAGACCTCTTCAGGATAACCTAGTTTTCTTTGTTTCTATAGTGCCACAAGACCACTATCCTGAGTCTAATCAGGGGGTTGCCTCCTAGGTCATGGTCTTTTCAACTGACATCATTAAGCTAACAAAAATATCTCATCAATGTAGTATATGATTCCAATCCCATTTTACAAGTGCCTCTCTAATAGAAATCCTTCATTCACCAGTTCCTAATTAGGATCCATTGTATAAGTGAGGTTTCACATGGGTCTGATGCTGTTATAGATCTCTAAGTAGAGTCCCTACTCAAAATTCTATGATGGGAAGTAGTTATATTGGATTATGTCTGGATAGTACCGAATCATGTCTATAAAGATACCTGAGTACTCCACCACTATCATCCCTCCAGTATTATTGTCAATAATATTCTGAATCTGAATGGAGTGTAAGAAGGTGGGCTATTACTCCTCATAGAATGGCTACCAGAAGTCATCTCATGAATGTGCAGACACATCATGCTTCTAAAAAACAAAGCCCCACCAACATTCATCCATTCCATTAAAAACAATTTCTTCCAAAGTCAACATATAATCTTTCAGTGTCATTACAATGCTGAATATCAGGACAGTG
The DNA here is from genome assembly GCA_963277665.1 of Viscum album. Lineage (NCBI taxonomy): Eukaryota > Viridiplantae > Streptophyta > Magnoliopsida > Santalales > Viscaceae > Viscum > Viscum album. The sequence goes on from OY728147.1 coordinate 1,612,469,108, forward strand.
ATTCCATCCAATCCTCTAAAACATGAGGACATGGATCATCAAAGATCCTCGATACTCTATTGCACTAGAACTCATGGGGTGTTCTCATCCAATGCTCATCCTCATTCTTGTATACTAAGAATATCTACTTCTCAATGGTTGGAGGTGTTTTTACTTGTCCTACTAGATTATGTGGATCACATGATGGACTGAACTAAGGCATCATCACTAATGTGTTTGTCATCACGAATTGGAGCCTGTATCATTGTCGGATATCATCACAAAGTCATCTTGAATGTTATCAATGATTACCATTGTCTGATGAGCATATATATATATTTGTATGTATGTATGTATGTATTGATAACAACAATGTGGAGCAAACTCCAAAATAAAAGTTAATGACTCAATCCCTTATTATTCATGTACCATTGTACCCTAAAAAATGTATGGTCATGATGAGTCAACTGGTGGATAATTACGGTCATGTTGGATGATATGTTTTCCTCTTGTACCATCGCTGGAGTCTCTAGCCCGAGAGACGCACATGGGAAATTTTGACACAGTTTCACTAAACCCAAATTTAACAGACACATTTGAATAACGTACCAAGGGTTGAACCACCTATGATACAAATATGTCATGACCGGACCCATGTCTGGGATTGACCCAATCTAACCCCAGACATCCTCCATATACTATAGGGTTTAAACAAGCACCGAAGGCACAATGAACTCATAGAGGAATTTGCCTATATACCTATCCACATGCACACAGCCAACTCAATCAAACAGTTATGAGGGAATGCTGAAAAAGATGGTATAGTACTTTAAATAAACCATACATGAAATAACATCTAAAGAGTTAATGTTTGGAAATGTAAACTGAAAGGAAAATGTGAAAAATACATTCCCCACAGTAATATTTTCACTACATAAAACCAACTATATAATTATATTAGGTGATAGAGCCTCACTCATGGAACCCAATCTGTGACCACTGTACACGGTCCAAGCACCCATATCCCTAAGATTATTGAATGTTACAAAAAACCTTTTCCATTAGCTACATCAGTAAGATGGCTTGAAATCTAATGGCGGGAAGTAGGTGATACAATAGAAAAGTAATACAATATATAGAAAAATTTACAATGAAAGAGTGCAGCTCATTCTTACATGAGAGTGAAAAAACACATCCAAACACAAGGATATATAAACTGTGAGAATATGAACTTCTCATCGAGTATTCACTACCAATAATTGGAGATTAGGATCATCCAACCATGAGATTCTAGACATAGAAAAAACGTGTCTTACCTCATGCATCTTCGCAACTATTGGAAGGTGAGTATCCAAAACCCAAGGAGTGGGTAATGCAAAAAGGATATATATATAAATATACATACATACATATATGTATATATATGACCAGTCATAGGAATCAAAAAAGAGAAATTTATGGGATCTCTTTCTCAAAACACATCCCATGAAAATGAGTCACCGATAGTTTTAGAAGTCCATCTATGATGCCCAACATCCCCCGCATCTTCCCTATACATGAACGTCAAAGGGGATCAATCAACAAACCTTCATACAATCCACCTTGGGAGAAACTATCTTGCCTACGTGGTTTTAGGCCTCTTCAAAAGGACGAGTCTCGATGGGGAATGTATTACTCTTTTCTTTGAATCTACGGGAATTTCATTCTATGTCTCTTCACTGATCTATATAGTCGGATGGAGTAAAATCATAGTAGATGGCCTACGCCCAAGTGTGTCAAGGGTTTCCACTATAGGCATTAGTGATCTGCGCCCTATAACATTAGGGGGTCAACACTCAGAAGTTGATGGGGATCAATGGTCCAGCCCAGCTAAAGGGTATACACTGGAGGGTACTACCCATCATGTTTCTTTAGAGGAACCACATCCATTCTAGCGTGGGTCAACACATTGATCATTGGGGTTTCATGACCTAGTACATAAGGGGGATCAACACCCAATATAATCCACTAAAAACCAACCAGAAAGATATGTCATGATATCTTGAAAGCAAAAATAAATTGAAACATCACTTTATATGTGAAAAAACACTCAGGTTATGCAATTCACTAGCCCAAATTGGGTAACTGGTGAAAATGGGGTTGTTCACTAGAACAAGCCCAAATGAGACCACAAGGGGCCCATGTATATGTCCTGAAATTTAAACTCCCAAACTAGCCTCAAAAGTTCCTCCTTGAAAAGTGGAATCTGTTTCCATAGACAAAACATTCATTAGATGCTATGTTTAGATGTTATAGATGTTTAAAGTCACTGCACGATGACTTATAGTGTCCCACCACTACTGAAAATCCGGCCATTAGCGACCGCCATTGGCGGTCGCTGTTGCCTCGTCGCTAGAGGATTTCAGCGACCGCCAATGGCGGTCGCTGTAGCCTTTCAACCGGGCACCCTATAGCGACCGCCTATGGCGGTCGCTAGTCTAAAAAAATGTTTTTTTAAAATGTTTTTTTTATTGAATTCAATATATAAATATATAAATATATATATAAATATTCATATATAATATCAAATCATTGTGCTATAATAATTTAAAAACTTCGATTCAAAAAATAATCTCATTTCAGGTCTTTCCGAGCACGTTTGCTCCGAATGGGACCGCCGCACGCCGTTTTGGTGTTTTATGGCATCAGAAACACGTTTCCGGCCACCGCGGTCAAACGGCACCTCCGAATGAGGTGCCGTCTGGACGACCATTTCACAATTCACGTCCCGGATGTTGTCGTACGGTTTCGTGGCATTCGGAGGTCGTTCGGGTGGTTTTGACCCCCCAACGCGCCATTTCAGCGCGCGCCACGCTGCTAAAAAGGACACAATCGGACGTGCCGCGCGCACCGCCCATACGATGGATGTGCGGCCTCCTCCTGCATCTCAGGAATAATATTTCTATCGTTCCCGTGCGGTTTCAGGTCGTTCGGAGCACGTTTGCTCCGAATTGGACCGCCGCACGCCGTTTTGGTGTTTTGTGGCGCCAGAAACGCGTTTCCGGCCGCCGCGGTCAAACGGCACCTCCGAATGAGATGTCGTCTGGCCGAACATTTCACAATTCACGCCCCGGATGTTTTCGTACGGTTTCGTGGCATTCGGAGGTCGTTCGGGTGGTTTTGACTCCCCAACGCGCCATTTCAGCGCGCGCCGCGCTGCTGAAAAGGACACAATCGGACGTGCCGCGCGCACCGCACGTCCGATGGACGTGCGGCCTCCTCCTGCATCTCAGGAATAATATTTGTATCGTTCCCGTGTGGTTTCAGGTCGTTCGGATCACGTTTGCTCCGAATTGGACCACCGCACACCGTTTTGGTGTTTTAGGGCGCCGAAAACGCGTTTCCGGCCGCCGCGGTCAAACGGAACCTTCGAATGAAGTGACGTCTAGCCGACCATTTCAAAATTCATGCCCCGGATGTTTTCGTACGGTTTCGTGGCATTCGGATGTCATTTGGGTGGTTTTGACCCCCCAACGCGCCATTTCAGCGCGCGCCGCACCGCTGAAAAGGACACAATCGGACGTGCCGCACGCACCGCACGTCCGCTGGACGTGCTGCATCCTCCTGCATCTCAGGAATAATATTTCTATCGTTCACGTGCGGTTTCAGGTCTTTCGGAGCAAGTTTGCTCCGAATGGGACCGCCGCACGCCGTTTTGGTGTTTAATGGCGCCCGAAACGCGTTTCCGGCCGCCGCGGTCACACGGCACCTCCGAATGAGGTGCCGTTTGGCCGACCATTTCAAAATTCAATCCCCGGATGTTGTCGTACGGTTTCGTGGCATTCGGAGGTCGTTCGGGTGGTTTTGACCCCCCAACGCGTCATTTCAGCGCGCGCCGCGCCGCGCACACCGCATGTCCGATGGATGTGCGGCCTCCTCCTGCATATCAGGAATAATATTACTATCGTTCATTTGCGGTTTCAGGTCGTTCGGAGCACGTTTTCTCCGAATTGGACCGCCGCACGCCGTTTTGGTGTTTTGTGGCACCGGAAACGCATTTCCGGCCGCCGTGGTCAAACGGCACCTCCGAATGAGGTTCCGTCTGGCCGAACATTTCACAATTCACGTCCCGGATGTTGTCGTACGGTTTCGTGGCATTCAGAGGTCGTTTGGGTGGTTTTGACCCCCCAACGCGCCATTTCAGCGCGCGCTGCGCTGCTGAAAAGGACACAATCGGACGTGCGGCCTCCTCTTGCATCTCAGGAATAATATTTATATCGTTCCCGTGCGGTTTCAGGTCGTTCGGGGCACGTTTGCTCCGAATTGGACCGTCGCATGCCGTTTTGGTGTTTTAGGGCGCCGGAAACGCGTTTCAGCCGCCGCGGTCAAACGGAACCTCCGAATGAGGTGCCGTCTGGCCGACCATTTCAAAATTCACGCCCCGGATGTTTTCGTACGGTTTCGTGCCATTCAGAGGTCGTTCGGGTGGTTTTGACCCCCCCAACGCGCCATTTCAGCGCGCGCCGCGCTGCTGAAAAGGACACAATCGGACGTGCCGCGCACACCGCACGTCCGATGGACGTGCGGCCTCCTCGTGCGGGGGGGGGGGGGGGATGTATAGGAGTACGGGGGGGGGGGGGGGGCTGTACGGGTGTGCGGGGGGGCTGTACGGGGGTGCGGGGTGCTGTACGGGGGTGTGGGGGGGGGCTGTACGGGGGTGCGGGGGGGGGGGGGGGGGGCTTTACGGGGGTGCGGGGGGGGGGGGGGATGAACGGGGGTGTGGGGGGCTGTACGGGGGTGCAGGGGGATGTACGGGGGTGCGGGGGGCTGTACGGGGGTGCGGGGGGCTGTACGGGGGTGCGGGGGGGCTGTACGGGGGTGCAGGGGGGCTGTACGGGGGTGCGGGGGGCTGTACGGGGGTGCGGGGGGCTCTCCGAGGGTGCAAAGGCCATCCCATTGATTACAAAAGTGAAAAATAAAAGTGATAACATCTAATTAATACATATTTCTTTTATCGATACCATACAAAAATTTATAAAAAATATATTGGATAATACATAATCTATAATATCAGATTTATTGATCTGTTGGAATTAGTTCGACTTTTTCAAATGTAGAATCATTCGAGATTATCTGATCAAAAACTCAATATGTGTATAAAATATTTAAAAGTCCACCATGGATGGTAATAATTCATTACTTAAATGAATAAATACAGTACATCAATGTCAACTCTACCAGTAAAAACAAAAAACATATCTCGTGAATATATTGTGTGTCACGCGTTGTCATCACTGCTACCTCCTTTAGGTGGGCCAGGTGCCTACAACAAATAAACATTATAAATATTTTAATAACAAAAAAAATTTAAATTAAATAAATAAATACAGTATATACCTTCATCGTATGAACCCCTGTACCATCAGCTCGACGCACATATTCCCGTAGTGCTCTAACCTCAGCTGTCAATTGCGCATTTGTCTCCTCGGAAGCGCGCAGTCGTGCCTCAAAATCTGACATCTGTTGTGTCATATGTGCAACAGCAGGACCGACAACCGCAGCGCGTGACACTACAGAACGAGGAATCCCTGCTCCATAGGTCAAACTATAGCCATGCCCGTCCCGACCAATAATGCGATTAAAGATCTCATCCCGTCGCATGGGAAGCTGTCGCTGGTCCTCTGGCAGATGTTCTAACTCATCTTCAAATTGAGCCTGTGAAATATTTAAATATATATAAATATATATATGTTAATATATAGATTTATGTAATTATTAGTAAGTACAGACACTTACTATCAATGCTGCAACCTCTGGATCGTTGCGATCACGAGTCCTTATCCACACCGACATTTTATCAGTTGCTGCACCTTGCCCTCGCAACTGTATATTAAAAGAATATAAACACAAAACCATATTTATTAATAAATTAAAAAATGAATAATATATACCTCATGTCGGATCTGAGACACGTGACGAGTCCCGAGCCTGTGAGCTGGTCCCTGCAATGCTCGATTCTCCGAATGGCGTGTTGACACCTCCTACATTCAATTCATTCAAATTTCAAACAAATCACATATTCTTGAAAATATATATACAGCAAAATAATTAATATACAAACCGCAACACCCTCAGTAGACCAATATGCAACCAAGTCACACCACTGAGCCGGGAGGACACCTCTCGGGACTTTTTCCAAAATGTCAAGGGCACCCACATTTGGTACCCAGTGGTCCCTCTTCACTTTTCCATTATAATCTTTCGACATATTACGGCATTTTCTCATACACACGGGCCGAAACCCTTCAGGGCATACTTTCAAATTTTTCTATAAAGAAAATAATCAAACATATTAGTATTTATTATAAATAGAAAATAAAGTAAAATTATTTTCTTACCTAAACCTCCCTCCATAGACGATCTAATGTGTCCTGAGGGATAGAATCCCAATCACGCGTGGTCAATGGAAATCGATGTGGGTCACGTATGATATGACCCAGCTGATGAATAAATGCCGGGGAATTCGGTCCCACGGGATGAAATACCTCATCAAATGAAACATCTATCGTCGTGTCGGAATTCCATGATAATATGCCACGACCAGGGCCTCTCCTGCGAGAGGAAGAAGCAACCGAGTCTGATCCTGTTGAAAACAATTTTATATATAAATTGACAAATTTTATATATATAAATATATATATATGTCAATTACATAAAAAATATAGACAATGTCATTCAAACATACCTCGACCCTGAGACGTAGATGCCTCAGATGGATGATGTGGATCTTCTGCCTCTTCCCCTGACATGTCTGCAGTCACAGAAAATATCAGTAATGAGTCCAAAGTGTTTAAAAGATAAATTGGATTGTTCTTAATAAATCAAACTTGTACAACTATTAATCAAACAAAAAATGGATTGAATAATTAGTTGTGAATGAATTTTAAAAAATCAGAAAGTTAATCAACCGAAAATATTTATGACTGAATTAACTTACAAAGTGAGGATTAAAACTTATAAGGATTTATACAATGATTAGATAATTTATGATATCCTAGTACATTCTACTGAATAGAGGGAAAACAATTATACCTTTCATTAAGCATGCAAATCGACAATTTCTCCTTCAACAGCCGCTCTGACCCAATAAATATCTTCTTCACGTTGAACTACGGTATGTTGATCAAGTTGTTGGTAAACAAACGGAACAGTCTCGGGTTCATCTTCTTCAAATAAAAACACTCCTCGCCGAGACATTTTGACAACAACTTGCCAACTTGGATCTGAAGGCAAAGAAACAAAGAATACTTGTTCCGCTTCTAATGTCAAAATGAAAAGGTTCATTCTCAACTCGTTCATTATTTCTGTATAACATATAGTAAAAATTCACCAATGAAAACTGATATTGATCGACTTTACATCCACGCACTGGATCAACCCAATTACACTTTAACAATATGTACTTCAAACCGTGTGTGTATACAACTTCAATGATGTCTATCAATTGACCATAGTAATAACCAGAATCGACAAAGGGACAACCGATGCCACTGTTTTGTGTTGCTCGTTTGTCGTCAACATCTTTAATGCGAAATCGAAAACCATTAGCATCAATAGCTTTATAACGAAGAGCCGTTATAGATGGACCCTCAGCCAGTTGGATAAATACTTCAGGTAGCGTGGGGTCCCCTAACTCCCTAAGCTTACGAACCTACATAATTTATAAAAATCAATACTGATATATGCAGAAAGAATTAGTTTAATACTTCACTCATAATGAAAATAAATTTATACATACATAATCCTTGAACCAATCATGAAATGCCGCATAATGAGATTGTTGAATTTGCAACTCAGTCGCACGATGCATCTCTTCTTTTATCTCATTAATGTGTTTCCTGCAAATGATTACGTGATGTTTAAAAGATTAACTTATTCAAACAAAACATGTAAAAGTTATACAAGCACATTGATAAGATACTTACTGCATTAATGGTGCAACTGATGGAGTATTGAACAAGATATATCGATGTGCTTGTATCCACTCGATGTTGTCCATATCAAATGTGGTTCCTTCTCCAACTGGACCATCATGAATCCATGAGGGGCTTATCTAATTTTTGTTTCAACATCTGTAAGATATTCTTCACAAAAGGTAGTACACTCATCCATCAAATAACCATTGGCTATTGATGCCTCTGGACGAGCTCTGTTGCGTACAAATCTTTTCAATGTACTCAAATACCATTCAATAGGATACATCCACCTGAATTGAACTGGACCAGCAGCCATTACTTCATCAGTTAGGGTGCACTGTCAAGTGGACCATAACATCGAAAAATGAGGGGGGGGGAAAGTTTCTCAAAGTGACAAAGCGTAAGTACAATCCGGTCCTACAAACATTTTAAATCACTCATTCGTTGATTTCTTAAAACAAAGCTGTCTAAAAAAATTACTCATCTCAATCAAGGGCTGAACAACATTGGGGGATAAACAATCACAAATTGCGATTGGAATCAACTGCTGAAGTAATATGTGATTGTCATGACTTTTCAACCCTTGCAATGTCTTGCTCGTCAGATTCACACACTTTGAAATATTAGAAGAGTAACCATCAGGCACCTTTACCATCTTCAAAATGGAAAGAAATGTCTCTTTCTCCTCTGTAGTCATCGAATACTGTGCAGCAGGCATATATGCCTTGTTTCCCTCAGCTAACTGTAAATGCAACTGTTTCCTTAAACCCATTTCATCAAAATCACGGCGTGCATTAACATGGTCCTTTGACTTTCCACTGACACCTAAAATGGTCCACAATATGTTATCACAAAATTTTTTTTTCAATGTGCATGAAATCCAAATTATGCCTCAACATGTTAGTTTTCCAATACGGAAGACTATAAAAAATACTTTTCTTTTTCCAATTGTGACTGCGCTGCCTACCCGCAGCACGAATATTACGTACTGGAGGAGCCAACAAATCCTGAATTTCATATACCGTGCGGATATTTTCTTCCTCAATCTGCGATAACATTTTGACTCCTGTCATGATCATTGGTGCTGGGCTGAACTCTCTAGAACCATCAAATGCAACTCTGTCCTTTCTGAACCTGTGCTGAGGAGGGAGAAAACTCCTATGATCCATGTATGCCCATTTTTTGGAATGTTTAAGCCATACATATTTTTTACTTTTATTGCAATAAGGGCATGAAAATTCCCCTTTCGTACTCCAGCCTAATAAATTTGCATAAGCTGGGAAGTCATTGATTGTCCACAATAAAGCAGCATGCAGTTTGAACATTTCATTCGTTTCACAGTCATAAGTCATCACACCATCGCCCCAAAATTCATTCAACTCATCAATCAATGGCTGAAGGTAAACATCAATCTTATCCCCCGGACATTTAGGTCCATCAATAAGAGTGGAAAGTAATATAAATTGTTGCTTCATACAATGCCACGGAGGAAGATTATATGGAACCAACACCACGGGCCATGTGCTATGAGTTGCACCAACCATAGACTTGAATGGATTGAAACCATCTGCTGCCAATCCCAATCGGACATTACGAACATCTTTAGAAAAGTCGGGATGTCTCTTATCAAAATCTTTCCATGCATGAGAGTCTGCCGGGTGGGTTAACATGTCACTTTCATGAACTCTTTCTGCATTCCATCTCATTAAATTAGAAACTTTAGATTACATAAAAAATCCATTCAACCTCGGTTTAAGGGGAAAGTAACGCATTTGCTTTACGGCAATCGGTTTCCCCTGTATCGCAATCTGACTTTGATGAGTCTTATTTCCCATGTTCTCTTTACACCTGGAAGCGCCACAAACCGTACAAATATCCAAATGAGCAGTTTCATTTCTAAACAACATACAGTTGTTTGCACATGCATCTATAGTCTCATATGTAAAACCTAAGTTCTCTGTCAACTTACGAGCATAGTAATACGACTCAGGAATCTTAGCGTCGACAGGAAGAACTTTTTTCAATGAAACCAAAAGAATGTAGAATGATGTGTCTGACCAATTATTCAAAGTCTTCAAATGAAACAACTCCACGATAAACGACAGTTTATTGTAAGAAGTACATCCAGGATATAATTCTGTTTTCGCATCATCAAGTACTTCATAAAACCTCCTCGAATCACGATCTGCACCAGAGCGAAGATTTATCTCACCGGTCTCAAGATTCTGGATGCCAATGCCTTCAGGATCAAACCCACGTACCATTTCAGAAATAATTTCATGCATTGGATCAGTCATCCTTGCATCAACATCCATCTGAGCTGCATCTGTATTTTGACAACGAACATATTCTTCTCCATGGCGAGTCCAACTCTTATAATTTTTCAGAAATCCATTAAAGAAAAGGTTCTCCCTCACAGTATCTCGTGTGAATTGATATCTGTTAGCACATTTTCTACATTGAAAACTAATATAGTCACTTTCAAATCCTCTCGTGAAGTCAATAAACTGCATAATGCCATTGAAATATTCTCTAGACGTTCGATTTGGAAGATCAATCCAACTCTTATCCATAATAATATCTGTATATCAAACATTTACACAATACTTATTACATTTAAATTCTTCAAATCAACTATATTCAAAATAAATATTAACCATTTGTTTATGAACCATTGATAAAAAAATAATATAACTGAAATCTCATGTTACCTGATTGAGCTTCAAACCTGAAAGGGAGGGGAGCCGAAGGCGGTGCTGTGAGGGAGAGGAGGCAGCGAAGGTGAGCCAGAGCCAAAGGTGGTGCGGCAAGGGAGGGGATGGGCGGCGGCGGCGGCGGGGAGCTGGAGGAGAGGAGGCGGTGAGGGGACGGGCAGCGAGGGGGGGGGTGTCCGGGGGGGGGGGGGGGGCTGTCCGAGGTGCGGGGAGGGGTGTCCGGGGTGTCGGGGGCCTGTCGGGGGTGCGGGTAGGGGTGTTCGGGGTGTGGGGGTGTCCGGGGTGCGGGGGGGGGGGGGGGGGGCTGTCTGGGGTGCAGGGGGGCTGTCCAGGGTGCGGGGTGGGGTGTCCGAGGTGCGGGGAGCCTGTCTGGGGTGCGGGGGGGGGGGGCTGTCCAGGGTGCGGGGGGGGGGGGATGTTCGGGTTCGGAGGGGGGTGTCCGAGTGCAGGGGGGCGGGCTGTCCGGGGTGCGGGGAGGCATCTGGGGTGCGGGGGGCGGTCCGGAGTGCGCGGGGGGGGGGGGGGGGGGGGCTGTCTGGGGTGCGGGTGCCGTCCGGGGTGGGGGGGAGGGCCGAGAGGCTGGAGGGCGGCGGCCGGAGGCCGGAGGGTCGGCGGCGAGGGAGGGCCGGCGGCGGGGGAGGGCCGGCGGCGGGGGAGGCCGGGCGGCGGGGGAGGCCGGGCGGCGGGGGAGGCCGGGCGGCGCGGGAGGCCGGGCGGCGGGGGAGGCCGGGCGGCGAGGGAGGCCGGGCGGCGGGGGAGGCCGGGCGGCGGGGGAGGGGAGGGCGGCGAGGGAGGGCGGCGAGGGAGGGAGGGGGATAGAGAGGAGGGAGATCGAGGGCGCGGGGGGGGGGGGGGGGGGGCGCAGAAGCCCGCCGTTTTTTTATGTAGGTCAGCGACCGCCATTGGCGGTCGCTGATGGTTAGCTATAGCGACCGCCAATGGCGGTCGCCCGAGTCTGGGGGGCTTCAATGCCCCCTTTTCTAGTAGTTCACGATAGAGCAACCATGGACAGAACACCACGGTCAGTCCACCTACTGCTATGGTCAACTACCACAGTGTGTCCATCCATGATTTTATGGCCATGGTTTTCCCACATGCTACACTAGTTGGCCACCGTGGTCATTAACTTCGCGGTAGCTCGAGCCGTCAAGACTGCACTCCGCTCCATGTGACCCGGGTTCACTGGGTCTTCCTCAATCCATCATAATTGGTTATCCCCAAACCACTTCGTTAGTCCCAATATAATTTTATGGGACCATTTCACTTGTCTATTCCTATCCCACCTAGATGGCCCACCCGTGCGGGGGCCACCTAGCCTACCAAGGCCCACCCCTCCCGGTCGGTCCGTCCACGATCGCTGCATCAAAGGGGCCGCTCATTATGATCTACGAATCCAAACACCACCATGGGTCACTCCCCATGGAATTTCTAAAACCTTAATCCATATTATCCACCCACGGCCTCTAATGACACTCTAGTGGACCACCGACCTCCATGCGACGTAGCAACAATATGCGATCACCATTGCTGGTTATCGCCACACTGGTGGTTTATTCAATAGACAACTGATCCTGCTTCGATACACAAAACATTACAAAAATTGTGATCTAGAATCCTTAGAAAAATATCAATATATATAAATTACCTTATTTATGATTGGTTGATTTATCATCCTCTTATATAGTTAATGATGAAATCGACAACGTATTGACGAAGAACCCCATATTATGGTTTCCATAAATTAGATTGGTTGAGGGTTGTGTTATTTTATCCATCGATGATGATATTACAAATAGTAAAAACAAAAATGGATCAAATTTATCTCAATAATTGAAACTGAGGATGAAAAATTAATGAATCCTACCTTATTTTGATCTACTCGTCATTGACAACGTGTTCTCTACACTTCTGATTTGATCCAACAAAGCTTCATAAATTATTTTACAAAGGATGAGATGGAGAGATTAAATGTCAATAGTTAAAAGGATTAGGGGCAGATCATTATGAATAAAAACTAATCACGTTTTTATAATAGGTGATTTGGTCATGGTCTAACAAATAACTGGACCTAACAATGGTCGCGAGATATGAACATCCCATAACCTCTCACATTAGGATTTACTTAGGTAAGTCACTACATTACGAACTCATCTATGGTCTCTTATTTCAAATTTGATTCCTCTTTTAAGAATTATTCAAAACAATTTCCAAAATAAAATAATTTAATTAAATTATTTTATTTACGGTTAAGTCCTCATTGACTTGTTTTTAGAAGGATCGTTCAGAAAAATGTTTTTTATTTACTAGTGAAATCATCATGTTTTTTACTCAATTGTGAGATCAAATTTATGATTCATGATTATTTTTTATAGTTATCAAGATCCTTCACATGAATAGTTTAAAATAAACTTCATATTTTTATAAAACTAATTTTGAGCACCTTGGGCCTTGGAATCACATGATGTCTCAGCACCTAGCTCTGGAAATATATATAGAAAATTTTCAAATTCATAACCAGAAAAACCCATGTCTCTTAATTTTTTATTGCCATATGAAACCTCAAGGCTTGTATGAAATAAAAATGTCATGTTATATGAGTCAGGAGATGCATCTATAGGACATCGAAAGGATTTTGTGATAGGCCCTGAGGGTGTCTCTAGACCAAAGTATTGTTCCCAGGGGAACTATATAACTTTTTGTAACGTGTCTTGAGGGTTTTTGATTTCCCCAAATAGCTTGTTGAAGGAGTGTGGTGAGGTTTTTGTGACATGCCTTGGTTATATCACCTGTATATAGATGACTTGCATGAAGTGGTTGAGGGTCAAAAAGAAAATATTTTCCTAAATTATTACACTCTTAATCTTTTTTTCCCCTTTAGTTGCATGTCACTTATGTTTTTTTTTTGAGTAACAATTTTCTTTATTCTCATGTGATTTGGAAGTCATGTGATATATTCATTACACATCTCAGCAGAAATCCATCACATTATCTATAAATGGTCACGTGAAGTACATTTTGATTGAGTTATGATTACATTGATCATTCTTCAATATATTACCTGACAAATGGTCTTTCTGTTACATGACCATCCACTTAGAGAATTCCTCTCTATCATGAGATTTTAGAAGATGAGATTAAAATCATCTAGCATCGAACAATCTAATACTTTTTCATGTCGAAGTGGTGAATTTATAGGCATCTCCTCCCTAGTTATTCAGCCCTTTGTGTGGAGTATCTAGTGTGATCCCATGATAGAGTTAGAGAAGGGATCTGGCACCATATAGCTTCATGAGTATCGGTCATTAAACACTTATAGGGGTTAACTTGATTTCTAGAAACATTGAGTCTATCTCATAAACTCATCCTTTATTGGTGTATTTCCTATTAATTTTGATATTTTTGATAATGAATATGTGTTGAATGACATAATTAATACTTTTTTGACACGTCCAAGGGACCTTTTGAGATCAGGATGCCTGTTGAAAGGATTCCATGATATTTCATGTGACTTAACTAGGAGTCTCATGAGATTGAGCCACGGATTTCTTGGGCATTTCACAAGAATTTAATGATTGTAAGATCTCTCATCACCTTCCTTAATATCCCCTTTGTTTTATCTGAAAAATGTTTGGATTAATTTTAGATTTCATGATTATGGTCCAAGAAAATTACTATATATTTTGGGAATTTGTTGCATCATAATAATGATTCTTATGGTGGATCCCAAGAACATTGTGGGTAATTCAATTTTTTTCCATATAGGGCCAAATGGGGAGAATGAAGTCACTTGGTCATACTCTTTCTTCTTCGCATGGTGATTCCAACAATCCAATGGTTTTTATGAGATAATGGAGACATGTCACTAGGGACTTTTGGTAACTTATGGATCACTAGGGGCGCACCATATGTCCCTCAGTGGTCACAAGTACCTCCTTCCTTCTTTATATCCTTTGTTGTACTTATAACTTTTTTTAAGATTTCTTGATTTTTGTCAATTTTTTTCAATGACAATAATCCTACCCTTTATTGATAAGTCACATTATCACGATGGCTTCGAGAATCCTCTACACTATGGTTATCATTTCCATCATTTTCTTTTGATTTTAAAGTGGAATTGTCAAACGCTTGTCACTAATAGCCCGCGTGGTCTAGGGGAGCTCATCTGGCTACCAACCCCATAGATACTTGTTTTTTATATTACATTTGAAAGGTAATAAGGGATTTTTGATAGGGGGTCCATGGGATTGGCCCTAGGTTATGCACTTCCCAGAAACTCACCACATTCCCTTATAATGCTCATGTGGTCACGAGTCTCCTAAAGGTTCACATGAGCCGTAGGTCGCAACCATTACCTTTTTTAGGGGATAGAACACCCATATTAATTCATTTACTATATCATTAATTGTCAAATGCTCAATTGGTGGGCTTTAAAAATTCCCCACCCCCGCAGGAGCGATGTCTACGGGGACAATTGTTCGGTCTTGAGGAAAGTAAATGTCAATTAATTTCATTGATGGTATCACAAATAAGTGCCTAGGGTGATGTTTGGTCTATCGAGTGATGTATGGTATTTCATGAAATTCCCTTTATATAGGAACAGATGGGGAGAAATTCCTTCTAATGGCCACTACATATCCAGTGCACTATAGCCTTTGTTTCCGTCGTGTTCTTTTGTCGCCAGATCGGTCTATGAGTCTAGATTGTGAGAATCTATCTGTGAGCCTACCCTGAGAGATCTGTCCCACAAGAACACTTACACTTGGGAATTAATCAATTCTAAACATTAATCATACTTTAATAATTCCCCTATAACTTAGACCCCGAGGTAGTGTGATGGTCTTGAGGGTTTCGTTTGTTTTGATCATTTAATCATTTATTTTGACCTATTCATAGGACTATGTATGGTCACATGACTGATAGTCTCAAAATGGATCATGTGATTACGTGTTTTTCTATAGGGGTTAGGTGACATACGTGTTCTTAAAATATCAGCATATCCAAAATTCTTTAATGTGATTCAGTAATTCCTTGTTGAATCATGAGATGATCAGGATGTTATCAAAACTTTCATGCTTCTATTGTTTTCAAGATGTTATATTCTCATTGTATAATATTTTCCACTTAATTAATTTCATATGACAAATGGTTCTCATCGATCACCTCAAGAACTCTAAAATAATGAAGAAAACGTAGAAATAACTCTTCTTGATGCTATGAGGGCGATCGTAGACCCTTATTGACGTTTCCTTATGAATTAAAATGATAATAGCCTGAAACCATTGATGGGATTAATGTTCTCAAAATACCCAATTTTTGGAATTTTTCTATATATTGTTTTGTTCTTACTAACATTTTTTTCATACCTATACTAAATTCACCATGTATACCTTCATCTTTGAGTCAGACAACTCATAGCACTTTTCGGGTGGAACTCTCATGGGGGGTACATCATCTTTTAGAAAGACCATGATGATGGGAATATACTGACATTCATGGCCAGAGACATTGATATAATTGGTTTCATGTTAGATGAGTATTTCCATATGTATCACTCAATAATGAAAAATCGTTCCCCTAATAAAATGTTTGGGTGAAATACCAACTTGGATTTCTGATTTGGAGGATTATTTTTGTTTTTTATTGGTGACATGATTTATAGGTATAGTATATGGATTATTAATCCTCTATGGAGATAAAGGATATCAATATGTACGAGCCTGTTTGGATGTTTTGGGCATCTGGTGATTGAAATAAAGGTTTAATGAGCGATATGTGACATTTTTGAAAATATTGAATCCAATGTTAATGTATGTTATTATTTGTGACACTTTATGAAGATGTTATTACAAACCATATGTATGGGGAAATTATCTGTGAGTGGTACACACCCATCTAGATCAGCCTCTAATTCTTGTGTGTTCATTCAAGATATCACCACAATATCTATGTTTGATTCGAAAATAATTTTATGTATCTCTCCAATTTAAATTGATGTTTTCCAGGGGTGAGACTGGTGCTAGCACACACCTCAACCAACTAAATGGGGTGATTAGTTTATCTCGTGAATATATGAATATTTTGATCTATTCATATCCCAGTGGTAAATAATCATAATTGGTTTGAGAATATTTCCCATCATCAGCTATAGAGTAAAATTCGAGGACCATGAAACAAATAGATTCGAAAGGACTGTATCCATAGTAGCAAATCGTAAAGAGGTCAGGTACCTATCATTGCTGGAAGAAGAATATGCTCCTATGGATATAGTGAAAATATTTGAAGGGGGTAAGGCTTTAATAGAGGCATTTTTCCCAATGATAATCAATAGTGGTAAATTTGGAAGGCGTGGAGGTCATAAGAAGATATCTGGAGTTTATGGGAATACTCATTGGATCTTTTAGATGGTTTTTATTATATCATAGTGCCTCATGGTATAATTTTTTGAGACCATTGTGATGAGGTCATGGACTATATCCTAGACCTTTACCTAACATTGGAAAGAATCAAGGGTATGATATATTTCTACCCGTTGGATTACCAATTAGTCGTACCAGGCATGTTTCAAATTGTTGTGTATGGAAAACACTACCCTATCACTGAAGAAGTGGTATGTTTTTTTCCTTCTATTGTATTTAAGAAATAATAATGCCCTCTTTCAACAATATTGACACATCATATATGTTTTGATTTAGTTGGATGTCGTTTAAGAGAATCCTATCATTTTTAACCTAAATATACTTACCATGGTATGACAATGGGAGAGGGAATTGGATGTGACCAGAAAATTGATGATAAAGGCTTCCCATGCCGATGGGATCAAGTAAGGGAAACGATTGTGACTTATAATGTAATAGTCCAATCGTGAACACCTTTTTGTGGTTATTCCTTATAAGGTACAAATAAGAAAAAATTAAATGACCTGCACTATCTGATCCTTCTACACTAGAATCCTCATGTGAGTGTGATAAATGACATTCCTATCATTTTAGAATACCCTAGAATCACATTAGTACCTGAAAGAAATTTATAGGCCCTTATTGGTTTCTCATTAAAAATCATGCATCTTCTTAGGAGGATGGGGTTGACTGTTTGATTGCTTTGGTAGACCGTTAACTATTGGGTCTGACTTTTTCAGAAGTGGATGTAGCTGAGGTGTTTATTTAATCATTCTAATTACATTATATCCATTAATCTACAGTCATACAATTTGATTCTGCATGGGTAGGTGTAAATGTAGAGAATTCCAAGAGAAATGGTTGTTCTGTTACAATGATAGCATGAATTGAAGCAAGTTTTGAAGAAGGTAAAAGATTCTTCAAAACTAGATGCT
Organism: Viscum album; assembly: GCA_963277665.1. Taxonomy (NCBI): domain Eukaryota; kingdom Viridiplantae; phylum Streptophyta; class Magnoliopsida; order Santalales; family Viscaceae; genus Viscum; species Viscum album. The sequence continues at coordinate 1,612,487,086 of OY728147.1, forward strand.
TTATTTCTTTGTTACAGATCTATTGAAATTTTTATTTCTTATATGTATACCATAATAATTTTATGTGGAGTTTTTCTTCTGGAAAAGGATATGAAGGTCCAGGGAGTATCTATTTACAAGAAGAAATTTCTTCTTCTCAGAAGGATGGGGTTGGGGTATCAGATCATTCCTATGATGTGACTGGTTAAGGTATTCTTCTATTCATGTTCATATCTTTTAAAAACATAATGATACAACATTATTAATATTTTAGTTGGTTATCCCATGTTTCTTTTATTGTAGCATCCTCACCCTAAAGTATTGGGGCTTCAGCGCTCGGTCCTAGTGGGATCCTCTAATTGAATCTACCAATATGGAGATAGGATCCCTTCCCCCATCATCTGATTATTTGAGTAAAAGTATTTACCTAATTTATATAGTCTCGACATACATTCCAATTACTTAAATATTATAGGTGAGGGTCCAAGTTCCACATCATTCTATCAGTCAATAAAGTGATACATATCTAAGGAGGAATATGACTTAGTTTTGGAGACCTGGTTTTAGATTTTCAATGATCGAATATTCCACATTTAGTTTATATTTATGACTATAGTTTATGATGGCATTGAATATTCCAGTACTCATACTCGGGTGAAGTAAGTAGTTTATATTAATGATTAAAATAAGAACCTATAATTGCGGATGGTAGCTATAGAGGATTCCTATTCGGTGCAGCAGAACTGGGATGACACTATAATGAATGCCTCCCATCATGCAATAGAGTTAACCACTTACCAAGATGTAAATGATGATGGGATGGTCGATGTAATCGAATTTCAATTTGAAATTGGTTATCTTAAACAAAATATTTATCATCTTCATTTATATTTATCATAATTGTAACAAACACTACAAACATTAGAGACTTATATTATTGAGAAATAGATCATTATTGACAAGGCATAAAAGGTTCATCTTCAATACTTTTTCAGGTTGGAGCGTTGCAACATGATGCAAAGGTAGAAACTGATTCTGTGAACCAACTAAAATAATATGTGGCATCTCTAGAGTAGATAATTGTAACTCTTAAGTACATGTCTAAAAATATGATGAGAGAGAATTGGACACTTATGATCTTTCATGGGTTTCTATCTCCATGGGAGAGACTCTGATGTGCATATATTCGACATGTTTAATGGTTCTTCGTCATTGAAAAAAATTATCATACATTATATGTGATTTTTAGTTTTATATGTTATTTGTAAAATATAGGACATTTTGTTTTTACCCACAGTCTATGGACCACCAATGATACTCATCCCTTGATTTCATTGAATGAATAATAATTCCTAGAATTGATTGTTGGTATTATAACATAATCTCTCAAATATATGCTTGTTAATATCCTCCATAATTATATTCTATATTGATAACCATTTTCATCTCTCTTAAAATCACATGATTTTTATAAGATTCTTCTAAGTATGAGTTATGTCCCAAAGTGTATAATCCTAGTATCTTTATTGGTGATGAAAATATTTGATAAATCATCTCGATCATATTGAGACTGTGTGTTGGTAATTACATGATTTAATGGGCTAAATAATTTCCATGATTTTTTATTTTGGGTCATTTATCATGGACCATATATCACTTTAGTTTAATGTTTTTATCTCATACAATTTATCGCTATAGTTTAAGGTCATTTAGCTCATAACATTGATCACATTAATTTATGGTATTTTAGTTCGAACCATTTATCAATTTAGTTTAGGGTCTTTTATCTCGGATGATTGATGGTATATGTTTTGGTTATTTTAGATCATCCCTTATATCACTTTAGATTAGGATGTTTTTGCTCAGTCCACCTATTTCTTTAGTTTTGGGTACTTCGGCACAAATCTTCTATAGCTTTTGTTTACGGTCTTTTAACAAAGACATTGTATTAATTTATTTCTGGGTCATTTAGCACGAACCTTTTATCACATTACTTTTGGGTCATATATATCGGATCTTCTTTTTCTTTAGTTTACGGTCTTTTAGTTCGGATATTATAGCCCATTAGATTAGGGCCTTTTTTCTCTGAACATCGATTGATTTAGTTTTTAGTCCTTTATCTTGGAACTTTTATCAAATTAGATTGGTGTATTTTAGCTCAAACCTTCTACATGATAAAGTGATATGATGCAGACATGAAAGGAATTCCCTAAAACATTCTAAGGTGTTGGGTTCTACCACGATGTTATTGATGCTCATGATGGTCGTAAGGCCCTTTTTTAGAGTGACACATTTGGTTAATTTCCATATATGCATACGCAAGATCCACAGGCATGTGAGAATTGTTTAGAAAAGGGTTTTGTAACGCCCCAAAACTAGTTACCCATAGTCTGTGCATTATTACATTACATTGGAATGATCACAAAAGATCATTTCTCGAAAGACCGATCAGTTTAGTAGCCTTGGAAGCACTAGATAAATACATCGGTTTTACATTACATCATAAAATAGAAAAACAACAATATTGTATCCCCTATGAACACAATCATATACCATATCTTATTCCTACAAGTTAATCACAATATACTTCTTTGCATCCTTTTAATAATAAAACATCGAAAGGGGTGAGATCATATGCTCAGTAAGGATAATAATATAGTAGAAATAATCATAAATAAGAATAAACATTTAATGAAATGTATAAGACTAAAACACAAGACCATTAAACATAATCATATACATAAAATAGGACAATATAAATAAAATAATGTAATTTACATTTTCACATGGATATTCTACTTGTAGAATAATCACATGCAATATCAATAGACAATTTTATAATGTTGGAATGCATAATTCCAGAAATCATAATCATATGTTCAAGGCCTAATGCCAATACTATAAATACAATTTTTTCCAGGCCTTATGTCAAAAAACTAGTTTTCCTAATGAGGACTACCGATTCATTGAGGAGCTATAGTGGGCTCCACCTACCACTTACTAAGTCCAATGCATTCCTCATATGAAAAGGTTGAAACATAACATAAAAATTTGTATTAAAAATATAATACAAAATGTTAATACTCTAAGAATACACCATGAATTGTATGAAAATAACTCATACATAGTCAAAAATATCACAATGCCTTCAATAAAATATAGAAGATTGTATCATAATAAATCTACTTTGAACAAGTGTAAAATCCATCAAAGGATGTTTACGTAAATTAATTCAAAACAATTTGAGATAAATATCTCATTCTTTTTTGAAATCATTTAAAAGTCACATAATTATAAAAGAAAACATTTATATTGAAAATGTAATTATATGATTTTAAGGTAATATTTGAAGTTTTTATAACGATGGATAATAGAGGTACCTGTTGTATAAGTTAAAAAACCATTTTTTACTTAATTATGTAGAAAAGGTCATAATGGACCTTGTTTTGAAAACGAAAGAATGATTCGATAATAAAATTTTTATAAAAAGTCAAAAAAGGGTATAAATGACTTTAACCAAGAGTCAAGGAAACAATAAACATGTTTTGAAATACATTTTTGTGAAACAAGGATGTGGATGTTAAGGAGGATCCAGTAGATACTTACATATTAAAAATCTATGATAATAAAGTGATTATAGAATTAACCATTACCTTGTACTTTTCATTCATCGAGGGTTTGTTAAACTCCAACATAAGAGTAAAATCATTGTTATTAAATTATACAGGTCCCACATAGTAAAATATTATATCATATATGATCTCCTAATATTTATTTGTTAATAATATTTTAGTAGTATCATATTTTGGGTGTAACTGATTCATTTTACTTTACATGATCGGTTATAGAAGCCATGTATTTTTATGGATATGATGTATATGATTCATATAAATAATGATATTATGTTCTGAAACATTATTTTTAATCAAAAAATGAAAATTATTCTTCAATGGTTATGATGTGGAAAGAATGTCATCACATTCATGGAGACAGTTATCCGTACGTACGCACGAGCGACAATATCATTATATTGGTGGTGAAATCGTAAGTAATTTGATGGAATATCATATATAGATGACACTTTACTTGTTATATTAATTATTTACATCTGTTATACTCATTATTAAACTTATCAAAATAATGAAGTGTTTCAATAACATACTACACTACGACGTGGAGATGGTTAGCCTTACGTACGCATGTATGGTGACTTTTCATTCATAGGGTGGATAGAATAATGAATTTGGTTTTACCATATTTATAATAACATCACTGTATGTTTATGTTACTGGAGTTATTATTCTGTTTTGCAAACAACAAAGAAAGAGGAAGTGTAACAAGAAAATAACATTGAATGAGTTGGTGAAATTATTACCACCTATTCAAGTGTTTTACTTTGATTTGATCAAAATGAATCCTTAGGTTGGCATCAGATCAATGTAATTACTCCATGTTGATTTGAGGATAGTTAAGAGTATATTTTCATGTGGTTTGGCTGAGAAAAATGGATTTTGAGGAGTGATTTTTAGAGAAAGGGAAATACCCATATATAAGATCGGTGAGGTTCAATTTAGGAAAAGTTTGAAATATTATTTTAGTATACTATCATATAGGGTTTAAAATTACTACAATAGGATTTATTTCTAGGATGAGGTGGGTCTAAGTTGAAAAACTGGAATCCAATATGTATTAGATAGGTTTAGGTCACCATATTAACCATATCTTTTTTATTCAACTCTTACTTAAGCAGTTTAACTTTTACCATTTATTCTTGTATTATTGAAATAAATGGTTAATAAACATACTAAAAAAATCCAAGAGAACCCAAAGTGGGGAATTTTTGATATATCTAACCTTATCTAGTTTTTTTCCGAAGATTATATTTTTAGTAATATTATATCATTTAATAATATAGATTTTTTTTTAAAAAAACTCATTTATGTCAATTTTGACACTATTTGGAATTTTGTTTTTTTGGAAGTCATAAAAATATTATCACATATAACAAAATTTATTTCATCAAAACAATCAAGTCATATTAACATATAAAATTAGTTCAAGTCATCAAAAGTCTCAATTTACATGTATTTTGATATTTAGAATATTATATATTTTAATATTTCATTAATAACATAATTAATGCATCATTATTGTGTCATAAATAAATTTAATTATTTAATGTCTTAAAATTATAACTAAATTACCACTATGTAGGAAATATTTTTATCTTTCTAATGGATATTTATGGTCAAATTTATCTTCGGCATAATTCTATAATAAAAATTGTTTAGTTATTAGAAATTGAATTTAACACTTTTAACTCTACATTAAATAAAATAAAAATAAATGACCTAATCTAAAACAAGTCGACCAAAAGGATTATATTTTATTCCTAAGGTTGATTTTTGTCAAAACACACTTATCCAACAGAATTTGGAAACACGTTAGGGAAATTATAATATCATTTTACTTGGAATTACCGTATTTAATTTTAACTGTGTTAAATAAAATCCAAAAGTTAGAATTAACCGAAAATTATTTTCATCTTATTGAACCGAATTTTACTTACTAATGTGAACCATGTCTCTCAGATTTTTTAAATTCAATTCACAGATGTAGTAATATTATGTTTTAGGCAAGTTTTCAAATTTTTCTAGAATATGGGTAAAAGATGCTAAAATGTTCAATAAAATTTTATACCTCCATCATTATTATAAAAAAACACCAATGAGATAAATTGAACTTATATAGGTATTATGTATCTATTTTTTAAAGAAAAAAAATTTAAATAAAATAAATATTTATTTAAATAGAAAGTCGGTTTTAAACAATAACGTAGTGTTTTTCACTATTCATCAAAAATTGAATGTTTTAAAAAAATAAAAAAATTATCCCTAAGATAATTTAGATATTATAAATCCAAAAATGAAGTCCCTTTTTAAATATAAAATTTATAAAATTTTATAATGTGGTTATTACTATTCATGTTGGTTAGTTTGATTGATTGTGGTGTGCTGGAACACAATTTTGCGAATAGTGAAAGCTATTGCATTATTCTAAGAGATGTGTACCTTGGAAGCATGGGATGATACATTATTCCCTGCTTCAAATAATTTCATCCTCATAATTTCTAGAATATTACGGCATTAAATGATTTATTTATTTCTTCATCATGAGTTCCTCAGATTCCCAAGTAGCCTCTTAGCTCTTATGGTTTCTCTATAAAACTTTTACCAGATGGGTCGTTCGGTTTCTCAACACTTGTTATCCGGTATCATGAATCTCGATATACTCATTATAGTAAGATAGATCAACTTAAAATTCTATTTGTTCATAGGTGATTACATGCATTGGGTCGAGAATATATTGACTCAATAGTGATATGTGGAACACATCATGATCTTAGGAGAGACATGGCGTCATTTCAAAATGGTAATCTACAAATCCAATTCATTCTAGAATATAGAAGGTCTGATGTATCGAGGACAAAATTTACCATTCATACTAAATCATATAACACCCTTCCATGGAGATACCATCAAGAAAAAATGATCTCAAACTTGAAATTACAAATCCTTCATTTGGTTATCGGTATAAATCTTCTACCTATTTCGAGCTTCTTTGATGTGGGTTTGGATAATCTTTAGCTTTTCCATTGTTTCCTCAACAATTTCTGGTCCTAAGAGTTTTCTTTCACCAACATCATCCCAACAAATTAGTGTGCGACATATCTTTCCATATAACACTTTATATAGTTCCATCTGAATACTTGAATGGAAGCTACTGTTATAAGAAAATTCTACCAGAGATAAGTATTGATCCCACATACCTTGAAAGTAAAGTGAGCATGATCTGAATATATCTTCTATAGTTTGAATAGTCTGTTCTAATTCTCCATCAGTTTGAGGGTGGTAAGCAGTGCTCTAATGAAGTTCAGTATCTTGGGTGTTCTGAATACTTTTCCAAAATCAGGATGTAAAATTGGGATCAAAATTAGAAACAATTGATAGATGAACTCCAAGAAGTCTTAAAACTTCATTAATATATTGTATATCTAAAAATTCAAGTGGTAAACATTCTCTTATATAAATAAAATTCTTTGACTTGGTAAGGCGATCAATGATGACCCTTATTGAATCATTCATTCTGCAATTCTTTAGTTTCCCCATTACAATTTCCATCTTAATATCATCCCATTTCCACTCAAATATGGGAATAGGTTGCATAAATCTTATAGGATGTTGTCTTTAAGCATTAACCTATTGAAAAAACATATATCATGACACATAATGATCAATCTCCTAGATCATGTTGTCCCAAAAAAATGTTCCTTCAAATATCTATACATCTTAGTGGTACGAGGGTCTATAGAGAAATTGGAGCTATGTGCATCATCCAACAATTCCTTTTTTATATCAGGTATGTCAGGGACACAAAGTCTCATCCCAAATTTCAAAATCCCATCTTTATATACGTTTTGGATCTATCTACCATCATTTATAGCATTAATTTTCATTAGAAACACCTCATCATCAGTCTGAGAACATTTTATCCTTTATAATAAAGGTGGTTTGGAAACCATTTGAAAAAGTATTGAAGTTTAACCTTCTATGATTATTTCCATATCCATATTTACCAGATCCATGAACATATGATCCCTTTCAACTCTCGTCCTATCCAAAACTCTGTGATATTTTCTTCTCAAAGCATATTCCAAATTATTTTCCTTCCTCGGGTGGTATTGTATAGTGAAATCATAATTTTTGAGTAGTTCAAGACATCATCTTTTTCTAATGTTTAGTTGTTTCTGTGAGAAAATATATTTCAAACCCCTGAGATCGGTATATATCATAGATTTTTCATCATAGAGTTATTTTCTCCATATCTTCAATGAAATCATTACAAATGATAAATCAAGATCTTGAGTAGGATAGTTGGGTTCATGAAGTTCTAGCTATCATGAGGCATAAACAATAACACTATCATTCTGCATAAGGACACTACCGATTCCATTATTTGAAGCATCACTATAAATAAATACCCCATCATTCACAAATGGTAGATTCATAAGAGGAGCGTTGACTAATCTTCTGACCAGTTCTTCAGAAAAAAACATCACACATTTTTGTCTAATCAAAATTTACCCCATTACATGTGAGCTTTATTAATGGGTTATCCAATTGGACAAAATCATGGATGAAACACCGATACTAAACTTCTAAACCAATAAAAAAGTGTACATCAGTTATAATCATAAGTGCTAACCATTATTGTATTTCTCCTTTATTAGAAGGATCAATAGAGATTCCAACCTTAGAGACAATATGGCCAAGAATAGAAATTTCATGATTCCAGAACTCAAACTTTCTAAACTACCCATATAATTCATTTCTAATGAGGGTATTCAGAATAGTGCACGACTGATTTTCCTGATATTTATAGATTTTGGGTTAAACCAAGATATCATAAGTAAATAACACTAAAAAGTATTCATGATATTCCTTGAAAACTATATTCATTCGATCCATGAAGATATATAGAGCATTACTTAGTTAAAAAGGAATTATTTTAAATTCATAATTCCCATACCTGGTTCGAAATGTTGTTTTCATAATGTCTTCCTTATTCATACATAACTGATGATATCCAGATCGAAGTTCAATCTTTGAAAAATATTGATCTCCATGAATTTGATCAAATAAATCATCAATTTGAGGTTGGGGATACTTTTTCATTATTTTTGTAGAATTGATCTTTCTATAGTTAAGGCACAAACTCATATATCCATCTTTCTTCTTAACAAAAAAGAACAGGGGTTCCGAATGGGGAACACATGGGTGACTAAATACATTATTACTCAGTTCCTCATGTTTTTTTGTAGTCCAACTAATTCTATAGTTTCCATTCTATAAGGGGTATTTGATATGGGCCTTCAAACAAGAATTATGTAAGTGGAAAACTCAATTTTTCATTCTAGAGGATGTACATGTAAATAATCTAGAAATACAACAACATATAATTGAAAAATATTTAAATCCTCTATTTGAACATTTCTTTTCTCAGCCATAGTTATTTCATTATATTCATCCCCAAAAATAGAATTTTTTAATGCTATTTTGGGTGGATCTAGATAAGAATTAGGTGGTTAGGTTTTTACTCTAATGATAAGGTACCCCATATCATCATTAAAAATTGTAAGATTTTTCTTCTAACAATACAATTTTTCATCATGGTTTGAAATAAAATCCATATCGAGGATTATATCAAATTAAATCATATTTATGATGATGATATCAATATAGAATGCACATTTATATACCTTAATGTGAACAGATTCACAAAATGTTGTTTCAAAGATAATTCCCTTAGGAGTTTTTACAGATAACACCCGTATTAAATTAAATGGGAAATATCTAATTTTCGTGGAAAACTGGGATGATATGAAACAATGTGATGATCCTAAATTTAATAAATCATTGGATAAACATGAGGAAACTATTAAATTTCCCTCAACCACATCACTCGGAGCTTCAACCTCTGAAGTAGTGATCCCATAAGCTGGGCCTTTCTTGCTTATCATTTTCTGAGCTATGTTTTCTTTAGATCATAGGACATTCATTTATATAATTCCCTATTTCTCTACAATTTTAGAATTCATCATAGAAATAATCATTATTTCCCATACAATCATGAGTTTGGTGGCCTTTTTCATCACACATGTTACAGACTCCCATTACCATCAAGAAAGTACCAGGGTGTTTCTTCCCACATTTGCTGCAGGATCGAAATTCAAATTTTCCCTTCATACCCTTATTTTCATTTAAAGAGTGTTCCAGATATATCTTCTTCTCTAGATTTCTTTAAATTCAGAAGACATAGAAAATTCATTTTCTGTCTCGATATCACATGAGACAATATCTTCGTACGATGAGAAGTATTGTGAGACTAATGCTTGATGGGGAAATGGTTTAAACCCATAAATGAATCAATCAATAATACTCCTTGGTTTACGTATATAATCTAAAACATTCCTTGATAACAATCTAATGTTACCCTCATATATTGGGAGATTCTAATCCTCCTTTTTCCTCAGACTTAGAAATTTCCTTTCCATATTTTCTCGATGTCCATGAGAAAAGTAGTTTTCTAGGAAATTATTTTTAAAACCCCTTCATTATATATTTGGTACCTCTTCATATTCATTTGTGTTTTTAATTAATGACCACCATAGATCAGCATCTCCTGGTTGGCGATAATCTTCATTGTCAACTTTTTCCATTTCGCTACTCCCTAATGAATGAAATATTTTCCCTGAGGAACATATATATTTCTCAGATAAAAATGAATTTGTAGTCTCAATGAATGTTGGTGGTTGTTTTCTCATGAAGCGGTTTAACATTGATCCTCCGCATTGCGGATCAGGGTGCTCTATACGGGTATCGATATTATTCATAACCTTAGTGAGTTCTTACAATATGGTTTTATGTTGTTCAGCAACGGTTTCATCCCCAGCTCCACTATAATTATCTTCAGTAAGAGATAAATCCCCACATGGATTGTGTGCATTTATATGGTTTCTATTCCTTTCACTAGGGGTAATTTTTATCCAATGGCATACACTATATTTATTTATGAATCAGAATACATAATTCCAAACTAGTAAAATACCTATCATAAATTAAATAGTTAATGAATATAATCCATAATCATAATTAATTTTTTTCATTGAGGTACTATTTACTCATAAATCCTTAATAATGGATTGGTAAAAAATGTGAATTATCCTAAGCATAACCCCTAGGAGTGTTGTAACGAAGTGTGAAGGAAGTCCCATTGTCGTGTACCAGGATACCTCAAGTCATGCCCGAAACTCATTTTCAGAGTTTTTAATTTTAGGTATATCTATTCCTGATCCACCTATAACATCTCATGTCTAGACATGGATGTATTTCATGGAAAATACCCAAAATCCCAAAATCACAAAAATTATAGAAATTTCTTCTATACAAATCATAAATATATATCGAAGGGTAATGTTCTATAATCCAAGTTTATCTGAATCTACTTTCCAAGGTATGTAATAAATTTTCTCTAATACCAAAATTATTTCCCCAACCCTAGTTACCCATATTTGGTGAATTATTAAATTAAATTGGCATGAAACAAGATATCAAGTCTCAAATGTCTGATTAGTTTAGTAGACATAGAAGTACAAGATATATACATAGGTTTTACATAACATCATGAAATGGAAAAAACAACAACATTGTGTATCCTTTGAACACACTCATGTCTCTTAACCTATTACTACAGGATAATTGTAATATACTTCTTCACATCCTGGAGAAAATAAAAAGTAGAAAGGGGTGAGTTGAGATGCTTAGTTTAGATAACAATATAGCGGGAACTATCATAAATAAGCATACATATTTAAGGAAATGTATAATACTAAAACAAACTATTTTTAAAAAAAATATTCATCATAATTTGGAATGAAAAATCAAATAATGTCATTTACTTATTCACATGGATTTTTTTCTAGTTGAATAATCACATTCCATATCAATAGCCAGTTTCATAATTGTGGAATGAATAATTTCAGACATCATAACCACCTAGTCAAGGCCTCGGGCCAAGCTTATAAATAATAAATTTTCAAGTCCTTGTTCTAAGAAAGCAGTTTTTCTCGTGTGACCTACTATAGAATCGAGGAGCTATAGTGGACTCCACTCATCAAATAATAATTCCAATGCATTCCTCATATGAAAACGTTGAAAAATAACATAAACATTGGTATTAAAAATAGCATTAGAAATGTTAATAATTTAAACATAAACCACGAATGGTATAAAAATAACACATTCACTATTAAACATATCCCAAAACCTTAAATAGAATGTATAATATAGTATCATAATAAATCAACTCAAAACAAGTGTAAAATCCATCAAATGATGTTGAAATTGATAAAATCAAAACTATTAGAGGGAAATTTCTCGTTCTATATTGAAATTATTTAAAAGTCACGTAATTATAAAAGAAATGATTTATTTTGTAAATATTTATATAATATTTTAAGCGATGCTTCGAATGTGTGATAATGGTGGAAAATAGATGTATATAGCGTATATGTTAAAAAACATTCTATCATTAATTTTGTAGAAAAGGATGTAAATGAAATGGTTTCAAAAACAACGGAATGATTACATTTAAAAAAATTTATAATAAGTAAGAAAAGGGTATAAATGACTTTATCCCATAGTCTAGAAAATAGTAAAAATTTTTGAAATACATTTTTGAGAAACACTGATGTGGATGATAAAGTGATCCCAGTATATACTTACGAATTAACAACCTCAGAAAAAGGAGAGATTGTAGAATTAACCATAATATTGTACTTTTTCTTGATCCAGGGTATGTTAAACTCCTATATAATAGTTAAATCATTATTATTAAATTTTACATGAATGAAATATATAAATATGATATCATATATGATCTTATAATATTGCATTGTCAATAGTATTTCAGTAGTATCATTGTTTCAGGTGTTAACTGATTTCTTTCCATTATATGTTAGGTTACGTAAGCCTAGTTTTTTATGGATAGGATAAAATTGATTCATCTCCATAATTATATTATGTTCATAAAAATTATTTTTAATCAACAGATGAAAATTTTTCTTGAATAGTTGTGACGGGGAATGAATTTCTTCGTGTTTGTGGAGATGGTAATCTGTACGTATACATTAGCGACAATATCATTATATTTATGGGGAAATAATTTATAATTTGATGTTATATCATGTATAAATAATCATTAACATCTTATGTTTATTATTTACATTAGTTATACTCTTTTATATACCTATCCAAATAATGTGGTGTTTGAATAACATACTACACCACGACATGGAGACGATATGTCGTACGTACACACTTATGTTGACTTGTCATTCATAGGATGGATAGACTAATGAATATAGTTTTACCATATTTATAATAACATCATAGTATGTATATGTTAACAGATTTACTATTTTGTATAGAAAAAAAAATAGAGGAAGTGGAAGAAGAAAATAACATTGAATGAGGTGGTGAAATTATTACCTATTCTCCGGGTGTTTCTTTTTGATTTAATCAAAAGGAATCTTTAGGTTTGATTATAATCAAATTAAGTCATTTAATATGAAGTGAGAGTAGTTGGGAGGATATTTTAGTATGGGTTTCTTAGAAAAATGGCTTTGGAGGTGTGATTTTGAGTGAATGGTAATTACCCTTTTATAAGAGCGATGAGGGTCACTTTAGAAAAAACATGAAATATTATTTTATTACACAATGATATTTGGTTTATAATGTATTTAAAAAAATTAATTTCCTATATAAGGTAGTTATATGTCTATAAAATATCATTAAATTGGTTTTACAGGGGTTTAGGTCACCATATTATCCATATCTTTTAGATTTTACTCTTAGTTAAATAGTTCAACTTTTACCATGTATTCTTGTATTATTATAATAAATGGTTAATAAAATTTTAAAAGCCAACATAACCCCATGCGGTTAATTATTGATATTTCTATCATTATATATGTCCTTTTGTTGATCCTTATATTTTAAATAATATTATATAATTTAATAATATAGTATTTATTTTAAAAACTCATTTATGTCAATTTTGACACTATTTTGTATTTTGTTTCTGTAAAAGTCATAATAAAGTTATCACATTGAAAATATATATTTTATAAACCCTATCATGTCATGATAACCTATAAAATTAATGGAATACACCAAAAGTCTCATTTTACATTTATTTGGATATTTATAATATAAATTAATTTAATCTTTCATTAATATGGTAATTACTGAATCATCATTGTGTCATACTTAAATATTATTATTTAATGTATAAAATTTTAAAATAAAATACAATTATGTATGAATTTTTTTAACTTTTTAATGGATTTTTAAATTTGAATTTATCTTATGTATATCCTTATATTAAAAATCATTTAGTTATTAAAAATTAAATTTAACACTTTTAACTCCTCTTTAAATAAAATATTAATAAATGTCCGAATCTAATAAAAGTCGACCAAAAGGATAATATATTATTCCTAAAGATGAGTTTGGTCGAAACACACTTATCAAATAGAATTAAGGCATGTGTTAGGGAAATTATATTTTAATTTTTACCTTTATTTTCCCAATTTACATTTAAACGTGGTAAAAAATTCCTAATGTTGTTATGAACCAAAAATTATTTTCAACCTATTGAATTACAATTTAAATACTGATGTTGACCATGTCACTTGGGTTTTTAAAAATTCAATTCAAACATGCGGTAAAATAACATTTTATGAAAATTTCTAAATGTTCCTAGAAGGTGGGTAAAAGAAGTTATAATGTTCAATAAAATTTTATACCTCTAATTTTATTATAAAATGGAACCAATGAATTAAATTGAACTTATATAGGTATTATGTATCTTTTTTGATAGATAATAAATTTACATAAAATAAATAATTATTTAAATAAAAATTTAGTTTTAAAAAATAACGCAGTGTTTTTTACTTTTCATCAAAATACAATGTTTTTAGAAAAATACCAAAAAATACCCTAATCTAATTTTGATATTCTGATTCCAAAAATGCAGTCCATTTGGAAAAATAAAAATTTTAAAATTTCAAAAGATGGGTATTACTATTCATAAAAGTTAGTTTCATTGGTCGTGGTGTGATAGAACTCAAAATTTCTTACAACTCAAGTTGTTGAATTATTCATAGAGAAGTGTATCATGGATGCTTCGGGATTTATATGTCTCTTGATGTTGGGTATCTTTTCCAAGGGATATGGAATGTTTATTGAGGTAATATTTTCTGTAGAAACAATACTATGGATATCAGTTCTACCTAGGTAGTTGGAGTATGGATGACGTAAATCATAACCCAAATTATTGAGTCTATGAATATGGGATGAAGAAGACATGCCAAGGTTGACCCCTAACACTATGAGGTGTCGGGTTCCGCAATGGTGTTGCGAGGTCTCATATTGATTAAATATCCTTTATAATAAATATTATATGCCTTTAGTTGGAAATACAGACCCAATATGAATCAGTAGCATGAAAAAGAAAATACAATCTTCACTTCTTTAAGAGGGATATGAAATGATTGTGAGGACAGAATTGCCTAGAGGACAAATTTGGATTTGGGGAGAAAGCTATCAAGGAAGGGTTTCAGAACCCTGGATCATTTTAGGTCTTAATGTGAACCTAGAGCTTCATTCCATGTGGTTTCAAAGCACGATGCATGGGACATAAATCGGTAAATATTGAAGTCTCACATTCCAACCTTGACAAAAAGTTACAAAACATGGTGTTGTATGGTTAAGAATATATAATCTTCTATGATAGTTTGGTACAAGAATTTTAAATCATGGTTCAATGTTTTCAGATCAGGATGATTATATCTGATATTCATATTTTGAGTAGTTTAGATACATTGATGTTTTGAGTGGTTCCATGATGATTTCAGGGATCCCAAAGATTGGAATTTTTGTTTTATAGTGTGACACATTTGGTTGATGGCCTAAGGTGCATATGATGAAGCCACAATCTTGCGTGCATAGTCATAAAATGTTTCACATAAATCCGGATAACATTTACATAGTTCATTATGTCATGACCCATCCTAGTGGGGCCCATGCAGCGATTCCCCAACTCTGCCTCCAATAGGACAGGGGATGGTGACTACCACCGAATAGGCATATTACTAACATGGGAGGCATTGCCTAAGTACCTGTACACATGAAAACATCTTCAAGACCACAAATTCTAAAATTTAAAAAAACACTGGGGAACAAAATGAATCCATACTACTAAATCCAACGAACAGAGTATAATGAGAAGTAAAGTACTGAATATTAACTAGGCCAAAATAAAATCCCACTAAAAAAGACAAGAGTCTGAAAACTAAAAAGTCCAACCTGTAAACCCAAAGTTGTACTAGGACTGTTTCTCATTGCCATAGGAACACCTCGTCTAGAAGGGAAACTCAGAAAGCTCAATCCTATCCTGGTCTGCACTGGACTCTGTTAAAAGGATTCTCATCTACACAAGACACGACATGTCTAGGGAAATCCTAGGTAGGGGTGAGTATAACAATATGCATTATAGGTCCCTAAAAACCCAAAAGAAATAAAAAAAATTATGGTACAGTCAACTCAACATAGTATATGTCTACTGGACATATAATATCTGAACAAAATCCAGATATATTCAAAACCAAGACTTGTAAACTAGAGACAAGTCACACAACCACATTCCCCCACCTGGGATTGTGTTGGATGATTCTACTAGGAACTCGTCAGGGATAACTCACTCTACAATTCTGATATCCCAGAAGACAACCATCCGAGAATCACTTTCTATCGGGAAAAGTCATGAGATCTAGATACGCTTATTCCGGGAGAACGAAATCCTTAGTGGAGAACGATCATGATACACTGATGAGGATCACTGTGAGGGCTTTGGCAGATAACGCAACTTATCCAGATTCACCTGGTAAGTAGAGGATAAGTTTTTTATGGTGATAGTCTTGTCGGTACCTGACTCTACCTAGGGTCAATAATGGATGAATGATCTTTTTCCAAGCCTCTTAAAGGGATACCTGACTCTATCTCAGCAAGTCCTACTGAATGGATCATACTTTGGAAAAATGAAACAATACCTGACTCTCAGGGGAACAAGAAAAAGGGGAACTAACCCAAATTAAACATGTCCATGATATGATGTACAAGAAGACATGCATTGTATTTGATATGTACATAGATTTTAGAATTGTCCTGCATCGTGTCTTCTGACCTCGGGTATTGCCTGTGCATAACGGCCAGTGTCGTAAGGGTGATTGTGTAGAAATGTTAGTACACATAATATTGTACAGATCACATTTCGTGCTTGAGTAAATAGGCCTGGCTCCACGTACTCAGTCTTCTACCCGTACATGACATTATCCCATGTGTTCCATCCCATGAATCTAGTATGCGAAGTAACACATGCATCCAGCCTAGTCTGATCGTGTGTAGGAGTACACGGTTGTGTATTCCATCCTGTGTTTGTATATCACAAGGGACACGTGCCGATTCCATGTATAGACCCATACTCCGTGTTCATCAGGGAACACACCGTGTCATTTTATCATGCATTGTAGAACCGTAGTCACTACTGAGCCGATCCCACACTACGTGTTCTTAGAGAAACACGCCTGGTTATTCAGAAATTTCCAAAAATGACACATGCTTTTTTCACGCCCCGGTTTCTCCTCTGATCCTTGATCTAGACACCCGATCAACTTAAAAATCATGATATGGTGCATTATACAATCATGAATTTGATTCCATTGGTTTTGGGCCTCTGATCGGCCTTGAAAATGCATTCTCATTCACCAGTGTGAAAAATTATCGATGAATGAGAACTCTGGAACCGTGTTGATTCGTCCACCGCCATAACTGTCGCACATCTGATAGGTCATCACGATGTTAGATATCCAATTTTATATCATTGTGTTCCATAATTAATGCTCAACGATCCATTTTTTGTTGATCAAGATAAACAAAAAGAACACAAGTAAAAATGGGGAAGAAATCCAAAACAAATCATGGCACGATCCTCTGATGTCATTGATCACGGCGTTGATCTACTCCTATTAGTAGGATCAAAGTGTGTGGAATCAAAACAACCAAAAAAATTCTAGCATGTATTAAATCCATGAATTAGTAATCCAATGAAATTTATATAATTACCCTCATGATAAAACATACAATCTGCGGATCAACTTTTTCGTGGGTTGATCTTTTTTCGTCATTTAAATCCAAGATTGGGGAAAAGAAGAATCGAAATACCAAACCACTAGATTAGTCATCGACGAAGAGGGGGATCAGTCATCATTCAGGATTCAGTCACGCTATGAAATTATCCAAATGTCATTGTTCATCGGCATTCATGCAAAATCTTCCAGGGATGGCTCCACTCTAATACTCCAGAGGATTATACGTGAAACGTCTTGGGTTATGATTATAACCTTGGGATCCTTATAATTTAAATAAAATAATAATTGTTGCATTATGGAAATATTTGAAAATAAAATATATTATTAATTTATTTAATTTCCTCTAAAATGTTCATTATAAAATTCCCAAAAACTAAATTTTACTGTTGACCCACATCGGACGATTTTAGGCCACGCCAAAGGTATAGTCAATGCCCTAAACTCAATGGTTCCTATAGAATTATAATCCAGTCATATATTTAAATTTAATTCCATTTTTACATGAAAACCTCTCAATCGTGCTATTTAAAATTTTAATTTACTTCAAACATTTATTCTGAGCACTCTGTGCCACGGAATCGAACTTCGTCAACAAGTATTGTCTCAAAATAATTTTATATAATATTTGAAAATAATAAACATAAAATAAAATTCATTATATTCACTTCACCTTTGAGATTTGCATCCTGGAAAACCACAAACAAAATCCTAATAAATAATATGTGAGTATTTTGCATAGATTTGAGCCTCCCACTCCCATGTTCTCTCATAATTAATCTTCATTTGCTAGCGAGCGTTCCCCAAGGGAATCGATCGCCCACTAAGGATCCTCTCTTACCAATACTCAATCACTACTGGGTTCTCAGCAATGTTCGCTCCATCCCCAATGTCCAAATCTCCCCATTCAATGATGTGCAATGGGTCATGAACATAACTCCTCGACTAAGACATGTGGAATACATCGTGTACCCGATGAAATTTGTGGCAGTAGAGTTATGTGGTACGCCACCTCGCCAACTCTGCACTGTATCTGGAATGGTCCGATGAACCTTGGAGATAGCTTTCCACCTCGGCCAAATCTCTGTATCCCTCACCTGGATGAGACCGTATAGAATACATGGCCCCCTTCCTCAAAATCTGGTGGTATCCTTCATTTGATATCATAAGACCTTTTCCGGTTTAGTGTAGTCTTCATCCACTCTAGGATGATCTGCACCTTCTTGGTGGTAGCTCATACAAAATCTATACCCATGAGTGCTGACTCTCTCGGGTCAGTCCAACAAAGGAGTGACCGACATGGTCTCCCATAAAAGGCCTCAAATGGAGCTATACCAATGGTGTAGTGGTAGCTGTTATTGTATGAAAACTCCACCTATAGTAGGTGGTCCCCCCATCAGTGACCAAAGTCCAAGATACAAGCCCACAACATATCCTCCAGAACATGAATGGTCCTCTCCATCTGACCACCTGTCTAGGGATGGAATGTTGTCCTCTGACACAGGTGAGTCTTAAAAGCCTCATGTTATCCCTTCCACTATAGGGATGTGAAACAGGCATCTTGATCCAATAATATTGTCGAAGGGATTCCATGAAGCTGAACTATCTCTTGCACGTAGAGGTGTCTGAAGCTCTTTACAGAACTCTGCTCTCAGATAGATAAGAAGTGGGATGAATTTGTTAGTTGTTCAATGATCACCCAGATAGAATCATGCCCCATGGATGACAATGGTAATCCAATCATGGAGTCCATCGATATTCCACCCCACTCCCAATTTCGAACTACCAGAGGTGAGTTAATCTCGTTAGCACCTGTTGATCAACATTCAAATGTTGTCATGTAGGGAATCAAGAAACAATATTTTCTATTGCCTTCCTCATTCTTGGCCACCAGAGCTATTTTTTTAGATCTAAGTACATCTTTTTTAATCTAGGTTTTACCACCAAGGAGGATGTATGAAACTCCCTCAGGACCTCCTCCCGCGACGCCACTAGTACAATAGTACATCCTTTGAAAAGATATATGTGCTCCCAAATTTGTAATTATCCATCTAGATAATATCCTATAGATAACTGCGCATGTAAATTCTCACAATCAACATTCTCAAGTTTTTCCTCCCTTACTCTCTATAAGAGTGGAGGGGTGAAAACCATCGATTGTAGGTATGATGCATCCTCTCAATCCAAGAATGATAATTGAAACGTGGCTAATTGCCATGACTCATCACTCAACAGTTGCGAGCTCAACCTTATACTGAGGGAATACACCACATTGTTTCCCTTCCCAGTAGTATAGATGATCTCTAAATCACAGTCCAAGAAGAACTCTAGCCAACGCCAATGTCTCAGATTTAGTTCATTTTGCGAGAATAAGTACATAAGGATCTTATGGTTAGAGTAGATGATGAACTTCTCACCCATAAGGTAGTGTCACCACATCTTCAACAAGAAGAATACTGCTACCAACATGAGATCATGGGTTGCATAGTTCTCATTATTAGGCCTATGCTACTGAAAACCATAGGTAATAACTACTTTTCTTTGCATCCAGACACAATCAAGCCTAGCCCACTATGTGTCACAGATAACTACGTACTCGACAACCTCTTCTTGTAATCTCATGAACAGGGGGCTCATCAAACTCTACCCCAACATCTCGAAAGCCTACTATCACCTCTCTATCCACATGAAGGGTTCCCCTTCCTGGTCAAAGCTATAATCGTTGCTGATATTCAAGAGAAATCAGGTATGGATCTCTGATAATATCATGCCTAACACAAGGAATCTCCGCAGCTCTGTCACGCTCCTAGGTGGCTCCCATGATAACATTGCCTCTACCTTGGCTAGGTTCACTTCTACTCCATCTGCTGAAATGAAATATCTTATAATGTGGACCTCCCGAATCCAGAACTGGAACTTCATGATATTCCTATAAAGTTGGTTCTCTTAGAGTACATCCAAAACTATCTATAGGTGTCTCGGGTGTTCAGCCTCTGACAACAAGTACACAATGATGACATCGATGAAGACCACTACAAACTATTCCATGTATGACTGGAAGATCCATTTTATAAGGCCCACGAACCCTACAAGGGGTTTTTTCATGCCAAAAAGCATCACCACGTACTCATAGTGATTCTGACGGCATTTAAAAGTCATATTCAGTATATCCTTGTCTCGTACTTGTAACTAGTGATAACCTGATTGAATTTCAAACTTTGAGAACTATTATGTCCAGCTCATATGAACAAAGTTGTTGGAAATCCAAGGTAATGCATACATATTCTTCACTGGCACCTGGTTCAAGCATTGGTAATCCACCCAAAACCTCATACTCTTGTCTTCCTTTTTGGAAAACAAAACCGGGGCCACCCATAGTGAATCATTTGGCCATATGAGACCCTTGATTTTCAAATCCTCCAACTGCACCCTCAACTCACAAAGTTCTGCAGGAGACATCCAAATATACTGATAAAAAAATTTGTTCTATCCCAGTGTGTAAGTCGATGAAAATGTCGACTTCCTAGCAGAGAGGCAGTCCTAAATCATCTTCAGGAAATACGACGTCGTACAAGGCCACTACTACTGGGAACTGGAAGATCACAACATCTACTACTCTGAGGGCAAGGCTAGCCAACTATTGAGTGATCTACTATACCTTCCTACACATGTTCCAATTATATGCTTCTTGGGTCTCCTTTTCTCTGAAAAAGGAAAACAACATCCCATTGTTATGGACACACCACACTCTTCACCTAAAGAAGTCAATAAGGGAATAGACTGAAGATAACCAATCCATACTGAGAATGAAGTTGTAAGGCCTCGATTCTACAACCATGTGGTTCCAAAAAAACTAATGCCTTCAAGGGTAGGATCTCATTATATGCAATGATTTGGGTTCATCGAGTCTCCTCTTGTTTTTTTCTCAAAGCATAACGATCGAGTCAATAGCACTACCATAATCAGAAGGTTTTTCACAAGAAATGTGTAGCGGAAGTAATGATTGGAACCAGTGAATATAGGTATGAAAACATAGGTAGAGAGTACACAGATCGTACCACGAATCATCCCTAGAGTCCCTCGGTCATACGCCTTGACCCCATGAAATTGTCCCTTCCCCTATTCTATAGCTCCATGAGCCCAGTGCAGACCTCCTGGGGTGGTGTTGGAAGTAGATAGAAACTTCGGCCACCACCTGCAGCTCTCCCTACTACACTTCCATGTTTGATACCTGGAAGGTCTATCTGCTCCACTCCCTACCTCTTCCTCGGCGGTCCATCCACCACCTCTCTGTTAGTAGCTCGACGGGTCGGAAAATCTCTATCAAGATGTCCCCTACCATTACACGAGTAGCATCAGCAGTCCCTAGGCTGACTAGATGCATTATGAAAGCCATATACTGCCAAACCCTTTTCCTGGGTCCTCATGTGATGTCTCCCATATCCAGATCCTTATGCATGACATCGCCTCCCTACTACCATCATCTTTGCACATGTCTACTTGCTACTGACTCCCGTCGGCTATCTCTACTCAGCCAAGAAGCTATTGATCCCCAAGGCTTGCTCGAGCACTCCAACAAAAGTCAAAATGCATAGAGGGAAGACACTAGCTCAGATTTCCCATCTTATACCTCACTCAACAGTGTGAAATATGAAGTATTGATCCCTGATCATATCCATTGAGCACCTTTTGAGGTTGGTGAACCTTAGTGAATATTCATCCACCATCATACTACCATACTAGAGATGAAGAAGCTCCTGGATACGCACTACACTCAGTGTAACTAGTGAGAACTCCTCCCTAAATAGACTCTCAAACTCTATCCATTAAAGAGTTTCCTCATCGTGAGTCTGTGTGGTAAGACTCCACCATCGTCTCACCGAACCCTGATGAAGGCTTAATACTAGGATCACCATCTGGACCACCGGTGACCTCACGAGACGGAAAACTCTGACACCGCCTTAATCGAGTCTTCATCTTCCTGAGGGTTGAGCTCGCCTTGGAACCTAAGGGGTCTCTTTCTTTGGAACTCATGGAGCGCTCTCAGCCTACGCCCATCCTCGGTCGATACTTCAGGTACCACGAGATACTCTAGTGGTGGTGGTATAATAGGTGAACCACCCAGAGGCAACACCTAGGGAACTGGTCCCTGTATCAAATCTTATTCAATGAGGGGGGCATCCCCGTGATCGCACGGATGAATCCTAGGAACACTAGAGTCTATAGCCTAAAAACCTAACTCGAAACACTTAACAGAGTTACCCCAAAACCAGTTTCATAGACTCTTGGTTCTAAGGTAGAACCGGCCACTGCTGATACAACTCTATCATGAACCATCCTAGTGGGCCCACACTAAGACCCCCCAAACAAACCTCCAATAAGCCAGGGGCTGGTGACTAGCACCGAGTATGCATATTATCAACATGGGAGGCATTGCCTATGTACCTGTAAAAACACACATATCTCCTAGATGAAAAATGATGAAATGTAAACAAAACCACTAGGGAACAAAATGAATGAAAACTACTAAACCCAACCAATAGAGTACAATGGTAAGTAATGTATTGGAAGTAAACATGGCCAGAATACAAGCCCACCAAAAATAAAAGACTCTAAAAACTTCAATGTACAACCTGTAAACACAAAGAGGTAATTGGAATATGGCTCATAACTATAGGAACTCTCCAGAATTTAGGGAATCTCAAAAATGTCGGCCATATCCTGGTCTGCCCAGGAATCTACCAAAAGTTTGCTCGTCTTCACAACACATGATACATGCAGGAAAATCCCGTGTAGGGGGGAGTATAACAATATTCAGTAGAGGACACCAAAAAACACAAAGAAATAATCAAAGTAATGTAACAGTCATCTATACATATTATATGTCTACTGAAAATTTAATAGGTGAATACATTCATGATATACTTAAAACCCAGACCCATAGTCTAGTGTCATGTCACAAAACCATATTCCCCTGCTAGGATTCGGTATGAAGATTCCACGAAGAATTCAACTGGAAGAACTCACTCCATGAGTCTGATAGCTCTGGTGACATCTATCTGAGATGTATTTTCCATCTAGAGAAGTCCCGAGAGATATATACACTCATTCCAAAAGAACACACCCTTGAGTGGAGAATGATCACATTACTCAGATAAGGATCGCTGCCAAGGCCTTGGCAGATTCTGCGACTCATATGGATTCTCCTGTTAAGTAGAGTATTGGTGCCCTATTGGGATAGTCAATTCGATACCTAACTTTATCTAGGGTCAAGAATGGATAGAGGATATTGCTCCTATACTCTCAGCGGGATACCTGACTCTATCCCAGATGC
The DNA here is from genome assembly GCA_963277665.1 of Viscum album. NCBI lineage: Eukaryota > Viridiplantae > Streptophyta > Magnoliopsida > Santalales > Viscaceae > Viscum > Viscum album. The sequence goes on from OY728147.1 coordinate 1,612,511,226, forward strand.
CCTACTAAAGGGATCATACTCCAAAAAAAGGAATGATACTTGACTCTCAGGGGAAGGAGAAAAAGGGACACTAACCCAAATGATACATGTCCAAGATATAGTGGATAAGAAGATAATGAAATGTACTAAGCAGTAAACGCCGTGTAGAAGTGTCAAACTCTGTGCCTTCTGATCCTGTGTACTTCTTGTGTACAACGTCCCCTGTCATAAGGCTGTTCATTTTGAAAGGTCAGTACACGGTGTGTAGTACATATCACATGCCAGGTTTATTTAACTAGTGTCGGCTCCATGTGCATGGTCATGTTCACATACACAGCTTTTTCCCATGGGTTCTTTCTCGTGTAATAGGTACATGGGGTAACCCATGCAGCCAGCCTGGTCTGGTCGTGTGGTGGAGTACACGGTTGTGTTCTCCATCCCGTGTCCCTGTAATGCTTGGGATACACGCCAAGTCCACGTATGGACCCGAACATCATGTTCTTCAGGGAACACGCCATGTCATTTCTTTGTGCAGCATGGAACCCCAGCCACCAATGAGTCGGTCCTGCACGAAGTGTTCTTAGGGATACATGTTGTGTTCTTCGGAAGTTTCCAGAAACGACACATGTCACCGCCACACCAAATATTTCTCCTTCGATCCACTATCCTAACCCCTAATCACCTCGAAACTAATTATTTGGGGTATCTTGACCATTATGAGGCCAATTCCATTGGTTTCAGGTCACTAATCAGCCCCAAAAATGTGTTCTGATCCACCCAGGTGAAGGATGCTCAAAAAATGAGAAATCCCGAACAATGTCGATTTGTATACCGCCATCATCGTCGCACATATGCATGTTTATCATGATGTTGGGTAAAAATCATGGGATCGTATAATTGTAGAACGAATTTGTAGCATTCTGTTGTTCGTTTCCCTGCCAAAAATGCGAGGAACACAAGTAAAAAGGGGATGAAATCAAAATGAAAATTGAGGAATGAATCTACGCCGTCCTTCTTCATGGCGATGATCTTCTCTCATTAGTAGGATCAAATGATGTAGAATAAAAAAACAAATAATATTCTACTATGTATTAAATCCATGAATTAGAAAAAAAATGAAATGAATATAATAACCCTCCCGCAAGAACGTACGATCCGTGGATAAACCTATTCATTTATTGATTCGTGTTCTTCGTTTCAATCCATGAATGGGGAAAAGATAAATCAAAATAAAAAATCCCTACATCATTCAATGATTTAGAGGGATATGGGTCGTCGGTCGAGATTTGATCTTGATACACAACGATCCACACGTTGTCATTCGTTGGCGTTCATCCAAAATCCTCCAAGATTGACACCTCTCCAATGCTAGTTGATTCTAGGGGAAATATCTAGGGTAATGAGTGTATCCCTGGGCTCCTTCTCATTTAATGAAAATTAGAATTGTTTCATTATGTAATCATTTTAAAATAAATAAATTATTAATTAATTTTATTTCTTCTATAATGTTCTTTCTAAAATACCCAAAAACTATCTTCTGCAGCTGACCCATGCCGGTCGATGATTTTACCCACCTATAGTATTGTTTTTTCTTTGAATGTAACTATGCCATCAGATTTCAGATTCAGGAACCCATTTATATGTTATTCCACTTTTACATGAAAACTGCTCGTGCACACTATTTAGAAATTTAATTCATTTCAAACATTTATTATGAGCACTCTGGTCCTCGAAATAGCATGTCATCGAAAGGTCTGGTCTCATAATAATTTCATGTAATATTTAAAAATAATACACTAAAAATCCAAGACATCATATATAAAAGGTTTATGGTGATCATGGGCACCCAAATTGTGAACTATGGTTCATGTAAAGTGTAATATCCATGAATAATTCAAACACCCGAATGGTTCTGTCACAACATAGAGATCATATACGAGTGGTTTGGTGATGTTAAAAACATTTCACTAATTTTTTACTTGAATAGTGGGTCTAGTGTGTGTATCTTAGCTTTTTAAAATGGATAAATATTAGACCCTATGAGTTTCATTCCTTTTATTTCCACTATAATTTTTTCCTATACTCTGAGACTGATGAGTTTAAGAAATAGAGACATGACATTTTCACAGGTTCCCTATGCGGATTTTTAACTTGATAAGTTTCATGTCTCTTTTGAAATAAATGTAAGGTCTTGTTCCTTGGACCATAATAGGGTTGAGTTTATGATCATATATGTTTAAAAAAATGCAGGAAGATTAAGGTCATGAATCACATGGACCCAATATGGATTATGTCACACAAGATCATAATTATGATTCCAATGGTCATGGGTACTCCATAATCCTTCGGAACGAAAGGTATAAATGTTTTAAATCATGCTTTGAGTTCTTAAGGTCTTGTTAAATGAGATGAGGTAGTCATGTTGGGGGTAGTTCAGACACAATGAGATGTTGAGTGTTCTCTTGATGATATAAGGGCTCAAAAGGATTGGAATATCTTTTTTAAGGAGATATATTTTTAGTTGAGGTCTATAGGAACATATACTGGAGCCATAGGAATGCAGTCATAGTCAATAAAAGGGTTATTTGAAGTCAAATAACCTTTCTATGGTTCATGTGGCGTTGATGGTGAATAGAGGAACTCAGTATATGATGTGTGGTATAAGGATTGACCTTATTTTAAAAAGTGGTAGAAGCACCCCATTCTAATGGTTTATCAAGGTAAGTCTGTTGTGGTCCTTTGGTAAGGAATGAAAAATTGGATATGTACTGCATAGTATAATTTTATATATTGAGGATGTTTTTCCATGTAATTTAACATCATGCGGTAAGGAAATGTTTCATTCAGTTTATCATCATGAAGTAATGATTCATTCCCATGAATTTTATTATCATTTAGTAATTATGTTGATCTGATGATGTGAAATGTTTAATACATCGATGGGAACATTGATGGAATTCTGGGTGTCTCTATGTATCAAATGGTGGTGCTAATCAAGCCATTCATTGTTCAAAAAAGAGAAACTCTCTCTTCAATGATTTGGACCATGTAAAGATGTGGGCATTTTTTTTATTTTGTGTTGTAGATAGGCCCAGTATTACAGTTTTTGGCATCACTATGTTCCCTATAATGACAAATATCAATCCATATGTCATTCTTAGAAAACAAATTCAGTTTATCATCATGATGTATGGACGTAGATGGACTGATATAAAAAGTGGTAATGATATGGCTGGGCTTGATGATTGTTGTTTGGGCATCGCAACACATCTAATAAAAAATAAGAATCAAGCCACACATTGTTCTTGAAATTCCATGTATTTTAATGGAATACGAATATGATGGATTGGAACCATCATGAATTAATTGGATCATTTTGGTTGGGAAAAAGGATCGATTTCTTAGAATCACTATGTATCACATGAGAATGAGAATCAAACCACCCATAGTTCTAATGATTGATGTTGTTTAAGGTCTTACAGTGAGGGTGAATGATAGTCCTTTTCAGTCTCATATTAAGGACCATGATTTGCCTATCGAAGATCATATGACTTGTTTGTGGGGGGAATCCCTTACCTAAATTTCAATTCCCACATGATCCATGCTTGGTGGGAGAAAAAGGAACGATGAGGGTCCTATGACATGGCATTTGAGAGTCGGACATGAACATTTTGTATCAAGTGGTATGAAGACCAATATATTGGATTAAGGAATCCCTATCTATCTCACTATAATTGAGAATCAATCCACACATAGTTATAAAGATCTGTGAATTTTGACATCACGTTGTAAGGGTGTGGGTTGATCGACGAGATTCATGATGGATATTATTGATTTATGTAGTTTTATATGATGTTTTAAGGAAATTGGATCACCTAATGTGAATGGAATGTAATCATGTTGTTGGAACCTTGAATAGAAAATTAGGAGTCACTGCTTATCAAATTGTAAATGTGAATCAAGGCATACATATATCCTAGTAAAAAATTCAATTTAACTTCATTCTATTAGGATGTAATTCGTACAATTTATTTTCACGTGGTCAGGATATATTGGTATAGCATAAAGTCATGTACAGAGGATGGATTTGAATAGTTCAAGCTCATTTTCTTAGGATAAATTATGAGGCTTACATTGATGCAGATTCCATTTCTATTGATAGCTTATACATTGTATTTATTGAGAAATCTCAAAATTTTGTGTGGGGTAACATGCTCCCCATACAGGGTAGATTACGAATAGGCTTCATTATGATACGCCTTATATATTACATAAGTTCCTTAGCACTTGGGATCCAATTTCAGAGGCTTATTTCTCAGTATCATTGGGGTTATGAGAGACAACACCAGTCATCTCTATATGAATGGATTATGGTGAACCTTCTCATTAAATGATCTAGATACATGACTCCAATGGACCTCCATATATAGATTTTTTTAAATATTTTGTCTTCTAGTTTTTCCAATTCGTCCAACTACTTTTTCAATTCTTCATCATCTTAGAGCTATTCGTAAATTGATATTTGGAGGGAAGGTATTTGGACCTCTATGGGTAATAATTCCTCATTCTCATAGACTAATGTGTATGGTTTTACCTATGTGGTGGTAGTTGTGGTGGTAAGGTAGTCCCATTACGCATGTAGGTGTTTTTCTGCCCAATAAATCTTATCCTTATTCGCCATCTTCGAGATTATATTCAATAGAGTCTTGTTGAAGGCCAATTTCATTGAATTTTCAATTGATTTATATTGATATGAGTGATTAGAATCTATATTTTTCCCTCGTATAAATTTCTAAACACGGTGGAATATAAATTGGTGTATTTATTCATCAATATTGTGTGAGGGACATCGAATCTAGTGATGGTGTGGGAATTGTGAATTTGATGATGTTCTTCATCTCTAATTCCATAGGGGATATTACCTATGAAAATCAGAAAAATTAGTCCTTAGATGTAAGGATATACTTTAACTTATTCTCTATGTAAGGGGTATATCATCCCACAACATCGTTCCCCCAAACTGAAATTGGTCTTGAATATTTATCTATATGTAGTAATTTCGAGGGATAGTGAATAATGTTTTCATGAATATGGGATGCATGACATTTCTTATTGAATTAAACATATTTATCTATCATGGTTTTCCAGTAATATCCTAACCTCTTGAATTATTGGAAGAGACTCGGTCTAGATTTGTAGGTGTTGCATGAGCCTACATGGACTTCTTCCGTGAGAGTTTAATTTCACTTTCTTCTTATGTACCTGATGATAATTCCATCAAATATATATTTTTAGAGTATTTTTGTTCATTTGGGCCATACTGAAGAGTGAAATTTGAAGCCTGAAAACAAATATGTTACTTTCTAGCTTGATCTGTTGGGATTATATTGTCATAGAGATTGACAATTATGGGCACCATCCATCCTAGAGTGATTTTTTGTTCATCATGATCTAGGTTGGTGTTGACCTGATTGATTTATTCCATATCACATATGAAGATTGATGAGATCATTTATTTATGTGTAATATTCAAAGTTATATAATTTTTTTAGGTTCATCTAGGATAGTGGATGCATTATCCAGGGCGTTGTCACGTGTATTATATGATCAGGAAATATGGTGTGATGTGGGATAAAAAGAGAACTATTCTATTAATCCCATCAAGTAGCCATTGAGAGGGTCCAATTATTCCTTTTTAATATAATATTCATCATAATTTTAATTATAAACTATTACGATTCCCCTTTGATATTAAGGTAGCATATATGCAGGTTTAGGGATAGTTCATATCCAGTGATGAGGGCTTGGTATTCTGCGTCATTAGTCATGCAAACTTCATATAATGAGAATGAGTAGGGAAAGACTGATTTTTCATGAGAGTAATATACAATCCCTGGGATAACCGAGTTGTTCTTTAGGATTCCATCTTTGTTTTTATAGGGATTCATGAAGTCCCATCAAAATACATCTCCTATGTACGAGGAGTTTCATCGACATAGAATACCTATTCATGTAGAATATTGATGTATTTCTACATATTTTCAAAGGTTGGATGTGTAGTGAGGAAATCACCAAGGGATTTTCCTTAAATAGATTTCTGTGAAAAAAATTTATTTTCATATTACAATAGAATGGCTACCCTTCATGACATGTGCCCTATCAACATCAGTCAACCATGTATGTAATTGAGTGGATCAATATGAGATACAAATTTGGATTCACTGTGTTGTATATAATGCCCCTTATTATCACCACAAATATGAGTGGTGGTAAGTTCTTTTCAACATCAAAATATCAAGATTCATTACCAGGTATAGTACAACTAAGGTAATAGAGAATATTCTCAGTTCCAGAATCAGTTTTTTTGTGAGGAGTGAACCATGTGAGCATTACATTGTTTCCACATATAAGATGAGTGGCCTCCATTCCACAGGAGGGATCAATTTTGGTCGGTGAAGGAGGTATTTCATGAGACTTTCAATGTAATTTTGGCATAAATCATCCCATTAATAGGTGATTCCCATAAACATTGTCTTGTTGAATGGGATTGATTTTCTGGCCTGATAGGCAATGATCCACTGATATTTTGAAAGGTTCCCTTAGAGTTCCTTAAATTAATTTAGATATTTGGGGGTATAATTTCTAATATAACAATTATATTATTTAGTTCATCATAAATTTCATGGTGTCATACCAAAAATCCCCAGAATATTCTTGGTGTTACCACAAAGGCACACTTTAGAGGATTCATCTTTAGATTATGTTGCCTCAAATTATCAATGATTAGGTAGAGATACATGAAGTGATAACACCACAGTCATAATTTAAAACTAGGTCATAAACACAACTCCCGACTATCCTTCCAAATAATGTCTTAATGATGAGATGCATGGAGCAATTATATGTGGTCCCAGTGTCCTTTAGTCTAATGTTTATAACCTAATATAATAAAATCCCATGAGGTGCTATGAAGGAAGTGGTTTCATCATCTTTAGGGGATATCTTAATTTGATTATACCCTGAGTACCTATCCATGAAGTAAATGAGTTAGAATCTAGTAGATTCATTGGTCAATATTTTCATGGTCTGAAATGGAGAATCATCTTTTTTGAGATTCTGTTTAAGGCCTATAAAGTCAATAAAAACCCAATTTTTTCCATTCTTTTTCATAATTGGGATGATGTTAGCATGCCATATTTGGTATTTCACATCTAGAAGAAGAAAGTTTTGATCAAATTGCTAAAATATGATTCTACATTGGTGAAATGAGAGGGGTGTATCCTCCTGAATACCTTTTTGAATCATCGATGATCTTCAAGAAGTCTTAGATAGTGGGTAGCTAGATCTGTAATTACTTATATAATTTTTGTATAGTTTCAAGAGAACATGTATCAATGATTCCTCAGAAATAAAATGTAAAACTCTTTCATATAGAAATACATGGAGATTTTAATCAGTTTTGGTCATGGTTCATATTCTATTCTCATTTTTACATGTTTGACCTCATCTATGGTATTGGAGACACCTTCCCGGAAAACCAATGGTGAATTCCTTAGGTCATCCTAACACTCTTACATTATTGAGTCATTGCAAATATTTTTTGGTAAATATGGAAATCTGTAAGCTTCTACATAAATATTATGGTGAGGGAGACTATTAGAAAACACTTCATCATCCCTTTAAATCTAAGATATTGCTGATAAATGTTGTACGTCTAATTATCAAAATGGATAAGATGGGACTGGGCCTATATTATTTTATGAACAGTTCAAAACATATTTATGGGAAGAACATAGTCAACATCAATCATTCTCTAGGAATTCATAGGGGAGGACCTTAATACATTGGTATATACAATCTGTATATCCTCATCTCCCATTGGTTGTTGAACACCTTTCTCTTATTAGAACATTTCACCATATGTGTCCCTGCATGTCTCGAAGGGGGAATGGTTAGCATATACAATGTCAACCATTCCATTGATAGGGTACATTAGAAATTGATGGAATTTTTCTGGCACCTCTAGGTGGCTACAATGTGAGGGCCTTCCACAGAGGACATTATATGCAACATCTTTCTGTATAACAATGAACTGAGCATCTGGTGTGATTTCCCAAAATTGGGATTCATGTTTAATTTTACAATGATTCCTTTTATCATTATTATCATACCCCTGAATGGACAGTTTTATAGTGGATAAATCCCTTTCTCCATATACAAAATATGCAAGAGTTAAAGCTAGGATGAGATTATTCCCATATCCATTATAAATCTCCACCAACTGGAAATTGAAATTATTGCTTTTTCTCCAAACGTATAAGGGAATTATGTTCCCTTTGATGGCTTCATCTGGTACTGATTGGTGAATAAGAGAGAAGAATGACATTATGTGGACATAGTCTTCACTCGATAGACCATGTTTACAATGACTTTTTTCTTGAATTACTAAGGGATTTGGAGGGAATTGCCATGTTATTCCCAGAGATCTTTTATAAGGTGGATTTTATCTAGGATTTAGATCATGTTTGGGACTACAACTACCTATTTCAAATTATCATAATTTAGTTCCATAGATATTAAATTTCAAATATAGTAATTCTATATGGAATGATGTTTGGAGCTGAATCATTTTAGGTATATAGACCCGCTGTTTGTAATGAATTTTAGGGAGTATCTACTTCCAGTGGTGTAGGTCATTTCAGCCTTCTTTATTGTCAGAGTTAATTGTGTCGAACCCCCGATAAGTGATCAATAAAGTCATTCGGATGAAGCTGAATGCTGGAGGGATTTAAAGAACATAAATTCCTCTTTTATACCTACTGAATAACATAACCATGAGTCTCAACTGCATATATTTCATCATAGGGAATATGACCAAAATATTGAGTTTGACAAAATATATTTTGTTACTTGTATCCTCAGTTTTGGGGCATGTTGCTTCCCTCTCCACATTCATGTGTGAGAAAACTATATTTTGGGGAAAACTAATCATTGAAGAAGAAGTCATACCATAGTATTGTGTTGAGAGAACCAAATACATGTTCTTTGTTTGATGAGGGATTCATTTGGTGAGGCGGTTCCCATATGTCATGTGTTTTAAGGAAGAAATATAAAAGATATGGATCTTGATTTGGAGAATAACTTGACTCTTCCTCCCCAGACGATTTATTCTTTCGTTGTTCAAACCTTCCATTTGAATCCACATCTTATTTCTTTTTCTTAGGTGGTGAAGCTATCACAATTTAATCAAACAATTCATTCATAGTTGTTTGAGCATCGTCAACTTTTTTTATCATCTTCAATTTTTCAAACATTTATGCTCATGTTTATGAAACATTAATCTAATAACCTTCTACATGTGTAGGGAAATAGTTACCCAAGTCACATGTTATGAGGATCGATCTAACGTTTCATGTCCAGAGTTGACCATGACTTGAATGAATTCTTTGAATATAAAGTAGTTCTAGATATTTTGACTAAACATATTAAGAAAATTTTAGTAATTGGGGCTATCAGTGTGGTCGAAAACATTATATTTCATGTTCTATTATAGATTGAGTAGGTTATTCTCCATGGATTCCAAGAAATTACTGGGGACCTATTCCTTTCGGAAGGAGTACAATTTTTTCAACTCTTCCGCAAATCCAGGATGAACTATATTTCAATGTACTTCTACCCAAGGGTGATTCTATGGTTGTTACTACTCGGTAGGTGGTGATGGGTTGTTTGGGGCATACCTGGTTGCTTGGATGGGCACCGTTGTAGGCTTGATAGTGACTAATACAACTTCTACTCTTCCTGACTATTTCCCCTACACTATTGGTATGATTCAATTCATGGATCAAGTGTTATAAATATACACTTCATGAATTTTTTTTATTTTAGTGAACTCTCTAATCCCACATAAAAATATCATAGGTATTATTGGTGTATGAAAGTAATCCTTAAGGTTTTGAGCATATAGTATCAACTGTTGATTCTACAAGTGGGTGATTCTAAACGAATAGGTCAAACCAGTCCACCATACAGTGAAATCTAAAACCCTCTCTTTCTCAAATTATTATGAGTTCATTTGATAGATGATAATTGTTTTCCACCATGTTGAATTGATATGATAACGGAACACATGATGATTGTATTATTATCCTATAATAGATCTCACTGGGAGACATTAGTTACCAACAAAAGATGGACCATTCATAGCCAGAATAAAACACCATATTTTTTTCCCTCCTATTGATATTGTGGGACCATAATTAACACAATTCAGGATTAGAAGTCTGCAAGGGGTTGTTTTGTGTTGGATACATCATTAAAGGTAAAGGATTTTTGGTTACCTAGGATGGGTGGAGGTGGAGAATCATCCACCCATTTGGGATATAGCTCTGTTTTAGGCTGAACATGTGTGCATGTCCCTTACATGGATTCCTTTTTATTTTATAAGGATTCAAGGATGTTATGTAACTCTAGGGGAATTATTTTCTAAGTTGCCTCCTATATTTGGGGAGAAGGTGGGGTCGATGATGTGGTTTAAACTTTATCTCATGATGACTCTAAATTCTTCCTGTAACTGAAAGATAATATTTATAAGGGAGATATTTTCACTGTAATGGAGGTAAGTCATGATCATTTTCTGCTTCCTCAGTTATATTGAATGGCTAGAAAGATCTAGAGGCTATCAGATACCCAGATACCACTCTTTCTAGTGGATTTTGTATGAGTGTGAGAATATTCATATTTGTCTACAGACGATACCCAATGAGAATATTTACCCTGTGTATATACTCATTTAGTTGTCATAGATATTATATTTGGCATTATATTGTTACAATTATTCCCTTGGGGAAGGAGCCTCAGTTATTATTGGGGGTGATCGATAGGTAACTGTACTTTTAATATTTCATTTGACATAATTATACTATGGAGGTTGATACATGATTTCTGATTAGAGCCAAATTTTTAATCCTTCTCTGGTTCCAAGTACATGAAACCCCATCTGGTGCATCCAGACTATCCGCATCCAGTGGTATGTTTCCATGTTTTGTCCCTCTATGTTGAGGTGACGATCAATATTTTCCATATTGATAGTGTAGACATTCCAAGAGGCTTATTGAGAAATGGTGCTTTTACCATTAAATTCTACATAACAAACTAATTCAACAAATATTTCATTAGGGTCTTTGTTTGAACCCATGGCCTTTTTGGGTCATTTTGTCATGAAACCATTGCAGGGTCAGATTTCCATTGTGGTATGGTCCTCCATTATCAGTCTATGAAGGGTTTCTTTGAGGGAGGATTCAGTTATGATCATTGAGGGATACCCATGTTACAATAGTTTTTCCTGTAGTCAGAGGAACAAGTGGGTTGATGACAATTAATTTCTTCCCACCAACCTAGATGTGGATCATTTACATTATGGTGACATTGATGATGGAAATTCCCATAGCCCTGTGGAGTGGGGGTCATTTATTGCTACCATTGGAAATTATTGGTCATGTGGTTGAAGACCCAATTACTCGAGTAATGAACTTGACGATGACCATGATGGACATAAAGATATAAATGCCCCAAACCCATTGGGCTAGGCATGATCAGAAATCACCAAAAATTCTTCCATGGTGATCTTATGGGATGATGATCCTAGAGGCAGAAACTGAGTTATAAATTTCCTTTTCGTAGTGGCCAAGGGTTCACCTTCATCTACTGAGGGTATGTCTTTAATAATATCAATAATTTATGATTTAGGGGTGGAGTTGGTGGTAGATATTATCCTGGCATAGGGGGGACAAATAAGCTTTTCGATGACTGTAATGGTATCAACTACTGCGGCCCATAAAATAAGGTGGAGTTGCTCTCACGTTGAAGCTTTGTGTAATGGTATCCCATGAAAAGAATTATTTTTTTCTACATGATTTATGGATGATTTAAAGTTCATTATACATGTTTTAAATATATTCTCATTGATTCATGGGGCATAGTTGGATGTCACATTAGTTTTCCACTTATTATGTCAGTGTATTATGGGCATCATTGAAGTCAGGATATTATATTGCAGTGAAAAAATGGAATATGAGCCTTTCATGAGGTTTGTGTCATTATCACATTAGTTTTCCACCTAACACTGGAGTTTTCGAGCATGAGAGATCACTTTATGAACCCTGGGGGTTGAAACCACTGATGGTTTACGAAAGAGAACACTGAAAGATGAATACATTGTCTTGAATTGGGATGTTTTCAATACGTATAGTCATACTGACAACAAGTATCTAGTTCACCAATTATTGAATTAACATAGGAATAATGTGCTCAATCATATTTTCATGGATGACATAATTTATTTATATTCCAAATTCATCCATTCCACTCATTCAGACTGTCAAAATAAGGATGGAAATATTAGAATCCTGCTTATAAGGGACCGTATATATGATCATGTTGGTCATATTGGATTGTTTTTATAGGGTTTCATAAAAAATGTTTCTTATGATATTCATGCCGGACTTTTAGTTATTTAATTCATATGCGTAGATAACAAAATGACTCAATAGACTATATACGAATGGTTTTATATAATGAGGATTCATGTCATGTTCACCATTTTTTGTATAATGTGTATACAAAATGGTATAAATGATTATGACCTGGTCATTATTTCAATGATTCATGTCGAGTTTATGCTTTTTTCCATCAGGTTATATGGTGTGGAATGTGTTTTTTTTAATGATTTTATCGGGTGGGGGGGGGGGGGTGGGGGGGTGGGGGTTAAGGCCTCACTCAATCATGTGCATTAGGTTTTACATCTCTTTAATCTTCCCAAGAAATTCCCAAATATTCATTCATATGAATATGGTTATGGAAATTCATTCTAAATGCTGGAGATCATATAGTTTTTTGTGTCTAATGACTCTTGGGGACTCGCATTAGTCGATGTGATGGGAGGTCGGGTACATCAGACCCTTTTTTGAGGGGATATGTTTTCTAATTTTGGACTCTCTTATATATTAAAGATATGTTTGTTAATGCCTTCACAATATTGATACCAATCCAATTAGCTGAAGAAAATTTCTATAGGTTTCATTCAACTTTATTTACCAAAGAATATGATCTCATTAGTAAATCCATATATATGTTTCTGAGGTTACCTTTCATTTTATAGTGAAGTTGATATACTTATATACATGATAAGGCCAAATAATCAAGTTCTCCAAAATGTTCTACCACAAATAGATGAGGTTAAAATTCCAATTCATGGATTGATCAATTATGAGTTTTACTACATATCCATGTTTTTGTAGGAATCAAAAAACACATTGTTAGTTGGACCCATATTGTTCTATATCATGTAGAAATGACTTATATGGATATAATAATACATTGAGTATTCAATCTCAAGTCCCAAAGGTAAGACGTACATATATCGAGTATATAGAGAGTCATATTTTTGATAGTTCATTTCATTATGGATTATATAATTAGGTTACCCATACCATTGTTGATACTCGTGGTAAAATGATTGATTATTTCAACTACCAATGTTTATAAGAACCATGCTCGGTGTGAAAACAAGGGATATGAAATGATCATTTCATTTATCCTGATGTGGGGTATATGAACTAGTACTTCCATGAGATGACTTAGAGTGGAACATGAGTCACATAGAGAAGTAATTCATATATTTGATATTGATGGAATTAGAGTCATTGTAGTTCAGCTGATTTCTCATTCCATTAAAGAATGATGTAAGGTGATCATATTGTGGAACTAATTGGGTCCCGATGGATGAGACGTTGGAGTCACGTATAATCATACACCCAAACGAGTGTTTATTTGAGCTTGGGACATAGGAATGTGTCCTACATGTTGTCGTTTCATTAAGAGTTAGAGTCATCGTAGTTCAGTTTATTGGGGATTACACACAGAGGTAGCTCGTACCATTATGAAGGTTTATAGTGCAGATGATATGATCATTACATTTACCTATTCCCACAAGATTAATCATCCTTGTGAGAAATAAGGGATAATAATTAATCAATTACATTTCCTTGAATAAAGGACATAGATGTGGGGATTTCCCTAGTTGATTATTATGAAGCTTGAACCTTAGAGAGAGATGGACTATGTATCCTGCATATTGAAGGAATCCAAGTCATAGTAGTTCCCTTTATATTAGGTCTTACACAATATGAATACCCTTTTGGTATGTCATGCTAGTTTGTAGGGTGTCACGTGACCCAATTGACATTTCCAGGGGCATTGAAAGATCCATTTGGTTTGTTCTAGAATCCACCACATAAGCGAATGGCTTGTCCATGAAGTGTCGCATCATCTAACTGACATGCCCTTTGTCATATTCAATAGACGTCATGAAATAGATGGAGAGTATCAAAAGATTCAGTGCAACTTGGATAGACGGATGCTCCATATCTTTGCTGAAGTCTCTAGTGGTCATTAAAATACCTAGATGGCTTGTTTGGATTGAATTCTGAATCTCATTTGACATTCCCATAGGGTGTAATTGGAGTTTATTTATTATGCCCAAATTCAACTGTGATACTTTTCTTACATGAGAAGGTGTCGTTATATGATTTAGACGATGTATATATATGGAGTGACAAGGCTGGGGTGATAATCCTAGAGGCCTTCTTGAGACAAAACCGGTGCTCCCAAGGGGACCGTATGACTTTCTCTAACATGTGTGGAGGGTTTCATATGTCCCAAAACATCATGCTAAAGGGGTATTGTGGGATCTTTATAACATTTCGTGGTTTAGTCATGTGTCCTAGGATGAATCATATTAAATGAATGAGGGTCAGAAAAGTTATCAAGTGCTCATGTTTCCCACGTTTATTTTTTTTCTAGACCTTGTATTATGATGTCATTATGTTTTTTCTTATAAATTTTCACGAGTGTCTCGTGATCCGGTAGTCATGGGATATATTTTTCACACATATCTCAATAAGTCATTAGTGTTTTCTATGAATGATTAGATGAAGTAGATTATATATGAAACATGATTACTCAGGTTGTCCACTGATATATTACCTAATGAGACACTAACTGGTTGCCAGATCAGCCGCTCTGAGAAGTCTACACTATCCTGAGAGACCATAAGCTAAGATTAGAATTGTCCTGCATCTAATAGTGAAAACATTTTTAATGTTGTGGAGGGGGAATTTATAGGCATCACCACCCCAGTTGTTTAGGGATTTGTGCGGTGTATCTCTTCTGGGCTTAAGAAAGATAAAACGAAGGGTTATGAAACCATGGTTCTTCTTGAGTCACTTTTATGGACCGATTTGAGTGTTTCAACTGATTTCTTGTGACCTTGAGTCCCTCTCATCATCATGTCTATTATTGGAGTATTTAAAATTAATGAGGACTTGTTTGATCACACAAATGTGTTGAAGGACTTTATTATTGTTGTGCTGACATGTCCAAGGGCCTTCATGAGACCATTAAACTTATATAAAGGCATTCACGATATGTTGTGGGACTTCTCAAGGATTCTCATGATACCGAGTTGCAGACTTCATATGGATGTTGCAAGTTTTTAATGAATATAAAATATCACATACTCTCCCTTATTTTCCCTATTTTATTATGTGACAGGGGTTGGGATTCATGGGACATTTCGTGAGTAATGTCAATGAAAATTACTCTATATTCTGGTAACGTGTCATGAGACCAATGTGGGTCATATGGGGGTGTGCAAGAACATTTTGGCTAATTAAATTTGTTTGTCCTGGGAGGGAAAAAGGGGCAGGGGAAATCCTCCGGGGTGTACTCAAAGTACTTCACATGGTGTGGCCGACAAGCCAAGGTTTTTCGTGAGATATGGAGTATATGTCACCAGGGACACATGATGACTTTTAGATCCCCATGGGTGTGCCACATGTCCCTTAGTTACCACATATATATCTCGGCTCATCCAATTTTACATTATTTTTTATTTTACAAAGGTTTATGTTTTTCATGATGTTGATTGAATGTTTTATGGGATAATTACCCTTCCATATAGTGATATGTCACATTACCTCTATGTATTTTAGAATCATCCACCCTTTGGTTGTCATTTATACCATTTTCCAATGATTTTCAAGTTGTACCATCAGGTATTTGTCCCTAAAAACCCGTGTGGTCTAGGGGAGATCATCTGGATTGCACCCCAGTGGTCACTATTTATCCATAACGTATATAAAAATGTACACGGTCTTGTTGAATGGGGGGATCTGTGGGATTCACTGCAGGTTATACGCCATGTGTAGAGTACTTGTGTGACCCTATACTTGTCACATGATCGCAAGTCTCTTCAAAGTGAACATGATTTGTGGGTCTTAGACAATATCTTTTGTATTTTGTATTTTTGGGGGAAATAGTACCCATATTCATGAATTTATTCCCTTTTTAATTTTCCAATGCTCATTTAGTAGGTGTCAACATTATTGAAGAATAAATTATTAAAATAAATAAATAAATAACACTTAATATTAAGGAATATGTTATTTAAAAAAATTATAGATATCAGATAATTATTAATTTTAATACATATATTCATCAAAATATTATACTTTAAATTGAATAAATAATTAAATATAATTATAAAAAACTATTTCTAGACTATTATATGACCCTCATATTTAATGTCCAGTACAAACAATTTGACATGTTTATTCCCTGATCTATTAAAACCCAATGAATATTTATTCCATGTTTTTCTAGTCTATTCTAACACATAAATTCTTGATATAAGTCATGGGTTGTAGGGTATATTCATGTTAATAACCACTACAAAACATGAAAATTATTTTAAAATATTTAATGAGAGTAGTAACTCTACTCCATTTGACCTAATCTTTATGAATTTCATTAGTCTAGTTAAAACTATAACAATTGCTGTAAATTATTTTCATTTTTGTTTTAGTTGATGATTAACGATATTGTCGTGTATTTTTTCACCTAAAGGTTTATCATAGGTTAAATTCGTACATTTCATAAATATATTCTAAAATAAAAAATCTGCAATTAATATTTATTTGATATGTAACAATGGAGTATAATTTGAAACTCATGATTTCGACTCATTTTTCTCTAATCATAGTGTTAAACATAAATATTATTTATTGCAAATAACTCAATTGAATGGTGTTGTTTAACCAAAAATAAGAGTTATCATAAAATTTATAAGCTTGTGTTATATGAACATATCCTATGTATTCATCTTTGGGTAGTATCTGTTAATATGTGATGAAAATCATTAAAATAGTTCTAATAATACATATTTTAAATAATGATCCTTATGAACAATGAAATGAATGGAATCTAAAATGTGGATGTCATGAACAAATCATGAAATAAATATATTTGCGCTAAATTTTAATATATATGAATTAAATCTTTTAAATAAAACACCCAATAAGAGAAAAATTGGTTTTGTGTATTTGAAAATTAGTTATGTAAACATTTTATAGAATATCATTTCTTAAATTCACTGACAACATTCTACAAACATGATTTCCTTAGAATATTCCTACATATATTTTTATTATTCAATGTGAAATAGATGTAGGATTAATCTATAAATCACATTAAGATAATGGAATAGGATTGAGTCAAATATATTTTTAACACCCCAAACTTCCACGGTTTCCTTCTCTTTTAATAATATAGTAGCGTGTGTTTTACGCAACTTCGAGTTCTAACACACACCACAACCAATCAAACTAGCCATCATTAATAGTAATACCCACTTTTTTTAATTTTATAAATTTTATCTTTCAAAATGGACTTCATTTTTGGATTAGGAATAACGAAATTATCTTAGGGTGAATTTTCTGTTTTTTCGGATAACTTTCATATTTTGATAAATAGGGAAAATTACTAAATTTTAATTAAAAACAACTTTTTTTTATCAAAATAATTAATAGTCATACATTCTGAATTTTAGGGATTTTAGAGTATAAGTAGATTATATTTTTACCATTTAATCCAATGTTGGTCATTGGACATAATTTCACATTTAAACTGGACATAATCATTTTCCAATCTCTTGATAGTTATTATCTCTTAAAAACACGCTTTTTGTTTTAACAATGAGAATTAATTTTAAAATAATTTTATCCACTTCTCTGTTTTGAATTTAGAAAAATAGAATCAAAATCAAGAATTAGGAGTTCCCAATTTTTTAAATAGGTGTCTTTTATTTTTAGAATTTTTGAATTATTGCTTCGGTAATTATTTTAGTTAACATAGATAGAGGGTAAATGTTTTAAATAAGGGTAAAAAGTTTTCTTATTATTATAATAATAAATTACCCTACACGTTTCCTAGCCATATTGGTTGATACATGTCCAACCATTAGCATCATTGGGTCGATTTTGGGACACCATGGATCTTCTTTTATGTGATTATGACACCTTATATAAATTAAGTTAAAGTAAATACAAAAATAACATAAGCATATTTCGTTTAGAAAAAAAATTACATAGGGTTATATATGTTATATATTCGACTATAAATATTCATTATAAAGATAAATAAATTTCCTACATAATGGAAGTTTATTTATAATCTGTTATACATTTAATACTAAAATTTATTTATGACACAATAATGAGAGAGTATTTTCCTTATTAATGAAATAATCAAATAATTGGTATTATAAATTTTACAATAAATATAATTTGAATGTTTTGATGACATCCATGAATTTTATTGATTAATATGACATGTTAGTATTTCTCAAATCAATTGTTTTTCAGTTAATAATGTTGTTAAGCCATTAACAAAAATAATTTAGTAAATAGTGTCAAAATTGTCATAAATGAGCTTTTAAAACAATTATTATATTATTAATTGATATTCTATTGCTAAAAATCTAAGGTTCAACCATAGGACTTATATAATGATAGTTGTATCAATAATGAACTTTTTTGGGGTATCTGGGGAGTATATAGTATCTTTATTAACTATATAATATAAAAATACAAAGAGACATGGTAAATGTCAATCTAATTAATTAAGAGTTAAAACTAAAAGATAAGATTAATATAGTGACCCAAACCAGTCTAAAACCTATTGGTTGAGTATTTATCGACTTATCATTACATTAACCTTTAAATAATCCAGTTTGGAGCCATTATAAACCTAATATTAATATATTATAAAATAATATTTCTTGCTTTTCCTAAGGTGCCCCTCACCCCTCTTATTAAAGGGAACTCCACCTTATCACTAATTCACACCATAAAAGCCTTTTTTCTTGGCCAAACCCTACCCAAATATTCTTTAAACTTCCCTCACGTTAACCTATAGGAATTAGTTAGATCTTAAAGAAATCTTAAGGATCCTTTTTGATCAAATAAAAAGGAAGAACACGAAGAAGAGGTAATGATTTCACCACCCTCTTTCAAGTTCTTTTCTTATTCAACATCTTCATTCATGGTTATTCCCATTCTAAAATAATAACTACAGTATATTCTATATAATTTTATGTTATTATAAATATGTTACATCAATATTTAGTATTCTATCCATCCTTTGTGTGACATGTCACTATACGTGTGTACGTACAACCTACAGTCTCCACATCGTGGTGTTATTGTTATTCAATACATTATTATTTGGATGGGTATGATAATGATGTGTAATTGATGTAAATAATAAATATAACATGATAATGATTCTGTATATTTGATATACCATCCAATTTTATATTATTTTAATATCAATGTAATAATATTGTCGCTCGTGCGTACGTACGGACTACCGTCACCAAGAACGTGATGAGATTCATTCTACATCGTATCCATATATGTATAATTCTCATTTGATGGTTAAAAATAATGTTTAAGGACTTGATATCATTCTGTATATGAATACGATACAACCTATCAATAACAAACCCAACTTATGTGACAAAACATATAAAATAAAATGAGTAAGTTAACACCTAAAACGAAGATAATACTAAGATATTATTAGAAAAGTATTGTTAAAAGACCATATATGATATAATATTAATATATATGGATCATGTATAATTTACTATAAATTATTTCACCATTATATAGGAGGGTAACCTACCCTCATCAATGGAAAAGTACAAGGTAAGGTTTTATTTCACAATCTATTCATTATTCTAGGTTATTTATACATAATTATATACTAGAACCTCTTTATCATCCACATCCAAGTTTCTTAATAGTGCATTTCAAAACATTCTTAATATTTTATAGACTATTGGTTAATGTAATTTATACCATTGTTTTACTTTTTTTAAAAAGTTTATAAATGTAATATTTCCATCATTTTCCAAAAAAGGTCCTTTTTAACCTTTTCAGAAAAATTAAGATAAGAATGTCTTTTTTAACTGATACAGCGGGTGTATCTATTTTCCATCATTATAAATTCATAAAATATTCCCTTACAACATTATAATAATATTTTTGAAGTAAATGTTTCATTTTATATTTATCTGACTTTTAAATAATTTCAAAATTAATATTTTAAGAATTTGTGAAAGGCACTCTTTATCAAGATCTGAATTTTAAATGTTTTAAAGAAATATATTCCTAATTAGTTTTAATAAATGATCATGTTTGCAAAATTATTTTAAGGATTTATTTATATGTATATGGATGTTTTGAAATGATATTTCTTTTCAAAAGATTAAATGTTTTATGGGACAGTTTGATTGAAAAATTACATCTAAATTAATTCCTTTATAAATGTGTGACTTTTCAATAATTTCAAAAAAAGAGTTATTTATCTCAAATAGTTTGGATTTCATCAATGTCAACATCCTTTGATTTAATTTAAGCTTATTTGAAGATGATTTATTATGATACAATGCATCCATATTGTATTAAAGGTTTTTTGATATGTTTGGATGTGGATGTGTTATTTTTATACCATTAATGGTTTATGGGGAAAGTATTGAAATTTCATATGGTAGTTTTAATAAGAATGTTTATGATTTGTTTGAACCTGTTCATATGGGGAATTTATTGGACATAATAAGTGAATGGTGGATACTTTTAAAGCTCCACGATGCATCGGTAGGTCTCATAAGACAAACTAGTATATTGGCATAAGTCCATGACAATATATTATTTGTAGTCTTGGAATAAGGCCTTGGCTATGTTGTTATGATAGTCTGGAATTATGCATTCCATCATTATGAAAGTGGTTTCTGATATTACATGTGATTATTCGACTAGTATAATATCTATGTGAGTAAGTAAATGGAATTATTTCATTTTATTTTTTCCATATTATACTGATGTTTATGTTTAAAAAGGATTTTGTTTTAGTTATAAATTTCCTTAAATGTTTATGATTATTTATGCATGTTTCTGCAATATTGTTATCCTTACTGAATAGATGAGCTCACACCGTTCTACGTTTTATTTTTCCCAGGATGTGACTAACTATTTATGAATGACCTAAATGGATATTATGAGGGGAGATGAGTGTGGTCTTGGGAGAGAAGATGTTTTTGTAGTTTTCACTTTATGATGTAATGTAAACTTTCTGAATGTATCTATTGATTCCAAGGATACTAAACTAATCGGTCTATTGAGACTCGATATTGTGTGATCATTCCAATGTAATGTAATAATGCACCAACTCTGGGTAACTGGTGTCGGGGCATTACAGTTGTTATCAGAGGAAATTTAGTACAAATCTTGGAATCTATATTTAGATAAACTCTGATTATAAAACATAGACCAAAGATAGACTTTGATGATTAGTATAGATGAACATCCTAGAATTTTTGTATTGTAAGGATTTTATGAGTTTTCTGAGCAGTACAATCCTGTCTGGATACGAGCAGGTAGAGGCAGCTCTGGCACAGATGTACCTAGGGGTAAAACCTAAAAACACCACTTTGAGATAGACTCGAATGGGAAATACTGCACAACAACAGGCCTTGATGTACTCCTGGTTATGTCACTCCTGAGGGATATTCTTAGATTAATTCTCATTTTCTTTACAAACCATTTTAAAGGGTTGATGATAATATTCTTCCTCAATGAAAACAATTTTATGATTATATATTATATCTATAAACTGTTCAATTTATGTTAAGTGTTTTACAAGTATGGATTTATGTATTGTGATTCCTAAAATAATCTAGTGTATGCCATTGTATAGAAATGGTTCTCAATAGAATGAATGTGAACTCCATATATACGTATTATCCAAAGAGTAAGAAGGGTCATATCTTTCATGGTATTAATACAACATTTATAAAGGAAATAGTCACCCATGTATTCTCAACATTTGAAGAAATAGTATCATGTGTTAATAAGATATGTAATGAATTCTCTAAGTCCTATGACATTGAAGTAAAGAAAGAGAAGAAAAGGATGGAAGAGAGAAAGATGGATAAAGGGAAGAGAGAAAAAAATTTCCCATATGTGATAACTGTGGGACGAAACACCCTTGAACATTCTTGAAGGGAAGTGAGTTTGTTATAAGTGTGGAGAAAAAGGACACCAAGTACATGATTGTAAGGGTAAGAAAAAGTTATAAATGTAAAATGCTTTATCTGAACGAGTTGGGACACTATGGGAATCAAGGTCAAAATCATCAGAATATACCCTAAAATGATGCTATTGGATAATAATCAAGTTATGATACTACCAAAGAAGAAGAAAAATGATTAATAGTTCTTATGTTGTTATTAAAGTATTGTATCATTTGAGTGTTGTATCAATGATATACTGATTATATGAATTATGTAAATAAATAAGGATTGTACTGCAGTACTATTTAATTGGGAATTTGAGATTATTTGGTCTTGATACTAAGGTAGAAATTTTGGAATAATATATGGTTGATTTGGATAAATTATATTGGATATTCCTGACTATCTTGGAACTGATTAATGGTTTGTTTATTTCATGCTTGTTGGAATATTCAAAAAATTTGTATACAAGGAATATATCCAGTATTATATAAAGGATAAGGGTGCATGAATGTAATCAATAAGGATTTATGGTAATTCAAGGTGTTACCAAGTTTTAAAATAATTCATTATGAAGGTGTTCACATGTTATTAAGTGGAAAAAGTATCTTAATTGTGTTTGACTTCCTTATAAATATAGGAATTTTAGTTTGGATAGAATTATTTTGGATAAGTCCAGTTTGAGATTATTTTTGGATTTCCATAACAAGGACAACCTGGAGGTCGGGCTGCAACCTGTCACGACCGGCAAGGCCACGAGACTTGAACCCTCAACCGAATGGCGACAAGGGTGTATCACCTACCACGGGCCCACATGATGTCCTGGATTGAATAATGTAGTTTTATTAAAAAAAGGTCTGGAATATGAATGATAAAATAATTTTTTTTGAACCCCATATGAATAGGATATATAGATTTTTTTTTATGTTCTATTATCTTTTAGAGTGAAAGATGAGTTTGTCGTAGAAATTATTTAAAGGATGGAACTTTTCTTGTCAAGTATATATTTTTCAGCTTCTCTTATTCTATGATGAAATTAATTCATATAAATTATTGAAGGTATCTTAAAACCCAAAACGTGTTATTATAATACATTATGTTTCTTTGAAGTGATGTTATTTTAAATCATCATTGATTGATGAATTTAAGGCCCTCAATTTTACACTTGTTTTGGATTGATGACCTCAATCACTGCCTATAAATATTAATGTTTCTCCTCTGATTATATGTCTCTAATTTCCACCAATGTTATTTTAATCAAGATCATAATTTTTTGGTGACCCTTTCATTTCTCTTTTCCTCTTATTAAGACTAAATTTTATTTACCTAATTTCTGATGTGGGTTTTCCCAAAGGTATTTTCTATTTTCTGCCTTTTATTTTGGAAAAAACAATTTTAACTTTTGTGGATGAAATTATTTGAAGGAGTGGAGAATGTGACACCACAATCTTCCATGGTACAGTTCTCTTTGAATAATACAGTAACATGTGTTGTACGCAACTTCTAGTTCTAACACACACCACAACCAATTAACCTAGCCGTTATGAATAGTAATTCCCACTTTTTAAAATACTATAAATTTTATCATTCAAAATGGTCTTCATTTTTGGATTTGGAATATCAAATTTAGCTTAGGGTTAATTTTTGGTGGATTTCAAATAACTTTCATATTTTGATGAATAGTGAAAAATATAAAATTATATTTACAAACATCTTTTTTTAATAAAAATTATTAATATTTATAAATTATTAATTTGAGTGATTCTAGAGTATAATTAGATTATATTTTAACTATTTTTTCCAATGTTGTTCATTGGACATAATTTCACATTTAAACTGGACATAAGAAAATGCCAATCTTTTGGTAGTTATTATCTCTTAAAAACAGGCTTTTTGTTTTAACAACGAAAATTAATTTCAAATTAATTTCTGCCACTTCTGTGTTTTGAATTGAGAAAAATGGATTCCATATTTGGAATCAGTAGGTAAAAATTGTGTAAATAGGTAGCTTTTATTTTTAGACATTTTGAATAATTATTTCAGTAAATATTTTATTTACCATGGTTAAAGGGTAAATCCAGTAAATAAGGGTAAAAAAATAATATTATAATAATAATTAATTAGCCTAAAACATGTCCTAACCCTATTGGTTGATACAGTTTGGACCATGGTAATATTTGGGTCAATATTGGGATGCCATGGATCCACTTGTAAGTGATAATGACACTTTATATTAATTAAGTTAAAGTAAATTAAAAAAAAACATAAACATATATCTTTTAGAAAATAAAAATTTACATAGGATAATATATGTTATATATTTTGACTATAAATATTCATTAGAAAGATAAAGATATATCCTACATAATGGTATTTTATTTATAATTTTTAGACATTGAATAATTAAATTTATAAATGACACAATAATGATGTAGTATTTTCTTTATTAATGAAAGAATCAAATTATTGGTATTATAAATAATAAAATAAATATAATTTTAATGTTTTGATGAAATACAAGAATTTAATTGGTTACTATTACATGTTAGAATTTTTTTAAATTAATTATTTTATAATTAATATTGTTGTTAAGACTTTTAAAAAAATAACTTATTAAATAGTGTGATAATTGACATAAAGGTATTTTTAAAACAGATATTATATTATTAATTGTTATTATATTCCTAAAAATATAATGTTCAGAAAATGGACGAATATAATGATATTTGTATCATTAATGGACCACATGTGGGTATCTTGGATGTTTATAGTAAGTTTATTGACTATATAATAGAAAAATACAAAGAGACATGGTAAATGTCAAACTTATTAACTAGGAGTTAAAACTAAAAGATAAGGTTAATATAGTGATCCAAACCATTATAAAACATATTGGATGATTTTTATTAGATATATTCCCACTTTAAACATTAAATAATCCAATTTGGAGTCATTAGATATCGAATATGAATTTATTATAAAATAATATTTCTAGATTTTCCTAAGGTTCCCATCAACCCTCTTATAAAATGGCACTCTCCCTTCTCACTAATTCACACCTTCAAAGCCTTCTGGATCATCCAAACCCTACCCAAATTTTCTCTCAACTTTCCTCGCTTCATCCTAGTGGCCTTTGTTTGATCATAAATCCAGCCTATAGAGCCATTATGTCAAATCAAAATGAAGAACACGAAGAAGAGGTAATGATTTCACCACCCTCTTTCATGTTATTTTCTACGTCAACTTCTTATTTCTTTGTTATTTCCATTATAAAATAATAACTACATTATCTTCTATATACTGTTATGTTAGTATAAATATGGTACAACCATATTCATTATTCTATCCATCCTTTGAATGTCATGTCACCATACGTGTGTACATACGGTCTATCATCTCCACGTCGTGGTGTAATTGTTATTCAATAAATTATTATTTGGATGGGTATGATAATGATGTTTAATTGATATAGATAATAAATATAACATGATAATGATTCTGTATATATGATATACCAACCAATTAATAATTTTTTAATATCAAAGGAATGATATTGTCGCTCGAACATACGGACGAACTACTATCTCCACGAACGCGTTGAGATTCATTCCCCATAGTATCCATACAAGTCTAATTCTAATTTGATGATTAAAAGTAACATTTAAGGACTTGATATCCTTTTTTATATATATCAGATGCACCCAGTCCATAACAAACATGACTTATTTAACAAAACCTATAAAAGAAGATGAGTAAGTTACCACTCGAAATGACGATAGTACTAAGATATTTTTAACAAAGCAATCTTATAAGACCCTATATGATATCATATTGTTGTATTTGATTCTTTTATAATTTAGTAATAATTATATCACCATTATACAGGAGGTTAACCTACCCAAAACCAAGGAAAAGTTCAAGGTAATGGTTTATTTCACAATCTCTTCATTATCTGAGGTTGTCTATACGTAATTATCTACTAGAACCTCTTTATCATCAACATCCATGTTTCCTAAAACTGTATTCCAAAACATTCATAATATTTTATATACTATGGGTTAAATTCATTTATACCCTTGTTTGACTTTCTATAAATTGTTTATAATGGAATATTTCCGTCATATTCCAAACAAGGTCCTTTAAAACTTTTTGGAAAATTAAGGTAAGAATGTATTTTTTAACTTATACGGCGGGTGTAGCTTTTTTACTCCATTAGATTATCATCAAATCTTCCCTTACGAGCTTATAAGAATATTTTTAAATAAAATGTTTTATATTATAATTATGTGACATTTAAATAATTTCATAATGAATATTTTAAGAATTTGTGAAAGGTACTCTTATCAAGATCATAATTTTAAATGTTTTAAAGATTTATCTTTCTAAATCTTTTTAATTAATGTCCTTGTTTTCAAAATGATTTAAGTATTTATTTATATAGAGGAAAATGTTTGGAAATGATATTTCTTTTCAAAAGTTTCAAAGTGGTATGGGACACTTTTATTCAAAAATATCTTTTAAATTAATTCCTTTATATATGTTTGGCATTAAAATTATTTAAAAAAATATATATTTCACAGAAATAGTTTTGATTTAATCTATTTCAAAATCGTTTGATGGATTTTAATCTTATTTGATGTTGATTTATTATGATACAAAACTTCCATATTGTATTGAAGGTTTTGTGATATGTCTGACTGTGGATGTGTTATTTTTATACCATTCATGTTTTTTGGAGAAATTATTCACATTTCATATGCTAGTTTTAATATGAATGTTTATGATATGTTTAAACCTTTTCATATTAAGAATGCATTGGACTTAATATTTGATGGTTGGATCCCACTACAGCTCCTCGATGCATCGGTAGGTCTCATTAGGCAAACTAGTCTCTTGACATAAGGCCTTGACAAAATCTTAATTGTAGTCTTGGCACAAGACCTTGACTATGTGGTTATGATAGTCTGGCATTATGCATTTCATTATTATGAAAGTGGTTATTGATATTTCATGTGATTATTCGACTAGTAGAATATCCATGTGAATAAGTAAGTGGCATTATTTCATTTTATTATTGTCAATTTATGATGATGTTTGTGTTTAAAAAGGATTTTGTTTTAGTTATACATTGCATTAAATGTTTATGCTTATTTATGAATGTTTCCGCTATATTATTATCCTTACTGAGCATCTGAGCACACACCTTTCTATGTTTTATTTTTCCTTCGATGTGAAGAAGTATTTATGAATGACCTGTAGGGATAGTATGAGGGGAGATGAGTGTGGTATGTGGAGACAAGATGTTTTTGTATTTTTCACATTATGATGTAATGTAAACTTTATGAATGTATCTAGTGATTCCAAGGATACTAAATGAATCGGTCTTTCGATACATGATCTTTTTTTATCATGCCAATGTTATGTAACAATTCACCGACTGTGGGTAACATGGGTCGGGGCGGTACATATTTGATTATAAAGACACAAGAGAATATGATAATACTAAAAATGCATGATTAAAAATAAAATATAACCATAGGAAATGATCATAAGGCTTTATGGAATAACCTATATAATATCATATAACTAAAAAATTATCCCTAATAATTAATAACATAATCCATGGAATTGAAATGTAGAAACCTCATATAGTACTCATGATACATGGAAATGTAACATGGGAATGTAAATCAATAAAATACATATGAAATAAAAATATAATTCAAGGTTAAAAACCAAGTACATAATAATATAATAGGTGGATCATCATACATGAATCCCAGAACATGTTGGATAGTGCATTACTACTTACGTTTCATGGAGGATTTATGTTTACAACAAACATCCCATCACATTGTTGATCTATAAACATTACTCAAATACCATACTACTATCATGAGATATAATTCATTATCCAATGCATTGGTGGCCTATATAATTTCAATCCCACCTCTTATATAATGATAAACAACATATATGTGACTTATAATAAATCAAAAATAAAATAATATTGATTATCTAATCGAAATAAAATGGTTTACATAACACATTAAAAATGTAATATCATAAGAAGTAAAAAAGTTTGGATCAAATGAAACCAAAAATACATTCACCCAAAATACATTCAACCAAAATACATATATCATATGATTACCAAGAGGGGAAAATATTTGTATAAAAACTCCATATGTGTTATATGATTTAGAGATAGAGATGAAAGTTAAAGAAAAACCCAAAACATAATTTTCTTAATGATATTATAATGTTTCAACGACAAAAAAATAAGGCTCCTTCAAAAATCATTTCAAGGGGTTATAAGAAAAGTTTTTAAAACATTATTTTTAAAATATGTATCAATAATGGAAAACTGAATAAAATAATTTTTAATAAATATAATTATGTATTTGAATATAACAAATATACAAGTGGAATGAAATAGTTTTTAAAATTATTTTTAACAATTAAACTAATTTTTTTTATAAATATGATATAAGAATTAATTTATAATAAAATATGTGCTAAATATGAGAATTATATATGATAATACATATTTTACATTCAAAAACATTAAATAAATCATTTTTGGAAGTAAATAATATGGATAAATATGATAAATACCCAAAATTAAAAAGTGAATGTTATTCTATTAAAATGAAAAATATTTATTATATTTGAATAAGTGAAAACATTATTTTTGTAATAAATTATGGTTTACAGAAAATTAAAGTTATCATAACACATAGGATAAAAACTGGTAAATATAATAATATTAGAATAACATTGTCAAAAAGAAGGTTAAATACTCAATGAGAAGTCATTAACTCAGAAAATGATTATGAATAAGGTAATGCATGAATAAAATGAATATAAAAGAAAATGAATGGAATTTAATTTTATATCACATTAATGAAATGAATTATTATAAAATAATATAATTGTCATATATATTCTATAAAAATGAAAATAAGTGGATAATATTTATCGTACCATAGTAAGGGAAAATTTTGAGGAAAAATTTATAAATTGGACATTATTTTGGTTGGATTCACTCTAACTCCATGTTTAGTAAATATTGATATGTTATAAATATAAATAAAATTTTGTTTTATATTTTAGCACATTAAATATTGTCTATATATATGTTATTAATACAAATATATTAATAATTCAGAGTTTAAATTAATCTCTAGTTGTTAATTATTCCATCCATTACATGATTGCATTAGTTGGAATTTTTTTAATAATTATACTTGATCATGTTTTCATAACCTCTAGAAAGAAAAAGTTTTTTATAATGAGTCATTTCATATATTTCAATTTTTTAGTATTATTTCATTAATGAAATAGTGAATGTTTATAATAAATGTATATAAATCCACCTTTTTGTGAGTAATGAATCAAAAAGAATAATTTAATTTATTTATGAAATTATTTATATATATCCATTATATAAATATAAATATAAATATAAATATAAATAAATAATAATAGAACTTCCTTTTTTTATTAAATTATATTGAATGTATTATAACATAATTTATGTAGGTGGTAAAATCAACACATAAAATAACATGTTTTAACAAATTAATTCATTAGAATATAAATTTATTTAGTTTTAATATAATTTTGATAGAATACTACTGATGTTAATTATACACTATTAGAGTGTTGGATAAATATTTTTTGGAGTGTAGATGAGATGATAAAAGAAAAAGATAAATAATAACTTGTTATTTACATTTATGGAATCTATCATTTAAATAATTTCTTCCTTTTTAAATGTGTGATTTATGTATCCTTGCTATTTAAAAATTCTACAAAATGAGATAAATTACATTAGGAGATGGAATATTGGTTGGGATTCAAAGAAAAAGTTGATGAATATATGTTGTTCAGAATGGGATAAGAGAGAAACATAGATACTTGAATATGTGTGCCATTTATTGGGATAATTATGTTAGGTGAAGCGTAAAGATTGAAAAAATTGGGATTTAGGTTCCTTAGGAATGAAAAGATTATTGGAATTTTTAAAGTTATTTATCAACTAATAAAAGACTTATAAAATGAAAAAATATCAATTTAATTTTCAAAAATTTATGACATTTCACTCCCCTGGTTAATACATTATTTACATTTTGATCATGATGAATACATTTGACATTATGACCACTATTTTCAAATTTCAACATGATTATTAGAAATTTAGAATCCATTTAGTCAAAATAAAATCTAAGTAGTTATAATAATGATTTGAAATAAAATAGTAAAATAATATTTTAGATAAATATATTTTTAGAAAATATATTTTCGTATTCAAAATTCATATCCATTTCTAATCATTCTATTATAGTAAATTTCTTTTTTTTAAATTAACTTTTATTAAAATAATCCATATACTATGATACATTTGTTTTATAAAATAAAAATGCATAATATATAAAAAACATTTATTTAAAATAACATCGTTAAGGAAGTAAATGATATTTATTTGTATGTCTAAAATTATAATTATACCATTCATTAAATTTTAACAAAAGGTTTTTTTTTAAATCATTCATTTATTTTTTATGATCATTATAAAAATACTTAATTTTCCAATAAAAGTTTTAGTATAAAAATACACAAAATATTAATATATATATATCTGTAAAATTTCATTTATTAAATTAATAATTATATATAATTATCATATAAACATCTACTTTTAAATCGAATTTATTCATCTGTATAAGATCTAAGGGTGATATAAAAGGTTGTGAAATTCAAGGGTGGTAATTCATCTAGTAAAGAACTCTCATTAATTTCCAAGACCACAGAATTCTCTTAAAAACTATTCTACTCAATTTTTATTTGTTCACTTTTATATTAAGATTGATCATGGGAAATCCCCAATGATACTACATAATTTTCAATTTGGACAAATGATCCTCATAATGAATACTTTTACTACTGGATTCCATTTCATATCCTTTTATACTTTAATTTCATATTATGGTTACATTTAATTATAATAATCAATTAAATTATTATATTATAATCGTCCTGTTTTAATTTAGTATAAAATATAATTCTATATAATTCATATCATTATAATCCCTTATAATAGATGCTTGTGTGTTCCCAACAACAAAACAAGTCCAATGACTATATAATTAGTGACTATATAGCCAGTGACAATATAACCAAAAAAAATTTTATATTCCTATATATAGTGACACATACTTATATAAGATGATTAATCATAATCCTTAATTCCTTTATGCTTATTTTGGTTACATTTCCAATCGATATAATTCATTATATTATTATCATCGTTATTATGATCTTCATGAAAAATTGTTGTGGTTTCCATTTCAACCTTGTATTATTATTTTTATTTTGGTTTCATTCATTTTATAAGCTCTATAATTATATTTAACTTAGATGTATTCTAATATAAGTCATATTATATTATATTATTATATCCTAGTTAACTAGGAATTGTTTTTTTTTGTTCTATGTTTCAGGTATCAAATTGTTTTTAACCCAAATGATTTCTATAAATGTAAATTCGTTCAGAATATATAGGGTGTTACATTTTAATCCCTTAAAATAATTTATCCCTAGAAATTTCATTACTCTAATAAAAATAAATGATGGTACTTTGGTGTCATTACATGATTAGGTTTCCGTGTTTTAATCTCAAACATATCATTATTCAAAACAACTGTGAAAAATTGTGTAACCTTTCTTCATAGAGCATTATCTTTATAATCCATTATCATTTATGGTGGTTTCTCATAACAGATATCATTTTTGAATTGTATAGCTTCTAAATTCAATTCATGTGATAGATAAAATATATATTTCTTAAAAATTAATAAATGTAATACATCATGTACTTAGTAAAATTTTGATTAATGTTATAGGAGATACACTATAGTCGCTAAATTATCAAGAATCTCAATTGGATCGTTGTATATGGGTCATAGTGTATCCCTATTATTGCATCTAAAAACCCTAATAAATGGTTGTATTTTAAGGAATAAATTATCCCTATCCTCAACATTTTTATCTTATAAATAATTATCAGCACAACTGTTATGATGAATTTACACTTTCATATACCACTGAATGGTGTAAAACCTCAATATCATTTCTTGAGAAATGTTGAGCTCAAATATATTATTTTATGTATCGGTATCCCATAAAGTGGGACATAATTATATCTTCGCATATTATTCCTAATTAAGATTAATTTTGATACTAGAGTGTCAAATATTTCCCTATGAGAACTCAATTATTAAATTTATTGATCATAACCTCCTATCATGTCTGTAAAGAAAGACCTTATTGAATAATGAAAACTCTAAATTGTCCTTCTAAGTTGACGATCAATTTGAGAATGATAATCCATGATACATTTTATCTATATATTCAAATCATGTTGAATACATCTATGGAAATTTATTGGAAATGTTTTATATTAGACAAATAAAATTGAAAGTGGAACTCCAGGAAATATTACAACTTACTTTATATAAATTATGGAATTTTGATTGAGTGAGAAATCCTCTCAACTAGAAATATAGTGAGTTGATTTTTTAAATCATCCTACCACTAAAACATTATTGGTTTTTTTCATTATATGTTTTTATATTACCTATAAAAAATTCATCTTGATGTTCTATGTATTCAATATAGGTATTGGTAATTTATGAGTCATCCACATACACATTTGATGTTTGAACATCACTTTCTAGATTACCCATCATCGATATATATATATATATATTATAATATTTGTCTTCATGTTGTCCAAAAAAAGTTGATATTTAATATCTTTATACATCTATGTTATTCTTGCTTTAGTAAATATTGATGAGCTATGAGAATCATCCAAAATCTATTTTTTTGATTTTATCTTATATGGGATATAAATTAATATTCCAAATCATATAACATCATCATATTCATGGTTCAAATATAATATTTCTCCAATCCTTTCCAGTATCTCTATACCATCATTCATACATCTTGAATATTTACATAGATTTCTAGTTGATAAATTATTTAGGAAATATTATATTTTTATTCCTTCCCTTATGATTTAAATATCGATTTTTTCATATCCATGAAAATTTACTCTCTTTTAATCCACATCATGGATAAGTTAGGGTGGTTTTTTTATATTAAGAACCAACCGCCATGTTTTCCATCTGATGATGTTATTGTATTAAGTAGTCATAACCCTTGATTAACTTTAATGGTATCCTTTAGAACATTTTAATCTCCTTTAGTGTAAATATATAATATATATCTTTTGATTAGTAGATGTATCATACTCTTCTCTATATATTTACTCCCTTGAAAAAATTAATAAATAATCACCACTATAAACTCTATATCATACATCAAGTACTTTTTATAATGGGCACAAAATTAACACAATGTATCTAGAATTACCTTTTTTTCTAAATAAGGAGGCATCCTATGATCTACATTAATGTATTACTATATATCTCAAACCATTTTTCACTATAGGGTAGTGTGAGGATATATACAACAACCAAACTCTTTTTTGTCTCTTTAAATATTTCTTCACAATATTCTATCAAACTTTACATGATTCTGAGTTAACCATGTTAGTGGATTTAAAAATCAGGATAAATTTCTGAATAAATTTACAATACATGTCTAATCCAATAAAATTATTTAACACTATTATGGATATTGGTCTATAAAATTATGTTAATTACTTCTAAATTATAATGATCAAAATATATAACTTGGCTTGTGAATACAAGACCCATAAAGGATACATTTTGCAATATTATTCATACTTTCTGAATTTGGAATATATTTTTCATTTATTAGGATCTGATGAAAAACTAATAACTTCCCTTCACGTTTTTCACTAATCTTGTAATATATAACAATATCATAAATAAATACAACTGGATTTTTTTAGGTAACTTTTGAATAGTTTATTTATCAAATAT
Source organism: Viscum album (assembly GCA_963277665.1). Taxonomy (NCBI): domain Eukaryota; kingdom Viridiplantae; phylum Streptophyta; class Magnoliopsida; order Santalales; family Viscaceae; genus Viscum; species Viscum album. The sequence continues at coordinate 1,612,545,657 of OY728147.1, forward strand.
GTGATGATCACATGATAATTTTATAGTCCAAATATAGTCACTATGAATTCATAGTTTCATATATTTTTTTGATTGGTGTAAGGTGTGAAACATCCTTCTTCAACATTATTTGATAACATAGTGAAAAAATATCCACTTTAATGGAACATTATTTCTTCAATGTTGATAAATAAATAATAAATTTGGGACATTGGATTTTTATTTTTATGATTTTTCAAAACTAAAGATAATATATTATTGGATTCATAGAACCATCCTTCTTTTTAACAAACAGGACTGGAGATCCCCATGGAGAAAAATTGCAGTTCATTCTATAAGAGTTGTTTTATATTAACATTGATATAGGTATGAGTTTAATTGACTACCTTAACATATGTTGAAGGGAATGATTAGGTAAATCATCAAAAAATAATGAGTGAACCTATCACCACAATAATTTCATGATTTTGGTTCCAATTAGTAACTAAATATATGGTTTGTATGATTTATTAAAAAAAATAAATTATGAATATCAAATTTAATAATCATATAAATATAAAAAACTAACCAAATATTTCATAATATAAGACACATTATTTCCAACCTTTTATATTTGAATTTTAACTATAACACCATTTGAGTAACATATGAATGTATCGGTTCAAAAAAGGATCCATTAATTTGAGACCTTTTATGTTTCTTAACACAACCACTTAAATAAAAAACATACTCTAACACCAACTAAGGAATCCCTATAATTATATATATATATATATATCTATTTTACATAATTTCTCAGTGTCAAACGTTTTTCTTCCAAAATAAAAAACACTATCCCACAACCTAATTGTTTAGTGTCATTAGTGATTATCTATATAATCATCTTATTTGAAAACATTGCATAAACATCACCCAGGAAATTATCCTCACATGAAGTAATATTTGATATATTTTGACATGTAATTTTTTTGGGGAATGGGATCATTAGAAAGAGTGATCTCAAATACTCTGTATGTGAATCACATATAAATGATTCACATGGATTATATCATCAACATATAAGAGAACATGAGATAGAGGGATATACTATAATTAAAATAACATAAAACCAAAAGAGTTGATCTTAAGGAAATATGGAATACTATATATCATATTATAGAACCATAAAATAATATTCTTGAAAATATAATATATAGCAGGTAATAGGAACGTAGAAAAATTATACAAAAACAATGTCTCATAAAAATATAACATTTGAATATGAATCACGTATGGTAATATAAAATAATAATATATATCATGGTTAACCACTACGACTATCATGATAATGTGGATCATGAATCACTAATGACATTGAAATGAACTAGAATCGGTCAAGCAAACCCATCACCTGATCCAGTTCACCATAAATCCTGAATCCCATTCTTGATCGACACAGACTAGAGAAAATCACTAGGCTATCAATAATTACCAATTTTAAATGATTTTAAACTTGGAATATAGTAAATCACTAGAAGGACTCTACCCATAAAATATTTATTATGTATATATACAATGGACCATCATGAAAAAAATTAAATATATATAATATAAAAACTATATATTCTGTTACAAAATAAAAATAATAATAAACAGTTTAAAAAAAGTTTAATTACAAAAAATTTATGTAATTGACCACCATTAAATAAATACATGTATCTTGAATGAAGTCATGTTTTATGAGGCTGATAAATCATCAGTACTCTAGGAAAATATTATCGGACCCAAAAACACTATAACCATTCCATCTAAATTTGGTATATGGTCACTGGTAATACTACACCACAAATTAAATTAAATTTTTCTAGGTATAACTCCCTAAGACGAAACACCTTTCCCTTTACCTAAATCATACAAAATAAATAATATATATTCCTAATGAAATATGTAGACTGTGAGTAAAATTTTAAATAAGAGGGAACCATGGATCCACATAATATCTTTCACAATTTAACCTGATTGTTCCTATTTGATAACAATACTTTATAAGTCATGAATTTTTTTAAAACATATTTTGGTAACCCATTTGAAAATACATTGGTTTTATAAATGTAAACCAACATATAATGTAAACATAAACAAGGAAAATATAAATATTTTTTTAGAGTAGAATAAAATATTTATCATCACCGTATCCAGATAGATAAGTGAATCATAAAGCAGAAAAACGTCTCTTTAATTTACTACATATGAATCTAGGATTTAACCTATTGGATAACTAAATAACAAATAGAGGATAACTAGGACATTATCTCAGAACACAAGTAATTTTTTTAAAACCACATGAAATAATCTAATATTTTATCTATATACATTGCTAACAACAATCCATATCCAGTAACCCATCTTACCTAGAGTATCACCATTCAATATTACTTCAACACATACCCTTGGGTTCATATGTGCAACCTATACAATCCACGGCTCATAAAAAATAAAAAATCAATAATCACTTATTTAAAGGTATTTTATATAATTCCAGGTTTTCCACATCATGTACTTATCATTCATAAATCAATCCATTTTAAGAAAAATATTTTAAAGACACTTTTATAATCATTATCATCTTTAAAACATTTTATCTAACACCACATGTGGACTAAAACTAAATTTAAAGGAGAGATGAATTTATAACCAAATAAAACATTACTTCTCCTACACAATGTCATCAGAATCAAAGGAGGAACATAAATTATTCTTCAATGTTAAATTTCAAAAATAATATTGAATGTAAATCCAATGGAAATCAAATCCCTAAAACAAAATGACAGATCCATTATGTAAAGACACCAACCAGAAATTCAATGCCAACAAATTATCTTTATAAAATAAAACTATAAAATGAAATGATTGATCCCCATAAGACTAGATACCATGATATTAAACTTTTATATCTAAAAATATTCATAAACTAAATATACATGATTGGTATGGTCACTAAGGGGATTGAACCAAGAAAGGAGAAGATAACTAATGTTTAAAGGAGAAGGAATCTTTGAAAAATGGGATTATACCTTAGATAAACTCAACCCATAGTATTAGAAATAAACAAGGAACAAATCAGAAGAAAGATACTATGGGTGAGAGGATTTATTTCACACAAATGGGAAGGAAATATCATATTTTTTTAAAAACATGATAGGGCTGATATAGAAATTTCACCCTTTAAAATTTTTTTGTAAGATGCATGTAACACCCCAAGATTTTATGAATTTTTTTTTAAATTTCATTAATATCTTGTGTTGTATGCTACACCAAAAGGAGCTTGCTCAACACGTATCCTTGACTTGCCTTGTATTACACGCAATCACGACCTTTCTCGATAGCGTGTGTAGTACGCAATACCGAGTTTCACTAAACAACAATATGCTATTAAAATATTATTAAAACTAGCCATTATGAATAGTAATAACAACCTTTTAAAATTTTAGAAATTTTATCTCTCAAAATGGACTTCATTTTTGGATTCGGAGTATCGAATTTAGCCTAAGGTGAAATTTTGGTACTTTTCGGATAACTTTCATTTTCTGATGAATAGTGAAAATTACTAAATTTTAATTAAAAACAACTTTTTTAATCGAAATAATTAATAGTGATAAATTATTAATTTGAGTGTTTTTAAATTATATTTAGAAAATATTTTTACAGTTCAATATAATTTTGGTCATTGGATGTAATTTCACATTTACCCCAGACATAAACAAGTGTTAATCTTTTGATAGTTATTATCTCTTAAAAACACGCTATTTGTTGTGACAGCGGAAATTAATTATAAAATTAATTAATGAAACTTATATATCAGATATTTTGTAAAATAGAAATCATTTTTGAATTCGGAATATCAATTATATCTTAGGGTGAAATTTTGGCATTTTTCTGAAAAACTTCAATTTTTGATGAATAGTGAAACTACTATGTGGTAGTTAAAAAAATTAATTTTTTCATAAATCATAATTTTACCACTTCTGGGAATGGAATTTCAAAAATCCGAGAGACACGGTTGATGTCAGTAAGTAAAATGTGGTTCAATGAGATGAAAATAGTTTTTGGTGGATAGTAACTTTTTACTTTTATTTACCACGGTTAAAAGTAAATAGGGAAATTAAGGGTAAAAATGATATTAATATTACCCTAACACGTCTCCTAATCCTATTGGACAAGTGTATCTCGACCAAAAACAACCTTATGTGTTAAATATTATCATTTAGTCACACTTGGATTAGATTACGACATTTATTATTATTTAATTCAAAGAAGAGTTCAAAGAGTTGAAATCAATGTTTATTTACTAAAACATTTTTAATATAGGGTTATACATAATATAATTTCGACTATAAATATTCATTAGAAATATACAAAGATTTCATACATAATGGTATTTTATTTGTAATTTTTATAATTTAAATAATATAATTTATTTATGACACAACGATGATGCAGTAATTACCTTTTTAAGAAAAGATTAACATAATTGATGTTATAAATGCCCAAATAAATGTAATTTGAGACTTTTTATGACTTACACTAATTTTATAGGTTACTATGACATGTTATTGTTGATTTAAGTAACTTTTTTCGAACTTATCATTCTTTTAGAAATTTAATAAAAATCATGTACCAAATAGTGTGAAAATTGACATAAATTAGTTTTTAAAAACAATATTATATTATTAATTGTTATTTAATTCCTAAAAATCTAAGGTTCGGCCAAATTACTTAGATAAGGATAGATATATTAATAATAAACACCTTGGTGTTATTTTGGATTGATATAGTAAGTTTATTAACCATATAGTGTAAGAAAACAAAAAGACACGGTTAAAGTTAAATTATTTAACTTAGAGTTAAATCTAATTGATAAGGTTAAAATAATAACCTAAAGTTTCCTAACTCCTATTGGATGAGAGGATTTAGACCCATACCCACTTTATTTTTGAAATAAGACCATTTGGAACCATTATAAACTGAATTTGACCTTAATATAAAATAATATTTTCATATTTTCCTAAGATGCCCCTCTCCTCCCTTATAAAAGGGCACCTCCTCCCTCTCCTCCTCACACCAATTTGAGAATTAAAGCTCGTCCAAAACCTGCCCAAATCTCTTCTCCACTTCCCTAGTATCATCATAGAGGTCCTGGTCTTCTTCAAAGACCATCCTTAGTTCTTTAAGTGGAGGTTAAGTGAAGGTTCATCAAAAAGAGGTAATATCCATTACCGATCTTTTTCAATTTCTTTCTTCTTCAACTTCTTATTCTTTAGTTGTTTCATGATAAAGTAATAACATCAGTATTTATTATATACTGATATGTTATTATAAATATAAAACAACTCTAATTAACCTTCTATCCGTCCTACGGAAAAAGGAAATCACCGTGCGTGCGTACGTACAGAATACTGTCTCCACGCCGTGGTGTAATCTATTTTCCACCACCACCTTAATTGGATGGGTATAATGGTGTAATGAGTAACTATATATGATTATTATAAAGTGATATTGATACTGAAATAGTATACATACACTTCAACACAATTCCACAACCATGGGAACGATATCATCGCTCGTGCGTACGTACGGACTACCGTCTCCACGACGCGATGAGATTCATTATCAATGTTTAACCATTTATGAATGATTATAAAGTATATATAATAAGTACTAATGAAATATATGACATAATAATGATAATGGATTTATGTATATTTATATGTATGTCATCTACTTATTTCCATTCAATTCAATAAGGAAACGAAAACATCGTTCATTCGTACGTACAGACTACTGTCTCCATGATGGTGTATTTCATTCCATTTATCGATATATTATATATATATTTATTCTGAATATATATTATATATAAATAATGTTTTACAATCTGGATATAAGTTATCATGATCCATGTAATCATATTAATAATTACAAGTTAAAAACACGAATGACAAATGAGACGATTTTACCCAAAACGCTACATTAACATGAATTTACAAAATAACGGGTAATATAAAGTCATAAGTGGACCATATATGATATAATAACAATGAATATGATTCTGGAATAAGTCAATAAGATGATTTAAATCATTATACAGGAGGATTCAGACACTTACAAAGCAAGTCGGACCTAAGGTAAAGGAAATATCACAATCTCATTTTTTTCCGAGATTGTTTATACTTTGTAATTTACTGGGGTGTATTTTATCATCCACATACATCATTCCTCAATATGTTATATTATTTCCATCCACCTACAATTGTTTAAATCCAATTTTACCCTTCGGTGAGTTTTTAGTAAAGGATATGAAAGGAATCTTTTGTCGTTTTTCGTACGAGGTACTTTTTGACTTTTCCGACAAAAGTATGAGAAAAATGTTTTTTTAACTTATATGGCATGAATGGATTTTTAAAACATTATTTCCAAGAAGCTTCATTTACATGTTTTCAATTTTATTTTTAATCAACATCTTTTAGTTTAAAGTTGTATGACATGTTAAGAAAGGAAAATATGTTTTTGAAGTAGAAAGAATATTTTCCTCATGAATGGAGTTCAAGTGTTTTATCAAAATTATTTTCAACATAAGATAATAAAGGGTTATGTTTCTATCCCTATTATTACATGGATTTGATTATGTTGTGATGAAAATATTCTTTATGAATTCCTTTATCTTATATGAATTGTTTTATGATGTCATGTTGTTTAAGAATCCCATTTTTATTAAATTGGTTATGCTATGATGTATGGTTTTTGATTTTGTGGCACACATAAGAATGGTATCATTATGAGATGGGTGGGACCTATATCTCCCTCCAATGCATTGGGTAAAGATTTTATATCACATGAGATAGACATGGCTGGAATGGTAGGTTATACCGGTTCAGTGAAATAGGACTAAAACGAGGGTGACTCGATTCAGAAAGGGACATTGTCCACTAAGATAGTCTTGGCAATGAGTCTTGACTAATAAGAAATGATTCTCTATGATTATGTGTGTATGCCACAATGTTTCAGGTTTTATTTTATGATTATTGGGATTACATTTCACTTCTATGATTTATCCCATGTTATGATATTATGATCTCTTTTGCAGGTTAAGATTTCCAAAAGCTATGTTCTTATGTATATGATGTGATTGTATTTATTTTTTTTACCCTTACTGAGCATTTGAGCTCACCCTTTTATGTTTTCTTTTCCCCAGGATATAAAGAAAGGTTTTAGGTATAAAAAGGAAGATCTTTATGGTAGATGTTGAAGATCATCCATCATGATTAGAAGATTATATTCCAAGTTTCCAAAGACACTAAACTATTACGATCCTTGTGTGTGTGTTTTTTGTTATGTACTAAGTATTCCGAAAATGTAATGTAATGTCAATGTACGTCAAGATTCGGGTCTCTACAGTTGGTATCAGAGGAGAGGAAATGTTTATTCAACCTTTGGAAACTAGGATGCGGGAACTTTAGTGAGATCCCTAGAGATATTTATAAGGTATGTCTAGGGTTGTCCTTAAGGATAAGTATACGTATAGGATAAAATTCTAGAACTACGGTAACGATCATAGAATTTAAACTAAGATGTTAGATATTGAGGATACTCCACCTTTATTATGTTGTTTTCCCTAGCTTGATTTTTGCCTCTCACACTATTCTTTTTTGGGTTTTAGAAAATGGCTGGAAACGAGATGATTCATGATAATGGAGGATATGATGGACAATGGAATGATATTATTCATAATGAAATGGGATTTGAAAGTCCAAACATCATTATTATGCCAAATCAGCAATCTCATAATATTATCAATAAAGAAAAATTTGGTAATTTTCCTGACTCGGCTAATAAGAGAAAGATGGAGTTTCATGATGATTATAGAGGAAAGAAAGTTCAATTTCTCCTATGTAAATCATGTGGGAAGAGGAATCAAGGAGAATGTTTCAAAGGAACTGGAAGATTCTTTGGGTGTGGAAAATGAGGACACAAAGCAAGTAAGTGCATAGGAAAAGGTTCAGTTAACACCATGGATGAGGATAATGGTATTGCTACGACATCAACAATGGTTAAATGTTTTAAATGTGGAATGTACGGACATTATGCAAGCCAATGTCCTAAGGGAAAGTCTCATGAAGAGAATCAGTATGGTCATATGGGAAGTATTTATGTAGATGATGATGAAGAGACTACAAATGATATGTGAGATGAAAGAATTGTTGAAGCTTGGTCAATGTTTTAAGAAGGTAGTGGAATGATTACATGTTTATCAAGTGTAATGTTGTATAACTAATCTCATGGTACTATGGAATAAAGAGACATCTAGGGATTGTTAAACTATTGTCTTTCCTATGTTTTTAAAGTTTATGATTAATGGTACTAGTAACCATGAAATGTTATTCAGATATTTTTTGGAAAGTAGATGATATGCGCATAATGAAGGAATAATAAGATAATGAGGTGTTTGATTGTATTCATGAGCTCATGAATGATATAAGGAGAAGGTTATATCATGGTTTGAGTATATAAAATTTTTGTATTTTGGTATGTGGAATGACTTAACTTTTAACTGCATTCATGTTTTCACTAAGGTTCAATGGGTATTCAAGAGAATACATGATTAAGGCCTTTGAATGTTTGGAATGTGACCAACAAGATATATCTTATGATATATTGGGATCAACGACAGTATTAAATCTCTGGTAATCGTTTTCACTATATTATGAGAGTGGAATACAGTATTATGGATAAGCCTAAAGATTAGAATGGATTATGTTGGACATAAGTCAGTATTGTTTAAGGATAGAAGATTTTCGATATTATTGATGGGATGTTATAGTAATTTAGTTTTAGAAAAAGGACAACCTGCACGATGGGCGACAGCCCATCGCGTCGGACAAGGCTGTGGGAATCGAACCCACAACCAAAGTGTGACTAGCCTTTATCGCCTACCACTGGCCTACAAGAAGTCCCTGTTTAGTAGAAATTAGTTTTATTATATTAAGCAGTATGATATATGAAGTATAAAGTCCATTTTAGGAACCATATATGATTAATCTCACTATAGATGGACTTATGTATTTTTGATAACTTTTTCTAACCTTTTGTTTGAGACAGATGGAATGACTCATCATTCTATCACATGATCTGCTAACACTTCACGAATAACAAATTCAACTTAATTTATTTAAAAGATGAAGTGGAAATTGTTCAAGGCACGAACAACAGTGAGATTGTACCAAAATAAAGTAAGTATTTATTCTAATTCAAATTCTTCAACTGTAGGGAAACGATCTTGAAAACCAAAAATCTTGTCCTAGTGCTCTTATATCTGATTAATCAGATGGTACCATAGATCGTCACAAATTTATGGATTTGTGATTGTTGGCTTTTCCATAGCCATGTTCTCTACCACTCTCCATCAGAACATGATGGTTAGATTTTTCTTCCATATCCATATTTTCACCTATGTGGAAACCCAGTGATTAGTTTATTTGGGTAACCGTTATGTTTCATACTTTTGTTTTTAATGATTGGTTTTGGTATTCCTTTTTACAATGTGGGTTTCTATTAAAGAAACTTTCGAGTAGTAAACCATTTATAACCCCGATGAATTTCGAGGGAGAAATTCATTTTAAGGGGGGTAGAATGTAACACCCCGAGATTTTATGAAAAACATTCTTTTTAATTTCATTAATGTCTTGTGTTGTACGCTACACCAAAATGAGCTTGCTCAACAAGAATCCTTGACTTGACTTGTATTACACGCAATCGTGACCTTCCATGGTAGCGTGTGTAGTACCCAATACCGAGTTTTACTAAACAATGATATGCTATTAAAATATTATTAAAACTAGCTGTTATGAATTGTAATAACCACCTTTTAAATTTTTTGAATTTTTATCATATAAAATGGACATCATTTTTGGATTCAGGGTATCTAATTTAGCCTAAGGTGAAATTTTGGTACTTTTTGGATAACTTTCATTTTCTGATGAATAGTGATAATTACTAAATTTTAATTAAAAACAACATTTTTAATCGAAATATTTAATAGTGATTAAATATTAATTTGAGTCGTTTTAAAGTATATTTAGAATATATTTTTACAATTCAATACAATGTTGGTCATTGGATGTAATTTCACATTTACACCAGACATAAACAAGTGTTAATCTTTTGATAGTTATTATCTCTTAAAAACACGCTATTTGTTGTGACAGCGGAAATTAATTATAAAATTAATTAATGCAAATTATATGTTGGGAACATTGTAAAATAGAAATCATTTTTGAATTCGGAATATCAATTATAGCTTCGGGTGATATTTTGGCATTTTTCTGAAAAACATCAATTTTTTATGAATAGTGAAACTACTAAGTGGTAGTTAAAAAAATTAATCTTTTCATAAATCTTAATTTTTCTGCTTCTATGAATGGAATTTCAAAAATCTGAGAGAAACGGTTGATGTCAGTAAGTAAAATGTGGTTCAATGAGATGAAAATAATTTTTGGTGAATAGTATCTTTTTACTTTTATTTACCACGATTAAAAGTAAATAGGGTAATTAAGGGTAAAAATGATATTAATATTACCCTAAAACATGTCCTAATCCTATTGGACAAGTGAATCCCGACCAAAAACAACCTTAAGTGTAAAATATTATCATTTAGACCCACTTGTATTAGATTAGGACATTTATTATTATTTAATTCAAAGAAAAGTTAATAGAGTTAAAATCCATGTTTATTTACTAAAACATTTTTAATATAGGGTTATACATTATATAATTTCGACTGTAAATATTCATTAGAAATCTAAAAAGATTTCCTACATAATTTTAGTTTATTTATAATTTTTATACTTTAAATAATTAAATTTATTTATGACACAACGATGATGCAGTAATTACCTTTTTAAGAAAATATTAACATAATTGATGTTATAAATGCCTAAATAAATGTAATTTTAGGCTTTTTATGACTTACACTAATTTTCTAGGTTAATATGACATGTTATTGTTGATTTAAGTAACTTGGTTCGAACTTATCATTCTGTTAGAAATTTCATAAAAATCATGTACCAAATATTGTCAAAATTGACATAAATTAGTTTTTAAAACAAATATTATATTATTAATTGTTATTTAATTCCTAAAAATCTACGGATTAGCAAAATGACTTAGATAAGCATATATATATATTAATAATAAACAACTTGGGGTTCTTTTGGCTTGATATAGTAAGTTTATTAACCATATAGTGTAAGAAAACTAAAAGACACGGTAAAAGTTAAATTATTTAACTTAGAGTTAAATCTAATTGATATGGTTAAAATAATAACCTAAACTTGTCTAAATCCTATTGGATGAGATGATCTCGACCCATCCCCACTTTATCTTCGAAATAAGACCATTTGGAACCATTATAAACTGAATTTGACCTTAATATAAAATAATATTTTGAGATTTTCCTAAGATGCCCCTCTCCTCCCTTATAGAAGGGCACCTCCTCCCTCTCCTCCTCACACCAATTTGAGCATTAAAGCTCTTCCAAACCCTGAAAAAATATCTTATGCACTTCCCCAGTATCATCCTAGAAGTCCTGGTCTTCTTCAAAGACCATCCTTAGTTCTTTAAGTGGAGGTTAAGTGAAGGCGCGTCAAAAAGAGGTAATATCCATTACCGATCTTTTTCAATTTCTTTCTTCTTCAACTTCTTATTCTTTAGTTGTTTGATGATAAAGTAATAACATCAGTATTTCTTATATACTGTTATGTTATTATATATATGAAACAACTCTAATTAACCTTCTATCCATCCTACAGAAAAAGGAAATCACCGCGCGTGCGTACGTACGGAATACCGTCTCCACGCCGTGGTGTAATCTATTTTACACCACCACCATAATTGGATGGGTATAATGGTGTAATGAGTAACTATATATGATTATTATAAAGTGATATTGATACTGAAATATTATACATACACTTCAACACAATTCCACGACCATGGGAACGATATCATCGCTCGTGCGTACGTACGGACTACCGTCTCCACGACACGATGAGATTCATTCTTAATGATTAACCATTAATGAATGATTATAAAGTATATATATAATAAGTACTAATGAAATATATGACATAATAATGATACTGGATTTATGTATATTTATATGTATGTCATCTACTTAATTCCATTCAATTCAATAAGGAAACGAAAACAGCATTCATGCGTACGTACAGACTACCATCTCCTGAACGGTGTATTTCATTCCATTTATCGATATTATATATATATATGTATTCTGAAAATATATTATATATAAATCATGTTTTAAATTCTGGATATAAGTAATCATGATCTATGTAATCATATTAATAATTACAAGTTAAAAACACCAACGACAAATGAGACGAGTTTACCCAAAACGCTACTTTAACATGAATTTACAAAAAACGGGTAATATAAAGTCATAAGTGGACCATATATAATAAAATAACAATTAATATGATTCTTTAATAGGTCAATAACATGATTCAAATCACTATAGAGGAGGATTCGGACACTTACAAAGAAAGTCGGACCTAAGGTAAGGGAAATATCACAATCTCATTTTTTTTCCGAGATTGTTTATACTTTGGCATTTACTGGGGTTTATTTTATCATCCACATCAATGTTTCCTCAATATGTAATATTATTTCCATCCACCTACTATTTGTTTAAATCCAATTTTACCCTTCGGTGAGTTTTTAGTAAAGTATATGAAAGGAATCTTTTGTCGTTTTTCGTACGTGGTACTTTTTGACTTTTCCAACAAAAGTACGAGAAGAATTTTTTTTTAAATTATACAGCATGAATAGATTTTTAAAACATTATTTCCAAGAAGCTTACTTTACAAGTTTTCAATTTTATTTTTAATTAACTTCTTTTAGTTTAATGTTTTATGATATGTTAATAAAGGAAAAATGTTTTTGAAGTAGAAAGGATATTTTCCTCAAGAATGGATTTCAAGTGTTTTATCAAAATTATTTTCCATCTAATGTAATAAAGGGTTCTGTTTATATCCTTATTATTACATGGATTTGATTATGTTGTGATGAAAATATTTTTTATGAATTCCTTTATCTTATATGAATTGTTTTATGATGTCATGTTGTTTAAGAATCCCATTTTAATTACATGGGTTATGATATGATGTATGGTTTATGATTTGGTGGCACACATAAGAATGGTATAATTAAGAGATGGGTGGGACCGATATATCCCTCTAATGCATTGGGTAAAGATTTTATATCTCATGAGATAGACATGGCTGGAATGGTAGGTTATACCGGTTCAGTGAAACAGCACTGAAACGAGGGTGACTCGGTTCAGAAAGGGACATTGTCCACTAAGATATTCTTGGCAATGAGTCTTGACTAATAAGAAATGATTCTCTATGATTATGTTTGTATTCCACAAAGTTTCAGGTTTTAAGTTATGATTATTGGGATTACATTTCACTTCTATGATTTATCCCATGTTATGATATTATGATCTCTTTTGCAGGTTAAGATTTCCAAAAGCTATGTTCTTATGTATATGATGTGATTGATATTTTTTTTTTTTACCCTTACTGAGCATTTGAGCTCACCCTTTTATGTTTTCTTTTCCCCAGGATATAAAGATAGGTTTTAGGTATAAAAAGGAAGATCTTTTTGGGAGATGTTGACGATCTTCCACCATGATGAGAAGATTATATTCCGAGTTTCCAAAGACACTAAACAATTACGATCCTTGTGTGTCTGTTTTTAGTTATGTACTAAGTATTCAACAAATGTAATTTAATGTCAATGTACGTCAAGCTTCATGTCTCTCCAATGCATGGTCTAGATATGCATTTTATGATGTTAGGAACCAACTATAGAGCATGCCCATGAGAAAAAAATGAGGCCACGTGGTTTTCCTAGAGAGATTCATAATTTCTAGTACCATGTGAAAACTATAAAAATTGTACCGGAAACCTTCCACCTCATCCATTTGGATGGGTTTTTGGAGAATAGCTAGCCGTAAATGTATTCTAATCTTTTTCACAGTGTAGTCTCCAAATTTTATAATACTTCCAAAAAAATTATTCAAAAAAATTTATTAAATCTATAAATATATTAAATAAATTAAAAAAATACATAATAGTGACCTAGTGAGTCTCACAAATCCCCCACATCATTTCATTTTTTATCCAAAAATGTTCATAATTATCATCTTTAGAGAAAAGGTGAGTCCATTTCTCTTTTATACAACATTATTATCCCTTATTTCAGGGATATCTTCACCATTGTTCAATATTACATTGAAAATGGGATATATTTATCCAAAAACACTCTATCCTAGTGATCCATGATATGTACTTGCTACTCAACCAAGGTCTTGTAAAATTCTAAATCCATATACTCCCATTAGCCAATTGAGATGAGGTTGGATGTTACTTATTAGACTAGGAAACATGAAATACACCATGAACATACTTCATATGAGATTTTATAGACTGAAAATATTTCACTTTACAAATAAACCATATGATCTCTAATTTACTAATATACTATCATATCAACTTACCCTCCTTATACCATCGATTATTCTTCATCCAAGGAAAAACTCAATGAAATACATGGTAAAAGTTGATAAATATAACATATGATATAGATGAATGACAAAATATTTCTTTTTTCTATGATTTATCACTAATATTTTTTTAATCAACTAAATCTTACTCATCATCTCTTGAATGATTCAAGATCTCATTGAGGAATGTTCACCAATTTACAAACAGTAAAAATGGGACAAGTATTTAAATCCATAAAAGTGTTTAAAGGTAGATACCATTTTTATTGAATGAAAATTACTATTAAAAGAAATTAAACCATTACTAAATGTTTCACCCATGAGCCACCAATTTTGAGGAGAAAATCATAGATCATATCCTCAAGAATATGAATAATTTTTTTGTTATACCCATCCATCAATGAGGGAAAAGGCATGCTCAAATTAAATTATAATCCCATATATACCATGAGAAACATCAAAAAATGAGATGTAATGTGTGGTTCTGGATCAGAAACAACCACCAAATGCACTCTATGGAAATTTATAATATCTTGGACATATATGCCTCAATGTTTTTCCACCTTAATTGATTCCCTTATTGGATAAAAGTGGGTTTATTTTATTAACCACTTCACAATAACCAATATCGTATTATTCCCAATTGAATATAGAGGAAATCTAGTCACAAAATCCCATATATTATCCCAAATACATAATGTATTGTGGACTGTCTATAGTAACCCTATTGAATTTTAGTTCTCGAAATTAACCCTCATATAAGTAAGGAACAAATACATAATATCATCATCTATCCTCTTCATCATGTCCCACCAATACCTGGGATTCATGTCATATACAAGTTAGTTTCTCTACTGTGAATTACCAACTAGAATCAGTCCATCCACTCATAATCCGATGTATCTATGTATGGGGAATTAATAACCTATTATATAATCAAATAGATCCATTGTGATACTAAAAATTCACTCTCGGTGTCCCCACTCTTTAGAATTTTTCTAATCAACTATTATTAAGTAATTAATTCCTACTTAAGAAAAAACCAATCTTTAAATGAGGGTTTGTTTTCGACAATAATCAAGAACACTCTATCATAATACTCAATGACTTTCAAATGAGAGTTAATGAAAATTATCTTCAATTGAAAATACTATTCAAATTATTTCACTAGTTGATATAACAACACCCGTCTCAAGGCATCCACTGCCACATTATGATTACATGCGGTGTATGCGAAGTGAAAATAAAATGTTTTGAGTTAATCAACTAAACTAATATTCTTATTATTTATATCCTTATTGAAGGTTACATAATTTAAAATTTTATTATTGGTATAAATGATATGCTTATCCCTAAATATATAATGACACCATGTTTTTAAAACATTCATTACTCTCAATAATCAAGATCGTGGTTAGGGTTGTTCTTCTCATGAGGGAGTAATTGGAGAGTGGAATACACAAAAACCTAATCAAACTACATCAAAACACTCCCAAACCAGAGTCCAAATGCTTTAATATATATAATATAACCCGTTATAGGCTTCTAATAAATAAACATTTAAATTGAGCTCAATATTACATTCAATTCCATAAAGGATTTCATGAATTTATTATCCCAATAACGCCATTTTGTGTAAATTTCCTCAAAGGATTATCTACATTGATATTTTCTACACAAATTTATTGTAATATTCCTTTATATATAATAAGTTTATAATTTCATAGACTTTACTAAGTCTCTCTGAGATTATTACGACATTAATATTATTATAATCCACAAAAATTACTTTTTTAGATACTTTATGACCCATGAAAATCACTTAATTTATTTTAATTCTCTATTTAAGATACTTGGCATATAAATGGTGAATAAAAAATCATCTCAAAATTATTCTCAGATGGCCCTTCTTCTCATCCTTCATCATAGAATAACCAGAGTTATTATCAATGAACACCATCAGAAAGTTGTTTAAATATATATGTTAGGCATGGTTTCTCATGGCCAAGAAAATAGTAATTAATTCATAATTCCAAATTATATAACCAAATACTTATAATTCTCTGGTATACTCAAGAATTATATATTATGAATATTCAATTCCCTCACATTCAAATCATGGGATATAAATCTTTTGATGATCCTGGAAAACCATTTCACTCCATTGAGTTAGTAAAATAATTTTTGGATATAAGGTAATAGTAATTTAATAATAATGGTCACCTTATTGCACATATTATAATCGATTAAAATATTGAGGACTATATTGATCATCATTACCAGAAGAACTACTATAAATCATTGTTATACACATGTATGAATAAAACCCTTTCTCCCGGGATACTCAAAATAGATATTAAATTCATTTATGATAGTAATATGCATTTAATAAATTGAAAATGAAATGTGGCTTATCCACTAGAGTATATTGATAGGGAACTATAAATCTTATTGGGGTTAAAAACAATAAATGTAATCAAGTAAAATATATGGATAAATTTTCACTACTAAAAAGATTTACCACACAAAATCCCTTGAATAAAATAATACAAACTATATATTTGCAAATAGATTGACAAAATATCTAGAGTAACATTTATTTTCCAACCCGACAATGGGTTCCACTCTCTATAGATGAAGTGAGTGTACTCAACAATGGAAGGGAATAAAATATGATTAGTAAATAAATTGTGCTTTAAAATAAATCATCAACATTATAACAAACATATGTTTAATGATATCTATATTGTTAACTATTAAATCCCACATGAATTAATAATTGATAACTAGTACATGAAAATCAATTAACTTATATCCCCACTATATCCTCTTTCCTAAATTTGTAAAAGGATCCATAAAATAAAACATCAAATCACGTCACAAATCTAAATAAATAATTTTCTTATATGAGATAAAATAAAGGGATTCACAATTATAAAAAAATATAAGGTCCTATAAGAAATAATAAACACTATATATCTAATTATTTCAATCCTGAAATCAGAATCTACGAGCAGATACTCATACAAAAATAAACACCTAGGTTCAGGCCCACTCTATGATTTTTTGGTAGGATGAAATTCACATATCCTTATCGGATAATAACATGCTCCCTTATATGAATTTGGTCGATCCTAATAGCATGTAGTATATGAAGATATAGCCATATTACTATAAGTAGGATACCTATAAAATTTCTACAGAAGACCCAATCTCCCACACTATGGAAAGTATTTATAATATCCTAGATAACCTATATAGTGTTCCCGTCCATCCCATGCTAATAGAAAACTATTTTAAAATACCTTATGGTAACTATCTGAGTAGAAACATAAGTACACTAGATACACCTTCGACTACCTCATTGTGGTTCCACATGTTTCATCTAACGGGTTGAAGAGGAACTCTAACTCCCCTATAGCAGTATTTGATACTCCCAAACCATCCATCCCTTACATATATTCCTTATTTATCACCTTATATTAGGATAACATAAAAATTATTTGAATCGTAAATATAATCTATAGCTTTAACAACATCTGATGACATTGATCCTTCATGAAATAATTTTTGAGCTACTAAGAGGAAAATTGAACCAATTCAAGAAACTATGATGAATTATCCATCATTAAAAATTCTCATAATCTAGTGTCATGAAATCTATAGACTTCATCACCCTTAAAGTCAATAGATAAAACCACTAATTGAAAATATTCTTGATCATCAACCAACTGATATCATTATGCCTCTTGGATTTCACAATTAATTCCCACAACTCATTGATAAGTCCCTCTATCATAGAAGTGTAAAATATTATCATATAAATCAATGGGGTAAATAAATTTAAAAATTGGCACAACTTTTTACACATATTCCTTCATTATACATTGTCATCAGATTCCAAGAAGGATTGGTGGGTTTTAACTAATAAAATCATGAGAAAAACCACAACTCTGATTGGATCTCACCAACCATCCTATCATTTAGATTGAGTGGTTTTATTAATATTCTCAATGAGATTAGATCCCACTAAAGGGTTAACATGTAATTCAATGGAATATTGATCATTTATTAAAACTAAAAATCCACCGAAATTTCCACAAATATATTGCATTGCTATTATTATAAATTATTAATACCAAAGGGGATAAACAATTAACAGTTTCTCAAAACATATTTTTTTAATATAAGGTATGGTAATCCTTGTGCCAACAAATAAATTGAAACTATATGGTGTGTAGGTCTAGATATGTAGATTCAGCCCAGTTTTCTAGACTGTGTTTCCAAATATAACACCCCAATATTTTATCAATCCCTTACACAAAAACACAAAATTTATAAGAACATATCTTTTATATTCCCTAAAATAAACAACTATAGTAAAACACATCAAATCAAACCAAAATAATTAATAAATAAATATAGAAAAAAATAATAAATTTATGAGAACATTTTTTAATATGAGGCTTATAAAAAAGAATAGATTTCTATTCACTCTTTGGTACAATCCTGTTGAGTTCCAACAGTCCTATTCTATACTAGCATTCTCCCCCGATAAAAGAGGAGAATATGATACTATTTTTTAATGAACCGGTCCAGGTCGACCAAACCCATCACATAAATGGATCACCAAAAATCTTGAAGCATGATTGCAGTACTTATGTGCTAGATACAATCACCAATGAATCAAAACTAATAAGTTGGGAATAATTTCGCCCATAGATCTAAGAAACAACAACAATGAATCTTGCCAGATATCAAACATGATATTTTCATACTTTAGGAACTCCTGGAAAAAATAAGAAATTCTAAATATTAGTGATGACCAATCAGATTATAAAATAATATACATAAAGATAAATATCCATATATCAATTTAATAAATAATATGAAATGTAATGGACCGACATCATATACATATATGGATCTAGAATAATGTAAAGATTTGTGATGATGATACGTAATGAAAATACAAATAAAATAATAGAAGATCCATAAAAGGCTCTAATAAATCTATATCCATCTAACATTTGGTCATCCCAAAATATATTCCATGAGGAAATAAGATCACATCATATGGTTCCTCCATAATAAGAGTATTCCTTCCCTTTCCTTAAATAAAATAAGCATGTAAATATATTTCCAAATGAATATGAATTGTAAAGACCCAAAGCTGGATGTACATGGAAATTACATTAATTTTGAGGAGTACTTGATACATAAAGAAAATAGACACACAAGGACAATAATAGTTTAGTGTTTTTGGAAACTCGGAAAATAATCTTCTAATCGTGGTGAAAGATCTTGAACATCTCCCATAAAGATCTTTCCATTTTTTTCTTACCTAAAAACTTTAATTAAATCCTAGGGAAAAGAAAACATATAAAGGGTGATCTCAAATTCTCAGTAAGGGTAAGCATAGAGAACATAAAACAATCCATAAACATTTGAATGAAAAAAACAAAACATAAAAACAAAACATCAAAATCATGAGCAACGACATAAATCTTGGAAGTACACAAGGCATAGATCATAAAGGAACATTAGTCATGATAAACTAGCATGATAATAAAACAAGTAATTGTGGAATCCATTAAGTACATGTTACGATTTCCATAGTAACCAATTTATTGCTTCCAAGACCATCTTAGTGGACAAAGTCCCATTTTGAATTGAGTTCACTCCTCGTTCCAGTCCGGTAACACTGAACTGGATTAACTTACCGTTCCAGCCATGTCTATCTCATGAGATATAAATCTTTACCCAATGAATGGGAGGGAGATATAGGTCCAACCCATCTCAAAATTAAATCATTCTTTTGTGTTCCACAAAATTATAAATCATACATCATAGCATAACTCATGTAATAAAAATGGGATTCTTAAATATCATCCCATCATAACATAATCCTTACAAAACAAATGGATATCATTTCAACATAAGAAAACTGAAAAAATGTAAATCATAGAGACATTATACTTGAAACATATCCTTATTAAATAATTTCATCTTAGTTGGAAAATGGTTTTGATAAAACACTTGAAATGAATTCTTGAGTAAAATATCCTTTCTTTTCAAAATAGTTTTATTTTCACAAAATTCCATGCACTTTTAAAAGAAAACTATTTTGATGAAAATATTAATATGATCTTATTGAGTAATATACATGAAAATTAGTAGTTATGATACTGTAAAAATCCATTCACGCCGTATAAGTTAAAAAAACATTCTTCTCGTACTTTTGTCGGAAAAATCAAAAAGTGCCTCATATTGTAAACGAACAAAAAAAAGATTCCATTCATACGATGTAGTAAAAGTTAAAAATGGGTAAAAAGGACTTTAAACATACATGAAAAAATTTCTATAAAACATTTACATGGATGATAAATATATCCCTAGTAAATACTTACGAATGAATAATCTCGGATAAAAACGAGATTGGAAAAGTTATCCCTTACCCTATGTCTGATATGCCTCGTATGTATCCGAACCTCTTGTATAATGATTTAAATAATGTTATTGACTTATTACAGAATCATATTCATTTTTATGATATCATATATAGTTTACATATGACTTTATTACCCGTTCTTTTGTAAATTCGATGTAAAAGCATCGACTTGGGTAAAATCTTTTCATTTATCGTACCTGTTTCGACTTGTTGTTCTTGAAATTATTATTTATATCCTGATTTACTTATTTCCAGAATTTAAAACATGATTTATATATAATATATATTCATAATATACATATATATATATGATAGATCGTTAAAAGGAATGAAATACAGTGTTCATGGAGATGGTACACCGTACGTACGCATGAACGCTGTTTTCGTTTCCTTATCGAATTGAATGGGATTAAGTAGATGAAATAAATAAATATATAAATAAATCCAGTATAATTTTTATTTCATAATTCATCATTATTCATTATATATACATCATAATCATTCATGAACGGTTAACATGGAGAATGAATCTCATCGCGTCGTGGAGACGGTAGTTCGTACGTACGCACGATCGATGATACCATTCCCATGATCGTGGAATTGTATTGGAGTGAATGTATAGTATTTCAGAATCAATATTAATTTAAAATAATCATATATAGTTAATATTTACACCATTATACCCATCTAAGTAAAGTGGTGGTGGAAAATAGATTACACCACGGCGTGGAGACGGTATTCCGTACGTATGCACGCGCAGTGATTACGTTATCCGTAAGATGAATAGATGGTTATATAGGGTTGTTTCATACTTATAATAACGTATCAGTATATGAGTGATAATGATGTTATTACTTCATAATAAAAAAACTAATGAAGAAGAAGTAGACGAAGAAATAAAGTTGAAAGAATCGGTAACAGACATTACCACTTCTTTGATGCGCGTCTTCTTAACCTCCTCTTTGGGCACTAAAGATGGTCCTTGAGGAAGAAAAGAACCTCTAGGACGTTTCTAGGGAAGTGGATAGGATAAATTGGTAGGGTTTGGCCAATATTTATGGATAAAAGTGGTGTGAGGAAGAGTGGGAGGAGGTGCCCTTTTATAAGGGAGGAGAGGGGCACCTTTGGAAAAACTAAAAATAATATTTTATTATAAAGTCATATTCGATTTTAAATAGCTCAAAATTGATTTATTTCTAAGATAAGGTGGGGATAGGTCAAAATAATCTCATCAAATAGAATTTAGTAAAGTTTATGTTTCTATTTTAACCTTATCGTTTAGATTTAACATTAAGATAAATAATTTTACTTTTACCGTGTCTTCTTGTTTTCTTGCACAATAAGGTTAATAAACATACTATAACAAGACAAAAGATCCCCACATTGTTTATTATTAAAATATATAACATTATATAAGTCATTTTACCGAAACATATATTTTTTTTGGAATACTATAACAAATAATAATATTATATTTGTTTTGAATCCTATTTTATGTCAATTTTCACACTATTTGGTAATTGATTTTTGTGAAAATCATAACAGAATGATTAGTTCAAAAAATGTTAATTAAATCAATAATAACATGTCATATTAACCAATAAAATTGGTGAAATTCATAAAAATTATAAAATTACATTTATTTTTGTATTTATAACTTCAATTATGTCAATATTTCATTAATAATATAATTATTCTATCATCATTGTGTCATAAATAAATTAAATTATATAATGTATAAAAATTATAAATAAAATAAAATTATTTAGGAAATATTCTTATATTTCTAATGAATTTTTATAATAGAATTTATCTTATGTATAACCCTATATTAAAAATGTTTTAATTATTAAACATTGATTTTAACTATTTTATCCCTTCTATAAATAAATTAATAATAAATGTCCTAATCTAATCCAAGTGGACCTAAATGGTAATATTTTATTACTAATGTTTTTTTGGTAAAATTAAACTTATCCAATAGAATTAGGACATGTGTTAGGGTAATAATAATATCATTTTACCGTTAATTAACATATATACTTTTAACCGTGGTAAAAAATGTAAAAAGTTACTATTCACCAAAAATTATTTTCATCTCACAGAACCACATATTATTCCTTGATATTAACCTTGTCTCTCGTATTTTCGAAATTCCACTCATAGAAGTGGTAAAATTATGTTTTATGTGCATTTCTAAGTTCTCCTATGAGGTGGGTAAAAGACGGTGAAAAGTTCAACAGACTTTTTATATATCTAAGATTATTATAAAATGACTCCAATGAATTACATCGAACATATATAGATATTATGTATCAATTTTGACCTAAAATAAATTTAAATAAAATAACTAATTATTTAAATAAAAGGTCGGTATTTAAATAGTAACGTAGTGTTTTCACTATTCATAAAAAATTGAAAGTTTTCAAAAAAATACCAAAAATTCAACCTAGGATAATTTTGATATTCCGAATCCAAAAATGAAGTCCATTTTGAAAGATAAAATTTTTAAAATTCCAAAAATTTGTTATTTCTATTCATAATAACTAGTTCATAATAATATTATAATAATATCTCATTTAGAGAACCTTGGTATTGCGTACTACACACTCTATCGAGGAAGGTCTTTATTGTGTGTAATCCAAGCCAAGTCAGGGCCGCGTGTAGTGAAAGCTCTGTTTGGTGTTTCTTATTACATAATAAAAACTTATTTAATTTATACATTAAACAAAATATATACATAATGTTGCATAGAATAGTTTCTACAAAACGAACATGAAATTGTGTATAACACGAGCTGAGAATAGTGTTGCGTATACTGCAATGTAATATGGTGTTGTGTATAGTGCAAGATAATCTTGGTGTAGCGAACAACAAAACACATCAATGAAATTAAAAATAATAATTCTCATAAAATCTTGTGTTGTTACATTGTACCCGACTTATAATGAATTTCGCTCTCGAAATTCGCCAGGGTTCTAAATGGTTTACTACTTGAATGTTTTTTTCAGAGAAACCAACATCGTAAAAAGGAATACTAAAACATCATTTTAAAAAGGAAGGTTAGAAATCTAACGGTTACCTAGATTAACTCATCAATGGGTTTCCACATAAAATAACATAGGTGGAAATATGAATATGGAATAAAAATCTAACCATCATGTTCTGATGGAGAGTGGTAGAGAACATGGCTATGAAAAATCCAACTATCACAATGCCAGAAATTTGTGATGATCTATGGTACCATTTGATTCATCGGATAAAAGGGCACTAGGACAACATTTTTGGTATTCAATATCATTTCCCTAAAGTTGAAAATTTTTAATTAGAAGAAATACTTACTTGATTTTGGTACAATCTCACCATTGGTCATTAGTTGGTCAATTTCCACTTCATATCATAATGAAATGAAGTTGAATTTGTCATTGGCGATGTGTTAGTAGATCAGGTGATAGAATGATGGGTCATTCCATCTGTCACAAACAAAATGAGAGCAAAAGTTATAAATATGCATAAGTCCATCTACATTGAGATTAATCATATTTGGCTCCTAAAATGGACGTATACTTCATATATCATACAACTTAATAAATTAAAACACATTTATACTAATCGGGGACTTCCTGTAGGCCAGTGGTAGGCGATAAAAGCCCGTCGCACTTCAGTTGTGGGTTCGATTCGCACAACCTTGTCCGATGCGACGGGTTGTCGCCCATCCTACAGGTATTCCTTTTTCTAAAACTACATTATTATAAATTTCCATCAACAATATAAAAAATTTTCTAGCCCTAAAATATACTAACATGTGTCCAACATAATCCATTCAATTCTTTAGGCTTATCCAGAATTATGCAGTCCAATCACATATTATAGTGAAAACGATTACCTGAGAGTTCATACAACAAGCATGTTAATACCATCGTTGATCCCCATATATCATAAGATATGTCATTTTGGTAACATTTTAAACATTCAAAGGAATTAATCATGTATTATATTGAAAAATGAATACCCATTTAACCTTAGTGAAAACATGAGGGCTCTCAAAAGTTAACTCTTTCCACATACCAAAATCCCAAAATTCTGTATACTCAAGCCATGATATCACTTAGACCTTATAACAATCATGAGCTCATGAATACTATCAAACAATTTATATTCTCCATATCCCTTCATTATTCACATATCATCTGCTATCCAAAATATTTGAATCACCTTTCATGGCTACCGGTACCATATTCTTATAGAAAACTAGAATGGACTGATACACAAATATTTCAAAATTCCACAATACTATAAATGAGATTCCATGATACTATTTTGAAATCCCATTAAATAGACACGTAATCATTACACAACATCATTTTCATACTCAACATCAAAAATAGTGATCGCATGTGACTTCCCTTTATCCTTTTCCTTAAGAGGTTGCTCACGTAGATCATCATTAACCCTTGGATTAGGGCATTGATTAGAAACATTCCCCATTTCCTTGCATTTGATGCATTGATGTGTTGGTGGTGTTTTCTCTACATTATTTTCTTTTTTCACATAATTGGAAAATCTTTTTCTATTACTTCTACACTCAGTTACTCGATGACCTTATTTTCCACACTTAAAACATTTTCTAGTACACTTAAGATAATCTCCACCATGCTTTTTTCAACACATTGAGCATAAAGAAACATTCATCTTCTTTTAACCATTATTCTGAGATTTCTCCTTGAACTACATCCTTCATTTGTTGCCAAAACCATGAGATGGATATATTACACCATATTCCAGTTCTACCTAGATAGCACAACACACAATTTCTTCATAGCTACTGAAGTCTCTTATAGTTAATTCCCTTAGAAGACATGGTTTTAAAACACTAAAAATTCGATCAACATTACATTCATGTTGGATGATAAAGCCAGATGCAAACCTTGCAAGTCTTATAAAATTCACTTCATATATCCCAACAGATTCATCATCCTTATTATTAATCTCAAGAAACTCCATTTCTATCTTTGTTTTAAGAATAAGAGGGAAGTACTTACTGAAAAATATGTTCTTGAACTTGTCCCATTCCATGGACTCAATTTCTTCTCTTTTCCTCGTATTCTTTATAAGATTCCACCATTGATCATTATCACCTTCCAAAAGATATACTAATATGATGAATTTATCATGATTAGAACATTATAGAACTGAATATATCTTTTCATTGGTACTGATCCATTGTTCAGTCACTAATGGATCAGAAGACCCGCTGAATGAAGTTGGACGCTGCCTCATGAAGGATTCAACAGAATGTTGCTCCTTTCTCTTCTCATTTGGAAGTACAGAACAATTCATACCTTATGTAAGTATATAAATAATATTGTGCACTCAATCTCCCATAACATTGGTTTGTTCAGGAGGACAATCATTGCATCGTCCATTACATTGATCAATACTGTTCCTTTAGGTTCCAGCCATTGTCTAAAACCCAAAATGAATAGCGTGAGGAAAACATCATGATAGGGAAAACAACATAATAAAGGGGGAGTACCATCCATATCTAACACACTAGGTTTAATTCTAATATCGTTAACATAATTCTAGTACTATCACCTATACTTATACATAACCTTAGGGACATCCCTATACATACCTTAGAAATATCTATAGGGATCTCACTGAAGTTTTCGCATCCTAGATTCCAAAAGTTAACCAAACCTTTCCTCTGATACCAACTGTAATGACCCAAATCTTGACCTACATGGACATTACATTACTTTTTCATAATACTTGATACATAACGAAAATAGACACACAAGGACCGTAATAGTGTTGTGTCTTTGGAAACCCAGAAAATAATCTTCTAATTGTGGTGAAAGATCTTCAACATCTCCCATAATAATCATCCCCTTTTGTATTCTTACCTAAAACCATTCTTTAAATTCTTGGGAAAATAAAACATATAAAGTGCAAGCTCAAATTCTCAGTAAGGGTAAGCATAGAGAACATAAGACAATCCATAAACATTTGAATGCAAAAACTTAAACATAAAATCTAAAAGTCAAAATCATGAGCAACGACATAAATCTTGGAAGTACACAAGGCATAGATAATAAAGGAACATTAGTCATGATAAACTAGCATGATAATAAAACATGTAATTATGGAATCCATTAAGAAGATTTTGTGATTTCCATAGTATCCAAGGAATTGCTTCCAAGACCATCTTAGTGGACAAAGTTCCATTCTGAATCGAGTACACTCCTCATTCCAATCCTGTAACACTGAACCAGATTAACTTACCATTCCAGCCATGTCTATCTCATGAGATATAAATCATTACACAATTCATTTAAGGGAGATATAGGTCTCACCCATCTCATAATGAAATCATTCTTACGTGTGCCACAAAATCATAAATCATACATCATAGCATTACCCATGTAAGAAAAATGGGATTCTTAAACATCATGCCATCAAAACATAATCCATATAAAACAAATGGATATCATTTCAACATAAGAAAAGTGAAACCATGTAAATCATAGAGACGTTGTACTTGAAACATACCCATATGAAATAATTTCATCTTAGATGGAAAATGGTTTTGATAAAACACTTGAAATGAATTCTTGAGGAAAATTTCCTTTCTTTTCAAAATCATTTTATTATCACAAAATTCCATGCACTTTTAAAAGAAAAATATTTTGTTTAAAATATTCATAAAATCTTGTAGAGTAATCTTCATGAAAATGAGGCGTTATGATACTGTAAAAATCCGTTCAGGCCGTATAAGTTAAAAATAACATTCATCTCGTACTTTTGTTAGAAAAATCAAAAAGCACCTCGTATGGTAAACAAAAAAACAAAATATTCCTTACATACTATGTAGTAAAAGTCAAAAATGGGTAAAAAGTACTTTAAACATCCATGAAAACATTTTTATAAAACATGGACATGGATGATAAATATAACCCCAGAAAATACTTACGAATGAACAATCTCGGATAAGAATGAGATTGGAAAAGTTATCCCTTACCTTATGTCTGATATGCCTCGTATGTATCCGAACCTCCTGTATAATGATTTAAATAATGTTATTGACTTATTAACTAATCATATTCATTATTATGATATCATATATAGTTTCTTTATGACTTTCTATTACCTGTTCTTTTGTAAATTTGATGTAAAAGCAACGACTTGGGTAAAATTGTTTCATTTATTGTACGTGTTTCGACTTGTTGTTCTTGATATTATTACTTATATCCTAATTTACTTAATTTCAGAATGTAAAACATGATTTATATATAATATATATTCATAATATACATATATATATATATATGATATATAGATAAATGGAATGAAATACACCGTTCATGGTGACGGTAGGCCGTACGTACGCATGAACGCTATTTTTGTTTCCTTATCGAATTGAATAGAATTAAGTAGATGAAATAAATATATATATACATAAATCCAGTATCATTATTATGTCATATATTTCATTATTATTCATTATATATATTTTATAATCATTCATGAATGGTTAACATGGAGAATGAATCTCATCGCGTCGTGGAGACGGTAGTCTGTAAGTACGCATGAGCAATGATACCATTCCCATGATCGTGGAATTGTATTAGAGCGTATGTATAATATTTCAGAATCAATATAACCTTACAATAATTATATATAGTAATTATGTACACCATTATACCCAACCAAGTAAGGTGGTGGTGGAAAATAGATTACACCATAGCGTGGAGACGGTATTTCATACGTACGCATGCGCGGTGATTATGTTTTGCATAGGATGGATAGATGGTGAAATAGGTCTCTTTCATAAATATAATAAAATATCACTATATGAGATATACTGATGTTATTACCTCATAATGAAACAACTAATTAGGAAGAAGTATAAGAAGAAATAATGTTGAAAGAATAGGTAACAATCATTACCTCTTCTTTGTAGCGCCACTTCTTAACATCCTCTTTGGGCACTAAAGATGGTCTTTGAAGAATACCAAAACCTCTATAATGTTTCTAGGGAAGTTCAGGGGAGAAATTTTCAGGGTTTTTCCGATCTTGAAGGCTCAATGTGGTGTGATGAAGAGAGGGAGTTGGTGCCCTTTTATATTGGAGGAGAGGGCACCTTTGGAAAAACAAAAAATATTATTTTATTATAAATTCATATTCGGTTTTTAATAGATACAAATTGATTTATTTCTAAGATAAGGTGTGTATGGGTCTAAATCCTCTCATACAATAGAATTTAGAAAACTTTAGGTTTCTATTTTAAGCATATCATTTAGATTTAACTTTATGTTAAATAATTTTACTTTTACCGTGTCTTCTTGTTTTCTTACACTATAAGGTTAATAAACTTACTATAACAAGCCAAAAAATCCCCAAGTTTCTTATTATTAATATATATAACCTTATCTAAGTCATTTTTCCTATCCTTATATTTTTAATAATAAAATTAAAATTAATAATATAATATTTCTTTTAAAAACAATTTTATGTCAATTTTTTAACTATTTGGTAATTGATTTTTTGAGAAAATCATAATAGAAAGATTAGTTCAAAAAAGGTTAAATTAAATTAATAATAACATGTCATATTGACAAATAAAATTAGTTGAATTCATAAAAAGTATAAAATTACATTTATTTGGGTATTTATAACATCAATTAAGTCAATATTTCATTAATAATATAATTATTGTATCATCATTGTGTCATAAATAAATTTA
The DNA here is from genome assembly GCA_963277665.1 of Viscum album. NCBI lineage: Eukaryota > Viridiplantae > Streptophyta > Magnoliopsida > Santalales > Viscaceae > Viscum > Viscum album. The sequence goes on from OY728147.1 coordinate 1,612,575,459, forward strand.
ATTATTTAATGTATAAAAATTATAAATAAAATACTATTTTGTAGGAATTATTTTTAGCTTTATAATCAATATTTATAATCAAAATTATCTTATTTATAAACCTCTTTTAAAAATGTTTTATTTATTAAACATTGATTTTAACTATTTTAACACTTCTTTTAATAAATTAATAATAAATGTCCTAATCTAATCCAAGTGTACCAAAATGGTAATATTTTATTCCTAAGGTCATTTTTGGTCGAATTATACTTATCCAATATAATTAAAACATGTTTTATGGTAATAAAAATATAATTGTTGCACTTAATTACCCTATTTACGTTTAATTGTGGTAAAAAAAGTAAAAAGTTACTATACACCAAAAATTTTATTCATCTCATTGAACCACATTTTAGTCCATGATATTTACCGTGTCTTTCGGATTTTCGAATTTCAACTCACAGAAGCGGTAAAATTAAGTTTTATGTGAATTTCCAAATTCTCTTAGGAGGTGGGGTAAAAGACGTTGAAAAGTTCAATAAAATTTTTATATATATAAAATTATTATAAAATAGATCCAATTAATTAAATCAATCTTATAAAGGTATTATGTATAAACATTTACCTAAAATAAATTTAAATAAAATAAATAATTATTTAAATAAAAAGTTGGTTTTTAAATAGTAACATAGTGTTTTCACTATTCATCAAAAATTGAAAGTTTTCAGAAAAGTACCAAAAATTCAATCGAGGCTAATTTCGATATTCCAAATCCAATAATGAAGTCCATTTCGAAAGATAAAATTTATAAAATTCTGAAAAGTTGGTATTACTATTCGTAATAGCTAGTTCATAATAATATTATTATAATATCTCGTTTAGTGAACATTGGTATTGCGTACTACAAACGCTATCGAGGAAGGTCTTTATTGCATGTAATGCAAGCCATGTCAGGGCTGCATGTAGTGAAAGCTCTTTTTGGTTTTGCGTGTAACATAATCAAAACTTATTTCATTTATACATTAAAAAAAATCTATACATAATGTTGCGTTGAATAGTTTCTACAAAACGAACTTGAAATTGTGTGTAACACGACCCGAGAATAGTGTTGCGTATACTGCAAGCTAATACGGTGTTGCATATAGCACAAGATAATCTCGGTGTAGCATACAACAAAAGACATCAATGAAATTAAAAAGAATAATTCTAATAAAATCTTGAGTTGTTACATTCTACCCCCTGTAAAATGAATTTCGCCCTCGAAATTCATCGGGGTTATAAATGGTTTACTACATGAATTTTTCTTTCATTGAAACCCACATAGTAAAAAGGAATACTAAAACTTCATTTTAAAAAGGAATGTTAGAAATGTAACAGCTACCTAGATTAACTCATCACTGAGTTTCCACATAGGTGAACATAGGTGGAAATATGGATATGGAAGAAAAATATAACCATCATGTTATGATGGAGAGTGGTAGAGAACATGGCTATGAGAAATCCAACAATCACAAATCCATAAATTTGTGATGATCTAAGGTACCATTTGATTTATCAGATATAAGGGAACTAGGAAAACATTTTGGGTTTTCAATATCATTTCCTTAAAGTTGAAAATTTTGATTTAGAAGAAATACTTACTTGATTTTGGTATAATCTCACCATTGGTCGTTCCATGGACAATTTCCACTTCATCTCTTAAAGAAATAAAGTTTAATTTTTCATTCGCGATGTGTTAGTAGATCAGGTGATAGAATGATGGGTCATTCCATCTGTCTCAAACAAAATGTTAGAAAAAGTTATCAATATACATAAGTCTATCTATAATGACATTAATCATAATTGGTTCCTAAAATGGACGTATACTTCATATATCAAACCACTTAATAAATTAAAACACATTTATACTAATCGGGGACTTCTTGTAGGCAAGTGGTAGGTGATAAAGGCATGTCGTACTTCAGTTGTGGGTTCGATTCCCGGAACCATGTCTGACGCGATGGGTTTTCGCCCATCCTGCAGGTTTTCCTTTTCCTAAAACTACATTATTATAACATTCCATCAACAATATCGAAAAATTTCTAGCCTTAAACAATACTAACTTATGTCTAATATAATCCATTCCAATCTTTAGGCTTATCCAAAATTATGCTGTCCAATCTCATATTACAGTGAAAATGATTTCCAAATAGTTTATATAACAAGCATGTTAATACCATCGTTGATCCCCATATATCATAAGATATGTCTTGTTGGTCAAATTCTAAACATTCAAAGGCCTTAATCATGTATTATCTTGAAAATTAAATACCCATTGAACGATAGTGAAAACATGAGTGCTGTCAAGAGATAACTCTTTCCACATACCAAAATCCCAAAATTATGTATACTCAAACCATGATATCACTTAGTCCTTATAACAATCATGAGATCATTAATACTATCAAACAATTTATTTTCTACTTATCCCTTCATTATGCGCATATCATCTTCTTTCCAAAATATTTGAATCACTTTTCATGGTTATCGGTACAATATTCTTATAAAAAACCACAATGTACCAATACACAGATATTTCAAAATTCCATGATACTATAAATGAGATTCTATGATACTATTTTGAAATCCCATTACATAAACACTTAATCATTACACAAAATCATTTTCATACTCTACATCACAAATAGTGATCGCATGTGACTTCACTTTATCCTTTGTCTTAATAGGTTTCTCTCTTTGATCATCATTAACCCTTGGATTAGGGAATTGATTAGCATAATGCCCCATTTCCTTTCGCTTGATGCATTGAATTGTTGGTGGTGCCTTCTCTATATTCTTTACTTTATTCACATCATTTGCAACCCTTTTTCGATTACTTTGACACTTAGCTTCTCGATGGCCTTCCTTTCCACACTTAAAAAATTTTCTATCCCTTTTAAGATAATTTCCACCATGCTTCTTTCCACACATTGAGCATAAAGAATCATTCATCAGCTTTTCTCCATTATTATGAGATTTATCCTTGAACTATATCTTTCGTTTCTTGTCATAACCATGAGATGGATATGTTACACCAACTTCCAGTTCTACCTTGATATCACAACAAACAATTTATTCATAGCTACTGAAGTCTCTTATAGTTAATTCCCTTCGAAGACTTGGTTTTAAACCACTAAAAAATTGATCAACTTTACTTTTAAGTTGGATGATAAATCCAGATGCATACCTTGCATGTCATGTAATATTCGCATCGTATATACCAACAGATTCATTATCCTTCTGCTTAAGATTAAGAAACTCCTTTTCCATCTTTGTTAGAAGATTACGAGGGAAGTACTTACTGAAAAATATGTTTTTGAACTCTTCCCATTCCATGGACTCAATTTATTCTCATTGCCTCGTATTCTTGTTAAGATTCTACCATTGATCAGCATCACCTTCCTAACGATATACTACTAAGATAACTTTATCATGATCAGAACTTTGTAGAACTAAAAATATCTTTTCAATGGTACTGATCAATTTTTCAGCCACTAATGGATCAGAAGACCTGCTGAATAAAGGTGGACACTGCCTCATGAAGGATTCAACAGAATGTTTCAACTTTCTCTTCTCATTTGAAAGTTTAGAATGATTCATAGCCTGTGTAAGTATAGAAATAAGATTGTGCACTCCATCTCCCATAACATTGGTTTGTTCATGAGGACAATCATTGCATCGTCCATTACATTGATCAACACAGTTCCTTCAGGTTCCAGCCAACGTCTAAAACACAAAAAGAATAGCGTGAGGCAAACATCATGATAGGGAAAACAACATAATAAAGGTGGAGTAACTTCCATATATATCATCCAAGGATTAATTCTAATATCATTACCATAATTATAGGACTATCACTTATACTTATACTTAACCTTAGGGACATCCTTAGACATACCATAGAAATATCTTTAGGGATATCACTGAAGTTTTCACATCCTAGTTTCCAAAGGTTAACTAAACCTTTTCTCTGATAGCAATTGTAAATACCTAAAGCTTGACGTAGATGGAAATTACATTACTTTTGCGGAATACTAGATACATAAAGAAAATAGACACACAAGGACCATGATAGTTTAGTGTCTTTGGAAACTCAGGAAATAATCTTCTAATCATGGTGAATGATCTTCAACATCTCCCATAATGATCATCCCCTTTTGTTTTCTTTCCTAAAACCTTTAGTTAAAATCCTAGGGAAAAGAATACATATAAAGGGTATCTAAAATGCTCATTAAGGGTAAGCATAAGGAACATAAAACAATCCAAAAACATTTGAATGAAAAAACTTTAACATAAAATCTAAACATAAAAATCATGAGCAACGACATAAATCATTGAAGTACACAAGGCATAGATCATAAAGGAACATTAGTAATGATAAACTGGCATGGTAATAAATCATGTAATTGTGGCATCCATTAAGCACATGTTATGATTTCTATAGTATCCAAGGAATTGATGCCATGACCATCTTAGTGGACAAAGTCCCATTCTGAATTGATTTCACTCCTCGTTCCAGTCCTGTAACACTAAACCGGATTAACTAACAGTTCCATACATGTATATCTTATGAGATATAAATCTTTACCCAATGCATTGGAGGGAGATATAGGTCCCACCAATCTCATAATGAAATCTTTCTTACGTGTTCCACAAAATCATAAATCATACATCATAGCATAACCCATGTAATAAAAATGGGATTTTTAAACATCATGCCATCATAACATAATCCATACAAAACAAATGGATATAATTTCAACATAAGAAAAGTGAAACTATTTAAATCATAGAGACATTATAATTGAAACATACCCATATGAAATTATTTCATCTTAGATGGAAAATGGTTTTGATAAAACACTTGAATTGAATTCTTGTGGAAAATATCATTTCTTTTCAAAATCATTTTCTTTTCACAAAATGCCATGCACTTTTAAAAGAAAAGTATTTTTTTTTAAAATATTCCTAAAGTCTTGTAGAGTAATCTTCGTGAAAATGATGCATTATGATACCATAAAAATAGGTTTAGGCCGAATAAGTTAAAAATAACATTCTTCTCGTACTTTTGACAGAAAAATCAAAAAGTACCTCATATGGTAAAAAAATATTCCTTACATACCATGTAGTAAAAGTAGAAAATAGGTAAAAAGGACTTTAAACATACATGAAAACATTTTTATAAAATGTGGACATGGATGATAAATATAACCCCAGTAAATACTTAAGAATGAACAATCTCGAAAAAAATGAGATTGGAAAAGTTATCCCTTGACTGATGTCCGATATGCCTCATATGTATCTGAACCTACTGTATAATTATTTAAATAATGTTATTGACTTATTACATAGTCATATTCATTGTTATGATATCATATATAGTTTACTTATGACTTTATATTACCCGTTATTTTGTAAATTCGATGTAAAAGCTACGACTTGGGTAAAATCGTTTCATTTATTGTACGTGTTTCGACATTTTTTTCTTCATATTATTACTTATATCCTGATTTACTTAATTCCAGAATGGAAAAAATGATTTATATATAATATATATACAACATATATTTATATATGATATATCAATAAATGGAATGAAATACACCGTTCATGGAGACTATAGGTCGTACGTACGCATGAACGCTGTTTTCATTTCCTTATCGAATTGAATGGAATTAAGTAAATGAAATAGATATATATATATACATAAATACAGTATCATTATTATGTCATATATTCAATTATTATTCATTATATATACTTTATAATAATTTATGAATGGTTAACATGGAGAATGAATCACATCGCGTCGTGGAGACGGTAATCCGTATGTACGCACGAGCGATGATACCATTCCCATGATTGTGGAATTGTATTGGAGTTTATGTATACCATTTTAGAGTCAATATCACTTTAAAATAATTATATGTAGTTATTGTTTACACCATTATTCTCATCCAAGTATGTTGGTGGTGGAAAATAGATTACACCACGACGTGGAGACGGTATTCAGTACGTACGCACGCACGATGATTTCATTTTCCGTAGGATGGATAGATGGTGAAATAGGGTTGTTTCATACTTATAATAACATATCATTATATGAGTGATACTGATGTTATTCCCTCCTAATGAAACAACTAATGAAGATTAAGTAGAAGAAGAAATAAAGTTGAAGGAATCGGTAACGAACATTACCTATTCTTTGAAGCGCCTCTTTTTAACCTCCTCTATAGGAACTAAAGATGGTCTTTGAAGAATACCAGAACCTCTAGTATGTTTATAGGGAAGTGGATAGGAGAAAGTGGTAGGGTTTGGTCGATATTGAAGTCTCAATGTGGTGTGGGGAAGAGAGGGAGCAGGTGCCTTTTATAAGGGAGGAGAGGGGCACCTTTGGAAAAACTAAAAATATTATTTTATTATAAAGTCATATTACATTTTTAATAGCTCCAAATTGATTTATTTCGAAGATAAGGTGGGGATGGGTCTAAATTCTATCTTTAAATATAATTTAGACAATTTTAGGTTTCTATTTTAACCTTATCGTTTAGATTTAACTTTATGTTAAATTATTTTACTTTTACCGTGTCTTCTTGTTTTTTACACTATATGGTTAATAAACATATTATAACAAGACAAAAGATCCCAAAGTTGTTTATTATTAATATAAATAACCTTATATAAGTCATTTTTCCGAACCTTAGATTTTTAGAAATAAAATAACATTTAATAATATAATATTTGTTTTAAAAAATATTTTCTGTCAATTTTGACACTATTTGGTAATTGATTTTTGTTAAAATAATAACAGAATGATTAGTTCAAAAAAAATAATTAAATCAATAATAACATGTCATAGTAACCTAGAAAATTAGTGAAATTCATAAAAAGTATCAAATTACATTTATTTGGGTATTTATAACATCAATTATGTCAATATTTCATTAATAAGATAATTTATGCATTATCATTGTGTCATAAATAAATTAAATTATATAATATATAAAAATTATATATAAAATACCATTTTGTAAGAAATCGTTTTATATTTCTAATGAATATTTATAATAGAATTTATCTTATCTATAACCCTATATTAAAAATGTTTTAGTCATTAAACATTGATTTTAACTATTTTAACCCTTCTTTAAAAAAAATTAATAATAATTGTCCTAATCTAATCCAAGTGGACCTAAATGGTCATATTTTATTCCTAAGATTTTTTTGGGTCTAATTGCACTTATCCAATAGAATTAGGACATGTTTTAGGGTAATAATAATATCATTTTTACCCTTAATTACCCTATTTTCTTTTAACCGTGGTAAAAAAAGTCAAAAGTTACTATTCACGAAAAATTATTTTCATCTCATTGAACCACATTTAATTCCTTGATAGTAACCGTGTCCCTTGGATTTTTGAAATGCCACTCACAGAAGTAGTAAAATTATGTTTTATGTGATTTTCCAAATTCTCCTAGGAGGTGGGAAAATGACGGTGAAAAGTTCAATAAACTTTTTATACATCTAAAATTATTATAAAATGACTCCAATTAATTACATTGAACTTATATAGGTATTATGTATCAATTTTTACTTAATATAAAGTTAAATAAATCGGATGTCTGGCACTCATGTAATAAGCGTTTCCACTCCGAGGGCCCGGTTGGTTTCATGTTCGAACCATCCCTGCCATACCCAATGTACATAGAAACCTTGAGTGTAATATACCAAAATGACTGACTCAACCCAAGCATCTCTACGCAACTTACATTGCATCGATTGGAGGTCTGTAGCCCATGTTATGAGTGTTTGAACATAGCTGTCCGATTTTAGGGGGTTTTGGGCCAGGACAGACCCGGACCAAGACCCCATAGGTCAGCCCGAATTGGGTCGACCTGACCCAAGTCCGGGTCTGGCCCCCTGGGGCCCATCCCAGCCCAACGGGCGCGGCCGCCCCAGCGTGGGCGGCCCGGCTTGGTCGGGCGCTCAGTCGGTGACTGAGCGGCGCGGAAGGGGGGGGGGGGGCGCTTCCCCCCATGAATGAATAAAACGGCCCACTTTGCGGGGGGGGGGGGGGGCTATTCCACCTACTAGGGGTTATGACCCCCCAGAGTTTCGGTATCCGCCCGGCTGTAATGGTCGGCCGATTGCTGCTGTGGGACCTGCTGTTCCCGCCCCCCTGAAGCACCAGCAGCCGGAGGTCCGGCTGCCCACCTCTGTACCACCGTGGCCCTTGTCCGACCGGAGTGGCGCAGTGGTGGCGTGCCCCTCCACTGTGGACTGCCCTGGCCGCGACCCTCCAGGGTTCTCCGGTGCGGCGCGACTGCACCGCACACCTACTCCGCGATATACCTCGTTCCCATGTGGTGTCGTTGCACCGTGCCTCCTCCATTCCAAGCCACTAAATATTCAACAACCAAAGGGGATGAGGTTTGGCCATGTTCTTGCGGTCCAACCTCCTCCGTTATTTTGATAACATGCGGCCCAATAATTAACTGAGTACGTCAATTAATTCTGAACATAAATACAACCCCTACCTCGAAGAAGTTCGCTGAAGATAGTGTTGCGGAAATCGACGTCGCGGGATGAAGCTTCGTACGTAGATGGAGAACGTTTGAGGAGGAATCGATGTACCCCATTCATTGACGTGGAGAGATGATGGAACAACGTACGTTCAATAAGGTAAGGTCGTCACACACCAGTTGCAGAGATAAGAACAGACGACTTGTTGATCTCTCCTTGCAGTGATAGCATTCTTCGTCGAAGTCTTGGCATTCTTCGTGTTCTTCAAACATAGTGTATTCTCTCCCAAGGTTCTCTCACAACCAAACCAATCCCCAAATAAAATAAGGTTCATCCTTATTTTATTAACCCATTCCATGAATTCTAAAAATTCAAAATTCAAACTCTTAATTAAATTAATTGAATAGATTTAATCAAACAATTCAACGTGAGAGTTGAACTGAATTAAAGAGTGGAAGAGGATGAGTTACAAATTAAATGCTATAGGGGGTTTAATGGGGTGTTAAGGAAATGTAAGGAGATGGGGGATTGTGTGGGACCCACACCAACATCCTCACAACTTTCATTCCCATAACACATAAACCATCAGTGCTGTAATAAAAATATAATTGTAAAACAACTGTATTTTTATTCATCACATTTTTAACTACTCCTTCTGAGAAAAAGAACCTTAAAAAAATGGGTTCCTAAGAAATTACCGACTCTACAGTTTCATCGCTTCCCTCTAATTTCGATTACGAGCACCAATTAAAATTTTAGGAAAACCCGCTCATTCGTTCACTGAACGTACCCGGGTTAAACTTCGGAAATTGATTCTGGTAACACCGGGCCTTGGAATCAGGTGCCGTCAGAAACAATGTACTCATAAAATCTCAGATAAATTAAGAATAAAATCTTACTTGAAATTTACGACTGTTTACATTAGTCCCACCTCAGGGCTTTACAACCCTGTAAAGATACATTACAATCTAGGGGAACAAATGAGGGTACTGATCACGCTTCTGAGCCTCCCGCTCCCAAGTAATCTCTCGGAGGTTACCGTGCTACCACCTAATGTGCACTAGAGGAATAGACTGCCCACATAGGACCCTCTCCTGTCGATCCTAGATCTCCACCGAGACCTCCACCAAAGTCTCCCTGTCATCAATTTCAACCTCCCTATGGTCGATGATATGCATCGGGTTGTGCATGTATCTCCTCAACTATGACACGTGGAAGATTTCGTGCACCCGGTGGAACTGTGGTGGTAGAGCTAGGCAATAAGCCACCTCACCTATCCTACTGATAACCTGGAATGGTCCGATGAAGCGCGAAGATAACTTGTCACCCCGGTGAAATCTATGTAATCCACGTCGTGGTGAGACCCACAAGAAAATGTGGTCGCCATCCTAGAACTCTATTGGTCTATGTCTCCGATCAGCAGAAGACATCTGTCAGCTCTGAGCTGTCCTCATCAGCTCCTGGATGACCTGGACCATCTCTGTCGTGGCATGGACCATCTCTGGTCCCACAAGTGTCTGACTCCCCAGGGTCTGTACAACACAGAGGTGATCAACATGGTCGGATGTACAATGCCTCATATGGTGCCATCCTGATGGTTGAGTGGTAGCTGTTGGTGTACACAAACTCCACCAAGGGTAGGTGTACACAAACTCCACCAAGGGTAGGTGATCCTCCCAGCTGGGATCAAAGTCAAGGACACATTCATAGAGAATGTCCTCGAGAGTCTAAATGGTCTTCTCCATCTGACCATCTGTCTGAGGGTGAAACGCGGTGCTTAGATGTAGCTGCGTCCTGAATGCCTCTTGCAACCCCTCCCAAAGCTGGGAAGTAAAGTGAGAATCTCGATCGAAGATGATAGATGATGTCACACTCTGAATCCATTCAATCTCCTGAACATAGAGGCGTCTGAAGCTCTCCACTGAGCCATGTTCTCTGATGGGTAAAAAGTGGGACGACTTGTTGAGTCTGTCGACAATCACCCAAATGGAGTCGTGACCTCTGGAATTACATGGAATTCCAGTCACGAAATCCATAGATATACTGTCCCACATCCACTCCTGGACCTCCAAGGGTTGTACCAAGCATGCTAGTACCTGGTGCTCCGCCTCCACCTACTGAAAGGTGAGGCATCGAGAAAGGAACTCTTCCACAACCTTCTTTATCCTCGGCACCAATGCTGTCGTCTGGGATCCTGGTACACCTTCGCTACCCCTGGATGTACCGCCAAAGTGAAATTGTGAAACTCTCTCATCACCTCCGCCTGTAAAGAAGCTCGTACCATGGTACGTCCTCTGAAAAGGACGATGTGCTCTCCTACTATAGAGAAACCATCAGGTGCCTGTCCTATGGAAATATGTGCCTGTTGCGTCTCACAGTCAACATCCCCACGCTATGCCTCTCTGACCCACTGAAGAAGTTGAGGTGTGACTATTAGCCACTGAAGGACGACTGCCACATCTCTATCCACGATGGATATCTGCAAAGTGGCTAGCTGCTATGTCGCCGCTCCAAGTAGCTAAATGCCCGTCCTGCTGCTGATATCATCGACTACTAAGTTTCTTTTTCCAGTAGTATAGACTATCTCACAGTCATAGTCATGGAGGACCTAGATAGATCACCGCTGTCTCAGGTTCAGGTCCTTCTACGAGAATATTTACCTAAGTCTCTTGTGGTCAGAGTAGACGGTAAAGTGCTCCCCCATCAGATAGGGCGGCCACATCTTCAGAGAAAAGACCACTGCTACTAACTCCAGGTCATGGGTAGCGTAGTTCTTCTCATTCTACATCAACTGTCATGATACATAGGCGATCACTACTCGCTCCTGCATCAGGACGCACCCGAGTCCGGTCCCTTATTCATCGCAGTAGACTACGTACCCAACTCCCTCCTCTGGTAGCCTCAAGATAGGTGTGCTGGTCAATATTTGTCTCAGATCCTGGAAGCTCTGCTGACATCTATCTGACCACATGTAGTGTCTCTCCTTCTTCTTCAGACCTAAAAGTGGTGCTGCATCTCTAGAGAAGTCTTGCACAAATCTCTGTTAGAACCTAGCCAGACCTAAGAAACTCAGCACCTTTGTCACGCTCCTGGGTGGATCCCAAGCTATCACTTCCTAGATCTTCACAGGATCCACTACAACTCCCGCCTCAAAGATGACGTGTCCAAATAAGTTTAGTTCAACTATCTAGAACTAACACTTTGAGAGCCTACCATAAAGTTTGTGCTCTCGGAGTGTATCCAGTACAACCCGCAAGTGGTAGGCGTGCTCCTACTCAGTGGTCGAGTATATCAAAATGTCATCGATGAAGACCATGAAAAATCGATCGAGGTAAGGCTAGAAGATCTTGTTCATGAGACATATGAATACTACTGGAGGATTGGATACGCCGAAAGGAATAACCATGAACTCATAGTGTCCATAATGACATCTGAAAGCCATCTTCTGCAGATCCTCATCTCGAACCTTGAGCTGATGAAAGCATGACCTGAGGTCTATCTTCAAGAACCACCGTGCTCCCTTGAGATGATCGAAGAGGTCGTCAATCCTCTATAGCAGATAATTGATCCTCATGGTCCCTTGGATCAGGAGACGATAATAGACACACTGTCGCAAGCTCATGTCCGCCTTCTTGGAGAACAAAATCATGGAAGGCCAGGGTGAAACACTAGGTCGGATGAATCCCTTTCCCTGCAAGTCCTCCAGCTGCACTCGTAGCTCTTGAAGCTCAGCGGGAGCCATATGATTTGCTGGAGTAGATATCAGGGCTGTCCTAGGGTACATGTCAATATATATGTTTACCTCTCTGTGAGGAGGTATTCCAGTAACGTTGTCAGGAAACACTTTCGCATAGTGATCCACCACTACAAGAAAATTCGGACTTAGCACATCAACTACTCCTAGGATGAGGCTACCCAACTTATGTGTGATCGGTTTTCCTCTCCTCTGCGTGAGTCCATCCTGTGCTGCAAAGTCTCCCTTCTCACCAGTGAAGGTGAACCTGCTCCCATCGGTGCGAACACACCACACCTTTTGCCTAATACATTCAATCTGATCACGGACCCCAGATAAACAATCCATGACCATGATGACGTCCTAAGGCCTCGATGCCGCTAAAAGAAGATCCAAGCTGAATCTCTCGCCTCCTAGAGTAAGCTCACACTGCCAGAACCAGTTTCTAATCATCGAGTCTTCTCCCGTAGGAGTCTCTAGCTGTAAATATCGTGCCAACGACTCCGTCAGAATCTCCGAGATCCGAACAAGGGCAGCGGAAATGAAATAATGACTTGATCCTATGTCTATAAGAACTAAAAAAAGGGTGGACTAGACACAAATAGTACCTCGAATCATCTCGGGTACACCGTGGTCGTAGGACTCCGCTGCCTGAAGCTGAGCCTGCCTCTGTCTTCCAAGCCCCTGTGGTCGGTGTGGACCTCCTAGTGGTGGTGGTGGTAGAGCCTCAAAGCGTCTCCCACCACATGCTACTTGGAAAATTCCTCTGCCTCATCTTCCTTCTCCCTACGGACCACCATGATCGAACCTCTGCCTCTGCCTGGGTGGTCCCTCAACTGACTGATGCTCCATTGCATGGCGGTTCGGGTAGTCACGAGCCATGTGGCCCTTCCTGTCACATGCATAGCATTGTCTGCTCCTCAGAAGGCTGGATCTGTGTCGTGTGCCCCGCACCTCTGAGCCAGTATCTTGAGGTCGTCCGCCTGATGGTCTGGTCTGCATGGACCCCTGAGTCATCCGTCGACTTCCAGCTACATAAGACTCAGCTACATGCCGCCCTGTGGTAGGTCTCACTACCGGTGTGGGCTCAGCAATAAATCTCTCTACGAGAAGGGCTCGATCCAGTACTCCTCCCTGCGTCAGAATGCTATGGGAGATCATCGATGCCCTGATCTCATGCCTCAGTCCCTGCTCGATGGTCCGAGACTAGAAGAATGGGTCACGTACCATGTCCGTGAAATATTGCTAGAGATCGGTAAATATCATCGAGTACTGGGATACTGTCATGCTGCCCTACCGCAACTGTAGTATCTCCTGAATGTGCATCACACGGAGGGAGGCTGGGATGAACTCCGTGCGAAAGAGTCTCTTGATGTCCGACCAAATGAGAGATTCCTCATCATGCACCTGGAGCATCAGGATCCACCATATACCTACTGCCGCGTGCAGGAGACTCGCTGCAATGATCTCCATGAGGTAAGCAGGTGTCCCCAATAACCTGAAAACTCATACAACCGCCTCCATCCAATCCTCTACTACCTAAGGGTCCGTATCCCCATGGAACATGGGTGGTCTCCGATGTAAAAACTTGTGCAGTACACTAAGGCGGCATGCACTCTTCGCGGCTGGGGTAGGTGGCATCGGTGGTTCGACGGGTAGAGGTACCGCTGGTGCCTCCGCTGTAATAGGGCCCTACAACGAGGCCTCGTCGCTCAGTGGGATGTCGTCTCGCACAAATTTTGGAACCCTAGCTGGCTGCCGTCATGGGGCCATCTTGAAAAGAAATAGGTTTGCCTCGGTCAATACAGTATACCTCGTGAGTTGACAAAAAGTAATCACAAAGAAAACCTTTGAAATAGACATGCAATCAATGTTTTTGTGCACTGAGTCGGAAATCAGAAGTTAGGGTCCTAGTGTATGGATACGTCGGCCGCGACACCAACACTGGACTCCCTGGAATGATAACCACACTCAGCAACCTTATCATTACTACTTCACATAGAAGAAGATCAGAGTCCTGAGTTCTGCAGTAGAACCAAACTCCTATTATACCAATTTGTCCCGACACATCCTCGGGACCCATGCTGTGACTACCCCAAGCCCACCTTCCATTGGCCAGGGGCTGGCAACTAGCACCAAAGGCGTAAATCCCAATATAAGGGAAGTTATTTCCTCAATGTTAGAAAACCAAACTCCACAGAGTATGCAAGAAGAGGTAAACAAAAAGTAAACTGAGTTCAATAGTAAGTGCTGGAAAGTAAATGGGCCAGTATACAAACTCAATTGAAAGTAAAGTACAACTGAAAAGAGAGTACAACGGCAGAAAAGTGAAGCAGCAACACCGAGCCGTCCTCTAGAACTCACACCTAAAGGATGGGTATAGATAGTCTCCTCATCTACTCAGCTCCATCCATCCTATCTGTGTACGTCTCATCCAGTGATCCACCTCCAGGTATCGTCCAGATCCACATGCTCCTACTTCGATCAGCGATGTCTGTCGGCTACATCCAACACAACATAGTGCAGGCATATCCCATGCAGGGGTGAGTATACGATTCTCAGTAGGGACCCCGAGACCCCCAATGGTCTCCCAGAATCCACGAAGGGTAATGCACAAGGAAAGATACAAACACAAAGTTACAACCAACTCTAATTAGGTTTATGCCCATACATATACCTGAATCATCAATTCCAGTTCGACTCCAACATCCGATCTCAAGTTCGATCTAGTCCACACAGGATAGCACAATCCCATCCACACAAGATAACACAACCCAATCCACACAGAAAATCAAATCAATCATATCGAAGATAATGATTGAATGTCAAGACTCAGCTCACACATGTATTCTCTTCGTAAGGAAATAGAGATGATGAGATGTAGCTACTGATTCATATAAGCTATCAGACCCACATAGGATACCAGACCAGCTATGCTGTTGGACCCACAAAGGATACAAGAACAACTACTCTAATGAACCCACGTAGCATACAAGTACAGAGTCAAATACTGCCGGACCCACGTAGGATACAAGAACAGTTGTCAAGTACTGTCGGACCCACATAGGATACAAGAACAGTAGTCAACGCCGTCGAACCCATGGAGGATTCATGTATGGTCGTCATCGCTGTCGAACCCATAGAGGATTCCAGTACAGTCATCATTGTCACTACCGAACCCACCGAGGATCCCAGTATAGTCGTTGTTATTATCGCAGTCGCAGCCAGCTCTAGTGTTCCCACACACAGCATGCTCGATTCCGGGAGGGTCCACTCCACGAACCAAGGGGGTTAGATACATCAATTGACACTAGGTCTGGAGTTGATGTATCTCAAAGTTCTGTCTCGTCAAAATGAACTCAACGTGACAGACGACGTGTCAATCGGACGCCCGGTCTGGGAGTTATTGGCTTTTTCGTCCTAGGGGCCCGGTTGGTTTTTAAGTCCAATCCAACATGATCGTACTCCAACTACATCCAAATCACAAGTGTAGTATGCCAAAAGAACCATCTCACTATGAAAAAACCAACAAAATCGACGACACGTCAATCGAACGTCTGGAGCTCATGTTATAAGTGTTTCCGCTCCGAGGGCCCGGTTGGTTTCGTGTTCGAACCAACACGGCCATACACAAAGTTCTCCGAAACCTTGAGTGTAATATACTGGAACGACCGTCTCGACCCAAGGATCACTATGCAACTAACAGTGCTTCGATCAGAGGTCTGTATCCCATGTTATGGGCGTTTGAACGTAGTTGTATGATTTTAGGGGGGTTTGGGCCCGGACCAACCCAGCCCAAGACCCCTTGGGTCGGTCCGAACCGGGTGGAACCGACCCGGGTCCGGGTCCGGCCCCCTTGGGCACGGCCCGGCCAAGCGCGAGCGGCCCGGCTCGGCTGGGCACTCGGTCAGTGACCGAGCGGTGCGGAAGCGGGGGGGTGGGGGGGGGTGCTGCCTCCCCTGATTGAAGAAAACGACCCCCTTTATAGGGGAACGCCTATGCCACCTGTTGGGGTTACGACCCCTCGGGCATCTGGAATCTGGCCAGCCGTAATGGCATTCCGGTTGCTGCCGCGGGACCTACTTGTCTCGGCCCCCTGATGGCTCAGCGGCTGGAGGTCCGGGCGCCCTCCTCTGTACCGCCACAGCCTTAGGCCATAGCCCTTGTCTGACAGGCTTGGAGCGACGATGCCTCACCCCTCCGTTGCGGCCCACCTTTTCCGCAGCCCTTCACAGTTCTCCGGCACGGTGCGAGGGCGCCGCGCACCTTCTCTGCGATATACCTCATTCCCAAGCGGTTCCATTGCACCGTTCCACCTTCGTTCCAAGCCACACAATATTCAACAACAAAATAGGAGGAGGTTCGAACATGTTCGTGTTGTCCGAACTCCACCGTTATTTTGATAAGAGGCGGCCCAAGAATTAATGGAGTACGTCATTTAATTCCGAACATAAATACAAACCCTACCTCAAAGAATTTCGCCGAATCTAGCGTTGTGGAAAATGGCGTCGCGGGATGAAGCTCCATACGTCGATGGTGAACGTCTGAGGAGGAAGCGGCGTCCCCCATTATTTGACGTGGATAGAAGATGGAAGGACGTACGTTCAAGAAGGAAATGTCCGCACTCACCGACTGCGGAGATAAGAAGAGACGGCTTGTCGATCTCTCCTTGCGGTGACGACGTTCTTCGTCGAAGTCTTGGTGTACTTCGCGTTCTTCAAATATAGAGTATTATATCCCCAATTTCACTCACAACAAAACCAACCCCAAAATAAAATAAGTTTCATCTTTATTTTATTAACCCATTCCATGAATTCCAAAAATTAAAAATTCAAACACTTAATTAAATAAATTGATTAACATTAATCAAACAATTTAATGTGTGAGTTGACCTGAATTAAGGAGGGGAAGAGCATGAGTTACAAATTAAATGCTAGAGGGGGGTTTAATGGGGTGTTAGGGAAATTGAAGGAGGTGGGGGCTCGTGTGGGCCCGAAGCCATCTTCCTCACCAATTTCATTCCCATAACACTTAAACCATCAATTGTATAATAAAAATATAATTGTAAAAAAACAATATTTTTATTCTTCATATTTTTAACAACTCCTTCCAAGAAAACGCACCATCAGAAAAGGTGTTCCAAAGCAATTACCAGCGCTGTGGTTTCATCGGTGCCCTCAAATTTTGATTACGAGCACTGGTTAGAAAGGTTAGGAAAACCCACTCGTTCTTTCACTGAACGTACCCGATTTAAATTTCAGAAATTGATTTCGGGCACACCGGGCCTCAGAATCAGGTGCCGTCAAAAACTGCATACTCCTAAAATCCCAAAGAATTTAAGAAAAAATATTTCCTTGAAATTTATCGGTTTTTACACTAATACTAGGTGGAAGGTGAAAGTAGGCAAGAAATCATGAAAATAAATGTATACCTATATTACCAGGTCAAATGGAGATATTGAAAATTGAAAAACACGCACCAATGGAATATTGTTCACTATTGGAAGAAGTAAAGAAAAATAATCCCCAGAAGTTGATGGTGAATGGAAATAAAGGGTACATGATGATAATGAATGATCAAAATGTTAAATTGAGAGTGGACACTAGAATGAAGTGTACCAGACACATTAGAGATACCAGGAAATGAGTTAGTGGGTTGAGTGGAAATTCTCAGCCATGTTTCTCCCATTAAGAAACTCACATGTGTCCCATCATGTTTCCTTATAGTTATTTTTGTATATGTGTACCTGCATTTTAGGAAATTTAAGATGATGGTCATTCTCAATATTACAATTAAAAGATAAAAGTGGGGAACATCATGTTGGACTTATTATTCGTGATTGGATAATAACAATAAGTGTTCCACAGTGGAAGATTATCAACATCAATATCTTAAAGAATACGTGACGATATTTTCAACCATGTGGAATCAAAAGGATTCACCCTTTGAGGGGGAGAAAATATGAAGGGGATGATATAAAAAATCATGTCATGAAAAATCTTGAAATTTATATCACATTAATAAGCTGAAAATGAGGTATTCCAACCACACTTTCATCTATTTTCATAATTGTATTTATCATGTCAATTATGGGGAATTTCTTGACTGAGAAAAATATGAGATAAAATGGGTAGACATATCTTTGCAGTTGAATTTTTAATAGGTTTGGAAATGTATGTGAAGGGTATATAATTTCATTGAGAAATCTAATTATCTCCAATAGCTTTTTCATGAATTGAAACACCCTGAGCATTGTTTTACTTGTATGGTTGTTTATAGATATAATTGAATAACATTGTCATATCTCTCATGTTTTCTACGCTGGTTTAGCCCAAGTATACATAGAGTTGATTTACTAAAGGCTCATTGCCTGGTGAACTATGTGACATCATACGTCTCTCAGAAATATTCAAGAAGATGTTCCTTAAAGGGTGGAGGACATGTTTTTGAACAAACCTGACTACACCATTGTATTTGGAAGCCAATAAGGGGGATAAAATATTGGCGCACATATTTACCAATTCATGATCTAATTTAGTGATATTGACAACAACATACATTGTTTAGAGTTTTATCATGGTGGTTCATTTTTTAACAATATGATGTAAATAAGATTTGAATATTCAGTATGAATGTGAAAGTGGTGGTGATGATTATTGAAGAGGGGATGTTGTTCCAAAGAAAATTCCACTGATATTTGCAGAATCACTATTTAAAATTGGATGTAATTGTTGATCATTATCCACAAAAATTAGGTGATTGTTGATCTAGTCCTAATTTACATGACATATTTCATTGAATGAAACATTGTTACAACGTTTTAAGTTGGCCATGAAATACATAATTTCATGATGAATTTAGAATATCCATCCAATATTTTATAATTGGACAAAGTGGGTGAACAAAATAAGACAATTGATTGAGCTAATCCTCAAATTCCAAGACTTGTGTTTAAGCTCCAATCATTTTTTTCCATTTTCTGAAGCCGGTTTAAGGGAACCGGTACCCCAAACTAGTTTATGGAAAACCGCCAACCGTACAAAACATCCCATCCTCAAACAGAATTCATTGAAAATCAAGATTCAAAATTCAAACCAACCAATTTATACCGATCCGCGCCCATCATCACGTGCCCCACCTTGAGCCGCGCACCCATAATCACATGTCACCCATAATCACGCCTCGAGCCGCACGCCACCTCGAACCGCAAAAACCACCGCGCCACCAATCACGCCACCGGCGAGACTCACTGGACTGGCCAGACCAATCAACATCACACAAAACCGCCAGTGAGCATCACCGGTGACCGTCGAACCACCGGCCATCCATCCACGCACCACCTTTCACCGGAGGACGCCAGAGGAGCCATCTGTCGTCGTCGACTCCAAAGCTTGAACTCCGCCATGGTCGCCAAAGAAGGACAAAATGAAACCTCAGGTACACACCCACCGCAGAAGGCGACCCCCAGGAGACTCACCGCAGGACGACGACGTGCTACCGAGAGGAACCCAGAATGCTCCGGAGAGTATGCCGGTGGAAAAGGTCTTACACCCTAGATCCGACCAGCAACGCCGCAGAAGCCCGGAGCACATCGCCACTGGAGGAGCCGCACAACCACCGCAAAGGCACCAGAGGCATCGAAGAAGCTAACCACGGGGAGGGGGTGTCAACAGGATGAACCCTATCATAGTAAACCCTTCAAACTCGAACGATTACCCCCAAAAGAAATCCTTCACCACGGAAAAAACAACAAAAAAAAGGAAACAAGGCCTCCCCTCCCCGAGCCGCTCCAGATCCGTCGTCGACCTTCAATGGAAACCAGCCACGACCGCCTGCCAACCGAGACGAACGACACACCGAGCTGAGAAAGTCCCCGAAAGGGGACTCAGGAGGAAAAGGCCGGAGAGGGAAGGGTTGTGGGAACAGAGGAAACCCTAGACACCACGAAAAAGAGAGGCGACGCCGCTCAGAGGCCTCCCTCCCATCACCCCCTTCCAAGACTTGTGTTTAAAGAAAACAGATCACTCACATCAATGATTCCATGAATTATTCTCTAATGCATGGGGTGGAGAAGAGTTCCATGCATCATATATTATTTAATAAAAGGAGTAACAATGAAGATCATGTATTTTTCATTCCAAAAAGATAATTATGATGATGAGTGATGATGGAAATGAGATAGGAAGAATGCATTGTCTTAGTGTGTAATCATTTATGTAAATTTCCCATGCATGGGCTTTGTTGGAAGAAGGTTTTCATGAACTCCTGTACATATGGTTTTTAACCAATTATGCCTTACATAAAAAAATATAGGCCAAAAAAGAGGGCCAGCTGAGGTCCTTGACAATAGGCACTTGAGGGACCTGATGGTCAACCGTGCTTGAGAGAAGCCTCAAAGCCATCCCTACATGAGGTAGGAGCGCAGGCCATGTAAAAGCACATGGGAGGTTGCTCGGTGATCAACCCATGTCGAAAGGGATTGTAGTGGGTTCCAGGAGAATTCCCAAGGAGGCAAGGGTGGGCGCAAAATCACACCTACAGAACACTGGTGTGGGGAGACAGAGGATAGGGGGAAGGAGAATTTTGATTGTTAGCTTCTGTGAATAGATACATAAACCACAAGAATCTCACATCTGTGTTTCTATTAGGGACAACATGTTAACCCATAGAAGCTATCTCATCCATCCATCAGATCTCACATGAGATCATGGACTCTTATCGAGTCTCGTATACCGTGATGTTATCTGAGCTATCAATCCATCTGTTCCACATATGTTTGAAATAGGATTGTTCGACTATCTGTCAGTAGCATCGTCTTCAACATCCGAGCCACCCAACATCATAGTACAACCGGAGAAAAACCATTCCTCCATGATCATACTCCAACCAATATCTATGATCAAACTCCTTCATCTAAATCATCATAATGAAACTAATACATGCATGTAACTACACATGCTTGCACGCATTGAAATAATGAAATTCGGAGAAGGCCGAAGAAAATGAATTTGTTGAGGCGAAAATGGATGTTTGATATCAAGGGGATTATGTAATAAAAATATTCATGTGATCTTCATCACATGAATGTAAGGATAATCCTACGAAGTAGAATCTCTTGTTTAAAATGGAAACCTCTAAGACATGCATCTAAATATTGACCCACAACTTCAAAATTTTGAAGCCAATGATTTGGAGAATTCAAATCCCTGATCATCATGACTTATACATGGATTTGACTGAGTATCCTATAACTATAAAATTAGTATCCCTATGTCAAAATAGGTTACTAAAATCTTCTAAGAAATAGATCATATTTCTCTAAATAAATATAGCTAACGCAAACCTATTTAGTTAGATAAAGGAAGAGGTATCGCGCAACATTGGTACACAAAGGAGAAGAGGATCCCGCTACCCTTGTAAAAGTGATACACACTCTTGAAGGGTCTCCCAGAGAAGAAGCCTCACGAACCCCTTGTGCGAAGGAGATCTACACACCTCTCATGTTTCGCAAAGAGTAGAACCCTAAAACCCTTATTTCATGATATAAGGTTCTCCCACTATGTGATGAAATCCCCCAAACACGCGACTAGTTTTTAGAAACCCTCAACATGCTTGTGGAGGAATTCAAGTTGGTAAACAACTGGTGATTTCACCCTTGTGATACCATGTAAAGGTACCTGATCTGTGAACCTCCTTGGTTTCACGGAGATATGGAGAGTTCATAAAAGGACAATGTACACATACACTACCCTTGGGGAAGAATATGAACCATTATTGAAAACAACCCCCAAAAAATACATCACTCTTGGTGAAACCATTCAAGTTATGTGTGAAATAAGAAGAGAGAGAGAATTGGTATGGTGCACATTCATTAATATGTGTGAGTTTATAACATCTTCATTAAAAGAAAACATAATAACAATTTATGTGTTCACATGTGATGAACGAAGAAGAAAGAATAATATCACACACTAAGAAATTACCCACTCGGGTGTGAAGAAACTCACACTTATATTGATCCTAAACTAAATAATAATTTTTTGTGTGTGAAAATAAGCAAATTCAAGATAGTGTGTGTGATATTATGTGAGAAATAGAAAGAGAATGTTTGTGTTTTCAAAAGGATATACCTAGTGGGGTTTTCACATAAGGAATATAGAAGAAGAGGATTGTGCATGCATGCATGCACATTCACATGTGAAGACACATAAAAAGAAGAATCAGGATTGCGAGTGCACATGTGTAAACAATAAAAAGAAATTCCATGCAACTCATGCATGATGAAATATTATATAAGATATAAAAAACAATAAGTTTGGATGACATGCAATTAATGCATGATGTGTATGTGAATTGAGACTAAAGCCAGAACGTGTTAAAGAAGATCGTTTATTTGATTATAGTGTTTGTGAAACCAAGAAGGGGGACAATGATGACATTTTTCAAAAACATTATTCCATATTATAATGTTAAAAATTTTGTGTTCACCATTGTCACTCTTCTTAGTGAGGTCGGGTCATCATTAGAGGAAGAAAAAATTGCCTGGGCATTTTTGAACAAAGGATATATTAGAAAAGTTATCAGAGTTACTCAAAAAGGCCAACAGACATTACCAAAGGCTGTTGAAGATTTATAAAGAGATTCAAATGATTTTGTGATCCAAAAATCTGATTATGGAAGATTAGTAGATCCATACAAATGGAATCAAGAAGCATCTTATTTGAAATTTAGGAGGAAGATGTTTTCAGTGGGACTCTGTAGCAGGCGAGTGGGACCCTGGTAACACTGTGGGAAGCTGTATAAAGAACCTCCTATGGGACTCAGAAGAAATATATTGGGACTCTGTAACAACCATTGTAATTTTTGATAATATTATAGTTGATAATCTATGTTGGAGAGAATAACCAACACAACAGGTAGCATGTCTTTGAACAAAACCATGTAAATACTTGTGTTCTATGGCTTTACATTTAGAACATCCTTTGAGGTAAGGGATAGAGACAATATACGAGTAGATCGAGGATTTAACTAGAAATATGAGTATAATTGAAAAGACTAAATTATTAAAAATATTAAAAGGGATCACTGATTCACCCCTCCCACTCTATGTGATTCACACTGATCTGGGAACTTTAATTAGAATC
Organism: Viscum album; assembly: GCA_963277665.1. Classification (NCBI taxonomy): domain Eukaryota; kingdom Viridiplantae; phylum Streptophyta; class Magnoliopsida; order Santalales; family Viscaceae; genus Viscum; species Viscum album. The sequence goes on from OY728147.1 coordinate 1,612,598,877, forward strand.
ATATGGAAGGTCCACTCTATAAGATCATATAAATTATATATAAATTGAAGATTTTAGGAAATGAGTGAGAAACCGAAAATGAACATTTCTTCCATGACTCGGAAAAATAAAAAAAAATAAAGTGGAATGGAAGATGAAGAAGAATCTTACTGCTAACGAGGATACACAATATATAGAAGAAAATCTGAATGGTAAAACATGTGATACTTATTTTTATTATTATAACTCTTATGCAGAATCATGTTCAAGGTGTGATTATGATAGATCAATTAGTGATATTCATACTTCACTAAAATATCATCTGATAAAAGTCCCTAGATATGTGTCAAGACACAACCTTCACAAGTATTAGTACTCTTCTAGATAACAATTTACATCTGGAATAAGTATATAATTCCATGGAAGATGCATTGGCTAAAAGGTTGGTCATTTCCAACACTCTCCCAAAACTAGTGAAGGCAATGGTAGAAGAATTTTCTCTTTTTATTGAACGAAATGTTCAAATTACTGATGAATTACAAGGATGTATTTGTGAGATATTATTCTTTGATATTGTATATGTCGAATCATTACATGCATTTGAAAAGTTGCACAAAGCCTCTATGGTTTTCAAATCCTCTCAACTAGAAGAAAAAAACACATGGTAAAGGAGCTTGATGTTTCCTTATATGAATTATGAAATGTTCATGATGAACAAATGTAGAGGATGAATGAAAATTTATAATGAAAGATTATATCTATTTAGGATGGTAAGAACACCATCAATATGAAGTGTTTAGTGATTGAGGTGACATTGAAGATATAAAAATCACCCCAAGTAGCAACTTCCTAAATAACTAGACGAAGAGATGCTTCCAATGAAGCTTGTATTGAGGAATATGATTCAAAAGGAGTAAAATATCATCTTTCAATCAAATGGAAATATCATCTATGAAACAGGTACCATCAACAACATATTGTACTCATGCATATAAATGAGTATTCACAAGCGGTACAGGTTAGAAGAAACATTATAAACAGAAATGGATGAGGAAATGAGCTGAGAAACCTACCACCATGGAAATGGTGTATAAGAAGAAAAATATGGGAGATGGTTCCCCAATTATATCACAACAATTAATGACTAAATCCCATCAATAATATCTAGAAGATAATAATATGTCAAGGTTTTTATGAGACAATGTTGGTGCTGCAACATGTTTGGACATTGTGCATTGGACTCTTAGTAAACTCCTAAAAATGAAAAGGCACAATGGAATCCCATCTCAAGTGGGATCAAGCCAGAGATGAAGTGGTAATATCCACAGATCTATAAGAATATGCATACTACAAATAGATATAGAATTCATGATAATATATGTGATGTATGCGATGGAAGTGGTCACATGGTTTGTACATGTCAATCTTAAAATATATCCAAAGATGATAAGAAAAGAAAGTCGGAAGATGGATAAGAAATAATAAGCATTCTGGGAAAGTAAGAAGAGTAAATTTCCAAAAGTAAATTCTCCCATGAAGATTTGAAGGTGGAATGCTGAGAAGAACCAATATTCGAAGTTGAAGTAATTGAAGGTTTCTAGATCTAAGAGGACCACCAAGAAAAGTTGATTCTACATTGGAAAGAAAGGTCATACCCATGATCACTGTAAACAAGCAATGGAAATGAATGGAAAAAACATGAAAATAAAAGGAGAACCAATTCAGAAGAAGATTGGATTGGCTAAAATAATTTCTAAAGATAATATTAATATGATTCCATTGAAAGGTAACTGGAAAAAAACGAATACGTCGTGTGGAAGATCCAAATTAGAAAATGGAATGGAGTGTTTAGTTATCATTACAAATTAATTCCAAATTGAAAAAGAACTGCAATGTTCTGAAGATGACGTACTATCTATGGAAAAGGAAACGAAGATAGATGTTATTTTACATGAAATAAAATTTTAATTACATGAGGGTATTCACTACATGACAACCCAAGTGTCTCACAAAAACTTTGTGGAAGGTGCAAGAAGGGTGAATATTATGAAAATAAATGTATACATAATTTACCAGGCCAAATGTAGATTCTTAAAAGTGAAAAACATGCACCAACGGAAGCTATTTCGCTATTGGTAGTATTAAGGAAAAACTATCCACGCAAGTAGAAGATGAATGAAAATAAATGTTCCATGATGACAATGATATATCAACGCATTAAATGGAGAGGAGTTTCAAGCATAAAGAGTACATGACACATTTGAGATACCAGGAAAGGAGTTATCGGGATGAGTGGAAAATATTTTAATTGTGGCTCCCATTAACAATCTGATATGTTTCCCATCTTATTCCCTCATAATTTTTGTTTTATATGTGTACCTACTTTGTATGAAATTGAAGTTGAATGTCTATTTAAATATGAAAATCGAATGAGAAAAGTAGAGAACAACATGTTGGACTCATTAATCATGATTTGATAATAACATGAAATTTCCATTGTGGAAGATTGTCCACATTAATATCTTGAAGAATATGTGATGAAATTTTCTTCCATTATAAATAAATGGAATTGAACCTCTTAAGTGTGGGGGGGGGGGAATATAAAAGAGATGATATCATGGATTATCTCATGAAAAATCGGGAAATTCATATCATCACAAGATGCTGAAACTATGGTATTCTTATCACACATTCATCCCTTGGTAACAATTGTAGTTATCATTTCTATTAATAGGGAGTTATTTATTGATGAAAAATATGGGATGAAAGGGGGAGCTATATCATTTCACGTGAATTTTTTAATATGTTTGGTGAATTATATGGATGATATAGCATTTCATTAATAATTCTAATTATTGAAAATCCCTTGGTCAAGAATTAATACACTCATAACATTGTTTCACATTTATTGTTGTTTATATATAGAATTGAATACCTTGGTAATAAATTTCATTTTTTCTAGAGAGGGTTTTCCCATGTGGACTTAGAGGTAATTTACCCAATGCTCTTTGCTAAGTGAACAATGTGACATCATACCCCTCCCAAGAAATATTTCAGATAATATTATTTAATGGGAGGTGGACATGTTTTTGAATATTACCCACTACACCTTTGATTCTGGTAGTCAATAAGGGGAAGAAAATATTGGCACAAATATTGACCCATTCAAAGTGTGCTTAAGTGGTATTGAAAAAAAATACAAATGGGAATATTTTTGAGCATGGGGTTTCAATTTTTTTTAATAAGAAGTCCATATAGTTTGAATTGTCAATATCTATGAGAATTTGGTTTTTATAATGATTGAAGAGGGGACGTTATTGTAACACCCCAAGCTTCCACGATACGCCTCTCTTTCAATAATGCAATAGCTTGCATTGTACGCATGTTCGAGTTCTAACACGCCGCGACTAATGAAAGTAGCAGTTATGAATAGTAATTCCCACTTTTTGAAATTATATAAATTTTATATTTCAAAATGGATTTCCTTTTTGTATTCGGAATATCTAAATTATCCAATGTTGAATTTTTTGTAATTTTCTGAGAACTTCCAATTTTTTATGAATAGTGAAAAATAGTTAAAAAACACTTTTTTAATCAAAATATTTTATAGTGATAAATTATACTATTGAGTGGTTTCAAAGTATAATTAGAATATATTTTTACTATTTTATCCAATGGTGGTCATTAGAATTAATTTCACTTTGAAATTGGAGATAAACAATTGTCAATCTTTTGATATATATTGTTTCTTAAAAACACGCTATTTGTTGTGACAGTGGGAATTAATTATAAAATTAATTAATGAAACTTATATGTTTGGAATTGTGTAAAATAGACATCATTTTTGGATTCATAATATCAATTATATCTTAGGGTGAAATTTTGGCATTGTTCTGAAAAACTTCAATTTTTGATGAATAGTGAAACCATTAAGTGGTAGTTAAAAAACTGATTTTTCATTTCCACTTCTGTGATTTGATTTTAGAAAATTTGACATACATGGTTTTCATTAAGAAGTAAAATGTGGTTCAATTGGATTAAAATAATTTTTTTTGTGAATAGTAACTTTAAAGTTTAATTAATCGCCATTAAAGGTAATTAGTCAAATTTAAGGTAGATATAATGTTATAATAATAGGAAACGACCTTTAAAGTTGTCCTACCCCTATTGGATGAGTCATGCCCGACCAATACAAACCATGGGTCAACTTAGGGACCCCATGGTGCCACTTTGGTAGGAATATGACATAAATAACTATTTATTTAATGTTAAAATAAAAATGTCACGAACAAGAGTTGTTTTACTAAAACAATTTTTAAATGGGGTTATACAAGTCATATTTTGGACTATAAATATTCATTAGAAATCTAAAAATATTTCCTACATCATGATATTTTTTTATAATTTTTAGACATTAAATAAATTAAATTATTTATGACACCATGATGATGCAGCGATTACCTTATTAATTAACGATTTAAATAAAATAATAATATAATGTAAAATCTAAGACTTAAATTTGTAAAAAAACCTATTGGATGAGTAGATTTTGAACCCTTATCACCTTATACTCGAAATATATAAGTGTGGGACCCTTAGAATCTGAAAATGAATTTCATAATAATGTAACATTTCAATCTTTCCAAGAGTGCCCCTTCTCTTCTCTTATAAAAGGCCCCCACCACTACCACCTTATTCACACTTTCAATCCATTTGGCTCGGCCAACCTCTGAAAAAATAATCTCCCAACTTCTCTATATTACTCCTAGAAGCCTCAGTTTGGGCAGAATGCTTCCCAAGGAAGCCTTTGGCTCAAATCAAAAAAAGAGGTACCCGATTTTAAGGTAATGTCTTCTCTTATGTTATTTTGTTTTATATTGCTTCTCCAACCCATTAAACTCTTTTTATTCCTTTATTTTGTAACAAAACCAGTATCTTCAATATACTATGATGTTGTTATAAGATGGACTCAAGCAACACATACACACACCTACATCTAATGGTTAAATAACATAATGTTTCTGTGGATGGCGAATTCCTGCCTCATGAAACGATGATTGTTCAATATTCTTTTAACACCTCTAATGGTGGCCATTTTGATGACACTATTTTCATATATGATATATATATTATGTTTATGTTTTCCTTATTCTTATTTATTTCACATTTATGGCATACATTATGATTTCTATTATGGGTAAACGCGATAATTTCATTTTAGGAAGTGCGGACTACAACCCCCTCAAAGTGATTTGAATCGTTAATGCCATATGTGGGATGTATAAAGGATGGAGTAAATGATATGATTCATTATATTATACTGGAATTATATTGTACCTTTATATAATTATAACTTCATTCCATTAAATATAAAATGCAAATGAAAGTAGCGTTCATGTGTACGTACGGCTTACCTTCTCCATGAACGGTGCATTTCATTTTTTTTACCTCTAAATGTTATGTAATATTGTAAATGAATGTATATACTAGATATATATGATTTATATGATATATAAATCATGAATATTATTATGTATATAATTTATATTTCACCACATGAACAAAGTGTAATTATAAGAAGTTTATTTTTGACTCAAGTACCTAAGATCGAAAAAACGACAGTTATAAACATAAATAATTACAGAATTTTCATAACATGGTAATAAGTGATATAAAAGGAATAATGAACTTGAAAAAGGTTCTTAAGAAGGTAGAGATTAACTCTAGTTTATTATTCAAGAGATCAAAGAACGGTCGAGTGAATTCGGACACGAGGTAAGGGAACTTCTTAACCCAATTTCCATTCTTTGGGATAATCTCCTACTTTCAAATTATGTCATAATATTATTATATCGTATCTTGTATTTGTAATTTCATTATTTGTACATATAGTGAATACACATAATAGATATATTTTATTTAAAAAAATATCATTGTATGGACTTCGTCTCAATCTCCTTTCATTGAGTAATATTTTGTTTTATACACATCTTTCTTTTATATGGTATATAAACCGCTTTTACTTTTACGTTTATTCGAAAGGAATCTTTTTTATATGAATCATTTTACTAAACGACAAAAAGGAATGTTTTCTTGTCGTACGTATGCGGCGACAACGACTTCTCCGCCTCCGTGAGCACTATTTGAGTTTCGGCTTCCTCTATAAGCCATAACGTTTTTTAAAAGAATAATAAATAACATGTTTTACATTTCTTTTATTTTGGTATTGAAAATGGTTTTAAAAGTGTTTTTATTATATCAATGTGTTGTATTGATATCGTGTGATTGAAATGTGGAAATTTTATATTTCCTTTATGCATGTTTTATTTGATACGATTATGTTATGGTTTATGATATGTTTAAACCTGTTCATATGAGGAATGAATTGGACTTAATAAGTGACAGGTGGAGCCCGCTGTAGATCCTCGATGCATCGGTAGGTCTCATGAGACAAAATAGTCTATTGGCACGAGTCCTTGACAAAATCATAATTGTGGTCTTGGCATGAGGCCTTGGCTACGTGGTTATGATAGTCTGGAATTATGCATTCCATCATTATGAATGTGGTTATTGATATTGCATGTGATTATTAAAATAGTAGAATATCCATGTGAGTAAGTAAATGGAACTATTTAATTTCATTTTTGCCATATTATTATGAAGATCATGTTTAAAAAGGATTTTGTTTTAGTTATACATAGCCTTAAATGTTAATGTTTATAAATGAAAGCATCCGCAATATTGCTATACTTACTGAGCATCTGAGATCACCCGTATCAATGTTTTAATATTTTCCAGGATTTGAAGAAGTATTTTATGAATAACCTGCAGGGATATTCAGAAGAGGATATGAGTTTGGACTATGGAGACTTTGTTATTGTAGATTTTCACTTTATGATGTAATGTAACTTTTATGAATGTATCTAGTGTTTCCAAGGCTACTAAACTAATCGGTCTTTCGAGACTTGATCTTTTGTGATCATGAAAATGTTATGCAATAATGCACCCACTCTAGGCAACTGGGGTCGGGGCGTTACAGTTGGTATCAGAGGCAGTTTAGTACTAACCTTGGAAGCTAGATTTAGATAAACTCTGATTAGGGCACATAGCCCAAAGATAGACTTTGAGGATTAGTATACAAGAAGTTCCTAGAATTTTGCTGTTGTAGATATTTTGTGAGTTTTCCGAGCAATACATCCTTGTCTGGATACGAGCAGGTAGAGGCGGCTCGGGCACATTTGTACCTAGGGGTAAAACCCAAAAACACCGCTTTGAGCTAGACTCGAACAGGAACTAGTGCACGACAACGGGCCTTGCTGCACTCTTGGTTACGACACTCCTGGGGGATATGCTTAGGATAATTCTCATTTTCTTTACAAACCACTATAAAGGGTTATGAGTATATACTTCCGCAAAGAAAACATTTTTATGGATTATAACCATAAATAGTTCAATTTATGTTATGTATTTTATAAGTATGGAATTATGTATTTGGATTCGTAAACTAATCTAGTTTATGCCATTATTTATAAAGGGTGCCTAGTGGAAGTAATCGAAACCGTATCAATGCATGCACTCCATGTAGGGATTGCCCTCCCGCTCAAGATAATTATTGTGGAGCTGGAGATACAACTGGTGCTGATCAACTTATCACCATACTGGGACAACTCACTCAGGTTATGATTAATAACCTTACTCGTATGGAGCACCCTGATCTGCAATGTGGAGGATCAATGTTAGACCGCTTCATGAGGCAACAACCACTAACATTTAATGGGGGTAAAAATACATTAGTATCTGAGCAATGGATAAACTCCTTAGAAAAAATATTCAATTCCTTGGGGAGTATTGAAAGGGAGATAGTTTTCATGGCAGTCTACCGCCTCATTGGAGATGCTGATCAATGGTGGTCACTGATTCAAAATACAAAGGAAGATGATGAAGTATCGAATATGTAATGGAGGGAGTTCAAAGAGATTTTCTTAGAAAAGTACTTTCCCCATGACCATAGAGCAGATATGGAAAGGAAATTTCTAAGTCTAAGGTAGAAGGAGGATGAGAATGTCACAAAGTATGAGTCTAACTTTACACGGTTAGTGAGACATGCATCAGATTATATACGTTACCCAAGAAGTAAGATTGATCTTTTCTTTGATGGGTTAAAACCATTTCTCCGTCGAGCCTTAGTCTCAAAATCTTTCTCGTCATACGAAGATATTGTCTCATGTGCTATCAAGACAGAAAAGTAATTCTCTAAATCTTATGACAATAAAGTAAAGCAAAAGAAGAAGTGAACGGTGGAACAAGTGATAGATAAAGGGAAAAAGGGAAATAAGGATTTTCCGTTATGCGATAATTGTGGGAAGAATCACCCCGGTACCTACCTAAAAGGAATGAGAGTTTGTTATAAATGTGGAGAAAAAGGTCACCAGGCTCGTGATTGCAAGGGAAATAAATAGGCTATCAATGTTGAATGCTACAATTGTAGGGAAATGGGGCATTATGCAAATGAATTTCCTAAGCGTCAGGGAAACTTACCTCAGAAAAGGCCAAGGGATCAAGGACAATCTTATGTTGTTACTACATTTGAAGCAGAATAATTAATGTATTGGTGCTTTTGGACTCAAGGATTATATTTTGGTTATAAAAATAATGTGATATATATAAGGATTGTGCTGCAGTACTTGTTGTTATCATTAAGGTTTTAATATGATGAAGGAAATCATATTTTTAGTATGTGATAATAAGAGAAACTTTACTTTGTTTATGGAATATACTGTTATAATTGATTTTTGAATTTAAGGACCCTTTAGAGAAAGTCTGGACGGAGGTATTTTGGATAACTAAAAAGTTGGAATGAATTAAGTTGATATTTGGATAGTATTTTTTAAGGTTAAAAAATTTCAGAAGATTATTTTTGGAATATTATAATACTATAGTTTTAGGAAATGGACAACCTGCAGGGTGGGGCATAACCCGTCGCGTCAGACAAAGCTGTAGGAATCGAACCCACATCCAGATTGCGACATGCCTTTATTACCTACCACTATCCTACAGGAATTATCTGGTTATTACAAAATATTTTTACTAATCTAAATGGTATGTGGTAATATTTATAACCTTATACAATTTGGATAAATAGAATATTTTTGAGTTCTGTTACCATTTGGAGTGAAAGATGGGTTTGTGGTAAAAAATTATTAAGGAATGGAAGTCTACACGACAAGTATGTATATTTCCTTACATTCTTAGAAAATCTCTTAAATAAATTCCTCAACTTTATAAAAGCTAACTTAAAACAAAATCAATCTCGGTTAACTTTTCCAAATAGGAATTTAATGACTGTTTAACCAATCACAAGTTTGTGATTTTCTTATTGTTAACTTTCTCCAAATAATGTTTTCTACAACTCTCAATCAGACCTTGCTGGTTTTTTTTCTTCCATATCCATATTTTCATAGAATCCTAGTATGGGATATCTCGGGTGACCTTTGTACTTCTCTTTCTTTCTTTTAATGTTATATTCTTATTAACCCTATTTCCGATGTGGGTTTTCTACAAAGGAATTTTCTATTTTCAAACTTTTATTTTTGAATAACATTTTCAAATTGCGAGGATGCAATTTATTGAAGGAGGGGAGAATGTAACACCCCGAGCTTCCACGATACACCTCTCTTTCAATAATGCAATAGCTTGCATTGTATGCAAGTTCGAGTTCTAACATGCCGAGACCAATCAAAATAGCAGTTATGAATAGTAATATCCACTTTTTGAAATTATATAAATTTTATATTTCAAAATGGACTTCATTTTTGTATTCGGAATATCGAAATTATCCAAAGTTGATGTTTTTGAAATTTTCTGAGTACTTCCAATTTTTTATGAATAGTGAAAAATACTTAAAAACAACTTTTTTAATAAAAATATTTTATAGTGAAAAATTATACTATTGAGTGGTTTTAAATTAAAATTAGAAAATATTTTTACTATTTTATCCAATGTTGGTCACTAGAATTAATTTCACTTTGAAATTGGAAATAAACAATTGTCAATATTTTGATATATATTATTTCTTAAAAACACGCTATTTTTTGTGAAAGCGGGAATAAATTATAAAATTAATTAATGCAACTTATATTTTTGGAATTTCATAAAATAGACATCATTTTTGGATTTGGAATATCAATTATAGCTTAGGGTGAAATATTGGCATTGTTCTGAAAAACATCAATTTTTGATGAATAGTGAAACCACTAAGTGGTAGTTAAAAAACTGATTTTTCATTACCACTTCTCTGATTTGATTTTCAAAAATCTGACATACATGGTTGTCATTAAGAATTAAAATTTGGTTCAATGGGATTAAAATAATTTTTGGTGAATAGTAACTTTTAAGTTTAATTAATCGCGATTAAAGATAATTAGTGAAATTCAAGGTAAATATAATTTTATAATAATAGGAAATGACCTTGACACTTGTCCTACCCCTATTTGATGAGTCATGGCAGACCCATAAAAACCATGGGTCAACTTGGGGACCCCATGGAGCCACTTTGGTAGGAAAATGACATAAATAACCTTTTATTTAATGTTAAAATAAAAATGTCACAAAAAATAGTTGATTTACTAAAAAAAAATTTAAATGGGGTTATACAGGTCATATTTTTGACTATAAATATTCATTAGAAATCTAAAAAGATTTCCTACATCATGATATTTTTTTATAATTTTTATACATTATATAAATTAAATTATTTATTACACCATGATGATGCAGCGATTACCTCATTAATTAACGACTTAAATAAAATAAAAAGATAATGTAAAATCTAAGACTTAAACTTGTCAAAAACCTATTGGATGAGTCTATTTCGAACCCTTATCACCTTATTCTCGAAATATATAAGTGTGGGACCTTTTGAATTCGAAAAAGCATTTCATAATAATGTAACATTTCAATCTTTCCAAGAGTGCCCCTTCTCTCCTCTAATAAAGGGCCCCCACCACTACCACCTTATTCACACATTCAAGCCACTTGGTTCGGCCAACCTATACCCAAAGACTCTCCAAAATTCCCTCTCTTGCTCTTAGAATCCTCACTTTGGGAAGAATTCTTCCCAAGGAAGCCTTTGGCTAAAATCAAAGAAAGAGTTACCCGATTTTAAGGTAATGTCTTCTCTTATGTTATTTTGTTTTATTTTTCTTCTCCAACCCCTTAAACTCTTTTTATTCCTTTATTTTGTAACAACAACAGTATCATCAATATACTAGGATGTTTTTATAATAAGGATTCGAGCTACACATACACACACCAACATCTAATGGTTAAAGAACATAATGTGTCTATGGATGGCGAATTTCTGCCTCACGAAACGATGATTGTTCAATATTCTTTTAACACCTCTAATGGTAGACATTTTGATGACACTATTTTCATATTGATATATATATTATGTTTATTTTTTCCTTATGCTTCTGTATCTATCATGTATTGCATACTTTATGATTTCCATTATGGGTAAACGCGATAATTTCATTTTAGGAAGTGTGGACTACCGCCCCCTAAAAGTGATTTGAATCGTCAATGCCATTTGTGGGATGTATAAAAGATGGAGTAAATGGTATTATAAATTGTATTATACTCTAATTATATTATTCCTATATATAATTATAACTTCATTCCATTAAATATGAAATGAAAATGAAAGTAGCGTTCATTCGTACGTACGACTTACCGTCTCCTTTAACGGTGCATTTCATTTCTTACCTCTAAATGTTATGTTATATTATAAATGAATATATATACTGGATATATATTATATATATGATATATAAATCATGAATATAATTATGGATATAATGGATATTTTACCACATGAACAAAGTGTAATTATTAGAAGTTTATTTTTGACTCAAGTACCTAAGATCGACAAAACGACCGTTATAAACTTTAGTAATTACATAATGTTCATGACATGGTAATAAGTGATATAAAAGGAATAATGAACATGAAAAAGGTTCTTAAGAAGGTATAGATTAACTCTAGTTTATTATTCAGGAGATCAAAGAACGGTTGAGTGAATTCGGACACGAGGTAAGGGAACTTCATAACCCAATTTCCATTCTTTGGGTTAATCTATTACTTTCAAATTATGTCATAATATTATTATATTTTATCTTGTATTTGTAATTTCATTATGTGTACTTATAGAGAATACACATAATAGATATATTTTATTTAAAAAATGATCTTGGTAAGGACATCGTCTCAATCTCCTTTCATTGATGCATATTTTGTTTTATACACAACTTTTTTTATACAGTGTATAATCCCCTTTAAATTTTACGTTTATTCAAAAGGAATCTTTTTTATACAAAGAATTTTACTAAACTACAAGAAGGAATGTTTTTCTTGTCATACGTATGTGGCGACAATGAATTCTCCGCCTCCGTGAGCACTATTTGAGTTTCAGCTTCCTCTATAAGCCATAACTTTTTTTAAAAGAAAAATAAACACCATGTTTTACTTTTCTTTTATTTTGGTATTGAAAATGGTTTTGAATGTGTTTTTATTATATAAATGTGTTTTATTGATATCTTGTGATTTAAATGTGGACATTTTATGTTTCCTTTATGTATGTTTTATTTGATACGATTATGTTATGGTTTATGATATGTTTAAACCTGTTCATATGAGAAATGCATTGAACTTAATAAGTGACGGGTGTAGCCCACTATAGCTCCTTGATGCATCGGTAGGTCTCATGAGACAAAATAGTGTCTTGAAATGAGGCCCTGACAAAATCTTAATTGTGGTCTTGGCACGAGGCCTTGGCTACGTGGTTCTGATAGTCTAGCATTATGCATTCCATTATTATGAATGTGGTTATTGATATTTCATGTGATTATTCGACTAGTAGAATATCCATCTGATTAAGTAAATGGAATTATTTAATTTTCTTTTTTCCATATTATGATGAATTTCAAGTTTAAAAAGGCTTTTGTTTTAGTTATACATTACCTTGAATATTAAAGTTTATTTATGAAAGCTTCTGAAATATTTCTATCCTTACTAAGAATCTGATCTCACCCCTTTAAATGTTTTAATATTTTCCAGGATGTGGAGAAGTATTTTATGAATGACCTGTAGGGATGGTCAGAAGAGGATATGAGTTTGGACTATGGAGACTTTGTTATTGTAGATTTTCTCTTTATGATGTAATGTAGCGTTTATTAATGTATCTAGTGTTTCCAAGGCTACTAAACTAATCGGTCATTCGAGACTTGAATTTTTGTGATCATGGCAATGTTACGCAATAATGCACCAACTCTGGGCTACTGGGGTCAGCGTGTTACAATTGTTCCAATGAAAATGCCACTTATATTTGGAGAATCAATATTTGAAATATGATTTTATTCTCGATGTTTATCTAAAAAATTCAGACGATTGTTGAATTGGTCCTAATTTGAAGGACATGCGTCACTAAATGACACTTTGTTACACCATTTGAAGATGAAAATTCAGTACATAATTTCAAAATTAATTTAGAATATACATCCTATTTATATTATTTGGTTGAACTTGGTGAACAAAATTAGATGATTTCTTGAACTGATCCTCAAAGTCCAAGACACATGTTCATACAAAACACATCACTCAAAACAATGATTCCTTGCATTATGCATAAATTTATGAGGTGAAGAAGAGTTCCTTGAATAATATATTATTGAATAAAATGTGGAATATTATAGATATTTAATTTTTTTTCCAAAAAGATAATTAGGATGATGTTTGAAGATATAAAACATGAAAGGAATCATGCATGGGTTTAATATGGAATCTACTAAGTATGTTGTCCATGCATGATATTTGTAAGAAGATTGTGGTAATAAACACTTATACACATGATTTTTAACCATGTAGGCCTTAAATTAAAAAATAAAGCCAACCAAGAGGGCCAGACAAGGTTCTCAACCATAGGGACTTCTTGGATTTGAGGGTCAAACATTCTTGAGGGAAGCTTCAAAGCCAGCCTTACATGAGGTAAGAGTGTGGTCCATGTATAATACCATAGGTGAAATAACAGTGATCAACATGTGCAGAAATGTTGCATAGTTGGTGTCGGGAGAGTTCCTGAGGAGGAAAGAGTAGGGGCATAAGCGTGACCATAGAACATTGGTGTGGGGTGGCACCGAGAGAGGGGGAATGTGAATTCAGAGTGTTGGATTCTATAACATGATACTTAAACTGCAAGCATCCCACATCTATGTTTTGATAGGGGAAAAATTTTAACATACAGAGGAAATCTTGGTGATCCTTAAAAATTCACATTTGAGTTCTTAGTTAGATGTCACATATCTCATCCCGTGATGCAATATGATTCGTCCATCCATCCGCACAGCATCAGTTTGAACCAGGACTCTTTGATGATCCCTCATCAATGTCGTCTTCATCCTCCAAGCAACCCAATGCAATTTTAAAATTGGTGCATAGCCAAACCTCTATTATCGCTCTCTAGATACTATTGATGATAGAACTACTTCTTCAAGGTCATCCGATTGAAATGAATACATGTATGAAACTATACTACCATGTGGGCATGGATATAAGGAAATTCATAGAAGGATGAGGAAAATGAAGTTTCCAAGGATGTACTAGACGTTTCATATTAATGGGAGTATTTAATAAAAAGTTTCATTTTATCCTCATCAAATTCACATAAGGATAATCCCACAAAGAAAAATCCCCCATTTGAAAAGGAAACATCAGAGACTTGTGGCTTAAGTTTGGCCCACAACTTAGAAATTTCAAATCAAATGATCTTGAGCATTCCAAACCCCAATTCTCCTGTCATATAAGTGGATATGAATGAGAATCCTCTTGCCTATAAAAAAGTATCCCTGAGACAAAATATTCTGCTTCTATATCATTAGAATTATATTTTTTTCTTTCAAGATATAGTGCTAAACAAAACCTCTCAGGTTCTCCAAAGTAATAGGTACCGCATAGGTTTGCTACACGAATGAGAAGAGAAACTTGTAGCCCTTCGACAAGTGTTGCACACTCTCTATGTGTCTCGTGAAGAGGAAGTCCCGAGAACCCCTTTCATGAAAGATATCCATTAACCTATCATGGTTGGTGAATATAAGAATTGAGAACCCCCTGGATTGCGAAGGTAAGTGCACCTTCTGTGCAATGGAACCCCATGAACATGCGACCAATTTTAAGAAACCCTCATCCTGCATTGTGAAGGCATTCCATCACACACACAACCGGTGATTATACGCTTGTGATACCCAGTGAAGGTACCCGATCAATGAACCACCTTGGATTCATGAATAGAAGGATAGTTCATAATGGGAAATTGTACACATACACTACCCATGGAGAAGATGAGGAACCCTTATGAGAATAAAAACCAACACATACACCACTCTTGGTATAACCATTCAATTTGTGTATGCTAGATGAAGATAAAGTGAATTGTAATAGTGCAGATTCATACATATGTATGATTTGAGAACATCTTCATTCAGAGAAAAATTAAGAACAATCTATATGTGCACATCTAAATAAGGAAGAAGAAACAAGAATAGAAAACACTAAGAAGATACTGACTCTCGTGTGAAGAAACACACAATTATATTGAACCTAAACTGAATAGTAAGTCTTTTTGGGAAAATAACCTTATTAAAGAATGAGTGAGTGATATTATGTGATAAAATGAAAGATAAAGTATGTATTCTCAAAAGGATATACCAAGTGGGGTTTTCACACAAGTAATAGAGAATAATGAGATTGTGTTTCATGCATTCATGAACATGCACATGTGAAGACACATAAATGAAAGAAAAAGATTGTGAGTGAACATTTGTAAAAAAGAAGAAGCATTTACAATAATACCATGAATGAAGAATAATTATATTAGGAATTTGAAAAAAGTAGTTTGGATGCCATGAAATCCCTGTGTGATGTGAATGTGAATTGAGACTGAAGTGAGATAGAGTTAAAGAAGATCTTTTATCCGAGGATACGGTTTTTATAAATCCATGAAGAGAGACAATACTGAAAATGTGCAATATCATTATTTTATATTTTATTCTTGAATATTTTGTGTGAATCTTTGGAAAACTTCTTAGTGAGGTCATGTCTTCATCAAAAAAAGAAATAATTACCTGAGCATTATTGTACCGAGGAATGATTATAAAAGAGATAAGAGTTATTATGCAACGGCAACAGACATTACTAAATGCTATAGATGATTATTTAAGAGATTAATGATAAAGTCTGATTTAGAATGCTCTTGAGGAAATATCATAATGTCCATCCATATTGAATCAAGAAGCATCTCTTATGAATGCTCAGAGGAATGTATCTTCAATGGGACTCTGAAGTGGGCATGTGGGACTTCGGTAACACTGTGGGAGGTAGTATAAATATAATTATCTGAGACTTAAGAGAGTTACAGTGGGACTATGTACCTTCCACTGTAATTTATAATAATATTATAGTGGAAAATCTATGTTGGGGAGAATAACCAACATAACAAGGGGTTGGTCGTTGAACCAAAACATGTAAATCCTTGTGTTCAGGGGCTTTGCATTTCAAAATAATTCATGGTAAGGTTGAGACACACATGAATAGTGGATCCAGGATTTAACCATACATAGAGGTTAAATTATAATGAATCAATTAGAAAAAAGATATAATGGTGTAACTAATTCACCATCCCCATCTCAGTGATTCACATTATATAGGAACTTCATCAGGGAATAAATCATTTATAAGGCTTTCCACAATTTATAATAATTATACAATATTGAATTCACACCTCTCCATGCATATTTATATTAATGGATTTCCCACTAAGGATAATTTATATATCAACCGATACTTACATGGTTTTCTTCAATAATTTCCCTTATATTTGTTTAGTGATGAGGATTTTAGGCTTAGGGTGTTTCTTTTATATATCGAGGGATGAGTCAGGATCTAGTATAAAGTCATTGAAGATAAGATATTTGATGTATTTGATGAACTTTTTAATTAATTATTATCAAAATTATATCTTATTTTTTTCTCCATATTGGTGAGGTATATGATTACTAGTTTTTTTCAGGACATGGGTGATCTATTTCATTTGTAATGGGATAATTTTATAGCTTAATAGAGATAGTTTTCTAATCATTAATTGGTTTTCCATCATTTTATAGATACCTTATAAAATGATCTTACACCATAAAATCAATATTTGGTTAGAAACTGTTATCATAGTTGTTTTTTATTTTATTTTAGATGATTTTAGACAACTCATAGATAGAATAATTAAATAATTAAAATTTTAGTGCACAAGGATTTGAGTCATTCATCGGGCCAACATGAACACATATTCTGCTATATATAATGAAAAATCACCTAGGAATATTGTTACCACATTAGAGTTTTTTGAATAATAAAATTTGTTTTCTTAATTTTTTTATACCCATCCATAATGAAGAGAGTTCTCATTTTTGGGATTAGTAGGCTGAAAATTTAGGAAGTAATAATCCACTTTAAAATAATTTAAATTTTGGCTTTATATATCATCTGAATATTTCATTGATAGATAAAGGTATTATAAAACCTCATATTTCACCCACTTTTAAATTATATCATCATATGATTCATTTTAATAATATCGTCGGACCATAAAATTCAATTTAATATTTAGAGGTATTTGTTAGGAATTTAATCATAAAGTTTTATTCCCATAAATCTAGCATCAATAATCTAAACCCAAGAAAATCTTATCAAAAAAATAAAGGGTTATTAAAAACAATTATCCTCTTAAATCTGAAATTGAATATCCAGAAACTATTAATCTATACAAATTAAAACAACGTTATATAATTATTTTAATGATAAAATTTAAAAAAAAGGTAATTAAAAAGGAGAATAAATGGATATTAACAAAATTAGGGAAAATATTAATTTTGTGGAGAATGATAATAATCAACTTATTTTAATGAATTATTCTCCTCCCATTCCATTTCTTGTGATAGTGAAATAAAATATTTAATATGAATATATGAAATTTCATTAGATCTTTATAACCATTTGTTCCAATATTTATTTTGTGGAAGCATTAAAAAAATCCCAAAATAAGTGGAATTGTTTCAGATATTTTTAGTTAACAAATGGGATAAAGCATCAAAA
The DNA here is from genome assembly GCA_963277665.1 of Viscum album. Classification (NCBI taxonomy): domain Eukaryota; kingdom Viridiplantae; phylum Streptophyta; class Magnoliopsida; order Santalales; family Viscaceae; genus Viscum; species Viscum album. The sequence goes on from OY728147.1 coordinate 1,612,617,051, forward strand.
TTAGGGATTATGGGTTAAAGCATCCATTGTTAATACTATTTATCTCACTAGGGATTATTGGTTAAAGCATTAAAATTAGATTCCTCTAAAATTAAATGACAATGGAAGATTTTTTATATATTGTAAAATAAGAAAATGTGAGGGAATAATTTTTCATTGAGATTTAGAAGAAAGAATAAACCTTATTTTTTATGATGGGTTATAGGGGTGATACCATCATTTATTTCTCTATTGTTTGACAACAAGTTATTTCCTTACTATTATGGAATGGTGGAAAATTTTTTAGTGAATGTTATAAATCATACACATTCCATTGATTTTCTTCTTCTTGAAAAATAGTGTGATAAATAAAGTTCATGTCTTTTTGGGTATAACATTCCTAGAAATTTATGGGGTATTCATTCATGTTTTAAAAAACAATTATCCTTAAAAGATGTATTGGATTTTAGAGACATTAATGTTTAAAAGAAACCTCAACCTTTGAATCTTTGGAGACTGAATGATGTTGTTGAGGAAGTATTAATATATAAGGCTAGAATGTAATATCATCACACTTATGATGAAAAAATCAATGAATTATATAATTTACATTTTAATTCTTATTTTGTTGATACTGAATCAGATCATGATAGTAAAGGATTTATGAGACATGAATTCCAAATAATGACGTTCATTGATGAGGATCATGATGTGGCCCATCCCAAGCAATGAAAACATCATGATAGTGTTTCACATTTTGGAAATAATTTTTCATATACTTCTCCTATAACCAATATAAATTTATTTTCATTTTGTTTATAATAAACTACTTAAATGTCTAATTTAGTTGTTTCCTCACAAGTTGAGGAGTTCAAAAAAATTTAGGTTTGATTTGAATTTTATTGTTGTACTTTAGAATTTACGTGTTTCCATAAAATTCAAAATGTCAACCAAGATGTTTTTCTTTCAACATAGCTTCTTATTGATTTGGAAATTCCTTCTCTTTAGTTGAATATATTTAAAGTCCCACAAACGGTTATTCCTTAGTTTTTTATCCTATTAGTGAGTCTTTATTATCTGGGATTTAGATCATAAATTTTTATTTACATGGGGAGAGTTATTTTAAATTGCTTCTTAATAAATAAGATTGTGTTTATTATAAAGAACTATACATCATGGAAAAATATTTATCTGCTGATATATATTTTTTATGTGATGAGATCAATATTAAATTATAAAGGTTTACATAATTTTATATATTAATGGACCCTAATAAATATCCCTTGAATATAATATTTGATTATTTATAATGGATGTATTATATGATCTGATTGATAATATGTTATAGGAATATTATCTAGAAATGATTAAATGTTTTCAGCTAGTTTGGAAAATGATTCAGAGTTTTTCAATACTATATGATTGGAGGATGATGAGAGAGTGATTTTTAATAATTAGACGATATTTATGGGTTATTAATAACATTTCTGAGAGTTGAAAGAAGGATTTTGTGGGGGAAATTAAAGATTTATGGTTGGGTACTGACTGCTATTTTGTTAAATTAATAGAGACATTTACTAGCTACATAAGATTAAAATTTATTGAGAATTATTGTTAAATATTTGTTAGAAAATATTTAAATGAAATTTATAATCATTTCATACCCAATAAGTTTTTATTGATCGAATTTTAATTGTGTATGTTATGATAATGACATAAAACCCAATACATCATGGTAGGAAACCCATGATTTTCTAGGTTTTACCTTTTTATTTTTACATAAATAAATTCTTCTCAAAAAAATTGCGTGTATCCCTATTTTGGTTGACAGTGTTTTATTTTGATTAAATGGAATTCCCTTACTCATTCTTGGTTTATTTTTGTCTAAAAGTGACCATGGGGTGAGGTGGTTTTGTGATAAATTCAGTTAACAAGGTAGGTTGTCATGGATGAATATTTGGTTTTCAATAATCCATGTGAAGAACTCAACATGTGGTAGGTCAAGTTACCATAAGAAATGATCATGGTAAATTAGTAAGTATAATTAACAGTTTTAATGTTATTTTTATTTTCAATAAAAAGAAGAAGATATTTAGAATAAAATGGATAAAACATCACTCAATTCTATCATTGGTTATATTTGAAATTATAGAAACTTTTTTTGATAGATTCATTATATAGGATCCTGAACATGAAACCATGGGAAACATTTAAAGTCTTTAAGGTATTATAAAATTGTTTTAAAACAATGATATAATCTTTTATATACTAGGAGAGTAATTGTTTAATTTTTTTAAGGATTCCTATTCTATTTTAACGATCCTATGAAGGTATGTTCTTAATTAATGAAAATTTTATCTAGAGTTATATGTTTCAGGATATTTTTTAAGTACTTTTTTCATCCCTACTATGGTTAATGGTTTTGTGTATTCAAATAGTATATTTGCATGATTTTGTATATGCTTCTTTGGAAATAATTATTGAATTAAAAATGTTTATGCATTCATAATTTCTAAATATAATATTCTATTATTTATTGATTTTTTGTTTCCATTTTTGATGTTTTTCCATCAACTGAATTTATGTTATTGTTAGGTTTTGTGTAAGAAAATACTTCGTAAACATTATTGTGACACATATTCATCAATCATTCCCTAGAAAAAAGATTTTTTTTTGTTTTAAACTATCATAAATGTTTCTTCTACATTAAGATTCAATATTAAAAAAATGTTGTATTTTAATTATTACTGATGGATCTTTAATATTTTAGATTTTATTTCAATGTATAACACATCAATGAAACCTTAAATTGTTTATAATTAGTATTTTTTATGCATTAATAGTTATATTTAGTGGGTGATAAATTTTTTTCGAATTTGAATGCTTGGATTTCAAATTGAGGTGGTTAATATTTTATACCCCTTAAACGTAATTAAGAGTATTATTTAATTTCCCTATTGAAAACAGTTCCATTGGTAAACATATAGAGAATTTTATACAATCATCATTGAATTTGTACATTATAATTAGAGTTATTGTTATAGGATATGAAACCTAATCGATTATAAAATAAATATCCTAATCTTTTTTGAATTCCTTTTACATTATTATTTTATTCATTATTCCTTAAATGTTTAATGGGTTATTTCTTACATTAATGAATTTTAACTTCACCCCATAGAATTGTGGGTCTAATTATAATTAGATATTAAATTATTTTATTCTTACCTCCTAGATGTAAAGAGATGTTTGCACATTTAGTTGGATGAAAATTGATGTGTGTTATATTATCTTCTTGTTTTACAATTTTGTTTTTTTTATTTTAAACAAAAATCTATTTTGAAACATTCAATTTAATGAACGAAATAAAATTAATTTTTTCACAAAAAGTTTTTTAGTATATTTAAAAAAATTTCTAATGTTAATCATGATTCACTCGTTATATTCTATAATAATAAAATCCACCTTCATTATATGGATTGTTGATCATGTTATTCCATTTATTAATATGAGAAAATATATGAATATCATATGTTAATTATTCCAATACATATATTTCGTGACTACTAAGACAATTTGTTTACAAATAGTATATTTAATCATTTAATTAATATGATGAATGAATTGGTCTTATTATGTGATGGGTGGGACCTGAAATATCCCAGTGATTCATAGGCAAGCCTCATGAGATAAAATATTTTTTGTATTTAAAATATTCCTTAATTATTTATGTATAATATCTTGGAACAAGGAATTGAAGTGATGATTTTTATGTTCATAATAATATATTATATATTAATGAATCTAGTTATTTATATCCATGTTATTATTTATATTATTACGCCATCCATATAGATTTTCCACTTCATTATATTAGATATTTGGATCATTTTTTATCATTTGTCACTTCCATATTATGCATAAATTGTTTATTATAAGATAGATTAAATTGTATGTCCTCCCTTGTTGAGCCTAAATTATCACACATTTATTTTATTTCATTTCACATTGTTATTATTAATGGATCATTTAATGATTTCAATGATATTCTGAAAGGAATACAAAATTATTCAATAAGTTTATAATGTTTTGTTTTATGGTTTCAAATGTAATATGGGATACATATATGTATACAGTCTCGCAAGGAATCCAAAAATGTGATACTCTATGATATAATCCCTTATATCATGTACCAATGTATTATTGTAAACATCAATTCATGGTTTCTGGGTTAGGGTTGTTAAATTAATTGTGACCACCCTTGTGTGTAAATTAATTATCAATACATCACGCTCTATCATCGAATGTCGAATGAGTTTCTTTTTCATAATTCCAAACACAATGTACTTAATTCATCACTACATAGTCTAAAAATAATTTCCTTTACCAAAACTAAGGTACAGATCAAAAAAACCTCACAGCCATGAGACACTATAGTTTCTATGACCTATTCATGCAAAGGCTTAGGGTTCTACCCAAATCAGACTCATCTCATAATTCCCTATATCAATCCATGGTGCTCCCCACCATCCGAATCACTGAATAAATGCATTTACAATTTCTTAATGACACATATAGATAAGATTTCATCTCATTTAATCTCATTAAACCTGAAATCACTATTTAGTCCACCTCTTTCTTACCATTCCTAAAAAGATTTCATTGTCTAACCAACACATCATCTCATTGATTGGTCCTAATGCATAAATCGTAAGACCAATCATGTAATCATCCATGCACCCATGGTTGGATCCTCGAAAAAAAAACCAAGCATCATTCTCTCACCCAAATCACTAGTGAACTATCAAACAAAAATACCACTTTATATTGTTAAAATCAACCCAATCTTAAGGTTGATGCACTAACACAACCCAACATCACCTCTAGATATCAAATTAGTTATTCCCTAAGAAATCATATGAAAATAGATCTATTTAAACATAAGTATCCAAAAGTCATATAGACCATCCGAAGAGTGGTCCAATCACAACCAAAACCCTATAAACCCATGGTCCATATATATAAATCCCATGTTCCATCCAATACCACATGTAATGACTAGATGTGACCACCATAGTCAGACAAGATTACCAATTTTAATCATCAATTGACAATGTTTCAGAATCACTATGAATGCTATCCCCAGCATCTAACAATATCATATATAACATGGGCCAACCCCTCTAACATATAATAGTGTGATCCTACTCTAAATGGATTATATTATACCACTCCTTGAGTGCCAACCTGTAATAGGCTCAAATATCACATGTGTTTTCTATTCTTATTCCACGACCGTGACATCCTACGAACCCATGTCAGGGAATCAACATGTATTAACCATGCCACCATGCCACCACACACCATATATTTTTGATATTCCCAAAAACTACCTTGAGGAAACTATCATTTAAATAAAACCTATGAATTGAATCTTTTAATTATTACTTTAAATACATCATCCCTCATCCATCATCCCATATATATTCACTAATCAATTCAAAACTAAAATGTAATTTAACATATCTAGTGAGTACTACAGATCATATCCAGCCATAATGGGTATATGAACCTACAACACCTAATCAAACAACTCTAATCACGCTCCCTTGTGTTTTAAATCATCAAAACCAGTATCATGTGACATCAAAAATAGTAATTCCACACAGTAGGATAATATAATCTATTCTAAAAAATCCTTGATTATTTTCAGACAAGAAAAATATCTGACTTTCCAAATCCCGCAACATTATCACCTTTCACTCTAGTCATCATCTCTAAGACAAAATCCTTTGTCCATGATTTATAAATATAAGATATTTCCATCTAGGATTATGATCCAAAATCATATCAAGAAGCACACCAGAATCTAACAGGGTCATGAATTTCACATATCCCTCCCTCTGAAACTAAACTATAAGAAAAATCACCTCATGTTCTTCTCATCACGAAATATGAAGAAATATCCTTGGATATAACACACAACTGATAGCACATCCCATACAAAGATCTCTTAACTGATTGAAAATCCTTATTTCTTCTATCTATAAAGGAACCCAAAAGTTATAAATTACCCATTATTTTGTTAACATCTCATATAAAAGTCAGCTCACTTGTATCTTAAGTCACATATAAAAAGAACTAGGATCTCTAACCTCTAACATATATCATGTTTCCCATAGATCCAAACTCATAAGAAAAAATACCTACTATTTTATCATATATAATTAAGAAATTAATGTTCTAAAATAACGACTATATGATTCTTTTGTACAAATACATATTAGAAATCACACATTAAGTCATCATACCGCTCAAGGTACTAAACCTTATCGGACATTTTCATTAAATAATATCCCATAGAGTACCACAATATCAAACCGATATATATAATAGAATCATCCAATGATGATCCAAGCCATTTATTACCTATTTATATGGGTTGGTTATGAATAACTCTACCCGGATGTTTTATGTGAAAACATCGTATGTTTTTTTGTTTAAACATTAAGTATATAAAAACATTTCTCTTGAAACTAGTACCATGTAATAAAATTCTTCTATAAACCCACGTATAGTCACTATTCAACTCTTTCCAGCGGGACTGTATAGTCATTATAATGGAGTATCCCATAATAAGATTCACTTGACATGTCATCATAAAATAATATTTTTTTAAAAAAAATTATGATTCCATAAAAAACATAAATTGGAAACTCCAAATATGTTTTTATTAACATGTTAAATATAGAATCCTTATATTGTAATTGATATCAGTCACAGGAAATCATAGGTATGTCATGTGAATCATACGTAATGAAAATTATTCGTGTAGATTGGCTAATTTCCAATAGTCCAAGATTTAAAACCACAATAACCATAAAGAATACACACATAATAAACCATACTGAATAAATTTCTCAATAGTAATATCAAAACCCAAGAACATTAATCCCATATTTCTAGTAACTTTACATCCCATCAAAAAAGGTGTTTGATCTGCACCAGTTTGAGCACATTCCTTATCTATGACACACTTTAAATCCTTGTCTAACATAAAAATATATAAGATAATGATATATACACTCATATAACACTTTATAGTTCTATATTTAGTGGCTCAATGTTATTATTGTAAACCTAATCATACATAAGAGGCTTCCTACAACCAAAAAAAATCATTGTTGCAATCGTAGAGAAGATATACCCTCAAATCAGAGCAAATACAGTGGAATAATAAATATGAATCATCCATCATAAGTAATAAAGGTTTTTGGAATAAATAAAAAATATATATATCAAATGAATGTGGAATCATATATTCATACATCTCAACTAATCACCCACCAGTTCCATTACAAATTAAAAATAAATAAAGCGGGGAAAAAATGAGGCTCTACAACACTACCTGATCCAACGACATATATTTCTATCAATAGAATTTATCTTCTTATAAATAACTCATATAGTATAAATCAAATCCCATTCAAATAATGAACACAAAAAAACATTATAAATGAATAATGACTGGAATAACTATGTTTTTTGAAATTAAGGAACCCATACAAAAAGAATAGTAACATTTCCTTTGGAATCCTAAAATGACCTTTATGAATAGTCCAATAGAATAATATACTCAACAATGAATGACTAAATAAATTTTTTACCATCTTATAATTGAAAATATAATATAATTATATAATAGTTTCAGTTAATAAATATTTTGAAAAGATATATTAAATGTTGTTAATTTTTTATAATACATAAAATTTCATTTACAATTATATAAATAATATAATTATTTTAAATATATATTTTTCTGAAAATGATTCCTATGTTAATAATTTTTTTTCTTATGATTATAATATATCTTAATGGGAACTTATTTAATTATTCAATGTGTTATAAAATCAGTTATAATTTTAAAATTGTTTTATTTTGATTAAATAATTATTTTAATTAAAAATTAAATTATCATATTTATAAAATTATTCTCAAACAATATATTTCATTTTTGAATTATATGCATTGAAAAAATGTATAGGAAGAAATTTTTTTATTTTTATGAAATAATTGAATTTTTATGAATATTCGAATATGGTAATTTACAGTATTTAACAATTTAATTCAAATACAGGAACATTTATATCATCCATCTGGTAATTTACCATTGGACTGAAATCACATGCACTAGAAAATATAATTAATTAATGTACTGAATTATATTCATATTCTTGAACCAAAATAAAAAACAAATGATTAAAATAAAAAAACACCCCTCTATTCCTCAATAAATACCACCCCACCGCACAAATTCTCCTCACAACTCCAAACACTTAAACGTTTTCCAGATTATTCACAATCCCATTACCAAGTCTATTTATCCTTTCATGGAAGTTACGTTCTCAATATTTTACCAATCCAATTTCCCTAAATAGCATCTCATGGAGAAGAATTCATAAGGTAAAATCCTATTTTTCTTTCCGAATATTCTTCTCACTTTAAATTATTTTATTATACTCTACCTACCTCGTATTTTAAAACATTGAAGATTACTAAATTATATAATATATACTGTATTTTTAATATGTTAATGGATAATCAACCATCAATTCTATTGTCCTCTTATTTTATTTATAAATAAATATCACCTATGAGGTGTTGAATTAGATGGTGAATGGATTCCATTTTCTATTGACACCTTCATGTACACAAAAATAACAATTATATTGATTGATAAATATTATAAAATATATTTTTAACACTTTTATGTTAGGAAACGAACATTTTAAAAATATTATAAAAAATGAAAAAAACAAGTTTGCGATGAACGAAAAACCTTAAAAATAAATAAAACAGTTATCCGTAACGTCCTATCTAATGATTCATCATTACCCCAAATAACCTTGAGACATATATAACCATATAATATTATTTATGTTAATTAGTAACATATAAATAAAATTCTATAAATAAAAATCCAATTTAAATGTTTTATCAAATATTTATATAAGTTAACCAACCATTAAAAACAAGGAAATGAACACTCCCGAACAGCAAAATTGAATATTATAACTCATAAAAAGGTCACAAATGAAATTAATAAATTTATAATAAATCAAGTACATTTTTAAATGTTTATTATTTTATTAGTTTATGTTTTTAAATTTATTATACATGAAATTAAGATCAAGTGCATAAAACGTTTACACATAAGGTAACAGATTCTTTCCGAACCTCCATTTTTTCCTTCGTTTTTCTTTATCTATTTAGCCCCAATGAAATTATTATTTATTTTTATTTAATTGTTATGATTTATATTTATTTATTAAAAAATAATGTCTCCATATCATATCATCATTATTTTGTTTGTAAATACATGTATTAAAAATGATCCCTTCTCTATTCTTCTCAATAAGCATGATCGATTATAAGAAACTTCTTGATTTTTCACCCATTTTAATGTTCACTAGATAATCTGCAGTAATATACCATTATTTTTATAAAATAAATAATTTTACATTTAATATTTAACCTTTTCAATTATGGTTCTATGTTGAAAAATATGTCATTTCTACTACAAATTCTCTTTAATATATTCATTAAACTGAATTAAAAAGTTTCATTTTAAACGTTTCATAAACACTCTTTTGAAATGTCTCCACATAAATTGGTGATAATTTATCATGATATATTCCTATTTTTGAGTATTAATTTACCTGTTTGTTTAAAATCCATTCTTTCATTGACACATATATGATACACCCATTTGTTACGATTAATGAAAAAATGATGACACCCATTTCATTCCATGGGTTACCCTTATGTTTATGTTTGATTACTAACATGGAACAAATGTCCAAGAACATGTATTAATGGGTGTGTTCATATAACTGTTAAATTTATTGGGTAATTTTAAGTCACATAAGACATCATGTTGGGACAAGTATTGAACCCGACTCCTTTATGGAACTTTATCCACCATGTGAAATAGTCTTGGGAGTTACCCCTAACACATCTTTATGTCATGTTTTGTATTGTTTCCAAATTATTAAGATTCCATGATTAGAATTCCCCTTCTTAAAATGTTATTCTCTCTCATTTTTATTCATCTTCCATTCATTTTATGTCATCATTTTATTCCTTCTAACGCTTGTTATTTTTCTTATTGCTATGTTTATACCCATACATGGATTTTTAGCTTATAACATTGTTCATTTATTCCCCAGGTTATCCTATGCATGTGTAGGAGATCAATGGATATGAGGATCTCATTATTGATCAAAAATAAATAAATATTTTATTTTAGTCCCATTTTTTTGTTTTATGTATCTAATCATCCAAAGACATTAGACATTATCATCCATGGCTTGTATTTGATGGTTAATTATTCTTAAAATCATGTAATATTGTGTGTAAAATAATAAGGACATTATAGTTTGTTTCAAAGAAAGGTGTACTTATTTTTGGAGTTCAAGAATAGATAAATTTATTAATAACAGTAGGGATAATTCTATCACCATATATTACCAAGATTGAAACTTATGAAATCTCAAGATAAGATATAAAATACATTTTCATGTTTATCATTATATGTTTAAAGTTAACATTTTTATGCATATTTGTTTAGTATTAAGGACCTTTAATTGCACATTGTCTTTTATACATAATCTCTAAAAACATAATAACTCATAAAAAAAATCATGGTTATAGGAAATATGTGGATTTCCCTAATTATATGTCAAATATAATTGCAACAGGAGCTCAAAAATTAATGAAATTACATTAAAAGATAGCTCAAGTAATGAATAATGACTGGAATCTAGTGGAACATGCTTCTTATCCAATGTAAGATCAAGATAAGTACAATTAAATCACATACCAAAGGCCTCATATCATTAGTGGATCTACTAATCCCCTCATCGTAGAATAATGGATTAATTATATTGAGAGGATATTTTCTATCCACTATTGCTAAGAAAAAGATAATGCTATTTTGGAAATCTATAGTTTTGTTGGGTATGTTTATCAGTGGTGGACACTGATAAAGACCACAAAGTCCAATGATGAAATTAATTACATGAAATAGGACGATTTCAAGAAAAATATTTTTCAATAAATATTTTCATTGTACCCTACATCTTATTATGGAAAGGGAGTTTCTTCGACTAAAGAAAAATTAATATGAGAATATTTGATATTATATGGATATATTTATAATTGACTCATGATATAGATATGGATTTTTCATGAACACTTAAATCAAGGAGGATATATTCTTTTGAAGACTAAATCTGAGTATATTAAAAGAGTTGGTGATTCGAGACTTTGACCATTATGTGCATATTTTCTATTGTGAACATTACATTGAAATGGAGATTGTAGACTCAAACTGGTCTCATTGTCCTGATAGAAAAAGTGCATAAATGTATTTTAATATGGTTCAGTCAATTGATAAATACCATGATGGAAGAAAGACCCAACATCAAATGTGTCAAAAGTGTTAGAAGAAGAATCTTGGAAATTTCTGAAATGCAACCAAGAGATGCATTTAATTTTGAAGAGAAGTGAATATGGATAATAAATATCAAAGATATTGGAAGAATCCCTCTAATGTGGAAGAAGAATGGATGGTTCAGATCAAAACTCATCCAGTATTATAGTTTTTCAAATGTAATGAACATGGGAATTATGCATGGCACTTTCCAAATCCAAGGGTTTTTGGAGGAAATCAAATAACAAAAACCTCCAAGGCCATAAGGAAGGGAGTATTTTTCCACTATTACTAATGTGGAACAAGATATTGATGTGGTGATTGTTACATTGTTTAGTCACTAAAGAATATAGAACATACTATTCGATATTACTTCCTCACATTCTTTCATATATATAATGTTTAGTAGAAATATTAAAACACCAGCTAACATTATTGATGTTGAGGTATCTGTTAGAATATGAAATGTGGAAATTATTGCATCCAAATTATATAACACTTCTCTAATTAATGTTTAGGGAATGAACCTCATAACAAATCTTTTCTTACTTCCTTTTATGGAGTTTAATGCTATATTTGGATATATTGGATATCATTATCTAAATCATACATCAATATTCAAGAAATGGATATTACGTTTCACATCCAAAAGTATCCTCTAATTATATACATGTGTAAGGAGTTTGATGAATCTTCATACTAATCATTGTTTGGATTGTTGACATTTTTGACTTTTGATCAAGAATATCATGCTAAAATTATTGAGACAAGGGAGGTAAATACTTTCTAAGACATTCATGTTATAGGAAATACACAAATCTGTTCCCCAAATAGTTATATGGTATTCATCATAACTGAGAAGTTGAGTAATCAATTGAACTTATTCCATGATCTCTTCCTATAACAGGGAAACCTTAAAGAATGGCTTCCATTAAGTTCGAAGAAATGAATAAGTAGTTATCAGAGAATCATGAAAAGGGTCTTATATTATCTAATGATTCACCTTGGGGTTCTCCAGTAATGTTCATAAAAAAATTATTGATAAATTCCCTTATACATTTATTATCATGATCTCAGCAAAATAATGATAAATAAAAAAAATTCCCTTCTATGAAAATATGACTAGTTTGATTAACTATGGGGGAAAATTATATCTTGAATGTGGACCTTCAGTCAAGTTATCACTAATTAATGGAGAAGAAGGAAGATATTCTCCTAACTACCTCCCAAAAAAGGTATGGAAACATTGTGTTCATAGATATTCCCTTTAGACTCATTAAATATCTAATAATTTTCAAGGATTTATTGAATAGACTCTTTAAAGATTACCTCAAAAAAAAATTTGTTTCTCTTTGTTGATGATATTATAATATAATCAAACAACCAAAAGTAACTTTTACAGAATTTGAATATTGAGTTGAGGACTTTGGAAAGTGATAAATATTTTCAAAGGGACATTAAATTTGAGTTCTGTATGTAGTATGTATCATTATTGGGTTATGTTATCACCATAAAATGAATATATGTGGACTTTTTGAAGACAATGTCAATTGGGGAGTGTCCTTGGTCAACACCTATAACTGATATCCATATTTTCCCTGGTAATTATGGGTATCAAAGAAAATTTTTCAATAACATCCAAAAAAATTTAAATCCAATAACCAAGCTGAATTGGAAGGGAGTGATGTTTTTTGTGCTCGTGAAGGTGAAGATTGCTTCAAAGAGTTGAAAACAAGCTTATCACTACACCAATTCCTACACTTTTGACATTTGGGGAACTCATTATACTGTATATCAATGATGAAAAGAATTTCTTGGGTTTTATAATTATATTAATTGAGAAAGTGATAGCCAACCCATCAAGGTAGTATAAATTTTATGAGAACAATTATCCCACACATGATTTGGAGTTGAATGATTTTAATTGTTAATATGGTGGAATTATCTCTATGTGGAGAAGTGTGAGATATATAATGATCATAAGATCCTCAAGTATATATTCACATAGAAAGATATTAATATATTCCAACATATATGTATAGATGTAATAAAGAATTATTACTACAACATAAACTACCATCCAGGTAATTAAAAAAATATGATCAATTCTCTAAATAGAAAGGATCCTCCATCATTGCCAATGTTTAGAAGTGAATAGGATCCAATACTATTAGATTTTCAATGGATGGTATTTGAAATCATCAAGGTAGGAACATCATCAACCATTTATAAAATGATTTCTCAACTATCCCACATGGAGATAATAAAAGATTTTCACATAAATGATTCAGAAATTCAGAAAATAGTAGAATCTATCAGAGATGGGAAATCATAATAGATTAAAATTTTTGAGGATGGGGTCCTATGATTTGTGTCACAACATTCTGTACCATCAAATATAGATATAATAAAAGAACTTTTGAATAATGCATATAACCTAACCATATCTATTCTCCAATGCATCAGAAAGATGCATCAGGATCTCTAAAAGAATTATTTATGGGACAACATGAAAAATGGGATAGTTGAAAATAAAAAAAATGTCTAGAATGATAGAAGGTTAATTTAACAATGAAAATGAAAAAGTGGATGATATAACCATTACCCATACCAACATGGAAATTGGATGAAATTACCCTGGAATTTTTTTCTAAACATACGAAGGAGTCTAGAGGAAACAATTATATATGGGTTATTGGGGATCATCTTACAGAGACATAAAACTTTATCGCATTTCAATCGTAATAATCCATAGACCGACATTCAATGATATACATCATATAAGTGGTAAGGTTTGATGGATTACCACTATCGATTGTATATGATCAAGAGCTGAGAATCAACTCCAAGATTTGGAAAAGTGTTTAACATGATTTAAACAATATGCAGAACTTCAATACGGCCTATAATCCTAAAACTGGGGTCCAATCAGAGTGGAATTTTTAGAAACTAGATGACATGAGGAAATAATGTTTTATGGACGTAAAAAGTGGATGAGACCAACTTATGCCTATGATCAAGCACATATACAATAATAACTTCACTCTCGTATCCAAATGGATCCATATGAATTTTATAATGGGAAAAAGTAAATAACATAGAAAAGATGAGATAATGTTGGGGAGCATAAACATCTAGGACCTAAAATTGACAAAGAATTTCTAGAAAATGTGAAAACCATTCAGTATCACATGAACATATCCCAAGGCCAAAAGATAATATTAGTAGAAAATTGTAAATGAGACCATGAATTTAGGGATGATGACATTGTATTCCTCTTAATATCTCCATGGATGAGGATCCTGATATTTTAAGATAATGGAAAGCTATTTCCATGATACATCATCCCCTTAAAGATTCATGATCGTGTCAGAGTTGTGCCCTAGGGTCTTGCACATCCACCAATCATGTCTCATGTACAGAATTTATTCCACATATACCTCATGAGAAATTATACAAGATCCCTCACATGTACTGAATTCTATGGTGGTATAGTAGTAAAATGTTGTCTCTTATGAGGAGGAGCTAGTGAAGATATTGTATAGTAGAAATAAGGTTTTCTGCAATAATAATACTGACATATTTAACGTACAATGGCAAGAACCATAATTACCAAGAGTCAAAATGGGAACCATAGGATGAAATTAAGGAGTGTCACCACACTTTTTTCTATATTTCGTAAAATGAAATTTTGTGGGTGAAATTTGATGGGGGGGGGGAATGTTTCAAATTAGATTTCTACAATTGAAATGTTCTTTTCTTGTAATAATTTCATAAAGTATAAATCATGTAAATATAACACGAAAAACACCCAAAAAACATTATAAATGAAGAATGAATTAAATTAGATTATTTTACAAAAATTAAGGAATATGTACTAATGGAATTGATTCCTGACTTTTTGAATAGTAATATGACCATTATGAATAATATACATACCAACAGAATAATAAAATCACCAATGAAATTTAAATTTAAATTTATGATTATTATAAATTAAAATTTGATATAATGTTATCATTGATTAATTAATTAAATATTTTGAAAATAGTAAATTAATGTTCATATTTTTAATAAAATATTAATGTTTATTTAAAAATTAATAATTAATACAATGATTTAAAAAAATATTACCGTAAAATATATTTATATAAAATAATCTTATATTATTATTATAAAATATTTTTAGGAGACCTTAATTAATTTTTCAAAGTGTAATAAAATTAGTTATAATTTTAAAATATTTATTTTTCAAATAAATGATGATTTTAAATAAATACTAAATTCACATATTTAGAAACCTGTTTCCCTAAAATGGATTTCAATTTCTAATTACCTATATCTAAAAATGCTTAGTGTAAATTTTTCGGAATTTTCAGAAATAGTTTATATTTTATGAGTAGTGAAATATAGTAATTTAGGGTATTTAACATTATAAAAAAATACATGAATTTTAACATCATGCATGATGTATGAAACCATTTTTTTGAACTCACAAAAACTAGATAATATAATTAGTTACAATAATACTCATTATTAATAGTCTTGAGAAAAAATAATAAAAAATGATTAAAATAAAAGAAAAACACCCATCGCTTGACCAATAGATAACACCACACACCGAATATTTCCTAAAATATCCAAAGCCTTGAATCTTTTCAAAATTATACAAAATAATCTTCCCAAGTCTCTTCCCATGACCATGATTTTTTTTATTCAACAAAAAACAAGAATTAATTTTCCTAAAGCGGTTCTCTAGGATAAGAATCGAAGAGGTAATATCCTATTTTAGTTTCTCTTTATTTCTTATACTCTCCTAGCCTAATATACACAAAATTTCATGATAAATAAAATAACTAATATATATTTTAAATTTATCACGTCAATTTAATATCCACCATTCATATTTTCGTCCACTTCCATTTACTCTAAAAATGAAAATATCAACTGCGAGGTATTGAATCATCGCCTTTGAGGATGATAAATTTTCATATTCCTTTATCACATACAAAGATAGACATAAAACCATTATAATTGTTGGCACATATTATAAAATACATGTAATAAAAAAAATTTATGTTCTAAAAAAAGATACATAATTTTGAATTAGGAAACCATTCTACTTTGTGATGATATCAAAACCGTCAATTCAGTCTATACGATTATCAGAAACATCTTATCTAATGATTCACCCTAAACCAAAATAACAAAATGAATTATATAATCATTTATTTATATGATATTAAATAATAAAATAAAATTTTATTTATAGATATTTATTCACAAATTAGGTTATGTTTTATACATTTACAAAAGTGAACTAATGATGGTAGACAAGGAAATAAACACTCTCAAAAGACATAATTAAATCTTATAACTCATAAAAATGAACATAGATAAACATAATGGAATTTTAATAAATCTAATACATATACAAAATGTACTTAATTAATTAATTATTGGATGTAATTTTATTATCCAGGTCATTAAGATCGTGTGTATAACACATTCATACACAATGTAAGGGATATATTCTGATCCTCCATTTAACCATCAGGTTACACATTCCCTATATTTACCCTAACAAAATTACTATTTAATTTTATTTACCTCTTCTAAATATTATTTTTATTTTCCAAAATTATGTATCTGTAACATATAATCCTTCTTTTATAAGGAAATACTTGTTTTTAAAAAGAATTCATTTTTAATTATTCTTGATTTGAAAGGTCGATTAAACGGAACATCCAAATTTATCTCCTTTTTTTATGTGCACTCCACAAACTGTTTTCATCCACAATTATTTTTATAAAATCATTCATCTTATCCTGAAAAATTAACCATTTCAATTCTGATTTTATATTGATAAATATTCAATTTCTTTATTAAATAAAACATTATATTTTCCTTAATATGCACTAAAATGTTTCATTTCTATAGATTCTTAAACTCTCTTTTTAATTTTTTTATTTAAATTGGACATAATTTATAATTATATTGTTTTATTTTACCTTATTGATTTTCATGTATTAATTATATCTATTCCTCCAGGGGTATTTTTATGATACACCGATTTTATATGATCCATGGCATAATAATGATACCCATTTCATTCCATGTGTTAACCATATGTTTATATTTGATTATTCATTTGGAACACACATGAATGAACATGTTATAATGTGTGCACAAATATTGATATAAAATACATTATGTAATGTTTGGTCTCATTAGACATCATGTTACTATAGGAATTGAACCCGAATCATTTATGGGACTTTATCCACCATGTGAAATGGTATTTTCATTTTTCCATGATTGATTCTTATGTCATGTTGTGAGTATTTAACACATTAATATGATTCCATGATTTTATGTCCCCATTTTCTATATTATATTATACCATATATTTTTTCATGTCAAATTCTATTTTATGTCATCATGTTATGCCTTCTTATCCCATGTGTTTTTCTTTATTCCTTTGTTTATACCCATACTGAGGTTTTTAGCTCATCCATTTGTTCTTGTATTCTCTAGGATATCATATGCTGATGTATGTGGTAAAGGGATATTAAAAACTCATTATGGATGATAAATAAATTGATTTTTCATTTTGGCCCCATGTTTTCATTTTTTTGTATCTAATCGTTCATAAACACTAGACATTACGATCCATGGCATATACTCATTGGTTACTAATGATTAAAATCATGTAATAATTTTCCCAAAAGGATTGTGTCATTATATATGTTGTAGAAGAAATGTGTAGATATTTTTATAGATTAGGAATAGTGAAATTTATTATGAACACTACAGATGATTCAATCACCATGGATAATTGGGATTGATACATAGGGAATCATAAGATAAGATATAATTTATATTTTCTAGTTTAACCTTTTATATTCATCATTTCCCTTTATTATTATTGTAATTTATGTATTCAAGACCACTAATTATACTTTTTTCATACATTATAGATGGATTTATAAGAACTCAAGGAAATAATAAATTTGATTTCCAATGTAAGGATTTCCATAATGATATAGAAAATATAATGAGAAATAGTTCTTAGTACTTCATGATACTACCTTCTCAACTTGATCTAGCTAAGAATAATACAAATAATCTTTTGGAATTCCCAAATTCACCAAATAATGATCAACTTTCTGTAAAAGGGCCATAAATTAATTTAAATGAACATAATAAAATTATAACTCATAAAAAAACCACAATTGAATGTAACAAAATTATTATAAATACAATAATTGTAGTAGAGGATTTTAGTTAATTAATAATGGATTTAAATTGAATATAATGTATATTAAGATACCGTGTAGAACACTTTTGGACATTAGGTAAGGGATTATTTCTAAACATCCGTTATTCATTCTGGTTACGCTTTCTCTATATTTACCATATTTAAATTCTTCATAAATTTAATTTTATTTTTATATATTTTGTGCATATTTTCCAAAATCATGTATCCAGATAATATCATCCTTATTTTATGATTAAATACATGTTTTAAAAATGTAATAGTCTCAATTGTTCTTGATAAGTAAGATGGATTAAAGAAAACATCCCAACTTCTCACCAATTTTAAAGTACACACCATAATCTATTTAAAGATGTCATTTTGTTTATAAAATAAATAATTTTATGATGAAAAATCTATCATGTTACAATTCTAGTTTTATGGTGACAAATTTACCTTTTTAGCTTTAAATTCTATTTTAAATTTTTCTTAAACTACACTAATAATTTTTTATTTATAATGCTTCATAAATGATTTTTTAGTGTTTCCAAAACAATTGGAAATAATTTATCATGATATATTCTTTTTTTATCTTAACAATATCCATTTAGGAACTAAATACATTATTTCATGGGCACTTTTATGACACAACCATTTTTTATACCCATGTACATGAAAATGATGCCTATTTATTTCTATAGGATACCCTTATGTTTATGTTTAATTCTCCATGTGTCACATATATTCATGAACATGATATGATGGGTTACTACAGATATTTCTCCAAATAATTTGGTATGTTTTAGTCTTAAGAGATTCTATATTGGGATAGGGAGTGAACATGATTCCTTTATCAGACTTTGGATGTCTTGTGAAATCATCTTGGATGATAGCCCTAACTCATGCTTATGTCATATTGTGTTTTGTTTCCACGTTATGATGATTCCATGATTACATTTCTCGATTCCCAATATGTTATTCACTATTATGTTTATTCATTTTCAGGAATTTTTATGTCATAATGTTAATCCTTCTAACCCATCTGTTTTACTTATTCTTATGTTTATACCCTTTCTGGGATTTTTAGCTCATCCCATTGTTCATGTATTCCCATGCTTATCCTATGAAAATTTTTGAACAAAAAATGTATTAAGAGATCATTGTGGATGATAAATAAATATATATTTAACGTTATTCACATATTTATCTACTTTATATATCTAATCTTTCAAAGAAAATAGACATTACTATACTTGTCATGTAACCATTGGTTAATTATTATAAAAATAATGTAAAAATGTGTGTAAAAGGATAGGTTTTCTATACATAAGACTCATCACATACATCACCTAACTCCTCTATGTTATCCAATAAAATGATCCATTCCTAAGACTCAACCCTACATGAACATATAAACAGTGGTATCTACTCAAGTACCCAAGTGACATTGATTCCTGAGAAATGTGTGATTAAAAAATTGTAGTGAACCACAAATGGAGCCCAAAACATAACAAGTGAATTAGTAAATTCACTATGTGATATGATCAATATAAATAATTAATCAAAATTAATGCTTAGATTCTAATGGGACATATGGTATTTCCCATTCATTCCTTTCTCAGTTTCTAATGAAACTTAGAATTTGGCATATCAAGACAAATTTTTGGTAATTACCACCACTATTATCATCATATGTATCATGTTTGAACATAAGATAACAAGAAATATCCTAGTAATATCATATAGTACATGGAGAAATATGTGATCCTAAGAAATATCCCACCCCCCCCATCTATAAAAAAAGGTGAATGAATAGGATCCATTGAAGTTTCTAAATAATCCATATTTCATCAGGATCAATTAATAGAGTCAAAGAATTATCCTAGCTATATAATAGTAAAAAAATCAATGAAAAAATGATATAGAGTATCCTAGGTGTATCATTATATTATCATAAATGCTCAGGCCCAAGGACATTTCCTGGTAATCACTTTTATAAACACTCAAGGGAAGTGTGTCCTCTAATATTATATCAAGCAATAACACTCATTATTCAATATCCACCGGGTTTAATCTCAATAATAACATGCGATGGAAATTATCCCAACACATCACAAATTTCCATGCTCTATCTCTTAAGTGTATGAAATTACCCTGTTGTAGTATCCATATTTGCCTCAAACCACTGATTTCTAGTTCTAAGGAAACACCCTAAATTTAAGATACTCACTTCTCAGTACTAACCCTAAATTTAAGATACTCACTTCTCGGTACTAACCCTAAATTTATGAATGAGGAATTGTTAAAGGGACTACATGAATCCTTTTTAATTATTTACTTTGAACCAATCTTGGTGAATCACTCTTGAGAAAATCCAAGCCTCATATCATCTCTGGAGAACCCAAACCTGGACAATAAATCTGATAAAATTTATTATAACAATTTATAATAAATTTTACAATACAATTTATATAATAATAATGTCGAAAAATTAACATGATGATATTCATTCTATAAAACCTCTATAAATGAGGCACTAATAAATTTAAATGATTAAGAATCCATTATGAATTTGTTGAGAAATGGTCTTAAGACACCCACCCTAGATGTCCTCTGTATATTCCATGAAAAATTACTATCCGAAAAAGAAAAATCCACAATGCTTTGATGAAATCATTAATGAAACCATTAGATAAACCACAAAAACTTTTGGTTATTGAAGTAGACAAATAGAATAGGAGATGGGGAACCTATAATTCCTCATCACATAATCAAAATATAATTATCTTATTCATAAAAATGTTTTAGTTAAATTTTTAAATAAATATAATATACATTACATAATATTGGGACATTCCACACAATTTTAATTATTTACATAAGATATAATCATTATAAATATACAAATATTTTCATCAAGGTAACTCCGATAACAATAATTATTACTTTTTTAATGATAATGTTCATCCTTATCCCCTTTTAGTAAAACATGAAAATGTGAGGTGAGAAATAATGATCAATAAAGGACATAAAAAAATGAAACCCATTATTCTAAATTGTAAACATGAAAATCCATAATAAATATTTATTTTTTTAAAATAAAATATGAACTCAAATATTAATTAACTTATCTATGAAAATAGTCTTAATTAGTTTATATTGTTTACATATAATTTCATAAAAATTCGTAAATAAAAAATTATAATAATTAATGTTTCTTCAAAAAACATTAATAATTCATGAATATGTTTTCATTGAAAAAATACATTCTTCTTTAAAATGGTCATAAAATTTTCTTAAAGATTTAATTTAATTTAATAAAAACTATATATATAATACTATCCTTTATATAATATTTCAACTATATAATATATGTAAGATGGGATGATATTATTTCATCCATCCTTATAATAACACTTATAAAGGAATCAAGTAAGATAATAAATCTTGTATCCCTTGGGATTAACCTATCACTGGTAAAATCATTCACCTAAACCAATGTATTATGGATCTATACTGGGTCTCCCATCATTGGATATATAACAGGCTCTCCCATCATTCATATAAAATGTTCATGAAAAAAAGTATAAACATAAAAAATATAACATGAACATAAACCATAAAACTCAATTGATATATAATTCAATCCCATAAAAATAATACTTTTATTTTTCACTATAATATTCTAGTTTTCAGATTAAATCGAAAAAAATTATAACAAAAAACATCCCTATTTTTGAAAAAAAAAATTATTTGAAAATAACAATGAAAAATTATAATATATCACTAAATAATATAGAATTAATAATTATGGAGAAAACCGTCATTCAATAATTGTTAATATATATATATATATATATATCAATTTGTTAAATAAATTCAAAAACAACTCATATGGAAAACATTAAAAATGTTAATTTTTAAACTGTTGCAATGATAGTTTATAAAATAAAATATTATCTTTTGAATCCACTGGTTCCTAATTAAGAACATTATTGAAACAGTTTTTGGAACATTTTCAGGGATGAAAAGTTTTAATGTAAGACTTCAAAATAGTAATTTTTAGTGATATTTATTTGTCTCGTTCTGAAACTCTTTTCATTATAATGTCCACCTTCCTAAGTAATAAAATTATATTAGTATTATTCATGGGTTTTTTATATTTATATTTTATTTCCATTATCAATAATACCTTTATTTCATTGGTTACCATGTTTTATTTTGTTTCTAAAATATTTTAGACTTTATTGGATATATTGAGGACATTCAAGTTGTAGGTCTGAAATGACAATGATGGGTTTAAAATGAGAAGACTGATCATTTTTTCATATATCCATAGAATAATAATTAAAGAATAATTATAATCTATATAAATTTAATATAATTTCACAATCATCTGTTATATACTTGAAAATTTATTAACATTTCTTCGTGAAGGTGGTAATCCACACATACGCACAAAAAACATTATCATTTTCCAATGGATGGAAGTGTAAGAAGGTAAGTAATTTATTATCATTATAAAATTATAATTATGTAATTAATATAATTTATATTTATTAAATTAATCATAATAACCATATTGTTTATTTTAAAAAATATAAAACACATCCTTTCTTGAAGGTGGTAGTCCACATATACAATGGGAAATGTTTTAATTCCACATGGGGTGGAAAATAATAAAAATAGGGTATTATAATCATAAAAAATTTGGTATAATTACTATATTTATTTTATTATTTTATATTTGTTAATGATGATTTTATTGAATTATAATAAGAATTATACATTAAATAGTCAATTAATAATTAAATTGCTTCTTCGAGAAACCCCTATTATATTATAACTATTCCTTATATGTTGGTATTTTGGAGGAACAAGAACATATAGTACATGGGTGGGATGTTTTTAAAGTTATTTCGAAAGATCTTTATGAAGGAAAATTCATAAATAATTGTGTGTAATATAGGATATGGTATTCCATTTTATAATTGAAGTGGGTGGGGATCTTGTAAATACATAAAATACTAATATATAATATTAGACTAACTCATGGAAAATGGATCCACAGTTTTATATATTCAAATATATGAATAATGAAGTTGAAATATAAGGAAAAAATAAAATTTATATATTCTTAGGTTTCATTTTAAAATGTATATTTTGGTTTAACCCCCTTGTAACACTTGTTTAACCATCACTATTGTAATAAATTCTTCAATATTTAAGGGTAATGGATATATTTTAAGACAATAAAAGTCTAAAATAAAAGCATCAGCAACCTATAAAATAATTTTTTTTATCCAATTGAGATATTATTTTATTTTTATAATTTAATTAATATTTAAAAAAAATTGACAATAACTTCAATTTAAATTCATTTTCAAGACTATTCCCAATATTCTACATTAAAGGGAACAATATAACTATTTAATGGAAATTAAATCTCATAAATAAATAATTATAATTTATATAAATATATATAATTCATGGAAAACCATAAATAATCTAAATTTTATCAATATTAGTATTTTTAAATCAATTTATTTGATTTCTCTAATTCTTTCGCAAGAGTTGTATAGACACTACATAGGCATTTTAAAAAATTATAATATTTTTGAAAACAGAAAATAAGTTTTTAAGATGAAATTATATTATTATAAATATATCTTTTCTATATTCAATAATGTATATTTACTCTTATTCTAATCATGAAAATATATTTGATATTTAAAAAGAGAGAAAATGACATTTATAAATTATAACACTTATTTATATTGGATGACAACCAATATATCAAAGGAATACATAAAATACATTCCAAATTGGATTATAGTTTTATCCATATATCATTAAATATTTTGGATATGATTTTGTTGTTGTTTTCTTTTCTACTTAATGACAATTTTTATCTTAAATTACCTTTATCATGATAACTCATTTATTAACACATTAATATATTTTCATAACCAAAAATAAAATAGATATTTTTTTTATATAATTATACATGATTATTATAAAATTTTAATTCATTTTACAAGATTCAGTTTATATATGGTGTGTAAATAAATTATAATATATGTTTATAAAATAAATTTACAACTAGTTTTTAGAAAAAATTAGTTTTTAAGCATTAAAATTTACTTATAAGAAAATAACATATAATGTCCATATATTAGGTCAAAAATATAATTTTTTTAATAAAAGGGATATTATTTGACATTAAAACCAAATATCAAACAGGATGATATTTTTAAAAACGTTATTTAAATAAAAGAAATTATTGTATTAAAAAATTAGCATTTTTAATATTAACTCAAAAATCAATATACTCCTAAATATCAAAAAACCATCCTAAAAATATAATGATATGATGATTTAAAAAATTATATGATTTTAAAAACTATTATATAAGTAGATGAGGTTAATTATAATATTCACACACAAAATGAAATAAACACTATTTTAGAAGAAAATATATTTTTGATGTATAAAATGAATTTATTTTCAGTCCATTCCTAATAAAAATAATTAAATGAATATTAAATAATTAAATTGAATATTTAAAAATTATTATGTCGTTATAATATTTTATCAATATTGATTAATTTAACATATTATTACATATATTCATTGTATATATAAATAAAATTTTATGAAAAATATATCTTTATAATTCAAATGGGTTTATCTCTATTTCCCACCAATTTAACTTCAATGAATGATATAATGTTTAATTTGATAATGAAAAACATTAAATATTTATATTTAATTATATGTTTATTAATATTCACACCCACCAAACTAACTACTTGGTCTTAATAATAATATTTTATTTATAATATATTGGGGTTCATTTAAGATAAACGTTATGTATACCAGATGTTATTAAATATATTATTTAAATAAAATAATTTTTAATATTTTGGGGTGTTATCTTCTACCCATTTAAAGAAATTGAGCCTTCAAATTTTTTTCATATGCCTGATAAAAAGGGTTTAAAATATTTCATAAAAAATCTAAGGAGTGGAACATAAAACCTAGGATCTAGAATGGAAAAAACGTTTTTATATTTAAAAAAGATTTTCTGGATAGCCTATATAATATAATGGGAAAATAAACCACCCATTTGAAAATAAGAAGATAGAAATATGGAGTTCAATTTGAATAACACATAAAAAATTTCATAAATATGCATAACATTAGAAAAAAGTAAAAATATAGATTTGGACATATGTATCATTTAAGAGATAACATTATACATTTATTATAATGTTAGGTACTATCATATCTTCAAAAATGATCATAAAATGATAAAATTTATATTTCGAGGTTTTCATTAAAGTGTTTATATATTATTAATCCGTGATGACAGGGAACATGGGAAAATATACATACTTTATTTATTTCCATTACATAGTCATTATTTTATCCATTGGTTGTTCGTTGATATGTTTTTACACTTATATCTCATCCCTAACTCTATTAAATTAATATTCTAGACGAATTTCTGATGCACGATATGCAAAAATCAACAGAAATAGATCAATAGATCCGAAAATGGGTGAAAATTTATTTATTAAATTTATATCAATTAATAAAAACCCATTATGGTTAGTAAAATTTAATATAATATCCTATATGAATTGTGATGACCCAGACCCCCCTTGGTCCCTTCCTTTGCCAAAAATCCGGTTTCCTTGCGGGGTACCGATCGGTGAGACCGACCGGTGAGACCGCTCGGTGAGACCGACCGGTGAGACCGATTGGTGAGACCGATCGGAGAGACCACCGATCGGTGAGACCGATCGGTGAGACCGATCGGTGTGGCTGATCGGTGCGACCGATCGGTGCGACCGATCGGTGAGACCGATCGGTGTGGCCGATCGGTGCGACCGATCGGTGAGACCGATCGGTGAGACCGGCCGACGTCACCCGACCTTGCCAAGTTGTTCCAGTAATGTTCCTTTTTCGCAAATAGGGTTTTAAACCCTATTCTGCCTTGTTAAAAAATATCTTGGGAATCCGAAATGCGCACAAAGGTTTTAATTAAATGCTTCATTAATTCATGGGTCGGTTAAAACCACCCAGTGCCATTAATGATGAGTCAAGCCACGTGGTCAACCCACGACTCCCTCGTCTTCCGTGGTTTTGTGTTTCATCTCAACCGTCCCCAGCTCTTATAATTAAGGGTTAGGCCGTGGCTTCCCCCCTTCTTCGATCATGGCTCTTCTGGTGCATCGGGACCGCCGCGTCGTTATCCGTAAAGTTCCGCGCCCCCGGCCTAAACGTCGATCATCTATCAACAAGTAGGGAATTTCTCTCGTCTCTCACTTTTGTGTATCATGCGGGGTGGGCGTTACTTTTGTTCCTATGGAATTGGTTGAACCAAACCCTAATGAAGATAATAAACGAAGTTCTAAAGGAAGAAGGGGAAGGGGTTGTGATCGTTGTTATGCATTATCTTGTGATCATCCCTTTTGTTGTACTGGTTTATGTTTTCTGAAAATTGAGGCCGTTGGTGGTCGTGTGTGAGCACTTGAATCCCCTCATGATGTTTTAAATGGGTTGCTGAAATTGTGAACTCCTGCTGTGAAATTGGTTAACCACATATATCCAGCTGAATAATTGAAAGCACCAGGATCGGCCCTTCTGTGATAACTCCCGGTTAGAACACACGGAATTTGAAATCATGGAGTGTGTTAAATCGTTTAAATCTGAAAATCCCTGACTTGTGTTGGTAGTGGTTAGTGGTTGTTTTCCCTTCGGGCCGTTTGCTGGAAATGTGGGAGGGGATGGGATCCCCTGTTCTTTTTATACTCTCGGTGGCTGTGTGAATTTGGGGGATGGGATCTCCTGTTGGCATGGTTCCAGTGGTTGTGAGTTTTTTATCACAATTTGGGGAGAGATCCTCTGTTGGCAGAACCGGGTGTGAGTGTTTTGGTTGATCTATGCTTTGACGTTTTCCTTGGTTATGCTTATGGTAGTTGCCCAGTAGTGCTTAAAATTAATTGAACATTTTGACTGAATGTGAAACAAGAATGGGACAAATGGTTTTGTGGGCAAGGGTCATGAATTGTGACTCGGACGCTGTGGTATTGTGTTCTGTAGGTTGGCTAGGAAAACCTATGTTTTGGGTGAGTGTTTGTTACCTATATCTATACTTGTAGCTTTGTGTTTCTTATTCGCGCCCCACCCAAGTTGAGCACATAGTGCCGAACACCCCCATTTATGGGGGAAGCGTGTTTTTCCCAACACTATACTTAGTGGCTGGTTATTAGCTCCTTTTCTGCTCCCTTTCCCGGATAGCCCAAGTACCTTCGGGCAGGCTGTGATGGCCTGAAGTCCATTATTAGCCCAAGAATCATCGGGCAGGGTGTTGTGGTGGTTGGCCAGGTGTGTGCGGCAGGTGGTTTCCCAAGTGTCTTCGGGATGAGGCCTAGGTGTTTTCGGGCATGGCAGTGGATCCTTTAGCCCATGTGTCTTCGGGCGTAGCGGTGGTTGTTCTGGACTAGGTGTTTGCAGGCATGGTTACTTGTGACAGTTGAGGCCCAGGTGTGTGCGGGAGGGATTTGGCAGTGGGACTGCGTGTGGTTGAGGCCCAGGTGTGTGCGGGCGGGTTTTGGCAGTGGGACTGCGTGTGGTTGTGGCCCAGGTGTGTGCGGGCGGGTGTGGCAGTGGGACTGCGGTGAGAATGGCGGGATTGGTCCGATGCGTAGGATGTCTCAATAACCAGTGGGGAAGTGGCGCGGGGTACCCAAACGTCGATGTGATCTTATTGTATATATTACTTGACTTGCGCTATTTGGGGAGTGAGCCTTGGTGAGGCCTGGGATGGATAGTTTGCCTTTTTAGTTGTTTGGTTCACTCTTTTCTCACGGGACTTTAGTACGTTCCCCCACTTGTGCACGAGAGTCTTTGTTTTCCCTACTGAGTGTACTTGTATGATCACCCTACGTTTACTTTCAGGTTTCTAGGAGGACTACCAGGGCTGCGCGGGACCCTATTAGTCGGACAGTTGGAGTTGTCGCTGTTGTCGTATCTTTGTTTTCTTTTGGTATTGTACTTGAGAGCTTTCTTTTTCTTTTGTACTTGTACCTTGTTGTAAACTGTTTAAACATGCATGGGGTCTTTATTTGGGTTCATTTATATAAACTTGTTTCTTTTCCTTTTTGGGAGGTCGACTTGTCCTTTTTCCCGATCCTAAATAATAAAAAGGGTAATGCCTTCCATTTGCGAGAATTTTCTATACCCTTGGTGCTAGTCGCCACTCCGGGACCTATTGAAGGCGGGTTTCGGGGGTCATTATCTGTCCTTCAACTTAAAGAAGGAAGGGCCTGGCAATCCGCTGACTCTTCCCTCCTTTTGGCGAAGGCGGGTCGTGACAGAATGGTATCAGAGGGGTTGAGAGATAGGACGGAGTCTGGAGTTAGGCACAGTAAGGATTGCATGGGATGGTGAGGCAACAGCGTTGGGTGACCTTGGTGCGTGAATTAGGCCAGGGAGGACCGGCTAGGACACGGGATTTTAGGGCCCCCCGTGATCCGATGCAAGGACTCTGGACCTACCGAACGACCAAGTGAGGCCACACTTATTGCAGGGTAGAGACCCTAGGAAAGGTACATGCATCATAAATGACTTGTGTTTTTGTGTTTCTGGGATGTCTTGGGAAATTAAGAATAAATTAAATCTTAATAAGTTTTGAGAACGGTTTTCTTTGCACTACTGGGCTTAGGCATTCCTTGTTTACCTTGCAGTTATGGCACCTGGAAGGCGACCACGTGTGGTACAGGCGATCGAGACTCCTGAGACTACTTTGGCCAATCGGCAGAGAGCTGGTCGGGAGGAAGAGGACGACCAGTGGCAGAAGACTCTTCGATCCTTTCAGCGACAGGCCCTCGAGAAATATAAGGGCAGCACCTCCGACATGAAGACGGAAGGCTGGATGGAGGAGCTAGTCATAGCCTTCGGCCTGATTTGGGCTCCGACGGAGTACTGGGTTCCTCTGGCTGTTAGACAGATGCGAGGAGCGGCACGTCAGTGGTGGATGCTTCACCTAGGGAGTAGGAAAGAGTGTGAGGTTGCTTGGGCGGACTTCGAGAGGGAGTTCCGGGCGGAGTTCCTCTCCTCGACAATGAAGGCGGAGAAGAGGTAGGAGCTACTCTCCCTCCAGCAGGGGAGCATGTCCGTGAGGGAACTTGGAATCAAGTTCAAGGACCTCCTGCGTTTTGCTCCGGACCTCTTTCCCGATGAGGAGTCTCGGGCAAGACGTTTGGAGGAGGCGCTCCGACCCTCCCTCCAGTATGCTGTTACCCCCTTTACCCTTCCGACATACTTAGAGGTTCAGAAGAAGGCCGAAGTGGTGGAAAGGATGCACGCTCTAGGCGGACTGTCACAAGAAGGGATCCAGCTGGGACCATCGAAGGGGAAGGCCGTCAGCACCAGGCCTCCGGCATCGGGACCCTCCAGGTTCTGACCCGCAGGGAGCAGGCCGCAGTAGTTTCAGTTTCGATCCCCTGGCCCATGTTCTTTTCCTTCAGGCTCGGGACCACGGTGCTTCATCTGCGGGAGCCCTGGACATCTTCGGAGTCAGTGCCCCGATCGGGTGCAGTACAGCAGTGGCAGTCATCCCCAGCGTCCGCCGCAGCAGCAGTTCCCAGCCAGACCCTTCCAGCAGCAGCAGCAGGGACAGCGAGCTCCCGCTCCTTCGCAGACAGACATAGGAGGGGGAGGCCGACCTCAGGGCGCTCCCCAGGGACCTCGACCAGGGCGTGGTCGGGGAGGTGGCCGACAGCCGAGGGGCAGGGGAGCTGGGCGTGGACAATTACACGCCGCAGAAGCAACAGTTCCAGCAGGGCCAGAGGTTGTTCGAGGTACGATCAGTGTGTTTAGCACTCTTGCTTATGCTTTGTTCAATACCGGAGCTTCGCACTCCTTTGTTGCACCCAGTCTAGCCTGCGCCTTGGGTCTAGATGCCGAGAGACTTCCAGTTCCCCTAGTGTTGAGCACACCAGTTGGAGGTCAGACCGACTTGCTGTTCGTTTGTCGGGGATGTAGACTGATGTTGGGGCCACATCAGTCGGTTAAGGATCTCCTTCTGCTACAGATTCGGCCGTACGATGTCATCCTAGGAATCGACTGGCTATTTTCTGTGTGCGCCGTCATCGACTGTTTCCAAGGGAGGGTGGTGTTCTCCGGTTTGGACGGCCAGCGTGTTACATTCACCGGCGAGCGGAGCTGTCCGAAGGGAAACAGGAGGGAGGAACCTCTCCTCTCCTTGTTGACCGAACTGACGATAGAATCAACAGATGAGGAAATGGTGGAAGTACCAGAGATCGTTCGTGAATTTATGGACGTCTTTCCTGAGGAGGTGACGACTCTACCCCCTCGACGTGAAATCGAGTTTGGGATAGACCTGCAGCCCGGCTCTCGACCAATCTCGATGGATCCTTACCGGATGGCACCTTCGGAGCTACGGGAGTTGCGGATACAGATTGACGATCTGATAAAGAGGGGTTATGTTCGTCCAAGTGCATCACCGTGGGGTGCCCCAGTCTTGTTCGCAAAGAAGGCAGATGGTGGCCTCAGGTTGTGCATCGATTACAGGAGGCTGAATCAGGTAACGATCAAGAACCGCTACCCTCCTCCGAGGATAGATGATCTTTTCGACCAGCTGAAGGGGGCATGATGGTTCTCGAAGATCGACCTGCGATCCGGGTACCACCAGCTGAGGGTGAAGGATAGCGACGTCCCGAAGACGGCGTTCAGGTGCAGGTATGGGCACTTCGAGTTCGTGGTCATGCCCTTTGGTGTTACGAACGCCCCGGCCGTGTTCATGGGGCTTATGAACTCCATCTTTCGGGAGTACCTGGATCGGTTTGTGGTGGTGTTCATCGACGATATCCTGATCTATTCAAAGTCAGAAGAGGACCATGCAGAGCACCTGAGGACGGTTTTGGAGGTCCTCCGACAGCACCAGCTCTATGGGAAGTTGTCAAAGTGAAAGTTCTGGGCACGAGAAGTGCACTTCCTCGGACATGTAGTGTCTGAGCAGGGAGTAGCAGTCGACCCATCAAAGGTTGAGGCAATTGTTTCTTGGGCAGCACCCAAGAATGTGGCGGAAGTTCGGAGTTTCCTCGGACTGGCAGGCTACTACCGGAGATTCGTACCCAACTTCTCCCGGGTAGCAGCCCCTTTGACGGCTTTGACCAAGAAGGACTAGGTTTTCTTGTGGAGCGAGCAGTGTGAGTCGTCCTTCAGCTACCTAAAAGAAAAACTGGTTAGTGCCCCAGTGTTGAGATTGCCAGAAGAAGGGATGGCCTATGAGGTATTCTGTGATGCTTCAGGACAGGGCCTGGGGTGCGTATTGATGCAGCGACAAGGGGTGATCTCTTACGGGTCCAGGAAGCTACGCTCCCATGAGCAGAACTATGCCACCCATGACCTGGAGCTTGCAGCAGTAGTGTTCGCATTAAAGCTGTGGCGACATTACCTCTTTGGGGAGCGCTTTGTGGTCTTCACCGATCACAAAAGCTTGCTCTATATCTTCTCCCAGCGTGACTTGAACTTGCGACAGCGGAGGTGGGTCGAGTTTCTCCAGGACTACGACTTTGAGATCTCATACACTGAAGGTAAGGGAAACGTTGTGGCTGATGCCCTGAGCAGGAAGCCGCATCAGGAGGTGGTTCGGGAATCTGCTGATGCTTGGAAGGCGATGGGGGAGTTGGCTGCCTTGCACTTGGATGCAAGGGTGGAAGGTACTAGAGGCTGTTTGTTTCAGATGACGGTACAGTCCTCCTTGTTGCAGCAAGTGGAAGAGTCTCAGTGGGGAGATCTTGAGGTGGAAGTGTTGCGGGATCGTATCGATCAGGGGAACGCCCCGGAAGGATGGTCGGAGGACAGCCGACGTCGGATGCTCTTTCATCGGAGGTTGTTTGTTCCAGAGGTGATGCGTGATGAAGTCCTTCGTGAGTTCCATAGCTCAGCCTTGGCAGTACATCCGCGTGTTTCGAAAATGTACCAAGGCCTGAGGGGACAGTTTTGGTGGCCCGGGGTGAAACGGGCAGTGGCAGAGTTCGTGGCTAAATGCCTGGTGTGTCAGCAGGTGAAGGCTGAACACCGTGTTCCTGGTGGTCTGTTGCATCCTCTAGATGTTCCCGAGTGGAAGTGGGACGACGTCTCGATGGACTTCGTCACGGGACTACCCAGAGCTCAAGGCGGGCATGATGCTATCTGGGTAGTGGTGGATCGATTGACAAAATCTGCTCACTTCTTGGCTATCAAGGAGTCAGGACCCGTGAGTACCTTAGCACAGAGGTACGTGGATGAGGTGGTGCGTTTGCATGGAGTTCCGAAAACGATCGTCTCAGATCGGGACACTCGATTCACCTCACGAGTCTGGAAGGGGTTACAGCATGCTTTTGGCACCCAACTACGCCTTAGCACTGCTTTTCACCCTCAGACTGATGGGCAGACAGAGCGGACTATCCAGACCTTGGAGGACATGCTGCGAGCATGTGTTCTGGATTTCGTAGGATCATGGGTACGACACTTGCCTTTAGTAGAGTTTTCCTACAACAACAGTTTTCACTCTACTATTGGCATGGCTCCTTTTGAGGCTTTGTATGGAAGACCATGTCGTTCACCCTTATGCTGGGCAGAGGTTGGTGAGACTGGTACTCTTGGACCAGAAGTAGTGCAGAGCACCACGGAGAAAGTCCAGCTAGTGCGGGAGAGGATGAAAGCAGCTCAGTATCGGCAGAAATCTTATGCTGATCGTCGGAGGAGGCCCCTGAAGTTCGAGGTGGGAGATCATGTGTTTTTGAAGGTTTCCCCTCGACGGGGGCAGCGGAGGTTCGGAAAGGGGAGTAAGCTCTCCCCTAGGTTCATCGGACCTTTCGAGGTGCTGAGGCGAGTTGGCGAGGTAGCATATCAGCTGGCCCTACCACCTCAGTTGGAGAGGGTCCATGACATCTTCCATGTCTCCCAGCTTCATCAGTACTTACATGATGAATCTCATGTCCTCAACTGGGGAGAGCTAGATGTGGGAGGAGATGCGACCTTCGAGGAACGGCCAGTCAGAATCGAGGATCGCAAGGAGAAAGTGCTCCATGGACGAACCGTCGGCCTGGTTCGTGTGTTGTGGAGACATGGCGGCCTCGAAGAGAGTACGTGGGAGAGGGAAGCACAGATGCGTGCCCAATACCCCGAGTTGTTCTGAGCTTTGAACCTTTGGTGCCTGTTGTGACAGAACGTTTGACCTTTTTGTCTATGAAATGTGCTAGTTCCTTTCCTCTGTTATGTCTGGAAAGCCCCGGCTAATGGGAAGGGGAAACCCGACCCCTAATCAGGACGCATTAAGGTGGATGCGATTAAACCCGTGCGGGCGAGTCAGTGCCACCCAAAGCGGATAATATCTTGACATGGGGGAGGGGAACTCCCCAAACCCACATGACCGGGCGGTTTGGCGTGGTATGTTGTTTGGTTCTTGACAGGGAGTGTTTTCAATTAGCGGGGGTCCACTCCTAAGAGGTATCTTCGAAGATGGTTGTTCGGATCCTCTCTTTCCTTCTGGTTTGTTTTGATTCTCGGGGACGAGAATCATTTAAGAGGTATCTGATGTAATGACCCAGACCCCCCTTGGTCCCTTCCTTTTCCAAAAATCCGGTTTCCTTGCGGGGTACCGATCGGTGAGACCGATCGGAGAGACCGATCGGTGAGACCGATCGGTGAGACCGATCGGTGCGACCGATCGGTGAGACCGGCCGACGTCGCCCGGCCTTGCCAAGTTGTTCCAGTAACGTTCCTTTTTCGCAAATAGGGTTTTAAACCCTATTCTGCCTTGTTAAAAAATATCTTGGGAATCCGAAACGCGCACAAAGGTTTTAATTAAATGCTTCATTAATTCATGGGTCGGTTAAAACCACCCAGTGCCATTAATGATGAGTCAAGCCACGTGGTCAACCCACGACTCCCTCATCTTCCGTGGTTTTGTGTTTCATCTCAACTGTCCCCAGCTCTTATAATTAAGGGTTAGGCCGTGGCTTCCCCCCTTCTTCGATCGTGGCTCTTCTGGTGCATCGGGACCGCCGCGTCGTTATCCGTAAAGTTCCGCGCCCCCGGCCTAAACGTCGATCATCTATCAACAAGTAGGGAATTTCTCTCGTCTCTCACTTTTGTGTATCATGCGGGGTGGGCGTTACTTTTGTTCCTATGGAATTGGTTGAACCAAACCCTAATGAAGATAATAAACGAAGTTCTAAAGGAAGAAGGGGAAGGGGTTGTGATCGTTGTTATGCTTTATCTTGTGATCATCCCTTTTGTTGTACTGGTTTATGTTTTCTGAAAATTGAGGCCGTTGGTGGTCGTGTGTGTGCACTTGAATCCCCTCATGATGTTTTAAATGGGTTGCTGAAATTGTGAACTCCTGCTGTGAAATTGGTTAACCACGTATATCCGGCTGAATAATTGAAAGCACCAGGATCGGCCCTTCTGTGATAACTCCCGGTTAGAACACACGGAATTTGAAATCATGGAGTGTGTTAAATCGTTTAAATCTGAAAATCCCTGACTTGTGTTGGTAGTGGTTAGTGGTTGTTTTCCCTTCGGGCCGTTTGCTGGAAATGTGGGAGGGGATGGGATCCCCTGTTCTTTTTATACTCTTGGTGGCTGTGTGAATTTGGGGGATGGGATCTCCTGTTGGCATGGTTCCAGTGGTTGTGAGTTTTTTATCACAAATTGGGGAGAGATCCTCTGTTGGCAGAACCGGGTGTGAGTGTTTTGGTTGATCTATGCTTTGACGTTTTCCTTGGTTATGCTTATGGTAGTTGCCCAGTAGTGCTTAAAATTAATTGAAAATTTTGACTGAACGTGAAACAAGAATGGGACAAATTGTATTGTGGGCAAGGGTCGTGAATTGTGACTCGGACGCTGTGGTATTGTGTTCTGTAGGTTGGCTAGGAAAACCTATGTTTTGGGTGAGTGTTTGTTACCTATATCTATACTTGTAGCTTTGTGTTTCTTATTCGCGCCCCACCCAAGTTGAGCACTTAGTGCCGAACACCCCCATTTATGGGGGAAGGGTATTTTCCCCAACACTATACTTAGTGGCTGGTTATTAGCTCCTTTTCTGCCCCCTTTCCCGGATAGCCCAAGTACCTTCGGGCAGGCTGTGATGGCCTGAAGTCCATTATTAGCCCAAGAATCATCAGGCAGGGTGTTGTGGTGGTTGGCCAGGTGTGTGCGGCAGGTGGTTTCCCAAGTGTCTTCGGGATGAGGCCCAGGTGTTTTCGGGCGTGGCAGTGGATCCTTTAGCCCAGGTGTCTTCGGGCGTAGCGGTGGTTGTTCTGGCCTAGGTGTTTGCAGGCATGGTTACTTGTGACAGTTGAGGCCCAGGTGTGTGCGGGCGGGATTTGGCAGTGGGACTGCATGTGGTTGAGGCCCAGGTGTGTGCGGGCGGGTTTTGGCAGTGGGACTGCGTGTGGTTGTGGCCCAGGTGTGTGCGGGCGGGTGTGGCAGTGGGACTGCGGTGAGAATGGCGGGATTGGTCCGATGCGTAGGATGTCTCAATAACCAGTGGGGAAGTGGCGCGGGGTACCCAAACGTCGATGTGCTCTTATTATATATATTACTTGACTTGCGCTATTTGGGGAGTGAGCCTTGGTGAGGCCTGGGATGGATAGTTTGCCTTGTTAGTTGTTTGGTTCACTCTTTTCTCACGGGACTTTAGTACGTTCCCCCACTTGTGCACGAGAGTCTTGGTTTTCCCTACTGAGTGTACTTGTATGCTCACCCTACGTTTACTTTCAGGTTTCCAGGAGGACTACCAGGGCTGCGCGGGACCCTATTAGTCGGACAGTTGGAGTTGTCGCTGTTGTCGTATCTTTGTTTTCTTTTGGTATTGTACTTGAGAGCTTTCTTTTTCTTTTGTACTTGTACCTTGTTGTAAACTGTTTAAACATGCATGGGGTCTTTATTTGGGTTCATTTATATAAACTTGTTTCTTTTCCTTTTTGGGAGGTCGACTTGTCCTTTTTCCCGATCCTAAATAATAAAAAGGGTAATGCCTTCCATTTGCGAGAATTTTCTGTACCCTTGGTGCTAGTCGCCACTCCGGGACCTATTGAAGGCGGGTTTCGGGGGTCATTATCTCTCCTTCAACTTAAAGAAGGAAGGTCCTGGCAATCCGCTGACTCTTCCCTCCTTTTGGCGAAGGCGGGTCGTGACATGAATAGTCAGTCATATCCCCAAATTCTGCATTAATCTCAAATACCTCAACGGTAACACCAAAAGTTCAACATTAAAAATTCAAAAAATAACTAACCTTATATGTATTCAAAATATACTAGAATAATATTTAAACCAAAAATATAAATATTTGATGACATATTCTACTTTTATCAACATAACATTTATCTCAAAAAATTCTTCCGTCACGCATAAAGTCACATTATAAAAATATATGTTCCTTAATCATATAATCATGAATATATGATAATTTAAGATCAATAAAATAATAATTTACCTCATAATTTAATATAATTTGTATAGATCAAATTACATTTACCTTAATCATTTATTGTTCCCAAAATAGTGAACTACTTCAAAAATAACTTTAATTACATACTCATCAAATAACATTTATCATCTATATAATATGAAACTTATACACAAAAATTAATAACCCTTTAATCCCAATTAACCATTATCACCTCAAACTAAAATATCAAATTAACCCTAATTTTTATCATTACCATTCAACTTATGTCCACAAACTATAAAATTGTTTCTCCCAAAACAACTTTTCAATAAAACACTTAATAAACTGATGGTTTGTATTCCAATAAATGTTTCCCAAATTATATGTAATATTTTTAAATCCTATCACATAAAACCTAAAAAGGGTTATATATTATTTGTTATCATCCTTATATTCGTTAACCTGTGATTATATCCTTAACTCTTAAACTATCCTGAATTGGTAACATCTAAACCTTTAAAGTTATCAAAATCCAGATTCGATTCAAATTACAATTCCATGAATCATAATCAACCCACAATTACCTGATTTATGTCAATGTTTTTACGTTATTATATATCACTATCATTTTGTTTCATAGTTTTAAAAATGTGGAAACACATTACATTAAAAATGTACACATTCACATAATTTCTATTTTCCCCAACAAATATGTTCTTTATAGAGACACACTTACTTAAATATAGGTAACTCCCGTTACTATAATTATAAATGTATTACAATATCTACTAATCCATTAGACCTATTTATTTTTTTGAAATTATTGTAGAATAAAAAATTGACAATAAAAACAAAATAAAATTAATATATTGTCAATTTTTAAAAATGAAAAATTAATAAAAAAATTCCCATTTTTATAGTAAACATTGAACTCAAATTTTCATTTAGTTAACCTTGAAAACAACATAATTACATTATAGCTATCAAAAAATATTTCATATGAATACATAAATATAAAATCTTAATGAAGAGAATTTATTTTGAAAAATAAAAAACTCATAAATATATTTTCATTGAAAACAATTCATTCATATTAAAAATTTCATAAAATTTTCTTCAAAACATAAACACATTTTTTAACTAACTGAAATAAAAATATTTACTTTTAAAAAATAAAATATATCATATTTGAATATTGTGAAATTATCTTTGCATTAATCCTTATAATATCCCATAAAATTGAATCCCCTACTCTAATAATTATCTGGTCACATAAGAGTAACCTATCAAAGGTAAACTCATTCACATTACCCAATGTATTGGAGACCAATATTGGGTTCACCATACATCAGAGATATATCAGGATAATTTTCCATTCATATAAAATATACTAGAATCATAAAATGAAAAAAAATAAATATGTCATTCAATTAAAATAAATAAATTAAGTTGAATTGGAATTCATGACCAACATACATAACACTTTTTGTCTTCTAATAAATATGAGAATAATTTTCTAATTCCATAGAAAAAATTATTAAAATTAAAATTTTCCATAATTTTTAGAAAAACAACTATGAAAATAACGATTGAATATTTAAAACGAATATTGAAATAATATATACATCTTAATAGCATAAAAATCCCTTTATTTTTATTCGATAAAATAAAGACACAATTCATACATGGGTAAAGAGGTCTAAAATTTACTCAAATAGAAAACATTAAAAATATTCCATTATAATCCTTTGTAATGAAATAAAATAGTAGTTGAAAAGTACCTTTAAAAAAAATTGATTCATAAATTTGAAAATTCTTTGAACATTTAAATTAACTATTTCACATAATAAAAATAGTTGTGACAAAGGCATTAAAATAATGTTTTCAAATAAAACATTACTAAATTAACTCAATAAAAATATTAATTTGTGTGTCTTCTATCATAAGAAAGAAATTCATATTATTTATCTAATTTATTAATAAATTTTTTTACATTAATAAAATTATCATTATTTCATTTATTTCATTTATTACTATGTTTATTTAGTTGTTAAAATTCTTATGTTCTTGTTGGATGTTTTGAGAACATTCTATTTATAAATCCAATATTTATTTAGTAGGTTTACTAAGGTATAATAGATTATTTTTACATCATATACGGAATATTAATAATGATATAATTATAATTTTTTTATTAAAAACAATTGGTAAATCATCCAGGAATGGTGAACATGAAAAGTGAATCACATCACCTCGGGATGGTGGTAGTCCACCCATATGCATGAATGATATTATCATTATCAAACAGATGAATGGTTAAGAGTATAAGATATATATTATATTCAAATGATCAGAATAATTTCATGAGTGTAATTTATTATCATTATACCCTATATAATAAATATTCATATGATGGGGTGTTGAAAAATTAAACACATCGATTATTTAAGGTGATATTCCAGATGTACACATGAGCGATGTCTTCATATTCAATAGGATGGAATGGTAGATAAAAATGGATATTCCATATTCAAAATTACATTTATTTATATTTAATATATATTTTTTATTACTTTATCTTGGATTATGCATATTTTAAGTAGGTAATAAAAGAATGAATTGTGAAACACTCAGTCTAGAATTATACATCTTCTTGGAGAAACATCTTGTCCTTACAACTTAACACATACTAATTGATGTTTTTGGTCAGACTATAACATCTAAATAATTAATAAAAATGTTGTAATGTTTTTTGGTTAGATATTTTTTCGCAAAATAGTATTTTTTAAGAATAATAGGGGAATGGATTATATATTTTATATGTTAATTCGTTGGTAATATTGTAAATACTTGAAATATTAACATATATTTTGTGTATAACTCGTGTATAATGGAAAAAAAATTAACATATATTAAAATATATAGAGTTTCATTTCTAATTGTAATAAAAAAAACTCATTTATATGGGTTTATGAGTCCTTTTAAACCGTATATTTTTGTTTAACAACATTGTTTAACCAATCTAACCCTAACCATTAAAAAAACTCATTTTTACGGTTTGTTAAAGTAATACTAAAAGTGAAAATGATAAAATAAATGTAACATTATTATAATTCTACAAAATAATATATTTTTTATATTTTTTATTTTATAATTATTTAAAAATGTTTTCTAAACACTAAATACCATTTTCATTCATATTTATGACTTTTAAAAAAAAATATAACTACAAAGGGATCAAGATAAAAATGTATTTGGAATTAAAAAAATAAATTATGTATTTATCTATTTTAACTATATAAACAACTCCTATAACACCATAATTCATCAAAATATTAAAACATATAATAATTTTAAAACCATTTATATTATTTTTCCTATGCCTGCACAAGTGATGTATCAATGCTGAAGATAATTTTTTAATACTAGTAATTTATTTGTGAAAAAATAAAAATTCTAAATTAAATTTTTATATATAATTATGTTCTTTATGGTTCATTTATAATGTATATTTAATCTTATCTTAATCATTAATATACTATTATGATATAAAAATTGTAAATGACATTTATTAAATGTGATACTTTCCTCTCTTGGGATTCAACCAAAATTTAAAAAGAACACACCAAAAATACTCCAAGGGGGGTAATTGATCCAATTATCATACACCAAGAAAATTATTTAGTCATATTTATTTTTGTCCCTTTTCTACTTAATTTCAATTTATTAATTAATTTACTTTTAATAGGTTGATTTTTTAACATAGTAAATTATTTTCACTAAATAAATTATAATGGCCAGGTAACCAAATTTATAAATTATGATTCCATATTTTAAATATATTTTAATATTTAAAATTATTTTAATTAATAAAAATAAATTTTAATACAAGTGCCCAAAACACAATGAAAAACTGTTTTTAGACAAATGTGTTTTAATCATAAAAATGATCTTATACTAAAATAAAATAAAATAATAATTACTATTGTATTTATTAAAAAATATTTAATAAAATATATGGTCTGTTACTTTTTAAAAAATCCAAATAATAATAATATTATCATAATATTTTTTTTAAAGATAATAGATAAATGTTTTCAAAAATCAATATTTTTCATTATTTAAACAGAAATTAATATTTTTAAAAAATAAAGAAAATAATAAAAATATAAATATGAAATTGAATATTTAAAAAATAATATACCTTTAATGAATTTAATTTCTAAAATTTTTATAAATAAATTATAATATCAATACATAAAATTTAACGAAACCCATTTAAAATAATTATTTTCGAAGAATGAAATGCATTTATACTCATTCCATGACTAATAACCAAAATTTATTGAATGTTAATTCATTAAATAACATATATTTATCCACTAATTTCCTTATAATCATTTATCAAAATTTATTAAATTAATATATTATGAAAAAATTCATTGTGCATTTAAAAATAATTTAATGAAAATATAACTATTTTACCATTAAAATATTTTATCTTCACAAACGACTAATTGGTAATGAACATATGTTTTTTTATTTATAGTAATAAGTAAAAACAGTTAATATATATTTCATAATACAATTACTTATAATTACACTCTACAAACTAATGACTATGTCATAACATTCATATATAAAGAACAATATATCACGGTTCATTTAGGATCAGTGTTGCATGTACCAAGCACTATCAACTATATTATTAATGGGAAATAAATTATAAAATATTGTGGTGTTATGGAACCTTACTCAAATAACTAAATATACACACCAAGAACCACCCCTAATCAATAGTGGTTGTGATAGGAAGAGGAGGATGGGTCTCCCATGTTTGGAGAGAGTGAGAGTACATAATTTGAGAAAGAGAGATTAAAATCAAGATTGTGGGAAGTTTTATTTTTTATTTTTTATGAAATCTTTGTAGCCACACATTTATTACAATGTTTTCCAAATTGTGTGGAAACTATGCCGCTTATACTATCTTGAACTAAAATCCCGCAAATAGTTTATTTAAATTGTTTACGAATCTATAACCGAAATATGTAAAACCCTATGAAATTGAAATTATAGTTTTCTCATGGTTTCTCAGCAATTATGCACCATAAACCAAGGATAATAATACTCAAAATATTTTCCTCAAAAATATTTATTCTCATTTTCATAGAAAACCCCCTTTCAACATTTCAATTTTATCCCAAATCTTTATATATTCAATAAGAAACCCATGACACCACCCTGGACTTAGCCCACATAAAAAAAATCTCCTCATGATAACGTAAATCATAGAATTCAAATTTGAATAAAAATTCTAAATAAATATAATAGTATTCTAGACATTAACATAATTTTATGAATAGTATTCTATAAAAAAATAAAACAATGTATCTATGGTTTACTAAAATATCTTCCAGAAATGAGAGATGAATTAATAATATTGATCTGATATAATACTCATCAAAATACCAAGAAACCATAATACTTATAGAATATATATCCAAAAAAACAAATTAATATATTTGTTCTCCTTTTTTTCTGGAAAGATATCCATCATGTTTAGTAGATTTTTGATAACCTATACTGTATCACTACCTCACTATAACCATGAAAACCCCATCAAAAAATAAATCATCACATCATCTCGATTCCCTTTAAGATTAATTAAAGGCTTAATAATTCTTATGGGACATGATGATAGGCCTTCACTTGATTACGAGTGAGGAAATATGAAACAAATCCCTAAATGACATTATATACCACATTAAACAAATAAATATTTTTTATATCATGATATATGTTAGTCAATCCAATGTTAATATACCATCTCATAATGTGTGTGAGTCCTACATCAACATTTTCTACTTCCTCATCAACACCACAATCCAACATCACATATATAAGTATCCATCACCATCTATTATACAATATAATGGTTTTCCCCATAATAGATGTTTTACCTCATAACCCAGTAATCTAAATGTAATATATATCACCACTTCACCCTATTTAGGAGTAAGGAGTTTAATCTTACTGTCATAAGTGTTTCCATAACCTGATACTCTTACATACTAATATGAAAATCTGAAAATAAAATACAAATTTGTCACTATCTATTTTCAACTAGAACCCCCAAATCATGAGTCATCGTACTTAGAATTTCATCCATTGAATTCTACATTTCATGAATATACACTATCTCAATGTTAATAGACACTTGTTTCTTCACAAAGCTTCTCTAACAAAGACATAATTCATGAAATTATAATTCTTATATTAGGGTATAATAGATAGTATATTCCAAAAATATCATACCCAATATATTGTATCACCAACAACAAGTTTCTTTAAACACTACAACTAAATAAAATTCATGTGTTAAGTAGTTTCTCTCATACAATCATAGTCTTCTTAAACTATATGAAACTAATATCCCTTGAGATATAAAAATATACCCTATTAAACTCCTTGTGTATCCTAGTATATTATATAATGCTTATTTATATCATGCGATGTTAGGATTGTATAAGTTTTTAATCTTCCATATTTCTCATTAAAATCTCACTTGCAAGGATAAGAGCATTTCAAACATTCCCTTTCCTAATTAGAACAATTTTTGATATATTAAATATATATAACATTAGAAATATTATTCTTTATTGGATCATTAATCCTTAAACGCTAAAAAAATTGTGAACATTCTAGGGAATCACTTAATAAATCACTAAATCGAAATTCTTTGAGTATAAAAATATGGCATACTCTGATATAAAATCCCCTAATATGTGTGCAACCCTGATCATGAAATGTCACATAGAGTTATTGAAATAATGTTGAAGCACTCTCAGTGTGAAAAGATACAATATCTTGGTGATAAGAATGATCCTCTAGAATTTGGATGCACCTAAGTCTATATTAAATGAAAATAAAATTAAAGGAATCTAGATATTGGTGTAATTCCTTACTCCATGGGCCCATAAACACTACATGTCAATTCCTAAAAATTAATCGCATCATAATAAATCCATTCACTCTAAATATTTTCCTAAACATTTCATGAGAACTATCTACTGGAATCACTGTTATTGGTGATATCTCGACCTTAGGTCAATCACAGAGAACTACTTAGGCCTCAACAACCAAT
Source organism: Viscum album (assembly GCA_963277665.1). Classification (NCBI taxonomy): domain Eukaryota; kingdom Viridiplantae; phylum Streptophyta; class Magnoliopsida; order Santalales; family Viscaceae; genus Viscum; species Viscum album. The sequence goes on from OY728147.1 coordinate 1,612,661,404, forward strand.
AAAACAGGTCATATATATGAGTAAGAGGGTATTATATAATAACCATGTCAGAGTTCAAGTTTAAATAATACACAAATTAAAACAAGTTACAATTTATTTTATTAGTTAACTAGACTAAAGTTCCCCAAGGAGAAATGCTTAGGTGAATTAATCCATTCATGTAATGGACCACTATTTGGACCTCCAACTCCTTTAACTCATCCAAAAAAAATCCTATATGGTGAAATTTATATGATCTTTTTACATTGAATTAGCTCGATAGTAAACTTAACCTCCCTCTTAAAGCGAAACCTTGATAATTACTTATCAAATATGATATAAAACCAATCCCCCACTAGACTAAATATCAGTTGGGTCATATATTTATCTTCAAAAAAAATTATCTTAAAATGGGTTGTGAGAAAACTCAACTAAATATGATCCATCCCCCTATGGACTTCCAAAATAATTACTCCCCAAATAAATTACATCAACCACTATTTGGGGAAGTGAAGTAAACTATAATGTGGTTTTAATTGAGACATGATCGATAATGTTTCAGTTCATTAATTTTTAGGATTTCATTAAAATTTTTCCTCTGCATTATAAATATTTCCTAGATAATCCTATAAGTATTAATCAAGATAGAAAACTCTTAACACGTTTAAATATACATGGATAACACCTCTAAGGATGTATCAATGGTAATTACCCCTGAATGTTATTCAATAAATAGTCCAATATCACATACTAACTAATAATATATTATTTAATATGATTAATATTTTTTTAATATAATATATTCTAGGGGGTATGCCAATAAAATCAATGCACATATAGTAAAAGTCCCCTCATCTTGGTCAGTAAGTGTTTACTCCCATCAGCGAAATCTCTTACATACAATAATCAATTGAATTTACCCCAACATCCTCTTCATTGTGATTTTATTATCCCAGATTTGGATCCTTGTGTTTATTCATCACCTTTTACATTTCCTAAATAAGAAAAAACATTATAGTATCATTTAATATTCCATATATTCCCACATTATCAACACTACAAGGGTGTTCAGTTCCTCTAATATCATATACTCCAAACCCTATGACAATGGCAACACTCTGTAAGGGATCTTTGATGCGGGAATAGTTATTATCAATGGATTTGAATAGCCTCCCCATTTCTACTCTAGTGAAATTCATCAAATCAAAACATACTTCAATCAGAATCAACCCTATGATGGTGCATTTGTAAAACCCTATGCCATTGTATCAATGGATTAAATTAATTAATTTGATAAATTTTTAATGAACATAAATTTTTTATATGTTTTGATTTTGATTTATCTGTTTCTCTAACATTTTATGGTTTGGGGAGCATGTTAATGACAAACAATGTGAATACCCTTACATGGGTAAGTGTACATTAGTTTTTTAGTTTTCAAACTTTGACAATCATAGGTAGTGTACAAATATGGTGATTCATAGAGGTATCATGTGTCTCCAACATTGTTGAGTGTTTCAGTGACATGGCTTATAAATGATTGAGATAACTACCGAAGAAAATATATGATGTCGATATATGGTGGTGTAGTACCATTATGCAGGGTTGGAGAACTATTAGAGAAATAATGCTATTTTTTGGGAGAATATATGTGAATTACCTTTTATTAGATCATACTTATTGATTTATTAACACATAGTTTAAATAAAGACATTGATTATTGGTAGAAGATTCCTAAATTCACATAAAAGAGAACTTCTCAAAGTACTCCTTCAATTTTAGGATCCTTAAGGGCTTCAATATTTCTCTATCACATTCCTCTATGATAAGAACACCATATAAGGTTTCTCCCTCTTTTACTATATATTTTAAAGCCTCAATAAACTTATTGCCTTCATATTCCATCAAGATAATTACTTTTTTCCTCCTCATTCATATTCTATTTCATTTTACACGGGTTACCTCTTAACAGAAAACCCTAGGGGCATCCGTGATATTAGTATCGGTTATAGTGATTTATTCATATGGATTTTTTTATTAGGGATAACATAAGGTCCCTAGATTATTTTTGGTGCAGTCACTATAAAAGGAAACAGCATATAACATGATTTTCATTGAACCAAGGATGGTTTTTTATTGTTTAACATGAATTCATTTTCTATTAGGTTATTAGTATATTCAATTTTTTTAAAAAACATAATTCATTCCATGTGTGGTGATTTATATAAATTTTTAATGGTGTTAAAAGTTGTTTTACACATAGTACAGTAGTTTTTAAATTGAATTTCTATTAGAATTAGAAATTATATGCGGTGATACATCTTTTAAATGAGGTTTCTATATAATAGTGTAAGATTATGTATTGTGTCCTCATTTAGTTGATGAAACATATTAGGTATTGTATTTCTAGACACACAATGTTTTTTCCTTGGTATTTTAATCATTGAATTAAAATTTTAACTATTAAAAAAGTTTAATGGAGTGTTTTAAATATAGTGTTTGGTTTTACATTTCCATGAACCAATTTGGGACATGATGTGACTTAAAAAGGTATTTTAATCCCATTGGTATTTTAAGGGATTATGTGGGTATTATTTGAATGGTACATCTAAATTTAATTCTGATTTTCTTATATAATTAATTTCAAATGGATTTCAAGATTTTGATTTCAAATAATAGTTTGGAGTGGGACTTCAAAACATTGAGAAGATACTTTTCATTTTGTGTATTTTAATAAGGACCAGTTTAGAATTATGGTTGATTTACAAATTATTTGGGTGACTTTGATATCCACTTGATCCCCTAGATTTATTATTCTCATAAGGGGCTGTTTTATTAGTAGATGTGATTTTTGTCCTTATAATCTTTTTATATATTTCATTTGTTATGAATTAAATGTGGTAGCATTGTTGATTGTTAGAGTGTAAAAAGTGATATTTGATTTATTAGTGTCATATATTGATGCATTTTATTTTCTAACTCCATTATATATATAATGGGATTCCTAGGTCACTAACTAAGTTTCTTAATATACGTAAAAACAAATATGTAATATACATCAACTAGGGAGTGTGTCCTGCTAGACTGAGTGTCAAAGTGGAATTAAGTGTGGTCATTGTATTGAGGGAGATAATAAGAGAAGAAATTATGGAATGTGGTTTTATTGTTCATCCTAGAGGTTTATCATCACAATAGTAAACTAAATGGCACTTATATTGGAGGTTTAGTGTTTATTTTTAGATAACCCATGTTAAAAAGATTCCAGTTGGGTTTTTGAAATCTGTTATATTTTTGGAAATATTAAAAATGACTTCCCAACATAATTATATAAATAAAAATTTTAAAGGTAAATTTTTTATCATTTATTAGTTAAAATATTACGTTCATAACTCATTTTTAAGATCATTTAAAATATAATTTATGTGACAGATTGTATTTTGGATTACAGCAAAGTGTTGTTCCATTTTTTTATTTCATATCATTGAAATTTTTAATTAAATACTAAAAATTATAATTTCATAGTTTACTCTACATGTTTAATTTATATGTATTCATCCTCTATTCATATTCATTTCAAATAAAATCGATTGATCTTCATCATGGTTCTCCAAATTCTTCTTTTAGTAATATTTTCATGAAATTTATATTTATTTTTCAATTATTTTTTTTATCATTAGTTTTCTCAAATGATACACCTTTCAATTTATCATTTTTATAGTTATGTATACTTATCTATATCAAATTAAAACTAAAAAGATTTTTCTATACTATAAAATTCATTCCAATTCATATATTTTGATTCCCCTTGAGTTCTTTCATCGAAAGAAAATTCAGTTGTTAAAGACTACCCCAATCTTGAAAACTAATTCAAATTTTTATGAATTTTTTTAATTTAATTTGGTTTCATGAATTTTATCCTTTTATTGTGCTATTATTATCATAATAGGGGGACTATAGAAACTGATAAATTTAAAAAGGATTTTTTTTACAATGGTAATAATATAATTGACGTAAAATTTCAAATTCGACATCATTATTTTTATAACTAGAGTTGTATGTCACTTTTTACATTATTTAAAAATTAATCAACATAAAATGTATATAAAATTATAATTTTAACAACATTTATAATAATTTAAGTTAGAAACTTATTTTTAACATTTAATACAATAATGAATCCATGAATATAACATTAAAAACAGAAAAACCTATTGTAAAAACCCAATTTTCATGCTAGTTTCGTTTCGTTTGATGGGACATTTGCGGGTGAGATATATTATATAGTACTAGAATACGGATTTTTACCATAGTTTAGACTATTGTACATGATACCGATAAGGTTTCACAAGAAACATTGAACCTTCTACATGACTTATGTGATTTTTATATTTATGATTTGTTTGTATCACCTTCAATTGATAAGAAAACCATTATCCATTAAAGTCTTTAATTCATGATATGCTACATTAGTTTACACATTATAAAATCCCAACATATTGAGTGGTATATTATATTTTGGTAATTATTTAAATATAAAAGTAATGTGAAATAGGGATCTAACAACATTATTAAAAAATCCCTAGCATGACATTATTTCTATGGATCTTCCAGAACTGGATAGAATAGCCTCAGGATGTAGACAAGAAAAGGGTGATATATAAACCACAGTATGGAAACAAACAAATAATGACATGATGAAATTAAAAAATGTGAGTGAAGAGTCATATAAAGGTTAAATAAAAGGTTTATAATCTTAAACATAAACATCCATGCATTATATAAGATGATAACATCAAGGTGGCATTGGAATGTAGAAACATCATAAAACATAACATCATAGACATGTGTCAAGGATAAATATTGGGACTTTGTAATAGTGTCTGATTTATCTAACCTATTGTGAACCTTACATGGTATCTCATAAGATAAAAGAATTACCCAATGCGTTTCATGGCTACATTATTTCAGTCACACCCATCAAATTCATATAATGTACTTGAATTTTTATGCCTAATACATCATATGATATATCAAAAAATTTAATAAATTTTACTCAAATTATTTTGTATTTTGAGTTGTATACATCTAATATTCAAATAAAAAATGTATATTTACATATAGGTCAATTCCCATGAGTGGTAATATGGATTGTTCTTCACAAAAAAAAATTTAGTATGGAAAATCATAGGATAATTTTGACACCATAAGGGGTCTACATAAAGCATAATAGAAGGATTTAATGGGAGTAAAATGTGGTCTCTCATTACATGGTAATCATAATCATAGTAATGGTATGTGTATAAAAATATTTTATTATAGAAATAGATAATAAAAGAAGAATTATACAAATTAAGAACTTTAATATCGAGGAGGAAGAGAATCTCTTACCTTGAGTGTTTTCTTATAAAAAATAGTAGGGGTTTCTTAAGATATTGTCAACACATTGGGAAGGATTTATAGATGGATTGAGAGAGGATATTCATGCTAAATAGTTCTTTGTTGATTAGGAATGAGTGGTTGGTCAATATATATTACAAAAGATAGGGGGATGTTTTATTAATTTCCAAACCAAGGTTTTGGATTCTAAGTGATAAAATAATAAAATCCAGAAACCTTCCCATGATTTTATAGCATTGTTTCTGAAAAATTGGATGATATTTATGTATATTATTAGTTTAAGAACTAAATGCTTTAAAATAATTCAATTTATGATTTTTATGTGATTCACGTTTCTATAGAATTTCATTTAATACATTAAATTACAAGATAGGTTTTGGAGGATTCATCCTAGGTTTTTAAAATTAATAAAATAATATAAAAACACATTATTATAAAAGTAAAATATATATTTGGTCATGTAATTAATTTATATTATATATTAAATCACTTTTTATAAATTATGTTTTCAAAATACAAATAGTATATTTATATTGTATTTTATTTTTACCGAAAAAATTAGTGTTTCAGAAAATTATGAAAAAACATATATTTGATACTTTTGATGTGTTTATTTGAAAAGTAGAAATTATTTTACATAGATAATTTCCTAAATATGGTAATTTACTCTACTAAATAATTTCTCATAATGTTTTAAAACATATTACTTTTTACGATACTATCATGATTCTCACTATTAAAAAAAATAATTATACTTCATTAAAATATAATATCATTTATATTTAAATAAATTTTATTTAATAATAATATATCATGAAATTAATAATTATTTTAAAATTATGAAATTTATCTAAAAGGATTTTTTAATTCATATTATATATTTATCAAAAATATAATTCATATTTTTTTTATTTCAGAATAACATTTTTATGAAACTCCTTATATAATAATGTATATATATTGTAATATTGAAATGGGGATAAATATAAAAATTATTTTAGTAGAAAGAAAATAAAAAAATTATACAATGGGGTAATTGATACATAACCCCTTATTACACATGCATATTCCACAAAGGTAAGGTGTGCAATGGTTGTACATTCATGGGGTAGTTTAATGAATATGGTTTGGGAGGTAATATTGATAAGCTTAAAATTATTCTATAAATGGTTTTTCTCAAGTTATAGTTGTTGAATCTCATCTTGATATTGGTCAAAGAAAACTACAATGGGACCATCACTGGTCTAGGACGTGATAAATGGGCTTCTTATGTTATAATCGTACTTGTCGAGGATCTAGCCTCTTTCATCTACGTAAATTATAATTTATCATATCCTTTAATATATAATATTAGTAATGTTAACTGTATAATGGATATATATTCAAACATTATGTTGCATAATATTATTTGTATCCCAATTGAAAAATTATGGAAATATTTTATAACAATAAAAAGTAACAAATATACTATAGTGATTGTGTTTCCAATAACTACATTTCCTAATAATTTATTTTCCCATTAATAATGGTATTTCCATTAGAAATTTATGGTCATTAAATTCCTCCACCATTAGAAAATTTATTTTTTCATTTTTCATTTTTCATTGTACAATATATGAGGCTACTTCTATTTTATCTCTACATTTTTTCCCATGTTTCCTCCTCAAACATGTGGTTCATCCATTGTAAATTGACTAGGTGAGTTTCCTTATTTCAAATATCTATTTCTCTATGATCTATGATCATCACTATTATATCCTTGTATGAATTGTTATTCTCTAAGGTTGACACCTATCAATCCAGTACATGTGAGTGGTCTAGTATGTAATTATATAGTAAAGACACATGGGATGCCCCATGTAATTAAAATCGGTTACGTGAGAGTTATATTTGGTAGACCACAACTCCAATACAATCACAGATATCAAAGGTTCCAATGTATCATGTACTAATCATTCCCTTATTCCAAAAACACATGAATTTCATCAATGGTGAATTAAAATTTAACACATTATCTCTTATATCAAACTCTAGGTAGTGTTCACGGTCGTCTACATAGCTTTTCAATCACCATTGTATCGATTATTTGGATGCATTATGGTTTTAACCTTCTCTATCATATATGGGATAAGATCAAGTCATGCCAGCTTCCTCTCTCAAACATTATCCCAACATTTTTTTGTCTGACTCCTCTTCGAATATTTATCTTCAAAAGTTTACATGTAATTTATAAAAAATAAATTAGTTTTATATGATAACTCTATTATGGGAATGTGTTGATCCTAACATCTTTATATATCTATTGAACAAGATCACATTATATTCTTTAGATTATGAATGGTTCTATCCAAATGACCATACATATGACGGTGATAAGTAATATATAAATGAGAATTTTCATCTTATACTTGAAGAAGGATTCTCCAAAACCTCAAGGCAAACCTCATATATCATTCATATAATATTGAGAGAGGTACACTATACTAACATGTGTTTTTTAGAACAGGGTATTGGAGTAATGTTTTTTTAAATTTTTTATTCCAAAGTCTAATAAGTAGTTAAATAGATATTTTATGAAAGAATATGATCTCAAATAATTATTTTGGACATAATTGTTTCCCCTAGAATAGGGTGTTTACCCTATGATAGGAATTTGGTATAATTTATATCCCTTTGAAATTCATGGAATAATAAATATTTAATATTTAATTAAGTAAATGTTAAATTGTTATCACAAGTTCATATATATATATATATATTTTTAATGGAGTATCATATTGATATTTTTATCAACATTTTATCCTGTAATGGGTGATTTCTATGTTAGGAATACACTCATGTAGGGCACTGGGGTCGGGCATCCATTTCCTTTTTCCTTTTTCATTTATTTTTCTTCCTTACATTTTTAATATTTATTTTATTCTCACCCCCTGTCTTCTTATGTAAATACACTGGGATTCAAAAACACATGATTAAGAGAGAAAAGTGGGAGTGATATAGGGAATTGTGGAGAGCATGAAAGGTGCATGTATGGATCTTGGGAGGATTTGGATCATCGTGTGGAATCTATGGACCATGGATACATGAAACTATTCAGCGAATTCTACCCAAAATTAGTTTCTATTTATGTCTTCTCATAAATCCATATAAATTAATTGATTTATAGTTTTAGAGCCTTATTATGAATTATTAGTACCCCTTTGGGGTTTATCTATATCCTTAGTGTAGGAATTTTGGTTTCATGCTGATCTAAATGGTTTCCAATTCAAAAATCCTAATCACAAATCATTTAGTTCTAAAACACACACCATGTGTTATTATTGGTTGTCAAATATGGTCTTTTAATAATTATATTCCATTTATATTGAATACATGTCATGTAATGTCAGTCATCTATGTATCCGATTACCTATCCATATATCTTGTGCATGTGTACATGGCCTTGTTAAGTAAAGGGTCGTACCATGGGAGGTCCACACACATTGTAGAAGTAAATGACTAGAAAAATAAATTTCCAAGCCATGTGAGGTACATTGAAAATTAAACCATGTCGGTTTCATAATATTTACATTTTATACACTATCTATACATTGGATTTACATTCCATGTACAGTTTAAATACATAACTTGCGACCCTTTGCGGTTAAATGTTATTTACAATGGTATACACACCATCCACTCCTCCAATTCTACCCTTTTTATGTGTTTTCATATCTCATTCCCCATATTCATAATTGGAAACTTGGGTATTCTATTTTGAGCATCCTTTTTCATGGTTCGTGATGGTGATACCCTTTTGGTGATTTGAGGAATCGAAGGATGTGTTTCGTACTTTATTTTATAAATGGAGATGTACTTCCTTCAATGACAAATCAAGTTTTTTCATGATTAGTATACCATTCATCAAATTTTGGACATGATACATCTCTCTATAATATACAAAAAGTAATTTTTTCCCAATAGGTTCTCTTATCTTTTGTCCAAGAGAGTCACATATAGGTTTCCTCTACCTTATCATTGTTACTGAGAGTCCTATATGGGATGCCTCTGCTTATGTGTAGACCTATGGAGTCCCTTTTATGATCCCTATACTTATGTAATATATCCTAGGATCTTTGGAGAATCACTCTACATATATATACAGTTCCAAGGACCCCTCAAAGGATTCCTCTACATATGTTTTACATATAGGATCTCATGTTTGATGCCTCTATTTACTTATGACTTCTAGGGATCCCAGGTAAGATGCCTTGGGTATATTACTATATCCATGGTTCCCTATAGGGATGTACTTCATAATGTATAGAACATGAGGATCCCAAGTAGTATTCCTCTCTAGTTTCATGAAATAAAGGACCCAGTTTGTTCCCCAATGTTTTACCAGACCTTTGTTAGTATGTTGTTTTGTGATAGAGATGGTTTCTAGTGTCACCTTATAACCCATCCCAGTATTGTATTCCCGAGAACGTTTGTTTATATTTGTGGTTTTATATTTTAGTCCACCCGTACTATTTTATTTATACTTTCAAATGATTACTGTTAATGTAGATTTGATTTCCAAATGTACATCATAGTTTTCGGACGATGGTCCTAATGTGGCGTAATTTTTTATTTGGTTGCACATACGTACTTATTTGTACCCAGATAAAGATCACATTCTATTGAATATTATTTTATGAAGATACCCAAACATACTTATTGGGGTCTATCTTCTGAGTATTTTTATTTAAGATTTTATTATCAGTATCTCCAGACATACTTCCGAAGATTCTTCTTATGAGATATACACAATGATGATTATACTATCTCAAGTGATGGGGAGGATTAGGCTCTCCCCATTAAATTAATTTAATGTGGGGTTCGACATGGTGATTCACATCATTGTTATTATCAAGGATTATTATTCTCTCTCGAAAAATCCTTAGCATTCTCTATAGGTTCAGGTGGACACACCATTTCTAAATTCACTATACATTATTGGGTGTTGGTAGTTGAGACATTTATTTTAATATATGATGTTAATATACATGGATCTTGAGGGAATTAATTTTATTTATATCATAAGAGACTATGATGTGAGTTTAAATATTCAATATTTTTTTATTTATTATTCATTGAAAGTACCACTCCTTTTCATTCAAATACCTTGAAAAATTAGTGCTCTGTGAATTTTGATTATCTTAGCATTAAATTTAGAATCGATCAAACTACAGTTTTAAGTAATCTATTCATTTTCATAGATATAAATTTTCAAAACCGTAAATAAATTTTTATTAAGTTTTTAATCATTAAAATAAATTCAGAACTCATTTTTGTAATTAAATTTTTATATAGATTCAAATTTTTTATATCATTAATTTCAATCAATTTAATGTTTAGTGAAATCTACAATGTTGAAATTTATAATATGAAAAATTATTATAATTAATTAAAAATTTAGAAAATACAATTTTTTTGAATTATGAGTTCAAATAATTTTTTTAATTGATTTATAATTTTATTTTTATAAAAGGAAAAACACTTCTTTAAAGTAAAAAAATATGAATGCTACTTGGGAAATGGAATATAAACTCCTTGAATGGTCAGTACACTGAATGTGTATAGCTAACTGTATCATGCACTATTGTCTACCGTAAATCATCTCTAGGGTTTGTATACTAAACAAAAGCCACTATAACACAACCCTGCCCCTCTTAGTGTATAAATTTATACCTTTATTTATACTCATATTCTTACTAAGAACCCCCTCCATTATCATTACAATGATTGGGGATTCATACGCTACTAACCATGAGGTCTACTCATTATCTCCCACCTTGTCACGACAATGTGTAGAGATTGAACAACCAAAAAATGAAAAATTACATCCACCACCATTATCTGACCACACCACCTATATAAATGCATAAAACCTTCCTACATACCCTTTAAGCTAAATCAGATTCCCCTTTGATGAAAATAATTGAACCATATCCTTTCCATATAGTCAAACCACAATCAACCTACAACTATTGTCGATCCCCTTAGAATTTTCATGAAACAAACTCATCAAAGAGAAATCTTTATGGCTGATTCAGACTCGTGTGAAACCAATTTTCATTCCACCTTCACGTTGAAGTGAGTGTTACACCCTAGAAAGGAAAAACTCTCCCAAAAAAGAAACACAAGAGTAAACACGACACAAATTCTGCGATCTCACCGCCTTCTCAGGAGTCACATACACCACCTATGATTATAAGAATCATTAGAGATCACTGAGTTAAAATTTGAAACAAGATTCTCACTACCTATATTGAAGAGGGTTCTCCCCTGAAAGATCCACAAACCCCTAATTAAATCTCAAAAAATTAGAAATAATTGGAATAAAATAATGTATATATATAACAGAAAATAAATATATATAAAATATAATAATTATATATAAATATATAAATAATTATTATTAAGATATTTATATCCATATTAAAATATATAAATATATATATCTATATTAATATATATATATATAATAATTCACAATACATATTTTCAGATTTGTATCTATTTAGTAATATATATGAACCGAACCAAATTCTAAATATAATCCAAGTAAACCAATTATAAAATGGACAAGATAAATTATAAATACCATCAAATGAATTGATTTCTATAAGCATCCAACTTTCTAATATAACTAGGAATCATTGGAACAATTGATTCATTGTTTCTTATCAAATCATTGCATGCAAAATCGTGGAGAGAGGTTTAATAAACATATTTGATATCAACCATCAATTATGACAAGTGGAACTCATATAATGTAGATATTGATTATTTTCACTAAAATATATGGATATTTCATCATCTTTAAATATCTATCACTCTCTAACAGTTGATTGATTTAGCCTTTAATTATTATGTTGTTCCTCTATTGTAATTTATTTCTTTCTCTATTTTTATTTAAAATTTTCATTCTTCTCTTTTTTAAATAATACAGTGATGTTCATTCCCCCATCAATTTATTTGTGTTACTCACATATTTGATGTCCTAGTGATATAAATGTTTGTGATCATAGTGATCCAACCCATTTTGGGTGGTACAATGAGGAATCATAGTGATGATAATGATTTTATGTAGAAAATTCTAAATCTGTGTCCTTATTAATTATAGTGCTATAGTGGAATATGATTGTAGAGGTGTAGGATGTCACTCTGTAGTCCATTAACACCTTAAAACTCATACTAATATTTCACAACAAATTCACCCTCTATTTTGGAGCACAATTATTATTATTGGATTTGATTGGTTTGATAGAAATAATGGTATGTGATTGATTCCATGAATCTGAGTGAGTTCATTCACTTAAAAAAAGAATAATTTTTACAAACTAACACAAAATATTATATGTAACTTTATTCTCTGTTTTAGATAATATTGAGAAGATTAGTGGTTTTATACCAAATAAAGAAGTAGATGGTGATTAGTGAATGATATTGAACCCACTCGTGGAATTGGATAATTTAGAACTAAATTAAATTATGATAGGTTTCCCTATAAGACATCTTTATATTGATTTTCATTTCTTGAACTCATTATGTGTGCATTTTAAATTCCATTATCATTCTTGGATCCATTTAATCAAAAACTAAAAAAAGCTAATCATATACTTTGGAAGTATAAAAATTGATAAAACAAAGGAAATATATAAAAGTTATAGGATAATAAGACTCTCATCCATTTACCATTAATAGATTGTACTAGTGTGTCACTAGGATGCTGAAGGAGTGTAAAAGAAATTCTATTTGACCATGACCTGTGACAATCACATGATCAACCAAGAATCATTTCTAGGGAGAAATATGGTGTTCACACTATTTTATTTTTATGTTGTTTTTCTATTTTTCATTATATTTTAATTTTTTATCAAACAAGGACAAGTATTCCATTCAGAATATTATTTAATGTATTGTCACCCATATTTCTAGTGTACATTTTTAGAAAAATCATTAGAGAAGGATATTCAAATGAAAACCCAATAAAAGAATTTTCTATACACCAATAGCTGGGATGAAATAATCTATTACATGAATGAACCAAACAACCATCAATACCACATGACTCCACATCCTCAAACTAATGAAGGGAATACACCAAATAAATTATAGAGTAACTAATAAACATGAAAGGATTTTCCAATAAAACTATAACTATAGAAACCTAGAGAAATTATGAAATAGTTAGAAGGTTTCAAAGTTATAATTTCTACTTCCATTAAAAAACACAATGAGAAAATAAATAATCGATAGTGTGAAAAGTTTGTGATCTTGGTATTTTCCAAAGAATATATTAATAAAGTAGAGGGTATTTTTCTAGAATTAGAGGATATTCTCATATTCTACCTTGAACACGTTTTCTCCAAGATAGTGTACCACAAAATGAAACACATTGTTGAAACACTTGAGGGAGATTTTATTTAAAACAATACATTTTCTAATTAAATTAAAAATCAATTGTTTATGGATCAATACTCTATTATAAATGAAATTGAAAGATAAAAAATATTGCTACAGGCCCTTGAGGATAAGAAAGAAGTGGAAGAGCTCACATTTGATGTAATATAGAATGACTAATTTTACCATCATCCAAACACGAAAAATTCAAAGAGGTAGTATACCTTGAGAATGATCTATATTATGAAAAAGATGAGGAATTTTCCCTTGAAATGAATTCATTTATTTCTCATCATTTTAAGTCTAAATTATATTCTAATATACAAATTTATAAATTTATATATTCATCCCAATCGATGCTTATCCTTGATGATGAAGATTAATAACCTACCACAACTCCCCATGAAGATAAATTAGAAATTCTAGAAATTAACTATGAGGATACCGAGGATGCTGAATCGGGGGAGAATGATCAATATTACTCTTAAATAATAATTGAGTGTACTTATTTTAGGATTTAAAGAAAATTTGATATATAATTGGTTGCTCAAGGTGATGAATTCCCTATAGTGAGGACAATACTCGGTTAACATTATGATGAATTGAAACTAGAGGGATTATCTAAAAATTGGAAGTAATTCTAGTCAATGTTACTCATGAAGATATAGAGGAAGTAGCTTCATATGAAGGTATACATTTTAATTTTATATTCCCTTATTTTTACCTTTTTATATTAAAATTACATACTAACTAACCCTTGTTTTGATACTAAAATTTACGAAACTTATTAGATTTTCCACTGTAGATGAATAAGAATCATAAGATGTGGAAAATGTGAAGAGATCCCCCACCTAATTCTATCAACCCAATTTTGTGATATACATTGTAAGAACCAGACCATTCTATGATATAAGAAACACATTGTTTTTTTGGTTGATTAGTTATTTTATCTGAATGGGATTGAATAATGTGGTTATGTATGTTATGAGTGTTTGAGGATTTTTTCAGAGATTAGAGTCACATGTTTTAGAGAAAACTGATGGGATGAATGGTTAGTTGAAACCATGCGGCCTAGTGTGAACAATTAATGTAAACTGTGAATGGTGTTTCAATTCAAATTTTGGTATGAGTGATTTTACCTAACCATACAACCTACATAGGTTGTCCATGTGGCATATATTAGATATGAAATAATTAGATTTATTATGAGTTGGGTAGGATTATGAAAACGATGAACCCTTACATTGAGAGGGGTGTCTTGTAGAAGAGTTGGTGACACATTTGAAATATGATTTGGTCCACTGTGTATCCAAACTACCCACCTCTTAATAGTTGGGAGTTTTTCCATTTTTTATCACACTTTATAACTTACCACCTCCCCATTTTTTATAAATAGTGGAAAATACCCCCATTCCTTCTCCTTTGAAGAGGTCCTTCTCCCTTCTATGGTTGGATATTCAATAACATCTTTATCTGCACTATGATTAATTATTAATCTGTCACATTGTATACACACAAGTAATATCTTAAATCCGTATACATCATTTGTTATTTTTTTATATCTATGACACTATTTTTCTGTGAGCTCAAATGCACTATATTTATGTCGTTCATCTATCCCTACTAGAAAACAAATATACCCATGGATTGGAACCTTAGGTATATCCCCTCAAACCGTTTCTATAGGCTATACAAATGGTTCGATAGAACACACGGTGATTTGTCACTGATATACGTATATTCAAACATATATATAAATATATTAACTTCTTTATATTTATTTATTTATTATTATTATTTGTAATTTTTATTATAATGAAAATAATAATTCTCCATCATATACTCATGGTTTGGTCAACACATGGGTATGGGTTCCTTATTAAAAAAATCTACCACTGGGAATTGATCTCAACACCTTCCACATATACTAAATGAATTTACCAATATTATAAAAAACATTTTATGTTCTTATATTAATATATATATATATATATCTCTATTATTTATATCAAATTTTTTATTATTATTTTCATTATTATAAAAAAATAATGGTCCATCATATAACCCTTATTCAGTCAATCCTTGGGTATAGGTTCCAAATAACATTACCTATACCAACAATTTTTGTCAACCCATTGATATTGGTTTGGAGAAACATTAACTATACCAATGGTTTTGGTTTAACAAGGGCTATTGGATAACAATAACATAATTATACAAAAAAAATCCAAACCGTTAGTATAGGGTGTAAATAAAAATGATTAAAAAAATCATTTGTATAATACATATTTCTAGTTGTGTATTCTTCCATTTTCTTAAAATTTATGGTAAATAAATAGTTGTTCCTAGATGAAGCATCTACTATTTGCATAAGGTGGGTGGTAAGTGACTTTTCCCTCATGTATCCATATTTTAAATGTTTTTGTCATTGTGCACATAGTATTCTCACTATTCATTGCTCATTAAAATTAATATTCATTATTTTAAGAGGTCTAGGTGATATTTTAATTCCTTCCAATCCCATTTTGAGACCCTTTGAGGTTTTAAACTCAATGTAAACCACCCCATGTTGAAGTTTTACTTAATATTCCATTAGTGACCAATGTTGGTTTTACTTAAAACCAATTAACGGGTGATTAACATCATCTAGTTAAGGTATGTATTCCATCACAATTTGATGAATATTTTAGTAGCTAAGTTTCATGTATATATTTATAGATATCACCTATCCATGGAAGAATATTTAAATTTATAAATTGGTTGTATTTTTTTAATTCACCTTTTCCTGTATGATAAATGGTAAGGGAATGAACCTAATGAACTGAAACTGGAATGATTATTACATTGAATATGATGAAGTATTTATATAAATAAAATTAGTATAATGTTACAATTGGTTTCAGAAAATTTTATTTTTTATATTATTTTCCAAACGTGATTCCGCCTTTGATTCCAGAGGGAATGTATTGACCACTTAGAAGACACCATTCAAATTAATTGATTCATTTACCCTTAGGTCATACACACCATAGAATCTGGTCATTATATTATTATGTGAATGCCTTGGAATTGTATCTAAGATTCATTTGACTTAATTATGGGTATTATAATTCCTTTAATAAACTAATTGTGTTTAGGCATATTTCCATGAACATGTGGTGCCATGGATTCACACCATTGGTTCCATTCATGATTAGATTTGGATTATTGTGGAATAGCACCATGGACTTGATTAGACAATTTTATAGAAGATTGACATTGGTGTACCCATTATATTACAATCAAACCATTATAAAAAACTGCATGAGTTTGAGCTATGGGTGGGCTCAACCCCTAATGTCTAGGATTCCTAGGATCCTCTTTTATTATTATCATAATTATTACTCCATGATTAATAGTTTGTTATAATTATTTATCCCTAGAAACAAATTATATGAATGTCTATTTAGACACTACCTAAGGATGAAGATTGCGTGGGTTATTATTTTTTTGAACTGCAATACATTTAAATTTCTGGACACTATTATAGTTTATATTAATAGGTTGTATTTGTATAGAATCTATTCATGGAAGCCTAATGAGTCTATCTCACACCCAATTTAGGACGTGGTTGGAAAAAAGGACGATTATATGATCTCCTTTGTTAAAAAAGTGAAGAATCTTACTTGGGAAACCTGACTTCTTACATTAGGATGCGATCATGGTAGGAAATGACCGAGCCATTTCTTAAGATACTTGAATAGTTTTTTCCATTTTTTATTCTTATATATATCATATATTTTATTTTTAATCTACTAACTTGTATATATTTTTAACTTTTTTAGATACATGGAATCATCATTTCCATGTGATTTAGTTTTTATCTTTTGATGATTATTTACGTCTTTGTTTCATATGCTTATTTTGGCTAACTTATTCATTATTGTTATTATTCTTCAATTTATTCATCCTTCGTACCACTATGATCCACTTTTACCTTAGGGAATGGCATCCACACAAACACACCATAGGAACTCGCTACTATTTGGAAGCCTCTAGCTTGTGAAGTGTCATAGTTAAGACCATGTTGACATTCAGGTTCATTCACTAAGGAGTGAACCCAGTCTAGGTATCCAATAATTTGTATTAGACTGTTTCTTTTTTCAGGAAATTTCAATATTTTATTAATAAAATATTAGAATATGGTTATAAGATGTGTCTAGTAGTATATTCCCCATTTTCAGGGTAAACACTAAGTTTAATAGGAATAGGGGATTGTTGTTTAATTTTTCATCCAATTATAATTGATATACAATCACTGTTGGGTGATTACCAAGAATTTTTTTATGCATTTGTTAGATTTTAACATGTCTTGGGATTGAAAGGATCGTTGTTACATGCATTATTATAAAAACCTATGATTCAAATGCACTGTGTATACCATGCTATTTTTGTTCATTTTACTACATTTTTTTCTCATGTTGCCTGTGATTATTGTGTGTGACATGGTTTTGATATATGTATATTCTACTAACGTTTTATGTAGGGAATGGATGTTGGTTGTTTAAATTGCCACCATCAACCTAATTTTTTTTCTCTATTCGCTGATTCTTGGATATCAAATAGGAAATTACTACTAATGAATTCTATGTAACCATAGTTACATGAGATGTGTTTTGGGATATGATTATATAAATTCAAAATTTTAATTTATAAATTGTATGTTACATTATATATTTGGTAGTTTAATGAATCTAATCGAGCCATCATATTTTATTCTTTACATTCTATGACCTAATTTAAGGGTGTTTATTGTAATTAAATTGGTGTCCATTTCAATTTATAAATTGTAAGGGACTTTATAAAATGGGAATGAATAAAAATTTATTCTAACATGGAACTATGTATTAAATTACTTATAAACATAAACTATAATATATGACATTGAAATTAAATAATTTATAGTAAATGGTAAGGCCATTGGTAATTCAAAGATAATTTCCCACTTAAATTTTCAATTGAACCTCCTTTGATTAGAACTCCTATAAATTAAAACATTCAAACTTACCAATACCATGACCATCTATGTGGGTGTTTTGGGTAGTATGTTGGTTACTGAACTATTTTCTTTTATTATAATTCTTTAATTGATTTTTTGTACAATGTTATCATTTTTTGAGGCATTTACAGGTAATTTTTAGACCTATGCCACCATGATGGACTCAAGTAATGTGCTATGAGGGTTGTGATGATCATTCTCTAGAGGTGGTGGCCCTAGAACAGTGTTACGTCAAGTATTTCCACCGATGACACATCCTACTATTCCAAAATTTGGTACTAATTCTCCTCATAAAGAGAGGTTTACAAAGGTGACTCCTTTTATGTAGGGTGCTCATTGTTATGCACAAATGATGTTTGATCATAATCATGAGTTCCAGAAATACTATCCACCCATCTTATTTGGGTATAGTGGTCCTCGATCTACTAATTCATGGATGGAATCAATTTTATCTACCACATATTATCAATTAATATTTCTATATAGGAGGTTCAAGAACACCACCAACATTTTGTGGCATTGTACAATGTTTTAGTGGGATGTAATTAATGAGGTTGGTCATCAATTGGTTGTTGTCTCAGGGGACATCAAAACTACATTATATGTTTAATTTTTCTCTCATATGTTGAGTGATAATCAAGCTAAAGTTTTCATAAACCATGGATCATGGTTATATGTCCATCATTTACAAATCAACACATTTCAAGAAGCATCAATTCATTGTACCACTTCTTGATAGTGATGAGAAATATCACAAAATATTATTTTACTAGGGTCTCTAGTATTCCATTATCTCTCATGTGAATATTATTATCCTATCTACATTTAATAGTATTGTGAAAAAATTCATTATCACTAAGAACAACATGAGGGGATCATATAGTACTTCTAATAGAGGGTTAGTATTGTGATAGAGAAGTAGTTATTCTCGTAGATAGAAGAAAATCCTGGATGTTTCTCATCATAGAAGTGTAGACTAGAATATATGAAATGGAATCTCTTTTGAATGATATCAGTGTGGTTGGTAAGGGAGTTTGAAGCCATTGTGCAATAAGGACCATCTTGAGTGTCATGATTACAGCCAAATGGGTCATCCTTAGTAGGTTTTCTAGATGATTTGATCTATTTATTGTGGAAGAGGACTCATTCTAGTTCAATCATTTGGATTATGACCAATGAGTCAGCATTAGGCATGAAGATGGTGTTGTTCCGGCTGAATAGGCCAAGGAGCATATCACGATCAATGTATCCATACTTAAAATTTTCAGCACCAGATGTACAGAATTCCTCTAGGTTGTGCAATTGTAACTCAAGGGTATTTATGAAGCCATTTTTACACATTATATTTGATACCCATATTGCGTAGTGTAGAACCATCTACTAAACATTGTACCATTCTAGTATCCTCTACTATTATATCTTCTTTGTTCTATAAAAGTGCCTCACACTCCTTTATCACCATATCAATCATGTAAAGTCATGATCGTGAAATTATGTACTTTTGGGTTGATTAACCAAAACAAACTGTTGGGTGTATGGTCAGTGGGTATACACTAATTCAATTATTTTCCTCCTCTTACTGGTGATTATCAATTCTTTTGGAATATCATTATCAATTATATAATGGGGTTTGATGGTATAATTGGTCTAGATTGGTTTTCTCCTTACCATTATCATGTCCACTATTATCAGTGAAGTGTAACATTAATATTATCATAGGGTATTAGATTTGTACATATGTATGAATGGGATGTGTGGGGCAGTCAATCTGTACCACGTCTTCATGGGAATGTAG
This sequence comes from Viscum album, assembly GCA_963277665.1. Lineage (NCBI taxonomy): Eukaryota > Viridiplantae > Streptophyta > Magnoliopsida > Santalales > Viscaceae > Viscum > Viscum album. The sequence goes on from OY728147.1 coordinate 1,612,682,043, forward strand.
GTGTTACATCGCTGATTTCAAACCTATTCTTGGATGATTGGACATCATGTCTAATTTATTTTCCCATTGTTTTGGATTACTTTAGGGATTTTATCCCATATAAATTCTCTATGATACCTCTAGAGAGATCGGTAGAGTTTACAATTGATATCATTTAAGGAGTAGCTCTAGTATCTATTCCCTCATACAGGATGCCACCTAATGAGCTTGATGAGCTAAAGCAACAATTTGAGGGTTTATAATATATGGGTTTTCTAAAACCCAAAACTTCTCCATGGGGTTCACCTATCCATTTTTTAGTAAGTAAAATTGAACAATCTGACTCTTGGGGTATTATAGATAGTTAATAATTCTTTTTATGAACAAACCTGATCCTTTTCCATAAAGAAATTTTCTCTATCACTAACTCCAAGGTGATAGATTATTATTAAAGATTTACTGGAGATTATGTTATAATTTACTGAATGTATGGCCTTCAAATATACCACAAATAGCATTATATAATTGTAATAGTATATAGGTGTTCCCTGATTTGTTGTCTACTCATATGAAAATTCCTTCTCCTTCCATGGCCTTGATGAACCAATTTTTACACCGCTACCTGGATTCCTTGGATGTGGTTTTTTCAATTAAATCTAGTCGTATTCTCATACTCGAAGGGAATATGAAAAAAAATGATACCAAATTGAGTACACTGAGATAGAAAAAATGATTTGATAAACTCACAAAGTGAAACATCTTTATCAACATGATTCGCATCATAGATTATATTATATTTGAATCAAGAGTATCATTTTACCAAAATAAGGTGAGTGTTTTTATTTCATAGGAGAATTATATGAATGTTTTTGATATATAAGGTCTCTTAGGGTGTGGTAGATATTATAGGTGTTTCTTATTGGACTTTTCATGCCTTTTGGAACCCCTCACAAGCCTCACTAAGATGTTTGTAATATACTTGTGGTGTAAAGTATATGATATGGTCTATTTAGATGTAAAAGGAATACTTAATTCCAAACCAATCTAGATTCTTCTAGAGCCTAGAAAATTCTATAAAAAGATTTTTGATGCATCTAGAATCATGATAGAAGGATTATTGATGTAGGGCGATTGATCTGTTGTATATGAGTCTCTCCAGTTGGTACCTCATGATCATAATTACCTAATGCATGATCTCAATCGTGTGACAATCAATCTTTCCTTGAATTATTGGAGGAACTATATAATGGGAGAGTTATTTTTGTTGTATAAAATCAATAAAATCCTCATGTGTATATATATTCATTATTAATTGAACCTTAGAGAGTGAATATGGGTTGAATACCTTCAGTCATCAGACATGTATCTTTCCTATATGCATGTATTTGGTAATAGAGTTGTTGATGTGCAGACCTAGAATGAGTAAGAATAATCCATTCAGGAATACAGTTAATGGATGATTATGGACCTAAATTTTGAGATGCATATGGATTATAAAGAGAGTCCCATGTTTTATTTTCATAATATCTTAGAAGATAACATTAAACTTCGTGATAAGTTAAATAGAAGACAGTACTCAGATCCTAAAGGTTTGGTCCTATGAGGAGGTATTTTGGGAGAGGTCCTACTGTTGGATTTGTCTACTAGTGGATAAGAAATATAATTAATACATTGGAATATCTAGGTGGAAAAAATACTTGAGATGTTGTGATGTGAGAATAAAAGTCTTCTTAGTTGGAAGTGTACCCACGAATCTCCAAGATGTGTCATGATATGTATTTCCAATATTGGTGGCCGACAATGAAACTTCAAATTATGAGTTTTATCACAAGGTGTTCCACCTATCATTAGGTGAGAGAAGAAATAAAAGGACTTCTATCTTGTTAAAATGGTTAACAGTCCCACAATAGAAATAGTATGACATCACAATAGATTTTTTGACGAGTTCATTGAGGTCTCCTCAAGGTAGAATCGCATCATGGGTAGTTTTTCATTTACTAATGAATGTATCACCATTCCTCCATATTCACGAGACATTATTATTTAATGAGATTGTACAAATATATGTACATGAAATAATATGCCTTCAAGGTGTTTCTCATACTATCATTTGAGATATGGATTATTGTTTCAAGTTGAGGTTCTTGGAAGGGTTACAAAAATATTTTTTCATTCAAGTTCTTATGATCACCCCTTTTCACCCATAGATAGATGGCTAGTAAGAAAATGCTATATAGGTGTTATAAGACTAGTTCCAGCCATCTTTCCTTGATATTTGAGGTTTATTGTTTAAAAATATATATCTTTCCTTGTTTTTATAAAATAATATCTTTCATAAAACAATTCTGATGGCTCTGTATGATGAATTTTTTGGGCCCCTTTGTCGGTCACCTATATTTTGAATAGAGGTAGATGAGGACACAGTACATGTACCTCATCTCCTTCAAGAGACATCATAGTTGGATTAGTTGATCTATAACAGAATCCATAATTCTTATTATAGGCATAATGATTTTGTCGTTATCTTTCCACAACCTCAAAAATTTGAAGTCATTGATCTTGTTTTCTTTTGCATATCACAGAAACTGGGTCATTGGTAGATACTTAGGCAAGGGTAGTGGTCAAATAATTTTCTAGAGAATTTTAAGAAATTTGATAGATTAATGATGGTATCATATTGGATTCATTGACCTCATAGGTATCATTCCAATCATGATGTGTTCTGTGTTTCATTGATTTTCCATTACCATGTTGATCCATCTAATAATATTGATTTCTAGGATGTTGAATAAGATTTTGATGCTTTTTTTGAGGTACATACAATATGCATAGTTAATTAGAGCATTGAGACTCTTTGAGGTAAGAATGTGCCTTCAAAATGGGTGGCATAGAAGAAAGGCCATGTACAGGATGAGACATGAGAGTGCGAGCCCTATGTATATGATTAGTGGAGAAAGTTATTCTTGATCTATTTTTTTCAACCCATGGAAGGGAAACTAGAGGATGAGTTCCTTTATTGCAGGAGGAATATAATAATTTAATTTTTCTATAAGGTATGATATATTTAGTTTTTTGTTTAATTCATTTTTATTTATAATGGAAATTAATAATGGAGTTATAGAGGTTACAAGGATCTTTATGGATTATATGGAGCCCAAAGACCCTGGTTTTAGGTAAAACAATTCTGTCACAATATTAGTAGAATAAATGCAGCCCATTATGCACTTCTAATGTATAATGTAGAGGTTGTTACAATTCATAGTAGAGATTTATGTGGTTTTCATGATTGTGAAAACCATGCCAATTGTTAATGAGACTTGTCTTCGACATTAGACAGATGTGTTTCACATGGGCAACACTCTGTTAATCAAACAATGAAACCATCCAATGTAAGAGGTATCTTAAGGTTGAGATGAGCTCATGGTTAGTGAATTGATTGGAAAAATACGTGATCAAACCATGTACTACATAAAATTTGGAATGTTTTATCTTTTTCCCCTCACTCATTATAACTTACCCCTTTCTCCATTATCTTAAATTTAAGGGGAAGACACGCCATTCCATCCCCAATGAAGAGATCGTCCTCCCTTCAGTTATGGGTTATTCGATAACTTCTCCACCCAATGTATGAATCATGATCCTTATTCCATGCTGGCTAGCCATGAATAAGCATCCTACTACACAGGCTCCTTTCACCATTTATCATTCTATCAATAATGCTACTTTGGTGAGAGACCATATGACTTGTTTTTGTAGAATTCAAATATTTTTCCTTTTTGTATAATCTAGGAAAAACCAATGTTCAAACCTGTATGAGGCATCATCTATAGGTAGAACATAGGTTTTCTATGACTTTTATCTAAATTCTATATGTTTTATAAATTGTTGTCTTTGTGAACACATTATTTCACCATGAATTCCTCCTTAAAATTCATTTTTTTATTTTATATTTTCTTGGTTATATTATAATTCCCTTATGAAACCTCTTGACACCATTGGAGGTTATGACATCAATGTTAACCACCACATATAGGGTGTGTTATATTTTTTTCCTCTTGTTACCCATGTTTGATTTATCTAAGACATTGTTCAGGTGTTCATGAGTATATATTATTACGATAAGTGTTACTTTATAATAAAATAAAGCTTCAGGTTTTTAAATAGAATGTATATATATATATATCCCTTAACTAGGGAAAATTTATTTAAATTGATAAATATTTATCATTTCTTTAATGATCCTTATCACTTATGAACGTATTGGAATGAATCAAATAAAGTGAAACTGGAATCAATATTACATGGAAAATGATGTCGTATGTATATAAAATAGTAGATTATAATATTCCTATTTCATTTGGAAAATTTTGTAAAGACACAGATTTTTACATGTAATTTTCTTAATTATATGGAAATATAATGGGTCTGCGATTATTGGCGGCGCATGATTCTGAGGCTTGGTGTGCCCTGAATGATTTTTTGAATATTTTTTTGGTATGTTCGGTAAACATGTGAGCAGAATTTTATAACTTTTGAACTGTTGCTCGAAATAGATATATAAGGACACCATTGAACTCATGGTGCCGATATTGTCATAAGGATACGTTCACCTCGACTATAGTGGGTCGATGGAGGAAGTTAGTTTTTTGTATTTTCGTCGGAGAAAAAAATAAAAAAATAACTTTTTATTTATTTTATTTGAAACCACTATTTTGTATTCATGGTAGTGGGGACCAACCGACCTCCCAATTAATGTGGGGTAATCCCTTGGAATTCCTCTATTTAATGTTCCAACATAAATCTAATTAATGTGCAAACTATAATTAAATTAATAAACATATTTTATTATGTTGGCTCCTCACCTAGCAGGAGGTTGCGGAATCTGTTGGAAAAATAGCATGTTTTTGGGGAGAACTTTTGCTGGATCACCATCCAATGAAGAACCACCCCCAATGAAGATTGAGGACGATGTAGAAGACCAGATTGTAGATGTGTTGCAGGAGTGACGAACATTAACGTATCCTTCACTAACATCATCTCCTTCCTTGCAAAATCTCCAATGAACATTAATGTAGGGATTTTCATATGTTTTCTTCATGGTTTTGGTTGATTTGATTCTCTTGAATTGCCTCCTTCTGATTTAACGCAGAGGGTGTAAGCTGCTAGAACACGACCTAATCCCTCCACAATCCCTTTTAACATGTTCTTCGTGGGTGGTGGGCGATATACCGGCCAGCTGTGATGATGGCGGTAGCACAACCGCACTACCAAAAGAGTCTAGGACACCTTGATATTAGTGGTGGGAGGATGGCATCTGAAAACCTACCGGCTGCATGAAACTATGGCAGTGCGCTTCTGCACCACAGGTAGTGAAAGAGGTCACGACCCGTCAGTTGTGGCGATGGGGGGACGGCGGCCGGAAATCGGCCGACCGCATGAAGGCTGGGTGGCACACATCCATCCCACTGGTAGAGGAGGTTACTACTGTTTAGCTACAATGGGGAACTGGAGGGGGGCCGAAACATAGTCGGCTGCAATGGAGTAGCTGGACATGACTAACTTGTAGGGAGGAGGACTGTCCAGAGCACCGACTAACTGTAGCAGTACAGCTGGACCGGCTCAGGCCCCACAGGTGACATGGCATCACCTAAAGGAACTGCCGCATGCTGTTCCAAATTGAAGGGGAGCCTCTCTACCTTTAGTGCTTGCTTGGTCAGACAGTGCTACCCAGCGGGTTGTGCCAGCAGGCTTCCCCCTTAATGGGTCGGGTCGGATCATGGCCCAGTGGGCCGGGCTCACCACGGTCCAGGCCACCAGGGCTGGACCCAAACTGGGTCGGGGATACCCAAACTATGTTTGGTCAGCCCAGGCCGGGTTGGGTTGGGTCGGTCGAACCGAGTCAGACCAGACCTAGGCCCATATGGACTTAGATACACCTTTTTGGCCACAACATGAGAATCTAGTGATCATTTGATGAACTGTCTATGCCACCGAAACCTTGGATCAAGATGGTCTTTTTGGTATAATCCACCTGAGTTTTGGAAAACGTTGGAGAACGGCGAGGTTGGATCTAACCCAAATCCAATCAGGCCCTCAAAACAAAAATTCAAATAACATACAGAATGGGCATCCAAGTGACGTTCCATCAGTTGTATTGGGTCCATTTTGATGTGATAGAACCTTGAGATTCTTCTTCATGGGAATTCGTGGTAGTTGAAGTATAAAATGAAGGCTTGAGTAGCAGAACCACCCAAAATCAACCATGCTTTGTGCAATAACCATGTGGATGGCTGTAACGTGAAGAAAGAACATTGATCTTGTGTGGTTTAACATCTACCAGTTCTTGTGTTGTATAGCACTCAGTGATCCTGTGTAGGTCAGCGTATACCAATATTGTGTGGGTGAGATTTTTTGTGTGTCAACACATAGCGATCCTGTGTGGGTTAGCACATACAGATCTTGTGTGGGTCAGTGGGGGTTAGTTAATTATAGATCCTGTATGGGTCAGTGGGGGTAAGTTTTCTATTGATTATATCTGGGTCAGCGAGGGTTATTTACCTACTGATCAAGTGTGGGTCAGAAGCAGTGCTACATTATAGAATAAGATGATCTAGATTTATGACTAATAACTTATACTTTTGTTCCTATGTTATACCTGGTGTGAGCTGAGTCTTTAACATTGTGTTTCGTCCCTTCATGGTGATACTTTTGTTTTATTCCTCTGTATATAATTACCTTTGTGGTGTTACCTTTGTGGTATTCTTTCCTTTGTGGAACAATTGAGCTTTTGGGTAAATGAGTTGGGCATTTTGTTTTCTCATGAAAGAGATGGTTATACATGATAACTTAGGTATATGTATGGGAATATACCTATGTAGGGTTGACTATTGTTTCCATGATTTTTGGTTTATCCTTTGAGGATTTTGAGAGACCATAGGGGTCTCAGGGTCCCTACTGAGTATCATTATACTCACCCTTACATGGGCTATGTCTGCGCCTTATTATGTCTGATGCAGATGATGGATAGCGCAGATCGAGGACGAGTGTACCAGACTGGAGGCAGATCAGAGGTCGACATTAGACGAGATGAAACATAGGGATGACCGTTTGAGATCTGTACCTACCATTCAGGTAGGGTCCTTGGAGGGTGTTCACAGGAGCTGATTTCTTTTCATTTTTACTTGTACATTTCAGTTGGGTTTGTATTCTGGCCCCTTTAATTACTGTACACACCCTTATTAATTTATTGTTTACCTTGTGCATGTATCTTTCTATGTGCTTGGATTTTTTTAGTTTACTGGTTTTGATGCAATGCCTTCTCACTTTTAGGGATATTCCTTTTCGGTGCTAGTCACCAGCCCCTAGCCTGTGGAAGGCGGGTTAGGGGTAGTCACGGCACGGGCCCCGGGGGTCGGTTCATGAAAATATTTTATCATAGGGGTTCAATTATACTGAAGAACTAGAACTCTGATCTTTTCATTGTGGAAATAGTGTTATGTGTTATAGGGGTGGTTTTTAGTTTGGGAATCCTCTGTTGGTGCGGTGGACGACGTATCCATACACCAAGACCCTGAATTTTGATTTCCGTCTCTATGCATGAGAACACTGATTGCGTGTATGTATTTTATAAGTATTCTTTGTGATCTCTTTGAGTCAGCTCACCAGGTATAGAATATTAACCATGGTGCACCTGTTAAATTACAGGATGACTCCATGTAGACATCCAACCATGGTTCCTGTTAGAGTATGCAATGATTTCTCACTGAACGACGAGGCTTCGTTGGTGGTCCCCCTTATGGCAGTTGTACCACCGATTGGTGTACCAGTAGAACCACCACCCATTGGAAAGGCGATGCCACTGGCCCCAAAATGAGAGTGTGCACGCTGCTTGAGCATGTTGGATGAGTTCCAACATGAGTGTCCATTGAGGGTTTGGGGTGAGATAGATCCACAGGCAGCTGAGGATTGGCTATTGGTCATGGTTAGAGTCTTCATACTGGTAGGGATACCAACTGATCTCATGGTGTTATTTGCCGCCAATCCTATTAAGGAAGGAGCGGTTAGATGTAGATATTGATACTCTAGGTTCATGATGAGTACACTCCCATCTAGGAGGACTTCAAGACCCTTTTCAGGGCAGAGTTCATCCAAGTGTCCTTATGCTTAGTTTTTATACAGAAACATCTCTACTCGCTGTAGGGAAACATGACTGTTTCTCACAATACATCGAGTTTCATCGGCCTATCATGAAAGTCAACTGACAAGGTGCAAGACCCTTTCATCAGGACTCGAACCTTCAAGTAGTGGCGCAGATGGGTGATTTTAGCTTCAATGATTTCCCTCAGCATCCCGACGCAGAAATGGGTGTTATAGTTAGTGCTCTTTGTGGTGAGCTTCCATACTGAGTATAAACCAGCAACGAGACCCACCACAGAACATTATATAGAAGATTCATCTGCAGATAGCAGCTGACAGATGACGCAAAGGTCCAAGGGGACTCATCCCACAGCTAGATGACCGCAGGATACAGGGTCGGTGGTGCGGGGCTCTCGACATAGAGTAGGATAGGTGGGGAACATGCAGTGTTTCATGTTGCGAGAAAGTTCACATGGCATACGACATCCCGAACCACCTTACAGATGAAAATCAGATGTTTGAAGGACCTCATAGGCAGAGGAGAAGATTTGATCGAGGAGGTCTGTAGGCAGGAGGTGGATGTGGCAGACGAACAGATCATGCAACATGTGGTGCGCAATGATTCAATGTTCTATCGCTGCCACCTTTAGGTAGTCCACTCTGACCATAGGGAGTAGGAGGTCAGGGACGACCTCTTCTCCAAGCTACTGAGGCCTACGACCACAGTGCTCCAGAGATGATACAACGTATTATTTGTGTCTACTCCACCTTAGCTGCAGTATATAATGAAAAAGGTTCAAGTCACTCTTTTATTTCAACAACCCTCGTTCGGAGCTTGGAAATACATGTGTAGTTTTTGGCTCGATCATTACGGGTAGAGACTTCTTGGGGTGCATATTCGATGATTAGACACTCGTTCCAGAAGAATGAGCTTACTCTAGGAGGATATAGCTTCAACTGGGATCTTCTAGTAGGGTTGTCGAGGCCTTACAATATCATCTTGGGTATGCATTGGTAATCCACATTCCATGCTCAGATCGACTGTATTAGGCACAAAGTGTGGTGAGTCTGCAAGGATGGGACCGGGTTTTCCTTTATCGGCAAAAAGGGGTACTTTGTAGCACTGTAAGGACTTACCCAGAGAAGGGAGATACAGGTCACACATTAGTTGGCAAGCCATAGCATCGGAGTGTTTGATGTTGAGAGTCCAAGCTATCCGGTTGTGGTGGAAAATTATTCTAATGATTTTCCAAACGATGTTCTGGGTCTACCTCCTCAAAAAATGTGGACATTTATATCTACTTGTACCCAAAGACAACACAGATATATACAATGGAATATCATATGGCTCCCACATAGCTTTGAGATCTAGGGGTATAGCTGGAGGACTTACAGAGCAAGGGGTTCATTATGCCCAGTGTTTTTCCTTAGAGGCCCTGATTTTGTTCACCAATAAGGCAGATGAGAGTTTGAGACTCTGGGTGGACTATCAGCACCTGAACCAGGTGACCATGAAGAACATGTACCCACTCCCTAGGATAGATGGCCTTTTTGATCAGATTATGGGAGCACATTGATTTTCGAAGATAGACCTCAGATCAGGATATCACCATCTCAGAGTACGAGATGTGGTTGGGCAGAAGACGACCTTCAGATGTCGGTATGGATATTATGAGTTCCTTGTTATGCCATTCGGCATGACCCATGCTCCAGCAGGGATTATTGGTCTCCTGAATATGATCTTCCATCCATACCTCGATAACATTTTGGTAGTTTTCATTGACGACATCCAGATATACTCAACCAGAGAGGAGGAACATGACAATCATATGTACATATTTCTAGACACACTATGAGCGCACTAGATTTATGGTATGCTCTCGATGATCCAGTTCTGGATCTGAGAGGTTCACTTTTTGGGACACATTATCTCAGAGGCTAAAGTAGCAGCGGATCCAGCGTAGATTGAGGTTGTACATACTTGAGAGCCACCAAGGAATGTGATAGAGGTGCAGAGTTTCCTGGGTTTTCCTAGTTACAACTAGAGGTTTGATCCAGACATTTCAAGTGTTTCGGAACCCTTATTAACATTAACCAAGAATGGGAAACCCATTGTGTTTTTGAAGATATGCCAGTGGATTTTTCAGGAACTGAGGTAGAGACTGGCGAGTGCCCCCCTCTCAAGGCTACTAGAAGAGGGCGTTGGGAATTTAGTCTACTACGATGCTTTAGGGATCAGTCATGGATGGGTCCTAAAGCATGAGAAAGCAATGATCACCTATGTTTCTCTACAACTAAGATAACATGAGAAGAACTATGCTACCAGTGACTTGGAGTTTTTATGTGTGGTCTTCTCCTTGAAGTTATGGAAATATTAGATGATGGGAGATCATTTTGAAGTCTACTCTGATGATAAGAATATCATGTATATATTCTCTCAGAAGTAAATGAACCTGAGACAATGAAGTTATCTTGAGTTCCACTAGGAAAATGACTTTGAGATAGTCTATAATCCTAGGAAGGAGAACATAGTTGCAGATGCACTCAAGAGGAGTTCAGGTATACAGTTTCCGAGTGAGGAAATAGAGTGCTTATCTACCTTATGGATATCCTATGTGGATTGATATGGAGCAGTTTTCTTCAGTCTCTGATAGTCACTGCCCCACTCCTTCAATGAATAAGGGAGGCACATATTGGGGAAACTAACTACAAGGTTTGATGTTTTATGATATCCATAGGACAAGCACCTCATGGATTTTCTGAAGGTGAGAAGCATGTCATCCTCTTTAGAGGGTGTACTATTGTACATGTAGTGATACATGAGTATGTATTGAGGGAGTTCCATATATCCTCTCTAGAGGTACATCCAGGATAGAATAAGATGTACCAGGATGTCCGACGACATCAATAGTGGCCGGGAATGAAGAAAGAAGTGACAGAGTTTGTCTCACGGTACCTCACTTTTCAGCAAGTGAAGGCAGAGCCACAGGCTCTAGTAGGCATAGTTCAGCCACTAGAGGTGCCAGAGTAGAAGTGGGATGGAACTTCCATGGACTTCATGATAGTACATCCATGAACATCCAAATGCAATGATTCCTTTTGGGTGATCATCAACTAACTAACCATGTCGGCCCACTTCCTACCAATCAGTGAGTAAGGTTTAGTAAAGGGACTAGGATGCCTCAATGTGAAGGAGATTGTACAAATTCATGTAGTTACATCTAATATTGTATCCGATCATTAGGCATGTTTTACTTCCTGGCTATGGAATATGATGCAGGAGGAATTCGAAACACAACATTGATTGAGCACTGCCTTCCATCCTCAGACAGATGATCAGACAGAGAAGATCATTCAGACCCTTGAGGACATGATTCGTGAATGCATCCTTGATTTTCCCCACAATTTGTAGGATCACATTCCCTTGGTGGAGTTCACACAAAATAATAGTAATAACTCTAAAATTGTTATGGAACCCTTCAAGGCGTTGTAAGAATGACCATACAGATCACCTCTGTGCTGGGATGACCTAGGAGAGTCATCACACATGGGACTAGAGATGGTATGGGATACCATAAGGAAGGTGAAGATTATCCAGGAGCGGTTGAAGATGGCACATAATAGGTAGATGTCTTATCCTGATAGGAGAAAGAGACTTGTGGAGTTAGAGGATGGTAACTATGTCTTTTTATGGGTCTCACCTCGATGAGGATTGCGGATATTTGGTCGGGGTGCAATGTTATCATCGAGTTTCATGGGACCCTATCAGGTACTCAATAGAGTTGGAAAGTTGGAATCCGCTTAGCTATTCCCCCTCTGTAGCACTGGGTGCATGATATTTTCCACATATCTTAGATTAGGAGATACATGTATGATCTTTCGCATATCATTGACTGTGGTGAGCTAGACATCGACGATGGGGTGACATTTACAAAGGATTCAGTAGAGATTCTTTTTTGATATGAGAGAGGTATACGTGGCCAATAGATAACTTTAGTGTGTGTATGCTGGCAGAACAGAAACCATCAGGAGAGAACATGGGAGCAGGAATCTTAGATTTGTGCTTAGTACCCCCACATGTTTTCCGTGTTTAGGTTGTGGCCTTCGGGGACGCACAACACTGAGGTGGGGAGAATGTAAAGACCTATCTTTTTAAATGTAATTTTTTTAGAAGGAAATATTACGAGCCCGTGAAAATTTATGGCACATCATTTTGAGTATCGATGTGCCCGAAATTAATTTCTAAATATTTTTTTCGGTACATTTAGTAAACACGCAAGTGATGTTTTGTAACATTTGAACAGGTGCTCGAAATTGATATATGAGGACACCGTTAAACTCACAGTGACGATATTCGCTTAAAGAGACCTTCACCTCGACCATAGTTGGTCGAGGGTGGATGTTAGTTTTTAATATTTTATAGAGAGGAAAAGAAAATATAATAATTAACTTTTTATTAATTTTATTTGAAACCACCATTTTGAATGCATGGTGGTGGGACCACCCGAACTCCCAATTAATGTGGGGGAAACCCTTGGAATTCCGATAGTTATTGTACCAAATTCAATTAAAATACTTTTCCATATTTAATTTAATTAATAAAACTAATTTATTAATTTGGTTCCTCACCATTCTTGAGGTGGGGAAATTTGTTGGAAAAAGATGTGGTTTCGGGGTGAACAATTGTAGGATCATCTTCCAGTGAAGAACCACCACTAATGAAGAATGAGTATGACATGTCCCCGATCTGGGAGGAAACTGGCCGGCCACATGGAATCGGGGTGGAGAGCATCCATGCCATTATTAGAAAAGGAGGTTTTGGCTGGTCAGCTTCTGTGGTTGGAGGACTGCAACAGACAACTAGACGGACGTGTGAAGGCGGGGAGGCACGCGTCCATGCTACCAGTAGAAGAGGTCATGGCTGATTAGCCGTGGCGGTGCAATGGAGGGCGATCGACACCCAGTCGGCTGCGGATGAGCATCGACGCATGACCAGTCCTCAGTGAGGAGGACAATTTAGAGCACCGACTAGCAGTATTGGTTTGGAAGGACCCACTCAGGTCCCACAGATGATATGGAAGCGCCTAAATGCCCTAAAACTAGCTGTTCTAAATGAAAGGGGATCCACTCCCTTGAGGCACCAACTCGGGCAGGACGCGCTGCCCTGTGGGCTAGCCGGGCTGCCCCCATCACGGGACGACCTGGACAATGGCCTAGTGGTCCAGGACCACCGTGGCCCATGCAAACTGGACCAGACCTAGACTAGGTCGGGCCGACCCGAACCGAGTCGGTTCGGCCGAGACCCGGGCCCATCTGGACTCAAATACGCATTTTAGACCATAACTTGAGAACCAGGTGATTGTTTGGTGAACCGTCTATGGAGCCATAATCCTTGGATCAAGATGGTCCTTTTGAATATTCCACTCGAGTTTTTTACAATGTTGGAGTTCTACCGTGTTGGATAGATCTGGAATCCAATTGTGCTCTAAAAACAGAAACACAATTAACGTATATACTGGGAATCCCATTGACGTAACGTCAGTTATGTTGGGTCCCTTTTGACTTGACATAGCTTTGGTATACTTCTTCGTGGGACTTTGTGCATGTTTCAGTATTGACTGATGGCTTGATGAGCAGAACACCCCGTAATCAATAATTCTTTGTCCAGGATCCTTGTGGCTAGAGATAACATGAAGTATGAACATCTATCCCGTATGCTTCAACGCTCAGTGATCTCGTATTGGCCTGAGCATACCGATCATCTGTGGGTCAGATCCTATGTGGTTTAGCACTTTGCGATCCTATGTGGGTCAGTGTATATAGATCTTGTGAGGGTCAGATCTTATGTGGGCCTGCAGGGGTTAGTTACCTATCTGCTCTTTTGGGTTAGAATTGTTTTATTACCTATCGATCATGTGTGGTTCAGCGAGGGTAGGTTACCTATCGATGCTGTCTGTGTCAGAAGTAGTGCTACTTGAAAAAATAAGATGATTGAGCTTTATGACTAGTCATCTGTACTTATGTACTTAATTTATACCTAGTGTGAGTTGAGTTTTTACCTTTGTTGTACTTCCATTCATTTTAATTCCTTTGTGATATTCTTCTATGTGGTGTTACCCTTGTGGTACTTAACTTTGCAGTGTTACCTTTGTGGAATTTCATCCTTCGTAGAATAGTTGAACTTTTCAGATAATGAGTCAGGCCTTTTGTTTTCTCATGAATGAGATTGGTATACTTGATAACATAGGTATATGTAATGGCATATGCCTAAGTAGGGTGGACTGCTTTTTCCATGATTTGGGGTATATCCTTTTGAGATTTTGAGAGACCTTGGGGGTTTCAGATTCCCTACTGAGTATCTCTATACTCAACCCTGCACAGGCTACACCCACACCTTATTGTGTTTTGTGAATATGATGGAAACCGCTGATCAACAATGAGGGTACTAGACTAGAGGTATATCAGAGGTGGACTTTAGACGAGATGATCTGTAGGGATGAACATTTGAGAGCTATACCCACCCTTCAGGTAGGGCCCTTGGCTGGTGTTCACAGGATCTGTTCTTTTTCAGTTTTACTTGTACTATCAAGTTGGTCTTGTATTCTGACCCCTTTACTTAATATGCACACCCTGTTTACTTTATAGTTTACCTTGTCTTGTGTCCTATTATGTTATTGGTTTGAGTGAGTTTACAGGTTTAGATGTAATGCCTTCTAGGTTATAGTGATATTTCTTTTCGGTGCTAGTCACCATCCCCTATCCTATGTAAGGTGGGGTTGGGGTAGTCACGACATGGGCCCTAGGGGTTCGGTCATGAAACATTTCCCTAATTATAGGAATTGTTTACCTAGATCCCACCTTGGAATCTCTAGAGAATTATTATACCACTCAAAAGACACCATGGATTCACCCCATTAGTACCAATCATTATTAGACCTTGGTTAATGTTTTACGAGAACCATGGACTTAGTTAGACTCATTTACAATTTAATTACTTTGGATTACCCCTTGAATTTCACTTAGACCCTTATAGTCAGACTAGACGAGTTTCCACTATGGTTTGGCTCGACCCCTAAGGACAAGGATACCATGGATCCTCCCTGGGTCCACCCTTGTTATTATAATAATTATTACACTATCATTACAATGATATTATAATTACTAATATAGGAAAACTAATTAATTGAATGTATATTCAAACACCAGTAGAGGATCAAGAGGGTATGTATTATTTATTTTCACATTATATTATTTTTAAATACCTTGACATTGTTACAGTTTATATTCATAGCATGGATTTGAATAGACACCACTGGTGGTGGTCTACTGAGTTTATCTCACACCTTATTATAGCCTACGTTAGCACCTAGGATGATTATATGATCATTGGTGTGAAAAATGGGAAGAATCCCTATTTGAAAACATAATTTCATACTTTATTATGGGAACTTGATATCATATGATTGATCCAATGTTTGGGATTCTGGGATAGTTTTATCCGTTTTTTGATTCATTTATATATCATGTTTTGTAATCTCTACCTAATACCATGTATTTGTCTATCCCTTCTTAATGATACATTCCATCATCATTTTTATATGACTTAATTTGTATCTTTTTATGGTTATTTATTTCTTTTATGATTATGCTTATTTTTGTTTCGTTTTTCATAATTATTATGCATCTATTGTTTATTCCTCCTTTTTTCTATTGTGATCCACTCTGTCTAAGGGAATAGTATCCCAATGGACACACCCTTTCCCCTCACTATTTTTCAGAATCCTCCGGTCTATGTTGAGGCACACTTTACTCCATGTGGATAACTGGTTTCAGTTAGATAGGATTGAACCATGTCCTTGATGTCACATATGTAACGACCCGAAATTTTTAAATAAATTTTGTTTCCTAATTTTATGTGTTATTGTTATACTAAAGAAAAATGTTTTATTTGATAAACATGATTATAATTAAAATGAGATCAGTGGGTTTTGACTATTATATAACCATCGGTCAACATGACCGCTGTGAACAAAATGTTTTGATTATTGTCTCTAAATATAAGTAATCTTGGTTAATTATTATAGAAAGAAGATTCGATGGCCTCACCTAGTAGTCTTGGACCGATCGAAGCCCATCTAACAGAGCTTGGGAAGGAGGTATCACCACTGGGCTTTGCTCTGGATCAAATCCAAGCCGAACTTCATCATGCGAAGCTAGAACGAAATCGCCTTCGTGAGAAGTTCAAACTGATAGAAATTACTACTCGGGCAATGTTGACTGAGCCGCCCCAAGCTTCTATCACCCTAGCACACCTTACTCTTAGGTCCTATGCTGGTATTATAAGGGGTTATGTAACGAGACCGTAACTACCTTGTGTAATCCTTGTTTTAAATAAAAATTGGGATTTCTTCTTATGACGAAGTTTATGAATTTTGAAATGACCAGATAAATATAGTATGCATATTTTTGATGAATTTTAGAAAAAGGATATTTTAAATATGTTTATGTAAACCCTAAATAATGAAAAATGTGTAATGATTTTCAAAAAATGGTCTTCTGCAATTATGTTCAGTACTAAATTTAGAGTCTAATAAGATCAACTTGATTTTTGATGAATAGTAAATTATGAATAGTGATTTTATGATTAGGATTAGTAATATGACCAAATCGATTTGTAATCTCACTTAAAGAAAGTTTTAAAATAATCTAGGCACCTTGATTAAGTAATGTGATTCAATAAAATAGTTAAATAACGGTTTCATTAATTATTATTCAAGTATTAGTTTTTTCGGGTGAATAGTGGTTTTTAATTAAAAATTTAATTAAAAATAATTAGAAAATAATTTTTATAAAAAAGACTTTATTTTTGAACTCAGAGCATCGATATTATGTTATGGTAATTTTTGGGGTTTTTTCTGAAAAAAATGAATTTTCGATGAATAGTGTTTTTATTTAAAAATTAAATTAAAAATATTTAGAAAATTATTTTTATAAAATGGATTTCATTTTTGAAATCAGAGCATTGATATTTGGTTAATGTGAAATTTTGGGATTTTTCTGAGAAAGTTGAATTTTCAGTGAATAGTAAAAATACAGTTTTAGGGTTTCGGTATGTTTAATGACATCATAACGGTGTCATGATGATGTCATGAGATCTTTTGAGGGTTGGCCGGACAAGGGTGATGAATTATTGTTTTGGGGGCCCCATTTGGCCTAACTCCATGATAAATGACAAGGGAGAGTACATGGGTTTGAGAAAAGCACATGTGAGGTGTCCCTTGGCCATTAATGCCTTGTCCCCTCACTTTCCCTATAAATTCCAAGCCCTCCTCTCATCCATTCGACTCCCCACTCATTCCCAACGAATTTAGGGTCTCATTACCTCCCAAGGAGTCCTCCCAAGGTGCCCCCAAGCCCTCAAGGTCCCAACCTTTGAGGTTTAAGAGTTACATTTTAAGGTAAGGGATCCGACCTCTCTCTTTCTTTTCAAGTAATCTCTTTTATGTATTTTCTTTTATACTCCATGTTCTTATGTTGGAGGATGTTCTTTTATATTCATCCTACTGCCTATTTCATGTTCATATGATGAGAGAACCCCCCTTTCTCTTATCAATTCGTTTTAACAATGTTTAAGTGGCGTCGTTAGGCTGTCGAATTTTTAAGGGATTCTTTCACCTTCCTCGTTTTCAAGTTCTATTTTCATTCAAGTCTTTCATGTTCCTTTTTGTTATATTGGGGTATGATATCTATATATATCATACTGGACTCTTATGTTCATATGATGAGAGACCCCATTTGATCTCTTGAATTCAGTATTTTGATGTTTTAAGTGGCGCCGTTAGGCTGCCGAATTTTTAAGTGGTTCTTCACCCTTCTCGTTTTGAAGTTCTACTTTCATGTCAATTATTTCAAGTTCCTTTTTGTTATATTGGGGTATAATATCTATATATATCATACTGGACTCTTATGTTCATATGATGAGAGACCCCATTTGATCTCTTTAATTCACTATTTTGATGTTTTAAGTGGCGCCGTTAGGCTGCCGAATATTTTAGTGGTTCTTCACCCTTCTCGTTTTGAAGTTCTACTTTCATGTCAATCATTTCAAGTTCCTTTTTGTTATATTGGGGTATGATCTCTATATATATCATACTGGACTCTTATTTTCATATGATGAGAGACCCCATTTGATCTCTTCAATTCAGTATTTTGATGTTTTAAGTGGCGCCGTTAGGCTGCCGAATTTTTAAGTGGTTCTTCACCCTTCTCATTTTGAAGTTCTACTTTCATGTCAATTCTTTCAAGTTCCTTTTTGTTATGTTGGGGAATTATCTCTATATATATCATACTTAACTCTTATGTTCACATGATGAGATATACTATTTGATCTTTTCAAATCATTTTTGTTGATGTGCCGTTAGGCTGCCGAACTTTCATAAGAGAAATCTAATTTTTTTTCTTCCTTCCATGTTTTTCATTTCAAATTGTATGTCCTTGAAATATCATTACCATGATCATGTATCATTCTTATTCTGTCCATGTACTATTTTATGGGTCATTTATGAATGTTTGACCCATTTTAGATCTCTTTTAATGTCTTCTAAACCCTCGGAACATTGCCGTTATGCTGCAGAATTTCTGTCTCAAAATGTCTATCTCTTTTTCTAAATTCCTTTTGTTTTATTAAGTGAATACTCAAAGCTCTTTCTTCTAAAGGGGTATTCACATATATACCAAAATTTTCTATTTTAAAATCTGGGATTTACATACATGAGACCCACCTTCCTTTTCTGTGGGTTTTAAAGTGATATAAAGATCATGTCTTTAAAGCAGTTTTTAAAAAGTTATGATTATGAAATGAAACCCATTTCCTTTATGCTATATGGGTTATTTATGAAATGTTTGATGATGATATATGTGGCTCACATGATAATAAAGGCAAATTTAAGGGTGCGCCCTGATAGCGCTCCAATGCATTGGGTAATGATGTAACCACTAGAGATTACAATTTTCACGATACCTTGGTGAATAACCTTGGTAATTTTAAAATGAAACCTTGGGGATGGACCTTGGTGATATGTTCATGATTTTCTATGTTAAATGATGTAGCCACATCTTCATGTTATGAAAAAGTTTTATTTTTATTATGATATGCCTCATGATTTCATTTTCATGCATTAATGTTCTTTTCATGACTTTATTGATTTATCTCAAGTTCATATGTAAAATGTTTCACTTGTTTCCCTTGCTGGGCCTTCTGCTCACCCTTCCTTTTGATGTATGTCCTCAGGTTATGAGATTCAGTAATGAGCCTAGGGTTAACATGAGGAGAAGCCTTTCAAGTGTTTAATAAGAATGTTTTTTTTGTTTCATGTTTTATGTTCCTTGTTTCCAAGACACTAAACCTTAAAGATCCTCAGTTCCGTGTAATGGAATGAAAAGTTATGTTATAAAAAGATGGGATGCTATAACATACATCACACTATCAAGGGATTTTACATATATTACATTATACAAGGTGGCATCCAAAAAATAAAGATGGAGATATGTGGAATAACCTTCATGTGGTAGTTTGCATAAAAATTCCTCATTCACATACAGACTCTGGATGACCAATATATTGTGCAGCTACAGAAATTCTAACTACAACCCCTCTTGGGGGGGATAAACTGGAAAATACATTACCAACTATTTCATTTTCCAATTTCATAATTTTTATTCATTTTATTTTCATATTGTTCTTCCTTAAGTGGACGCCACCTAAGAGGCTAGCTTCATTGTTCACAATAAGCACTTAAGAAATAGTTCAACTCAAACCTGATGGATAATAAACACCATCACGCATTTAAATTTTTTTGCTATTTAATTATTATATATTATCCTTATGATTGAACTTTAAATGGGGTTTTTTTGTTTAATATGTGATGGGGGGGTATATAAACTAATTATAGTTGTTATTTAAAATTTTTAAAAAAATGCTCTTATCTATTTTCTGAATGTTTTTACTATATTAATATACAAAAAAAGGAAGAAAAAACATCAAAATAAAAATATATAAAACAATTTATTTCTATTGGTATATATTGAAAATACCCTATTTATGTTTTCGATTTATTTTTTAATTAAAAAAACAACATCCAAAAAATAGAAATATTTACAATGTTTTTTAGTTCCTTATTTTTCCATAAAAAAAAATATTTTCTCTAAAAACATTTTTTAAATATCTTTTTTGGAACATCCTTCTATTTTAGTTTCATACATTTCACGTTCCTCGCTTTCTTGTTTCCAAATATTTTTTTTAAAAAAATTCTTATGTAGATTAATTCATTGATTCTAGAATTGTGAGACATTAAGTGATTGATGAGTAAGTTAACAACTGAATTTATTTCATTTTTGACATAGAAATAGGTGATGGAGTATTAGTGAAATAATTTTTATAGAATCAATTTTATAATATTATGTCACTAAAATTTCAAAATTAATATGAGGTAACTTGACCTCTATAAGGAAAAAATGTTGGGATCCAACTTAAAAAAAATTATATAATCCCATCGAACAAAGAATAAAATATGTAATTGGGATCCCACAATAGATCATTATGTCAATGGAACTAGATTAATTTATGTAATTGAAAATATACATCTCAATTAATGATATTCATAGTTATTTTAGTATAATTATGGATGGGGAAAAATGAATTTCAAATGTTCATGGTCAAAAAATATTCCATTTATGTGATGAGAATAATCAACACATAAAAATAAATAAATTAAACATACAATAAATTCATTTACATTGTTTCAATAATGTGTATACTCAAATAAGGGATTCAGAAAACTTCATATATAGGGATAAATGGAGGTCCTCTTTGTTGAAATTTTCATTCCACTTGAAAATAATTTTATTCACCTATGAATAGAATCATTTACATAATTAATGAGAGTAAATGGTTTGAATCATGGATAGTTCATGCTAAATTTAATAATGGATGATTCTTTGTGTTTCCTTTCCTCTAGATGGTAAATTTGGATATAGGCATTGTAAGCTTATTTTTTTTTCAAATAATAGGAATCAAATTAAAAATGGTCAAGATTGAAATAGTTTAATTTTGGTGGTGTGATTTCAGTTCATAAATTCAATTTTTTCCTTTTATTCATTAAAATAACTTTAATTATAATTCCAATACCAAGTAAAAATATTTTTTAACATTTCTAATAATCTGTAAATTGATTGTTAAAAGGATAAAAATAATGGTTTTACTGACCTCTTCATTTTCATGTAGTTAAATTGTAAAATCCATTCATAAAATGAAATTAGATTTAAAAAACTGAGTTAAAATGTTTGGAATTCCATTTTGGAATTAAATTCCTAAATAGATTATATGTTTTGGTATGAATTATTTCAATAAACATTATTTTTAATGAAATCCACAATTATGAATTTTAAAATATAAAAAAATGGTTAAAATAAATTTATGATTGATGTAATTTTATTTTATTGAATAAAATATTCAAAAAAATTGTATAGTTGTTTTATTGTTTTAAATTTCATGGAGGAAAAATATTTCATTAAATTAAAATTAATTATGAATGATTATTGACAAAAAAATATAAAGGCCTTTCATAGTCATCACATTGATCAGGTACAGCTGATCACGTCATGTGCAACTTCCTTCTGAAAACCATCTCCTTAGTTAGTTTACTGACCATGAGCCACACTAATGCACACTTAGTGATCTTAAGTTAGGAATGAATGTCATTATATATTCTCACCTACATACCATAATACTATATCACGGTCACCTTGGTGACCACAGATTCATACTCTCCTGACCGTGAGCACTGCTCACTGTCACCCACCTTACCGTAACCAACTGCGGTGACTGAACCACAGAGAACATCAAAATTTCCTCCACCACTATCATCCAACTGCACCACCAGTAGAAATTGATCCAACCTCCACACCACCTCTCCTTATCAAATTGATCAACTATATAAAGAACTAAACTGATTCAGATCACTTCTAGATAATTGAATGACAATAAAATCCCCACCATATCGAGTCCCATATTGTTTCCAAAAACCTGTACTATCAACAAAGAACCACCCAGACCAATTAAAACTCATATGGAAGCACTCATCTAGTCAAATTTCTGTCAAAGTGATCACTCCACCCAGTAACAGAACGATTTAACCACAAAGGAATGTTGATGGAATCGCAACCCACATCTCACAATGACACCCTCAAATTTGTAGTCAGCACCCCCACATGTGATTACAAGTGCCACTAGATTGTGTCACTCTAAAATATAAACTAAGATTTTGTCTCCCTATGGGGATGAAGGATCTCGACCTAGGGAACCTCCAACACCTTACTGAATCTAAATAAACCGAAAAAACAATGAAAATTATAGATATAAAAATAAAACAAATATATATATATATATATATATATATTATGAAAGATGATATATATATTTACTATCAAATAATTTTAAATGTAAATTAAAAAAAAAATTATAATTATAATAATAATTAACATGTATATCTATATAAATATACATATCCCTATATATATATATTAATTTATAATACATATTATCATGTTTGTATATTTGCTGTAACGTCTAAGATCGATGAAAACTCAAAATCAAGACGATGTATGATAAATCAATATTGGGCCAGATAAATTGTTAAGAACCATCACATGTAGTGATGTCATGTAGCATCCAACCTTCAACAACATCTGTGAATCATAAGAATAATTCCCATATTTATTTTCCGTGAAATTAGGAATACATAATCATTGAGTGAGGATACGTCAGCAGAGTTGATGTCAACCATTGACCATGTCACATAAATTAATCTGAGGTAGATATTTGATATTATTAATTAATTCTAGGGAGATTTCATCATCTATAAATATCTATAACTCTCCAACAATAGATTCTCTCACCCACTTCTGATGAGGTTGTTTGTCCATTTTGATTTTAACTTTATACATATTTAATGGACAATTTCATTCTTTTCATAATTCAATCATACTATATTGTTATTTCCCTTCTACATTTTTTTCATCTCAATTGTGATACCCCAGTGATCTTGATCTCCATGATCATGAATATATAACCCATTGTGGGTGGTCTAATGTTTAATTAAAGTAATGATATTGAATTTTATTGTTTAATTATCAATCTATACCATCAATAATTCTAGTGTGACATTTAAATTGGAATTTGGAGGATGTGGTTTTCACTCTATAAACCTTTAAGATAATCACACACATTCAACTGTTGTACTACAAATTCCACATCCATTTGGACCACACTACATATGATTGGAGTCATGTGGTTCAATAAGAATAATAAGATGTGATTGTTGTCATGTGTGTCTGAGAGTTCATTCACTTGATTGAGGAATTATTCTTACCCATTCACCCAATAGAATATATAGAAGTTCTAGTATATTTAAGGGTTTATTGGTTATAATAGTGGTTTTATACCCATAAAATTAGTGTATGTTTAGTAATTGAATGATATTTAACTAACTGATTGAATTAAATCATATAGATATGACTAAATTATGATTGGTTTCATTTGAATTAATCATTTGGCCATTTTACATTTCTAGCATTAATCCTACTTTCATTTTCATTTCCATTATCTTTCCTATATCCATTTAACAAAAAACCAAACAAAAACCAATCATCAAATCTAGATATTTTAAAATTGGTAAAAATAAATCAAAAATATATAAGTGATAGGATTTTAAGACACCAAAACCATTCTTCAAAATTGATAACCATGTTTATCCACTGGTTTTCATTAAGAGTACAATAGAAATTCTATTTGACCATAACTCATAAGATTCGTGTGATCAGTAATCCCCTATGGGATTATCTTAGTTGTCATGTAAGGACCACTAAAAGGGTGGGACCTAAGGCACATCCATTGGAATATATTTACATGGATTGATTTTTATAGAATCTAGCTCAGATACCATTAACATGATATCAGAGTGTTACCTGGAATACATCATTATAGAGATTGAAGGTATGTACCGGTGAACCTATGACAAAGACATATACCCCCCTATGGTGACATAGCATGCTTAAATACTTTTTTTAATTATATGAAGACAGTATTATCGGTCAATATTATGGTATTAGGGTTCAAAATAATTAATCAAATCTTGAGTAGTATGATATCAAAATCTGATCCCTTTACACAAGTGGTACAGATAATCATGATTATAGTAACACGGATCAGTTGTTGTTTATTTATGTTATTATTTACCTTAATAATATATATATGTGTATATATATATATATATATATTTGTGAATATAAATACATTCACAAATAAATATACATATATACATGATGGCACATTTTCCTGGGATCATGATCCAAGGGATTGAATGTGGTTTCACTTTATTTATTTAATTACTCATTTACAATTACGTCTTGTCAAAGATGAGATTATTTCATGATCATTCACTTATGATAGTATATTTAATGGTTTTTGATTGGGGTGACCAACTGATATCATATCATACCCCTATATGTGCACCTTAGTGTGTGTGTTGACATTATTTACACTTTTCAAGTCGATAACATGTTGCATGGTGATAAGTATTATGTAGATGGTTATATGATAATGTGAATCTACCCATGTGGATTAGGTGTTTTAGGATGGATATGTTCATTTGTGCCTTAGACATTGGTTATGTGTTCTAGATTAGATTTAGTGGGATAAAACTATATTTTTTATTCTGTTTTGTTTATGTACACCTGCATGTATGTTTGGGTGGCCAGTGTAATTTATTTGACATGTATATTCATGATTTTATTTCATTTCATTTATTGTTACGACATGCTCTAATTTCATTTTATTCACAACTTCTAGACTATATTTATTTACTACATCTGAAGATATCTAGTTATTTATGATATTGTTTACTCTAAAATGAGGGAATATTCTCTACAAATATACACCTTAAGTCCTTGATAATAGTTATAAGCCTATGGATATAGAGATATGTGCTTAATGAAATGTTTCAAATAGGATTTCAGCACTTGAATATTGGAATTTGGGTCGAGCCATAAAAACTTCGTATCAAAGAAGTTCTTTTCTTGTAGGATCACTATATTTGATATGCCATTTCTGAATTATAGGATATTATTTGTATCATATGATGGACATCACACTAGTTACTTTAGAATACTTGTTCATGTGTGATGTCTTGGTTTCTAGTGATATCATATTGTCTTTCTTGATATGAGATGTTATTGTGATTTTTGATTTTCACTTTAAGTGATTCACTTACTGTACTGATTTTATTATCTATAATATATTATTTCTCTCAACTATTTGTGAGAATCAAATGATTGATTTGGAATCTTGTATGGAAAAGGAAAGAGGCATATCACTCATCATATTTGGATTGTATTTTGCACATATTCTAGGCATTATAGTGTGTGATTATTACTAATAAAAGAGGTAAACTATTTAATGTGTCACAAAAATCTTAATGGTGTATTTGCATATGGTTTAATGTTGGAATTATAATCAATTCGGACGACTTATAGGCATGTATTCTTCTAAAGACATGTCATGTTGATCTATAATGAAATGTTTAATAGTGAGGTTGGTAACTCATTATTTATGCATGGGATGTTTAGTGAATCTAGATTTTTTATAGGTCATATAAATCCCTTATGTTGATCCCCTTGTTGGTTTTTATTAAATAGTTTAGGTTATTCAATGTTTCAGTAAAAACCAAGACAATTCTTTTCTGCATATCGTGGAATGGAATTCTACATAATAAAACAATGAAAATGATATATGGCATGGATCATTGAGATGATGTCATGTGAATAATATTTTCCCTTGTATGCTAGCTTTGACAGTTGATACAATCATTTTAGGAGTTCTAGTCGAGTGGCTATTTCCAATTATGGTACACATATTAATGTTTATATTAAAATGAAACATTATGTTGGTATTATTATTTAAGGATTCTTAGTTTGTGACATTTCATCATTATTCTATTTTTGCATCATGGCCCCTAGAAATCAGTCTTTTATGAGGACACTTAGAGAAGATTAGAGGCCTAGATGGACAATGTTGATAGTTTTTTACCCTTGTATGATGATTCTTTATTTTCCACATTTTGAGATAGAGATTAAATATTTTCTTAATATACCATCTGTTGAGATGGGTGTGTAGATGACACCCTGTCAGGGGTAAAATAATTGAGAGGTTTGACCTTTGGGCTTCGTTGTTACACATTGTGACACTTATATGTGACATGATCTGCATGACTGTTTGGGAGACATAGAGGCCCTTAGATTTGACTCACACCCATATAGATTGATATTATTTTTGATTATGGGAAATCTATGATTTTGGTTGTTCTGGGTTTATAGATTCCATTTTAGGCTAGACAATGATCTTGGTTTTATTCTTGTTCTATGACCGATAAGTAATAGGTTCTGGGATTTTGGGGATATAGGATTCTTGATTCCCTTGGATACAGATAAAGAACATATGGTTCTAGTGTTTCAATATTGTATTGGATGAGGAGGAATATTTGGTTTTCTAACCAAGTCGATCTATAATTATGCAGCTGATGCATAAATTTTATAAAAGGAAACATTGATGAATTGGTAGTCGTGGAATAAATTGTTGTGCATGAGAAGATACTGATTTTTAAAATGTGTAGGAAGGTAAAATCAGGCTTAATTAGGCTAAAATACTATGTAGCATTGTCATCTTGTATTTAGTAATAGAATACTCACAAGAGTGTGAGTCAAGTAATTATTGTGTGGTGTAGTTTTATTCACCCATTTTGTTATGTAAGGTAGAAAAGTACAAGATGATTGTGCATGGTTCCATTTAATTCCTAAATTAGTGAGTATATATGTTCAATATATGGACTGATGGTTTCAAAGATATGATACAAGAATGATTACTTGGTTTTTGTGATAAAAGGAAAAATTCCTTTCTGTCGTAGAGGATACATCACGGATAAATTGTGTATCAAGAGGCGATTGACCAATGGCTTGACATAGATATGAATAATTGAATGACACGTAGTTAATATTTGAAAAAACTAAGGTATATAATGTTTTTTGAGATCTTGGATTAGTGAGAGTTATATACACCCATTGATGGAATCATATCATAATCCTAGTTAGAGAAAATCATTCCCTATATTGACATTGTCTTGAGTACACTAATAGTGTGTCTGTTATACACGACACTTCATTTATTTTAAATATCATACATGGGTTGATGAAAAACCTATTGAGGATGCACTCATGGAGTGGTATATGGTGAATCATATTTTGGGGAGAACATCATTTACCATTCGAGGGTGGTGACCCTCATTTAATGATGATATTTGTAGTTTTCCATGGTAACCATTCTCAATAAGTGAGAATGGTAAATATTTTGATGCTCTGATATTGTCCCTCTTATATGATCAATTTGGGCCACACTAGTCATTGTTTCTAGTGATGCATGGATAATGGGTATTTTAAAATTTTCTTGATTGAGAGGTTATGGTGAGGGTATTCCTATGGTGGGGAGTATTAGATTTATGATGGTTAAATATAATCCATGATGAATGAGTTGTTAATGTTGTAAGACAACCATTAGATGGTCAAGATGATGTAGTCCTAAATATTATTATGTTGATAGAAAGGATTATGTTTTATCACCATGGTATCATTGGTTATGGGGGGGGGGGTGTTGCAACTACTTATTTTTTCAAAACTGAGAATTGGATCATAAATTTGACTTTTTTTCTTTCAGATTCTAGTACAGGATAAAATGGAAAATTTCCCTTATAAGACGATCTCAAATAGTTTTTATGATCACTCAATTAGCCTTATAAGAAGTTTTTTATCATAGTACACCAGTTTAGTGAAATTTTATTTTATTTTAATTCTCATGTAATAATAAATATTTATTACTTAATTAATTAAATAGTAAATTCATTAAACATAATCATTCAGAAATATATTTTTAATGTAGAATCAGATTGAGTTTTTTCTCCACCATTGAGTAAAAAATGTGTGCTCTTTCTTAACTATGGAATTGACTCATGTACAGCAATAGGGAATGCCCCAATCATTTTTTTCTTTTATTCATGATTTTTTCATCCTTTTATTTTTATTCATTTCTTTTCCTCTACTCCCCTGGGATTCTCATGTGGGCCCAATGGTCTTGAACATCACATGATCATGAGATAAAAAATAAGTGTTATAAACATATATATAGAGAGAGGGATAAAGTGGTAGTGTAAGGGTGGTGTTTTCATGGAGCATGGGAGGAGCTAGATCATCATGCGACATCTGTATAATGCGGATATGGGCGAATGTTTGGAAGATTCTGTCCAAATGTAGGAAATTTATCATTTTTAACATAAATCAATGTATATTTTTAAAATTTTATTTTTATATCCCTATTATCACAATTTACGACACCATGATGGTCGATCTATATTTTTTTGTGATAAAATGGTGTTTTAGGAAGATTTGCGGGGTTTTTTGTTTGAAAATATCGATCACGCTATTTTTTGTTCGAGAACACATGTCATGGGTTCTTATGATTTGGTAAATATGATATTTTTTTAATTTATAAGAATATATAGTGTATAAAAATAATCTTCCGGTACTCATCCATGTAGATGAGTACCTATCCAGACAATATATATATGGGTACTCCATTTATAGTAAACAGCCTCACATCGAGTAGGCTACAAACCATGTAGATGTACACGGGCAGAAAGAATACTTGGTTAGCCCAGGTGAGGTACAAGGTTAAGTACCCCATATAGGTTTCTTACTATGTATATGGTATACAAAACATTTTACATGGGTTTTTCATTCCATTTCATTCTAATGTATGTGACCATAAGATATTTTTAGAGTATACAACTTGTATTCAGGTATACAAAATCTGTACTCATCCATTACTACCCCTTTATGGGTTTTTCTTATATTACTCCCTAAATTCAGAATAGGAAAAAAATTTATATTTTCATGTATATCATGATGGTGAAATCCTTGAGGTGATTTGAGGAATCCTATGAGGCCTTTTTATCTTTTCTCTAAACATATAATTTCTTCCCCCTTTAATTGAATCCAACAATATTTTGAGAGTGAAACATTGACATGAGGTGCACCATGATCCGTATCTCAATATTGTTAATCAAAGAACATTCATTTTTGCTAAATATTCCCTTTTATCTTGTGACCTGGTGGATCTCATTTTTGATTCCTCAACCTTATTAACATTACTAAGGGTCCCTTGTGGGATGCCTTTAAATACATGATAACCTAGGGAATACCATGTATAATACCACTACCTATTTAATCTTTCTAAGGATACTGTTTAGGATTCCCACTCTTATATATATTACTCCTAAGATCCCATGAAGAATTCCCCCTCTTTTCTTCCACCTAGAAGATCTCTTGTTAGATTAATCTATATAATTACATATTTTAAGGATCCCTTTTATGAAGCCTCTAATTGATTAATTTTTCTATGGTTTCCTAGACGAGTAATTTATCTCATGTATATACCTAGATAATCCCATGTAGTATTCCAATCAGATATTATGACCTGGGGGACATAGTGGGTCCCTTAGTGTTTTACCAACCTTGAGTTAGTATATTTTTGTTTGGGAAAATATGGTGGAGGGTGTCACCATAGAACCCATATGAAACTCCTAATCCTAGGTGGTTATTATAGTAGTGATGGATTTTGGCATTCGTCCACCCTCACTCATTTTTTATTCATTCATATGGTTACTGTTTATGACGCTATGAATTCCAGATGTGCTTCCTAGTTTTTTTTCTATGGGATTGATGTAATGTGATTTTTTATTAGGGGTCCAAGAAATTCATAATAGGACCCTACTTTTATGTATTTTATTTGATTTTTCCTATTAATATTATCCCCAAACATACTTAAGGGAACTAAGATGATGAGCCCTATATATTGACTAAAATTGTATCATGATACCATGACATACTTCATGGGGTCCGACTTCTGAGCCTTTTTATTTAATTTTATATTTTAAAGATGAAAAATATACTTCTTGGGATCCAACTTATGAGATATAATCAAGTATTATTTTTCTCTCCCTAGTGATGGGGATGAAAATCCTATCCCTAATTGGGTACTTTATTTCCACGCTATACATGGAACTCTACATAATTCATGCCCTCATGGATGATTATACTCTCCCAAGCGATGCTTAGGATTATCCATATATTCATGTGGATACAACATTACTGAAATCCCAATAATTAAATTGGAATTGTATATTAGGTTGTTTATTTGAATAGTTTTTTAGTATGTACATGGATCCAGAGAGTATTCTATTACAGTTCACCCAGGGTCCTACCCCTTAGGGAAAATCCAAATAGAATAGTCATGACTACCTTCAGGGACCTAGGTATTAGAAATTGGAAAAAATTTAAATGTTTTGAGTAGTATGGAATCCATATTTGATATTATTTATTTGAATTCAAATTATTACCATGAATCCATAATTATTGTGTTTGGAGGAATGTATGGGGGAACCCTATGCTCTGAAATGTATCCCCCTATGGTGAATTACCTTAATCAGATACATTTCAGGGAAGGTCGAAGTAGGTATTTTTTATCATGATTGTAGACCCAGGGGTCAACATAATTATACATGACTTGAGTGGTATAAAATCCATCTAAATTCAATTTTCATAGGATATCCACACTATCGAGATGATAGACCCAAGGATCGACTACTGTTTATTTATGTTATTTTTCACCGTACTGATGTATATAAATACTTATATATTTAGTAATGTATATATGGGAAATTATATTTACACACACATATAAGTATATATATATTCACGATTGTATATTCCCTTAGGGATCTGGATCATTGGCCCATGGATCTACTATGGTTTCACTTAATTTTTTTTACATCTCATTTCCAATTATGACTGGGTTCAACGGAGTATATTTCATGAACATGGACTTAAGATGGAATTTTTTAGATTCATCATTCGGTTTTCCTATAGATATTATCCCCCCCCCCCTTATATGAATCTTAGTGTGCATGCATCCCTTATGTGTTCTTTTGATTCTAATCCTTGGTTGTGTGATGGATTGGGATGAGGACTACGGATGCATGCTAAAGTAAAGACACTCACATGGATTCATTTGATAAAATTAGAGTATCATGGGAGTGTCTTGGAGACTGGTTATGATGTTTGAATATGAGTTTGTTGGAGATCCATGTACTATTATATAAGGTTCCTATTTGTTGTCTTCATGTATGGTTCACCCAATGGTTGAACAATTATATATATATGACACGGTTATTCGTGATTTTAAAGAATGTCATTTATTATTATATAATTATTATATTTCGATTTATATACTACCTTTTCATTCTATCTAATTAATGTATTTGATGATATCTACTTCTTTCTATTGTTGTGTACTCTGTTATGAGGGTATAGTCTCCCCATGGACATACATTAGGCCTTCCCTTCTAGTAGAGAGCCTTTAGAATATGGAGAAGAGTGTGTATGTACTTATGGTGAACATTCTCAAAGAATCTGTTCAGTGGAATCCTGGTCGACACATTAAAATTGATATTAGAGTAGTTCCTTACATATATCTTAACTATTTGGGACATGGAAGATAGTATTTTTCAGAATGTTTCATGGCCACTGCTGTACATCATATTGGTATGAAAAGATAACCTATATGAGTGAGATATCTTGGTTTAGAAGGATATTAGATTTTTGTGTTGTATAAGTGATGTTATAGTTGTATACTATTTTCTCATCAAGTGACTCACTTGTTGTGTGGAGATTAGGATTTTTTATGGAATTTGGATATTAAAATTTGTTGACTGGATAGTGATTGATTTCTAATCTTTTCTATCAAAGGCAATAGGCATAACATGTATCATATTTTTTACTTAAGATTCAAATATTTAATGACTTCTAATATTTGATTATTAATGAAAACAAATTCCAATTATCTAAAGTGTCAAAAAAATCTAAATTGTGTTTCCCAGTATAGATTCTTGGTGGAATTCCTCACAACTGTTCTAACATGTATATATTTTACCTTATGATTTAATTTCATGTTTAACTATGTAGATTTATTTGAATGTGATTTTGATGACTCGGTCCTCTTAAATTAGATGTTTAGTTACCCTATTAGGTTGATAGGCCATATAATTTTCATGTGTTGATTACCTCGTAGGGTGGTCATATAGTTTTGATTAATTAAAGTGTCACTAACAACCTATAATATTTATTCATTCATAGAATGAAATACAATTATACTAATCCAAACAATGAGTGTGATCTATGACATAGATTGTTGAGATGATTTTTGTGCATATTGTTGGCCCTTATTAGTCAACCATGATAGTTGGTACTTTCATTTGAGGTGATCTATTCAATTTGTTGGGTATGATGTCGATGAAGACCTAAATTTTTCTATTGAACTTGACATTGAATAGTGTATTACCATATATGTATTCCCATTTTGTGTAAATTCATTATTCCTCGTATATTACATCATGGAATCTTGGGAGAATACTGTTAGGAAGATTCTAATTTATGATTAGGGCCCTATTAGGGCAATATAGATAATTTTGACCATTATATGACATGTTTTTCAACTATTTTTTAGAGACAGTGGATAAGAACGTTGGGTACCTTATTCCATGATAGGTGTATGGATTACACCCAATGATATGTGACCTTGTTGATAGGTTTGACATTTGGGCTTGTTGGTTAGCCATAGTAACCCTATTATGAAACATTAACAGTAGGGATATGTGGGAGACCAAGAGGCCCATTGATGCGAACTAGAATGTTATAGATTTATCGTCCATTTGATCATGGGAAACTTCTCAGTATAGTTGGATAAATTTTACGGATTATTTTTATTCAATTTGTTTTTTTATTCCCATTTTGAAACTGACGCATAACAGGATCTAGTGTTTTGTGACAATGATAGGTTTATGCCATTTGTTTTGGAAGAATCACCTAGAGTGATTTCATTTCAAGAAATTATTTTATGGGTAATACTATTTGATATCTTGAACTAGTATATCAATATTTGCGTGATTTACAATAATATTTAAAAAAAATCATGAGATGGGAGATCATGGAATTAATTGTGGAAAATGAGAGGTGCCCTATTTTTAATAGGATTTTGATGGATATTTCAAGCTTAATGAAACTAAAATTTCATTTATCATGATCATCTTGGATTTAGTAGAAAATAAATCACAGGAGTATGATTTGGTTGATGACCATGTGGTATGGGTCTGTACACTTACTATGTTGTTCAAAAAAAAGTACATGTCTGTTATGTGTGGTACTGTTTAAATCATAAATAAATGAGTGGTCATGTATGATTTGAAGACTAATGGTTTTAAATACATGTGGTGGGAATAGTTGGATAGTTTTTTGGTAAAAGGATATATTTAACATATTGTTAGAGGAGGAGTTTTGGAAAAATTGGGTGTCTTGTGGTGGTTGAACCATAGATGGACAACAACAGGCATAGTCAGAAGACATGACGACATGAATTTTTTGACAAAATGTATAGCCTATTTTTATTTTATCATGAATTGGTGAGAGGTATACATGACTTTAAATGGAAACATAGTTTATTCCTAGTTATAGATGATTTTTACCTATCTTGATATCATCCTAGGTATGCTAACAGAGCATTAGTTATTTTTCGAACATCATTTCTTTTATATATAAATCTTGGTTTAATATATGAACATATTGAGATTATTCTTAAGGATTGTAATAAAGTTAACCATGTGTTCAAGAGTATTCCATTTTCCATTTGGGAGTGGTGACCCTCATTTTATGTTGAAATAGGGCATATTCTTGTATAGCATTCCAAGGAAGAGGTAATAGTTAATGTTTGGATGATTTAGTGTTGGCATTCTTTTATGAGTGGTTTTTCCATGCCGATCACTATGTCTAGTCCTTGAAATCACGTAGGTATTTTATAACAATCTATATTTTGAGGTAAAGATAAGGTAATTCAAATTGTGGGTACTAATAGATCTGTCAAATTTAACCATCTTCTTTAATGGAAGACTAGAAAATTATATGAGATCGGTCATGGATGGTTCAGAAGGAATAGTTCTATAGACTCTCCAGATGAGATAATGGATTATTTTTTGACCTACAATTTTTTTTCATGGATGATATTTTTTATGTTGGGGAGGTATTAATGAGCCTTGTTTTCCACACTAGTAATTCGAGGGAAAATTTGAATTTTTTCATTCAAATGGTTATAAGGGGTAAAATGTTCATTTTTCTCTATAACATGATATTGAATAATAAATATGACCACTATTGTTGTCCCAAAATTGTAATTTTACCCTAGTATAAGAGTATGGTAGATTTTTATTGCTTTAAAATTATCATAGAATAAAAAATATTTAATATTTAATTAATTATATATTAATTTATTAAGAAAATTTATTTGGATATAATTCTTGAGAAAAGCACAAGATTTATATTTTTTATCTATATTTTATTCTTGAATAGGGGGGTTTTCTTATTCATGTCATAGACTCATGTAAGGAGTCGTGGCTAGGAGTAAGACCCTTTTTCTTTTCTTTTTTTTTCTTCCATTTATTTTTCATCTTTTATTTTATTCTACTACCCTTAGCATCTCACATAGTCCCTATGGGATTCCCTATCTTTTGAACAAGAGAAAAAATGGTATTGGTATAGAGATAAATATAGAGTTGAAGAGAAGTTATGTAGTGGACCTTGGGAGGATGTGAATTGTCATGTGACAGTTGTGGACTATTGATATGGGCGAAGCATCAACAGATTTAACCTATGGTAGTAAATTTTTTTCATAAATTCCTATATATTTACCAATTTCTAGTTTCATATACCAATTATAATTTATTATGACCATTTTAGAATAAATATATAGATTTTGGGGAGAAAATGGTGTTTCGAGCCCATTTGAGGGGATTCACATTCATAAATCGTCATCACATGGCATGTAGTTCTGCAACACACTCTATATATTCTTACCAATTGCTAAAGATGATATTTTTATATGTAAATTAAATGTAATGGTACAAATCCATGTATTTGAGTACATGTTCGGATAGTTCGTGTTGGGGTACCTGGCCATATAAAGTACACAGCTAGACTATGGGTGGTCTGCACACCGTTTAGAAGTAATCAACCATGTAGAATACATGGCCAAAAAATGTGAGGGACATAGTAGGGTACCCCAGGTTGAGTCTACACCATGTAAATGATATTCATGCATTGTAAATCGTATTTACATTCAATGTATAGCTGAATTAAATTCCCTAGTGAGGCATTGAGGATACACAATGTGTACTTAGTTAAACAAGATGTGTACTCCTCCCATGCTAACCTTTTTAGGTTTTTCCTACTTTATAACCAGAATATAGAATTATAATAATTAATAGTCCATTATTATTATCTTTATGCATTACTCATAATGAGGAAACCCTTGAGAAAATTGATTTAATCCTAGCATGTGTTTCAGGATTCTTTCAAAATGGAGTGGTAAATCGGTTGAAAATCGAATCAATCTATATTCAGAGAGTCAGCCATTGATCATAGGGGGATCTTGATCCATATCTATATAATGGTGATCAAATACATATCATTATTGTCTAAGAGGTCATATTATCTTCTGAACTATAGGGTCACATGTAAGATACATCTACCATATTACTATTATAGAGGACCCCATATGGGATTCCTTCACATACATATTGACCTAGGGAATCCATTGTAGGATCCCTACACCAATTTACCCTTTAATTGGATCCCATGTAGTATTCCATTACATATGTATACCATTGTGAGGATCCCACATATGATTCCTCTACATGTGATCAACATAGAGGATAACTTGTTGGGTGCCTATGTTTATATACATATTCTAAGGATCTCATGTTAGATGCCTCAAGTAGTTTACTTTTTTATGGTTCCCTAGAGGGATGCCCTTGATTGTATATATATTTTTAGGATCCAATTTGATAAGCCTCTACAATGTCCTAACATGAGGGAACTATTGGTTTCCCAAGTGTTTGAAAAACCATGAGTTAATATGTTGGTTTTGTGAGGTGATATGAGTATGTGTCACCTTAGAACCCATAATAAAGATGCAATCCAAGTGGTTGTGGAAGTAATTGTGGGTATAGTCTTTTGTCCACCGTCACTCATTTATTTATGCATTCCCATTATTAATGATTATTCAAATATGATTTCCATAAGAACTTCTTAGTTTTTGGATGATGGGATTGAAGTGTTGTGATGTTTTATTTGGGTACCCAGATGTGCTTCCTCGACCCCAACTTCTAATCCTTTTGTTCGATTTAACAGTTTATTGGGGGTTCATCGACATACCTACACAGACCAGGATAGTGATCCCATTATATTGACCATTATTTTATAATGATTCCTAGATCTACATTCTAGATAATGTCTTATGATTATTTGTATTGATTGATATATTATTGTGATACTCATACGTAGATCCTAGTATTTAGATTATGAGATATACTCGAGGATCATTGAACTCTCCTGAGAAATGGTGGAAATTATTCTCTTCTACATCGATTACATGAATATAGTGTTGAATATCAATCTCAGAATCATTAACGTACTAGATGATGTGTACACTATATCAATATAAATCTTGGATTATCCATATTGTTGGGTATACACACCATTTTTAAGCTCTCTATATTTGACTGGGTGTGGGATGTTAAGCCATTTATTTCAATGGATGCCATGAATGTACATGGATGCCGAGAGAATTGATTATATAGATAGCTAAAGGTTCATCCCCATGGGAATATTCTAAGTCGTATTATCGTGAATTCCTATAGATTTATTTCTAAGGATAAATAATTGTAATCGATTTACATGTATTGATTAGAATGGAATATAGATATGATTCCATTTTTAGGATGTCCAGAAATGACATGGAATGCTTCATTAATGTCAATTTTGGGGAGTAAGAGTGAACCCAGTGCAAGGACGTGTATCCCCTTTGGTGACATAGCTTTCTAATAGACAATTATTGCACATGAAAAATAAGGTATTGTCAATAATTATTGAACACATACGTATCAACATATTTATACATGACACGAGTGGTACAACATCCTGCTCAATTCCAATTTCATAGGATTCTTAGATGATCATTATTACTAACCCAAAGATAGAATATGTTTGGTTTATTTTATGTTTGAACTTATTAATGTATATACATATTTTCTTTTATATATATATATAAGTTTATAAATATATACCTTATGGAACATTTCCAAGTTAATTGAGACCACAGACCCAGGGATCAATTGTGGTTTCACTTTTTTCTATATTTTTCATTTACAGTTGTGTATCAGCTAAGCTGATCATATTTCGTAAGCATGCACATTTGATAGAAGATATATAGTTTCATCATTAGGGTGGATTATTGGAACTTTTCCACACACCTATACATTTAAACCGGTTTATGTGTAAATTTTAGGATTACTTTTCCGGTTCAGCATATGTTGCATGATGGATAGGGAAAAGGCCTAGGATTTCATGATCAAGTAGAAGTGCCCCTGTGGATTCATTTGATTGGTTGGAGAATCTTTTTAGTGTCATATATAATGGTTATATGGTATTCATTATATTTATTATGAGCGCCTTTTAATTTTATCTTGGTTCACTTTAGGTAATACTTCATTTATGGTCAGCCTAGTGTGTGAATACTGTTGTATGTATGACATGAATATTGAGGATTTTGTAGAATTTCATTTATTATTGTGGAATAAAACTATTTCAATTTATTTAATAATGATAAACTCTATTTATTTATTGATTTTTATGATATCATATTATTTATGATGTTGTCTACTCTGATATGGGGTCATGGCCAGTCCATGGAGACACCATAGGTCCTCACTCCATGTATGTATCCTCTTGTGTATTTAGAGACATTATTTAAAACATATTCTAAACTGGATCAGAGTACCGGTTTAGTGGAATCTAGTTTGGGATGTTACATACACCATTCATTCCTTCAATTTCTCTTATGTATATCTTATTGAGTTGGAAAATAAAAAAATAATCAATGATTGTAATGAAATATGATTCCTCCTAATGGAATTTATCTACCAACAATATGGAATTAAAATCATTAAATAACATAGTGTTTCCTATGATAAAATCCATGGTTATTCTTTTCCATTTCCATATTACCATGGGAAATGGTTGTATCTTACCTTTATACATTTCTGATTCATCCTTGAAATTTTTCATACCAAGCATCAAGATAAAATTTTTAAAATATACATTTCATTATATCCCACCTTATGTTTTTCTTTAGATATCCATACAAATTTTTAATTCTTATTTTATTATATAATAATTATATATATGAATCATCTATAACATGCCTCTTCATTTATGGTTTTGATGAAACACATAACCAGGTTTCAAATCATATAACCCCATATTTAGAAAGTTTGATCTCTATAATAGTCACAACCTTTGTCTATAGTTTCTAATCATTTTCTGGGCCTCCTTAATCCTCTCAATAAATTATTGTTGATAAGTTATTTTAGTTTTTAGGATTATTTTCAATTATTGTTTACCATGTTAGTCATTTTCATGTCCAAGAATATTTTATCACCTTCAATAATCATTATATATAGGGTTGTTGGTTCCTTTCTAATTTTAACATACAAAACATTATTCTCATTCATGTGATGGTAATGGAATAAATTTTCATAATTCATTATCATCTTTGAAAACCTTCATTGGTTCATATGGAGTTCCTTTTGTGATTATATATACTTAACAATTTTACGGTCCGTATATATTTCAAAATATTCCCCATCGAGATAAAATCACCATATAGTAAATGAAAATTTATGTATAGTTAATTACATATCATTTTGTGTAGTTATACTCATGGGTAATTAATTTTAAGGTGTCACAGGGTATTAAAATTTCATTTTTCATTTGTACATAACGTAATCCTTTTTTGGAAACATCATTGTAGATCACAAAACATTTCCCACATGGGGGTAATTGTAGAAGAAGTGTATTAATTATCCTATTATTTATCTATTTCCATAACACCTTACATTCATAAATTCAAACAAAATTCACTCCCTTTAGAGATAAAAAGGTAAGTGGAATTAAAAAACATTGTATGTTTCTCACAAATCAATGATAATACCCAAATATTACAAGGAAACTATAGATCTCTAAAATAGATTTTGTTATAAAACATCCTTTAATTGACTCTATATCTTAATGATTCCTATATATCCCTTTACTAGTGATAATGTAATTTATAAATGTGGATTTATCCATCAATAACTCCTTTATACTATACTTATAATATATACTTTCCTTCCATAAGATAATTAGTATGAAATTAAAATTATCGTCATGTTACTTCATTCATTTAGAGTGGATAAAAATATCATATAAAATTAGTATCAATTTTTTAGGAAATACCTAAAAAATATATTCATTAAGTATATAAAGATATAATGGGAATTAGTGTGCCCAATTGGAATAACTATGAATAATTAGTTCCCATACAATCTAAAAATCAATCTTAGGGAAATCCACCTTCTTCACCTTTACATTATAATATCCTAACTATAGATAAAATTTAGAAATGTATTGTGATCCACATATATTTTAAAAAAAGTCATAAATTGAAGGTATATAAAACCTTTTCACTATAAATAAGCTATTAAGATCATGATAATCAATACATTCATTCATTAAACCATCCACCTTCTTAATGGAAAAGACAAGTGCACCCCATGGTGATGCACATCAGATTATAAACACTTTTCTCATATTCTAAAATAATTTCTTTGTCATCTCTTCATGTTCAACTGTATACATTATATATATAATTATAGATATATTCATGGATATTTTTAAAGATCTACATATTTTATTGTTTGATAACTTAACCACTTCTTTTAGAGGATGACCATAAAATTATTTATGGAAAACAATAGTGAATTCTCATACAATAGGCATGTCATCAAGGATGATATTTTCATCATTATGAATCATTTAAGATGGATATTATTTCTCATGATGAATTAATATCCATGATCTATATATTTATTCTA
Source organism: Viscum album (assembly GCA_963277665.1). Taxonomy (NCBI): domain Eukaryota; kingdom Viridiplantae; phylum Streptophyta; class Magnoliopsida; order Santalales; family Viscaceae; genus Viscum; species Viscum album. The sequence goes on from OY728147.1 coordinate 1,612,722,392, forward strand.
AAGGAGATTCATCCTTCTCCATACACATGGGTAAAAACAGAGTCCGATTTGTGATACAAAGGATAATTTTTATCTCCTAGGAATTTATATTTTCCCTATACATGCCAAACTAGTCCATATGAAAAATATCATCAATATACACTAAAGTGAGTATCACATTGCGAACATGGAAGTTCAGCCCAGAAATATTTATAGGGTGTAATTTATATTATTAGTTTGAAATAATTGTCACATTTTCTATTTTCAACTATAACTCAACTTCTATGTTTTGTGGTAGTCTTTAAATTTCTTTTATAAATATGTGTGGTATGATTAAATTTATAGAACCAGAATAAAATATTAATTTTTCTATCCTTGAATAAATATCTAGTGTACTAATCTCCACTTCCTATTCATGTTCTCCTGTAGTGGTTTTTATGTCATAAGATCACTCTTTCTCCCTGTGCCTTGGATTTTTTTATCGTCGATTACCTTCAATGTACCTTGGATTTTTCCATTAGTCCATACAGAGAATATTTTACATTTAGTTAATAAATTATACAATAGGATGAAGATTTACATTATAGTTATGTTCTTCTATTACATTAATTGGTTTCTCCACTCGAATTTTCCTCACTAGGTTCCCCTCCTTATCGCTACTAGATAACTTCATTTTCCCATGCATGCAATTTTTGGGATGTTTTTTTTGTAATTATTATGAGTTGTGTGCCACCAATGGATTTAGTTAATTTAACTTCTTGTTATCTATTTTGATATTTTATAATTCTTGGATTAATTTTTGGGAATTTATATAAGGCTTTGGAGTTTATTGGATGTGTTTTGTAGGTTTACAGTTTAAGCATGGTTATTATAAACCATACACCATCTACATGAAATCCGTTGAGGTGGGGTTAGGATTCATTATATAAGAGTATGATTTGTGAATATTTCTTCTAACCCATGAAAATTCTGGGTGAATGAATTTGGATAATGGTATTTGAAAGAACATGGTTGGTTCATGGATTGTCAAATTGTGTGAGGAAATCATCTGAGGGGTTGGACATGTGATATTATCACCGCACTATTGGCACATAGTTTTCCAAAACATGTGTAACAACTATGGGACTACATGCTTAGTTCATGATTTGTTAAATTGTTAAAATTAACCCTGAAACATGTAGATAATTTTCATAAATTTATATTCTAAATGGGGTTAATGAATCATAGCCCACATTTTTTCAATATAGTTCTAGGGAATCAAACTATTGTTTCTCTCGAGGCTCCCATAGTGATTTGATTTTCTCGGAATGCATATTTTAGTGAATCTAAGTGTTTTGGAGATCTATAATCACTTTTAAGTCCCTAATTTTCTTATTTTATATATATCCTCTCGTCATATATTCCTCAAATTTTTAGATCAATTCTATCATGGAACAATCTACAACATATGTTTTAGATCATAATGAGATCGTATTATATCCATTGAATGTAAGAATATTCTAGTATGAATCTATAAATTTTAATGCCATTATTCATTTCTTCAATTCATTGATAGATGCATGTATTCTATCTCATCTTATTCTATTCTATACCGTGATAGATGACTTTGTTTTAATGGGTCATCATTTATTTTTATGGAATCATAGTGTTATTTCATGAACGAACCCTTTTTTTGTTTTTGTTTTTGAAAATTCGTTATATTATATAGATTTTGGAAGATGCTCTTTATTTTTTATTTTATAATTAAAAATTTAAATTTTTTTATGGTTTCAACACATGATAAATGTTAAACTAAATTTTTTAAAATGAATAACTATTTAATGTGAAATGTTTTGGAATGGAATTTGGAATGATTAGCTTTGATTGTGTTCAATGCCGATGGATTTTGGTCAGAAGTGATGCTCTAAATGTTGGATGGATTGTGGTTATATATTTCCACGATCAATAGTAAAACCAATATTGAGTGTATAATTGTGTTTTTGTGAAAATAAGAATGGTTGTTCCCAATATAAATTATAGGAACATTGTTTTATAGTTTTTTCATATGTATTTCACTTATGGTTTTTCTATAAAATAGTTAACATCGTTCCAACTTTTTAATTTACAAAATGTACACACTAGTTCTTAACCAAGTAGAGTGTGTTGGAATTTCTATAGGGAAAGTATATGTATTTTATAATCACCACTACATGGTATCTTCGATGTGTTTTCATATTTAATTTTTCGTTATAAAATAAAGGGGGTGATATCTTATATTTTTAATGAAGCCCCTTGATACTATGAGTATAGAACGTGGTGGTGGAATTTGGAGCTTTTTCAGATGGTAATTGAGATATTATCACTTGGATATCTTTGAATCTTTTTTTCAGTTCATATGCCTTGTTCAATTATAATTATTATATATTTATTTTCATAGTTCTACCTTTAGTTGTAGTATCATTTAATCACTAGCATGTTATATTTGATTTGGTTTTTTTATTTTATGTTGTTAGGTAGATTTATCATGAAATGTAATATCAAACCAAAAAAATTTCTAAATACCTTAGTATTTTTTTAGACTTTGGTATCTTGGGAAATTCACCTAATATTAATAGAACTCAATCTCTTCTCATGAAAATGATTTTTTTGTGGGATCTTTAAAATGGTATATGTATTGGTCATTTCTCCTGTCACTTGTAATTATATTAGGGAGAGAGAAAATTCTGAACAATAATTTTACAGTGTAAAAATTCTTATCTAACCTATCTATAATGAAAATCATCTTACAAGGGTTTCTGAGTAAAAATTGATCTAGTAAACTTCTAGGTCTGTTATAAAATAATCATAATGGTTTTATCCAATGATTGATCCATATCATGAATTTTTTTTGATACATCCCGAAAGGATAATAATGTTCATTTTTTGTTTGATGATTTTTGAAAATTGGTAAAAATTTAATATTTTATTTAAATGATGGTTATTATACTTTTTTTATAGTGATCTAGAAAAATAGAAGCCTTAATTTGAAATTATGTGATGACTAAGTGGATTTTTGTTATGGTTATTGAGAATTGAACTAGGTATACATCGTAGATCTCAGTAAGAAGATGCTATAAAAAATGTAATTTCTCACGAGACATTGGTGAAGTAAAAACATTTTTAAAGCATTGATCATACTTTTCAAGCTATAGATATAGGAAATAATAATGATGAACAAAATTATTTGATCCACTATATAATGTTATATAAACATAATCCACCTATGATTTTTTATGTAATCAAAACATAAAAGTAATAGGGTGTTTGAATAGAAAGTAACAAATATCGAAATTCTTGTGTACACCATCATAGTTGAATATTACGTTGGAAACTTATAAATTGTTTGATATTGTATACCGGTGGTGGGATTTATTTGTTCAATAAAAATTCATCCATGAAATTATGTTTGAGGTTATTAAATAATTTTTCAATAATAAATTTTATCCTCACACATTCAGGATCAGTAAAATAATTAATATTTTTCATCCTTAAATATGATAATCTATCATTAACAGATCATGTATCTAAATTTATGAACATTGTATTATGTTAACTACATGTTGATACTATTAAATCTTTAAGGAAACCAATTTTTTTACTATGATAAGATATATCTCTAGGATAGATGTTTTTCGTATTATAGACTATACAATGATGGAAAATAGAGTGACAATAATAGAAAGATATCTGATGAAATATGGCTACTGGGAGTGTGTTTATCATAATGGGAACATGTTGGATCCAAAGCGATGGGAATAAGTGTTAGAGTGAAACCAACTTCCAAAGTGGTGGAGCATCTCAGAATCAATCATATGGATTGGTTAATTTCCACCCTTGATTCTACATAAATCACTATTATTTTCAATAACATTATAATTATCATAAGTAGAGAAACTCTAGTGAAACACATTGAGCCTATTATAACTGTAATCATATATTAAATTTGTATTTTTATTTTCATGTCATACTATATCTTGGTTTTAGAGATGCATCTTGTGTTTCTCATACATCACATGCATCATATGTGTGATCTCACCATTATCGCCAAATACTTCATAACAGTGTGAACAAGGGTGATTCCAAGAGAACCATGAATTGATAGATTATGCAGTCTTATCAAGGATGAAATGATCATGGTAGAGATATTAAGAATATTTATGGAACCAATAAGATGATCATTGATGATCAAACAGACCCTTCAATGGTGCATTTTATGATTATTTTGAAATCTACTATTATACTTGTCTTGTTTGATATGGTTAAAACCCATTCCATTATTGCTTCTCATGATATAGATATTATGGGTTTACATATTGATATAATGACCATGTTTGAATCATTAAACACATCTATGAAAAATATAGTGGTGAGCCATTTAGTTTGAATTTTGGTTAATAACAATTGAATGGGGTGAATTTGTTTATGACATTTCAATTGTTTAGATAAATATATATGTCCTGATTAATATAATATATTGGTTAATATCCTATAATTCCCACATTGACAAATATTCTAAATAGGTGAGTATCATATATTCTTATGGCACTAAGAATATCTTTAAAGGAGATGGTGATATCGATTCATGAAAAAAATAACTTTGTTACCAATGGTTTGGAATATATTATATTAGTTAGTAGTGATTATATTTGGATATATTAATTAAATTCGACATATATATTTCCCATTATTTTTTGAAAAATTTCTATACTCCTTCCCTAGAAATTTATATGGGTTTCGACACTAATGAGAAGTGAATTTATGATTGATATCTTATCGGTGACTAGTACTGCTTCACATATACGTTATAAAATGACCCTAATGGAAATAATGGAATTGAATTTCAATGTGGAATGATTTGAATGAAAAGTCATTATTTTACCTAGAATTCCCCCATGAGCAGCATCAGTTCTTTTCCTAAACAATGTAGATGGAATTATTTGTATTTATTTGGATTATCATTAATTCAACCAGGTTATGATAATGAATAGAAATTATCATCATCAAATTTATAATTATTTTTATGAATTGAGTGTGTCATTGTGGTTCTCTAAAATTTGCATATGATTTGGTAATCACCAGTTATGAGTTTGGGAGGTTGAAATTCTAAAAAGAACTTTTTATAGTCTTTATTTTCATTATGAATATTTGGTTATTTCTGTTAGTCCTATGAAATCACTAGCAGTGTTTATGAAATTGATCAATAAAATATTTATGATTTTTCTAGAATCCTTTTTTAGTGGTGTTCATTGATATTTTATGGTGTATTCTAGGACTAAGGTTGATAATAAAGAACACATGGATATGGTAATTGGTTTCATTTAGGAATAATTCCTTTATGATAAGATTTGAAAGTGTGATTTTTGGATATAGTAATAATGATTCCTTCATGTCATCATTTCTTAAATACGATTCTCTTTAGATCCTCATTATATAGATGATGTTATCCATTGGAAACCGATGTTGAATTTTTTCAATATATGTAGTTTCCTTTGATTTTATTTTATTATTGATGAAAATATGATGAATGTTCATAAATTTTCTCATTGATGATATATTTTACATGAAAATTTGTTCCTTATAAATCGATAGAGGGGTTTCGTAAATCATTTTAATAGTTTAAGGATTATATCACATCAGCACCTATATTTATTTATCCAGAGTCAGGACAAGGTTATGTGGTCTATTATGATTCATGTAGGTATGGTTTGGATTTTATTATCATGAAGTTAGATCATGTTGTTTTTTATTACACACGACCATTATTGATTATTGAGAAAAACTACCCAATTCATGATTTGTAATTTAATATTATATCTAAATCATTAAATAATTTTTTTCAATTTTTTAGTGATAAATATATGATATTTATGGATCATAAGCTCTTAAAAATCATTTTCTCACAAAGGAAATTAAATATAAGGTAATATAAATATATGGAATAATTATATATGTTCATATTTAACATCATATATTCACTGGATAAAAGGAATTATGTTTTCAATGCATATCGTTGGAAATCATAAATTGATTAGCTTAAGATGCTTTATATAAATTATAGATATTGTCAGTCATTGGGGATATAATTATGGATTCTGTGGAGCAAGATTATGTTGTAGTTTTCTTTTTTGATTCTAATTATTTGTTATTTTATTTATCATGTTATAATCACAAATAAATATGATATGTAATGTCTAACCATGAGGTCAAAAACTAATTTTGGGGATAAAATTGAGATATTGATACTTGTTGACAGTTCATTTTTGTGTTTTTTGAGATCATATTGTGGTTATTACAACCTATAAGGAAATGATTATGGTCAAGAGGTCAAGAAAATCCCCAATAAACAGCTAATATATTACATTATTTACATATTTCTAAGTGGAAATGAGAGAAAATATCAATGGATGATTCAATAGGTTAACCAAGAATGGTTAGGAAACCTGATTCTATATTGGTGATTATGGGTCAACTAACAAATTTCTCATAATTCAGATGTATTCAAGAGACCAATATGGATTATGACTTATTAAAATTCTACATTCATAAAATAGTAAGTATACACTGCATTTCTGTTTCAATTTTATCAAACCGGGACCCCAACATTACATAATAATTTCAGAAGTCCATATTGCAATATCATGGAACAAAATTTAATATGATCACAAATAATAATGCATAAATGGAAAGTCAACCAGAGTAAATAATACAATTATTGTAAGACAAGATTTGCGATTTTTTAATGGATTTAGGAGGCTCATCAGAGGATAATATACTGTTAGCGGAGCTCTCATACAATAATAGTTACTAGAACTCAATACATGTTGATCCTTTTGAGGAATTAGATGGAAATCTTTTTCATTATCCACTTCATATGGTGGAAATGGGTGAGACATCACTTATGAAAACATTCCTTATGTATGCGACAACAATGAAAATTTTGATGATTATGAAAAGGAATGAAATTGTTTACAGTCATCAGAAATCAAATACAGATCACTATCAACAACCGTTAATATTTTATGATGTTTATCATGATTTCATGATAATATCTACAAGGATAAGGAAATTCCATTTTTTGTGATTAAGGAATGTTTTCTCCATGGTTAATTGGACCTTTTGAGTCACTTTAATGAATTTGAGATGAAAACTACCATTTGGATTTAACTCCAATGATCAATTTCATGCACCACATGTTTAATGTATCTCAAATAGAGAAGTTTATATCTAATCCTTTCCATGTGATTGGATTTGGAATTTTTGATCTTGAACTAGATGATATATTAATCGACATACAGATATAAATTTTCTTAGGAAAGAGAAGATCGAATATGATTAGATCATTGGTTTTATATGGTATTTATAAAAGAATGGTTAGATTCAAGAAGAGAAATGGGAGAATGAAAAAGAAATGAAGGAGTGTTGGCCTGAGATATTACAAAGTAAAACTAGTATTGCACATTATGAGGATGAAAATATAAATGGTGGTGATAATTATGATCTCATTTATTAGGTACATTAACCTTTTATTATTTATTTTTATCTAATAAAACATTTGTGTTATGTTTTAAGATTTTCTTATCTGTTTTCGAGTGTTTTGGAAGTGTTTCTGGTGGTGCATTGTTTGAGAATTGTTTTTGGAATCCATAAACTATCTCTAAGAAACCATATAAGGAGATACTAGAAGTTATTATATTCTAATAAAGTTGGATAATGATTTTTTTGAACCATTCACAAGACAGGGTAAAGCATGAAAATGGAGATAGCTAAAAAAACATGTGTTCCACATGGTTTTTTAAACCATTCAACACAACCATATAGTGGGGTTTCCATGAGATAATATCACTAAATGTTTGGTGTACTATTTTTCAATCTATGAAAAATAACCCTGATACTTTCTAAAATGTTCTAGTAGCATGTTCGTGGTTGGTGTGCAGTTTTTCAAACCATGTGAGGTATAGTTAATGCTCTGAAAATTAGATATTGAATTTGATTTAAGCACTAGATCCTTAATTTTCCATTATTAATTAATGTTATTAATCGATTATTCCTAATTAGGATCCCTTTTTGATAACCTTTAGTATGGATTCATTTTTTGATGAATCTAGGTTTGTTAGATATTTGAAATCATTATTAAATCATCGTTTTCCTTCTTACTCTTTAGATCCTATTGAGTTCTCTCACCTATATCAATATATATATTCTAACATGGATATATGTACATCCTGTGGGGTATATAATGATGTTATATTGTTTTATATTGTGACGGTAAGACTATTCATGGCCAGATCTAGAATTTTTAGTGTAGTTCATCATTTTCACCATCCATTAAGTGGTGGGTTGCTTCTTTATCATCTCCACACGTTCTATAACTTCCATTATTAGTTTGTTTTAAAAACATTACATATATTTTTCATAGAAAATGTTTTTTATTACAATAAAGACACTTTTAGGTTTATTTTTTGAAACATTAGGAAATATTATTTATTTTTGAATACACCCTTTTCATATTTTTAATTGATTATTTTTAAATTTTGTTATTGTTTTGATGCATGATTTTATATTGAAATTGTTTTAAAATAATAAATATTTTATTTGAACATTTTTTGTCATGTAAATTAGTGTAAATACATATGAATTTTTTCAATGTGGATAGAGTTTGGTGGGATGTTATGTTTTCCAGGTATGATGAATTATGATCATTGAGTACCTTCATCAATGGTAACACTAATATTCACTGTAAGGTTATGTGTCTGTCTTTTTTTGTGTGTGTATGCATGAACATGGGAATAGTTATTCAAAATATGAATATATGGTACTAAGCTGTTTTATTTTTTTCATATTAATTTCACTTATGATTTATAATAAAAAATTTCAATTTTTTTGAATTGTTTTATATATAAAATATTCTAACTAGATCTTCTCCTTGTGGTGTGTTAGGAAGCCTCTGGGTAATTCCTACCGAGTTTATAATCACCCCTTATTAAGACCTTTGGTGCATTTTTATATTTAATTAAATAATAAATGAGAAATGGGGGTATTTCCTCTTTATCTAGTGATTCATCTTGATACTATTGGAATGGAAGTAGATGTTAGAGTTGGGAGCTAGTTTGGGTGGATCCTTGGATCATGTCACTTGGATGTATTTTAGAATTATTATCTTTTGGTCTTATCATTTGATAATCCATAATCTATTTCCTCTTTGATATTATGGTCAATTGGATCTTACCCCTATTTTTTTCATTTATACTCATATATATTATAGTAGTTTTGGATGTTTATATTTTATTCTTCCAGTTGGTTTTTCCTTAAATAATAAAATAATCCACAATGTTTTCAAAATACAATGGAATTTATTAGAAACATATTCTGTCCTGGATATGTCACCTAAGATTAGTGGAACCCTTTCTCTTCTCAAGCAAATTATATGGGGTGGTATGTTACATGTGGAATGTTATAATGTTTTACCCACATAAATTTCTTTTATCACCCCATTGGAATTAATATCCATTCTCGACATACCATCCCAAGACCCATTATACCCCTGAGATTCACAAATATCTATTTTGAATTTCAAGTCACGTCAGACAATTTCATCAAATCAATCAATTTATTGAATCACCAAATACATCCATTGATTCTGTTATAATCAATAAAAGAAGCATCCAACATTACATTCAATGTCAACGATGAATTCAAAGGTGCATTTTATGAGTCTTCTAAATTTTACCCTATAAACCCCGATGGAATCATTAATCATAAGATTGATTCTAAAGGAATCCATATACAAATTATTTTCGAGATATCTAGGGAGATATTTATTACAAACCATTTTCTTGAATTATTTCTGCACGATCACATCAATTTCTTATTCTTGCATGGAATTCATGATCAACAAAATCCATTTACTAGCTTCTCCATCCATGTGATATACAACAATTACGAAAATCTATTTATCAAAAAAAATTAGTTCAGGTAAGATGTTTTCATGGGATTTGACTGAATTTTCCAGGATAAAGGGACCGTAAGATCCACTTAAATTCGTAAGCCTTTTTCATATAAGGTTTTCATTTGAAACATTATATTTCTTATGTCGTTTGGGTTTTCAACAAACACTAAAAAACATGGTGATTAGAATGGGTTATTTTTTTTTAATAAGGGGTTATAACCCCCTCTAATGTGATTAATGGAGTGGAAGTTTTACTTAATGTCAATTTATTTGATCAATTTTCCCTTGATTGTTGGAGTGGATGGTCTAATTAATGTCATAGACCTTGGTCTCCTATATCTCTAAATAAAAACATTATCTTTATTAGGGGGTGTTGGATTTTTTTATTATAGTTTATGTTTAGATCATGCGTTAATTTAGTTTTTATTATCATGATGGTCTTGAATCCTACTCCCATAACATTGTGCATTATATTCAGGCTGACATCACATAGGTTGTTGAATCAGTTCCTCCTATTTCCATCCATCGATTAAAAAAATGAAAATTAGTGGTGGTAATTTTAACACTATCAAACTCAAAAAAATTATAAAAATGTATTTGATAACTCAATAATTAAATATATTCACTAACCTACAAATTAATTGGTTTTGATCTATGTTATTCATAGTCTATTTCATAACCTAAAATTTTATACACAAAAATTTCATCTTTATAATGTTTTTTAAATATATTTTGAATTTACCAATGTTTATTTTCTAATAATTTCGAACTAGCAGTGAATAAGGGCCCCTTTTCTACGAACCAGGAGATGATCAATTTAATAACACATAAACCCTTTTATAGTTATTATAAATAGGAACAATGTTACTGGACTAAATTCTACTTTTAGTATCTATAATGGTATTTTAATTCTTATAAACCACCCACTCTATGATTTAGATAAAAATTATCAAATTTTTACTCTGTTTAGTATTATCCTTAAGGATTTAACAATGGATTTCTTATCTAAATACCCATAAAGACTATAATAACATAGATCCCAACTATGAAAAATATTTCCATTTATACACAATTATTCAGAATTTATTATATTTTGATACACATAATGAAATACCTAAATGTTGATACATTTAGTGAATTTTGGTAATTAAATATATATCACAACAACATGAAACAAGGATTCAATAATATTATCAAAAATACCATAACATTCCCTTAAATTCACATTATCTTCTAAAATGAAAGGGTATAACCTGAGGATGTACATTAGAAGGGGAGATATATAAAGACCAGTAAATTAATAATCATGGTATAACATGATTAATGTAATAAATGTGAGTAAAGAGTAATATAAAGAATACATGAATGGGTTATAATCATAATCATGAAAATAGAATCACGATATAATATTATAACATCAACAAAATATTTCTTTGTTGAAACAATATAAAACATGACACCATAATCATACGTTCAGGCTATACACTATAAAATATTAATATATTATTCTTCGTATAACCTCACATGGAATAGAAATGGTATTTATTAAGATAAAAATATTTAACAATGAATTGTAGTGATATATAATTTGTGCCCCACCCATAACATTTACATAATTTACATACATTTGTGTTCCACATAGATTATACATCTTAAGAAAGTTTTTCCTAAAGTTTAATACCATAGTTAAAACTTATCTATTATAAAATATTATGTACACATTAAATGGAGGATGGTTAAATCTAATTGAATACCATTTTGTTCAAATGGGAATGGTTAAATATAATTGAATATCCTTTAGTTTAAATGGGAATGGTTATTTGCAAAAAACATCTTGTCATGGAAAATCATGGAATAATTTTGGCAGAAAAATGGGTGTAAATAACGATTCACGGAAGTGTTTATTAAGTGTAAAATGTGGTATCTTATTTACAAATCATTTTATATATTATTTAGTGGTGTTTAAAAAAATAATCTAAAATGATAAATAGGAAAAAAATAGGTATTAAACAATTGATTTACATTATAAGATAGTATTAGGAAGAAAATCCCATACCTTGATGGGTTACATAAAAAGATTGGGGGAGCATATTAAGAGACTGGTGACACCTTGGGAGTGATTTGAAGGCGGGTATAGAGTTTAAAATATTTATGAATGGGATTTAGTGAAGAGTAATAGGTGGTTCGGTAGTTATTTATATAAAAATTGAGGGTAATTATTTATTAATTTCTAATCAATGGTTTTGGATATTAAGTGATATGATAATAAAAACCAAAAATGTTCCCATGGTTTTCTAATGGTTTTTACAAAATATGGGTGCTTTAAAATATTTTATAGTATAATAACTGATATATTTAAAATAATACCATTGATGATAAATAAGAATGTCACGTTCATAAAAATTGTTTTTAAGACCATAAAAAATAATATACATTTTGTAGGATATATTTTAGGTTTTTCAAATTAATAAAATAACATAAAAATAAATTATATTATAGTAGGTATATATTTTTAGTTTTGGTTACAATTTATGTTATTTTTTACAAAATATATAATCTATTATGATGTAATTATACTGAAAATATTTTTATATCATTTTAAATTTTTACCGAAAAAGTAGACTACCGTAGAATACTTTTAAAAAATAAACTTTAGATAATTTTAACAAAATGATTTCAAAAATAATATTTATTTTACCAAACTACTTTTCAATATATTAGAGAGTGATATTAAAATTAAAAATCCATATTTAATGGAAAATACTAGTTTTATATAACTAACAACTTTTGGACGCCTATAAAAAAATAAATTGGATTTAATTATATTATATCACCATTTATATTTAAATAAATATTTCATAAAAATAAAATTAATTTTAAAAAATAATTAATTTATAGAAAAAAATATATTCAAAAATATATTTCCATAAATATATACTTTTTTTATTTGTATCGGAATAAATTTTTTTATCAAGATCATTATATAATAATAATATAATTATATATAGTAATAATTAAAAGGTGTATATAAAAGAATTATTTTATAAAAAAATATATATAAAATATATAATACTAGAATCGAAATACATAACCCCTCATTACAGCACTATATTCCCTAAGATAACGGTGTGTGATGGTGGTTCATTATTAGGGTGGTTCGGCCAATATCGATTCAGCAGTGATATTGTTAATCATAAACGTATCACATAAATGGTTTATGTGATGTCTCATTTATTGAATCTTGGCTGGGTAATATTCCAGGGTAAAGCCAATCGATTCCATATCCTTTATAAGCTATGATATATGGGCATCATAGGGTATGATCCTACTTGTCGAAGACATGGCTTCTTCTGTATGTGTCAATTACTCATTATAATAACACTTACTATACAGTAATCATCATGGTCACTATTGAATGGATTTATTATCAATAAATATGATCCATAAAATTATTTTAAGCCTAATAGAATAATTATGTTTATATTTTTAATGATCTAAAGTCACAAATAAAATATTGTGCATATAGTTTCTATTACTATATTACTTAATAATTCAATTATTCATATAAAAGTAATTTTCATTTATATATTTTGGGGTCATTACCTTTGATTGGATTATAGTACATTTAATTATTTAGAATTATTTAACATTGTTGTTTTCTTGTACAAACCAAACAAGATTACTATTATTTGAGTAATGATTTTCTTAATTTTTTATTTTTTTTGTTAAAATTTCATAAATAGTAGATTTGAAAATAAAAGTGATTATATTTTGGAAATGGATTTTGATGTTTTTTTATAGATGAGAAATGGTTTTTTACTTGTTTTAGGAATTCATGAAAACGGTCACCTATCAGGGTTTTAAAATATTCAGGTGATTTTTTTTTGAGTTCCAACATTTTTTATTTACTAAGAAGGGTGAGGCATTTTACTTGGAAATAATTTGAGACTCGAAGTTGATTTCAATTTAGTATTTTTAATTAATCCAAATTAATTAATTTTTCTGAAATGTAGAATTTTGGTTTTTATTTTTCATCCATGGGAATTGAAAACTAGTTTCCAATTGTATTATCCAACCTTAATAAAATAAAATAAAATATAATAAATGGGAAAAATTTTGGTTATTAGCTACTTGATTTAGTTTTTCTCCCAACCTACACATGCCACTTTGTGTATGTTGAACATATGTTTTTATTTTTTGTGACATGGATTTTTATCCCTTGTATTATGGTGTATGTTTTTCTAGATGTTCAACAACATATATAGAGTGTGATAATGGGTTACATGGAGAATGTGGGTTTTAGTTTTATTTCCTTTGGGTTGCATATAGATTGTATTTTTATTTTTCCTTTATTCTCTTGAGAAGTTAATGTTTATTCATTTATGTTCTCAGTGGTTATGTATGTGATTCTTCTTTCCTCATTATTTAGTCCCCATTTTACTTCAATTTTCTATGTTGTCTACATTGATGTGATCATAATATCTTAATCTGTTTTTTATCATTGGTGAAATCATTCCCAATGATTATGTTCTGAGTCCCATGCATTCTTCTCTCTCCCAAGGATATTGGTAATGTTATTTTGGTATGAATATAAACATATTAATAGTTCAATGGATGTATGTCTTAATTTGGATCATGATAAATACATGTAAATGTTCAACCACATGTTAGTTATTGTTTTTTTTGGTTAGATAATAAACCAGGATCGTCATCGAGGCTTTGGTGGTCTATGTGGGAATGTGCTTATACATAAATTCATTGTACATAACATCACTATTGAATTGTTGTAAGACTATTCAGTTAGGATTTTGAGTTCAAATATTCATATCTTTGATTTATTTTATTGTGTTGAAATTATGATTTGAACCCTAATGAGTGAATTGATGATTTTGGGGTTGTTTTTGGATTCATAACTGAATTTGGTAGACAATGTAGAGCTTCATAGTTATAACTCATGGTCTTTTAAAATGGTTGGTGCCAAGGAAAAATTCATCTATATCCGTAGAAGTAACTTTTTAATGGTTAGCACATATTTTACCGTCTAGCATCGCTAAACCATGCACAGTTTTTTTCTCCTATGAATGATTAATTTCCCTTCCCCTTATCATTATATTGACTATAATGCTGGATTCCATTTTCATGTTAATAGTTTATTGAATTATCTTAGGGTCCTTGTGGAACTGATGTGCTTGAATGTTGTTTGGTATGAGTGCAATTCAATTGTTCTTGGTTTTTTTGGGGGTCATTATGTAAATGTAATAAAAAATGGTTTTTGGAATGGAAAAGAAGAATATCATGAGATATTTTTTTTGAAAACAATTTATAATGGTTTTAAAATATTTTTGGGGTTATTTTATTAAAAAGAAACTTTGTTTTATTTAAATTTTATATATATGGAAGACATGTTCTAATAAAAACATCATAATATTTAAAAGATGAATTTGATAAAAGATATAATTTCTACATAGGATTTTTAAGAATTGGTTAATGAATGTTTTTTATTAAAGGTGGATAATTTCACAATGGAATTTTTTATGTTTCTTTATGATGAAAATGTTTGGATACCCAAATATTTTTTTGTGTCTATTTTTAATCATGTGTATGTTTAAATGACATATAATTTTTAAATATATAGGAAACTATTTTTAAAATATTTTAAACATTCAATTTTGTGATAAATTAGTAAATTATTTTAAAAAAATGTGGTTGGTCATTTATTTAAATTATTTTGAGGCTAATTTTCCTGGGTAATGGTTTGAAATATATGATCTGGGAGTTTGTGAAAATTATTGGGTTTCCAATCAATTCTATAAAATCTGTTTTAAATTTTTCTAGAACATATTTTTACATAGCATTTCCTTTAGGGATTTTAAATGACTTGTTTTAATTATTCTAGTTGTTAGGGAAATGTTTGTTTTTTCTATGGAGAATGAGAATCTAGGCTAATATTTCAGGTTGGTATTTTTTGTCTCCTAGAATGGGCATGATGGAAGATAAAAATATTTTTAAAGGTGTATTCCTTGGGGAATTTTTATATATTCCTGATTCAAACACTTCTATTCTTGACTCTATCTATATTATAATAGTATTTGGGGGATTTATAGTATCATTTACGCTTTATGGGGTTTTAGGTTAGTTCCCTATACCACTTTGTAATGGTTCAATTACGATATTTTACAGTGTACTTATAGTGAATTATTTTTGGGAATGTGTTTAGGTAGTGAATCATTTAGAATTTTTATGTGGGATTCAATGGGATTTTTTGAGTAGTTTTTTTTCATAGACCCCCTTATAGGATGTATCTATGATTATTAATTCATTAAATTTTTAATGGAAATGGATTTAAATACTATTTTTTATACCTTTTGGATTGTGTGGATGCTTTTTTGTTTTTTGGACTTGGGGGTATTTATTGTGGTTTTTCATTAATTTAATTAGTTATTATAGTGTTTATTTTATATTTTGAAAATTTTATGTTATATTCGTATTGATTTATGTGATTTTGAACTTTTTTTTAGTGTTTAGGTAATTATGATGGATGTTTCCTTTAGTAAACTGACCAGTTTGTAGTGATTTCATCTTAGGGTTCACTATAGGGTGATATTTTTAGGTTCAGATCCTAGTTTTTCAATAGATTATGGTGACCCAAATCAAGTGCCCATGTTGTTTCTAGTTGTTCTATCAATATGAATTTTCACTCATGAATGTGTTTAATTTTAATCATGTTGATGGTTAGAACTTATTTTTATTGAGTTCATGGATATTTTTTTTACTTTGGGGAAGTACGAATTAGTTCCTTGGGTTGTTCCAAGGTTTTCCATTGAATTCAGGGAGATGATTTAGCATATTTGAATTTTCCATTCGAGGTGAATTATCTTTTTAATACACTATTTGGATAATTTTAAAATTTTGGGGAAATATATGCATGGTCTCCATGTTCCAAGACCTTATATCATTGATTTTGGTTGATCTTGGATTTGAGATAACTCATGGTTTCATGGACTTTATTATTTGGATGGAAGGAATTATCAATCATGAGGAGTTTAATTCCATTAATCCTCTATAAGTATTAGCTACCCAACTCATCTCATTCCATTGGGTGTTGGTTTTTATGTGTTTCATATACTTTTAACAAAGTTAGTAACTTTTTTTGGTGTAAAAATTAGAATGGTATAGATAGTGTAACAACATGGTTCATTATATAATTGATTTCAATTAATAACATTTGTCAATTATTTTTCAATTAAATTTTTTTGTATTATTTGGATTTCAATTTTATTTTTGTAAAATATATCATTCTTCCCACGGTTTTGGTGAAATATATAAAAGACTCCATGTGGATACCCTTAAGTCAGAATTTTTCAAGTTTATTTTTATCATGAATGTTTTGAGCTACATGGGTTGTTCACGGTTGTGGTGACTCTTAGTTGTAACTAGTTTTATATTCCATTATTTGTTTTTTCCTAACATTTAACAAGCATACAATTAGTCAAACTGAATGAAAATTATGCGATATAGATCTATGGTTGGACTATATTATTTTGTACAGTTGGCTCATCGGTATAGGGACTATGTGGGTTCTATAGGGGAAACCAGGGTAAGTAATTTTTCATAGGAAGTAATACGTATTTGACTTATGACTAGTTTACCAAACCATGTGTCACCACAATATGAGTTACCAAGATTCACTTTCAATTGAAATTATAAAAGTTAGACTTTTATTTTAATATCCCTATGGGATTCCTCCCTTCTCCCTCTTTTTAGAAAATCCAATCATACACCCTAGAGGGTTCGTCCATCCATTCTATTTAATTTCCAATCCTCCCCATCTTAATTTATTCTGGATTCCTTCATGGTATACCATTTATTACTATAATTATTCATTCCCCATCCCTTTTTATTAGGATTCTCTATTCACTTGGTAACCTATATGATACTAATATTTTTTGGGATATGGTGGATTTATTAATTTTATTTTTTTTATTGTTATGGACAACTCATTGTCCCTTTATGCATGTTGTATCAATTCTCATTCGTATAAAATTATATATTGATTAATTATCACTAAATTTTGTAATTTGTTTTTGTGATTTACATTAAATTTATATTAACATGAGTGATAATTTATTTTAAATACATTGATTTCAAAATTAAATCCATGTGTGGTGATTTGGTTGAATTTATAAAGTTATTCATGGTGGTTTTGCACGTGGAAAAATGGTTTTAACATGGAATTTCAATTTACAAATGAAATTCCAAGTAGTGATAAATTATTTAAATAATGTTTTTAGATAAATTTCAATGTTTAAATTGTTTTGACCTCATTCAGTTTATGAAAAATATTTAGGAGTGCTATTTGGGCTTATAATTGGTTTTTATTGATATTTACATGATGATTTAAAATTCCTAGTGTCTAAAAATGTTTAAAGAAGTTTTTTAAATGGAATGTGTAATTTTTTAATTCCATGGCCTTTTTTGGTTCGTGATATGATTTAAAAAATAATGTTTTAAGATCATATTAATTTTTAATGGATAAAGTTTTCATTCTTTAAATGGTATGTCCTAATGATTTTGGGGGAGTTATTTTGGAATATTATTTTTAAATGTATTTCAATATCATATTTTTAAATAATTTTTTACATTGTAACATTAAACTAATGAGAAGATAATTGGAATTATGAATTTTTTTAAAGACATGTTTGGATAATTAGTTGATTTCCAAATGGTGTGGGTGAGTTTGATACCCCCTTGGTTCCCTTGTTTTATTAAACCACAAGGGATTTTATTTATTTTTTCTTGATGTGGGTTGTGTACAAAATGAAATTATATATATTTCATGTGTAATAAATGAAATGTGATGGGTTTATTTATTAGAAGTGTATAGTAGGTGAGTTGTGATTTTTTTAAATATGTGGATGCATGTGATTTCTCACCTCTATTTCATATAGGTTATGGGGGTCCTAGGCGAGTAAGTAGAGGCCTGGATATGTGATGAAGCGAGTATGAATAGTGTTTCAACTAGAGAGTGTCACCCATATGACACAGTGATCTAGTGAAATAGATAATGGTTGTTAGACCAAGGGAGGTAATAGGAGATATTATTATGATATATAGTTTCAATTTTAACCTGGGATTCTTATACACTGTAGGATTGATATGACGAATAGGATGAGATGGATTTATTAGTAATGTCCAACAGATCCTATTTCAATTTTAGTCTATTTTACATGTTTTATATGATGTTTTTCATAACAGTATGATTATTTTTCATGACATGGGGTAATTATTCCATTTATTCTTTGTTTATATCCCCTACCATTGATCGAAATGTGGTAAAATTGTTATAATTTTTTATTGGTCTTTTTTTCCCTATGTCTTGAATGCATACTCTTCTATGAGTAGTAGTTTTATTCATATTCAATTTAAATTATGAAAATGATTTATAATTTGGATTTGATAAAAGTGAATTTTTTTGAAATGGTTATTTCAGATTTTTGTTTAAATAGTAAAATTGTGTTTTTAACTTGTTTATGGGATTCTATAAAAACGATCCTCATTTTTTGTTTTAAAAATGTTTGGTGAATGTTTTAAAGTTCTACCCATATTTATTTACTATCAAAGGGTAATTGATTTATTTAGAAATAGTTCAAGGTATAGAAGTAGTTTTCTTGTTATTATATTAATTTAATCCTAATAAATTCATTTTTGAGATATGTGTTACTGTGATTCATATTTATATAACCAATTTATTAGAAACATTTTTACAACAATATTTTAGTACAAGTGAAAATTTAATTGACTTTTGTAGGGAATTATAAAATACACTATGGTTATCACCTTCTAGGCATGACTTTTATCATACCCTACATACAAAACGTTATTTATGATTCCCTTATGTTTTCCATTCAAATTCCTTTGTTTTTTTATGCCTCATGTTGGGGTGCGGGCTGTGTTGAGTTTTTGGTATGGGATGTAGATGGTGATCAAAGGTCACATGGAGATTGTGGGTATTTGGTTTGTTTTTTTTCCTTTTGGTTGTATATGTATCATAATTTTCGTTATAATTTATTCTGAGGAAAATTTTTCTATTTATTAATTTTTTCCTATGATTATACATGTGATGATTCTTTATTTATTATTAAATCTCTAGTATTCATCCTTTCTTATACTGCTTACTCTAATATGGTTGTGGTATCTTCATATCTTATTTTATCATTAGTGAAATTATAACAACCCAAATATTTTATACATAAATATTAAATATATTAATTTGAATATTAAAAACTTGTCAAAAAACACTGAATGAACCTAAAGGTTTAGTTTCTTTGGAAACTAGACGCATAATATTCTTATTTCTTAAATGATGTTAAACATTACCCACAACGATCTTCTCATGTAATAATATTCTTAGACTATTCCTATATAAAATATTTCTTCATAAACATGGTAAAGAAAACATAATAAGGGATTATCTTAGATCCTCACTAAGGGTAAAAATAAAAGAGATATAAATGATCACATAATAATAACATGAGAATAAGTGTATAAAAACTTATTAATTACATTTTAACTCCATATCGTAAATATCATTGATCATAAACAAGATTCATCGAATAAATCATGGTAGTTAATAATCCATGAATAATAAAGTATCATAATAACTTGAGCCATGAGATCATAACAATGGAATAATACATGGAATTAGGGAATATTAATAATGATACATTATTTAGAAGATGTTTAAATAGAGATATGTTCATTCATTAAGTAATGTACATGAAATGTGGCCCTCACATAAACTTATAGACCTGAATGTTGGTACGAGAATGAAATTATGGATATGAATGATGGTCCTCGCGTAACCATATTTAAATTAAAATAGGACCTTGAATAAATTTATGGACATGAAAGAATAATTATAAAAAACATTGTAAACATGAAATTTGGTTCATCCATTACATAATTAACTCATGATTTATCCATAAGTACCCAATTAATTGGAGGGATATATACATCCCACCGATCACATAATCAATAATTTATTTTAAATAGGATCATAAAACCTTCCACATAATATTATTCCTTAAAAGAAATGTGTTTCATAAACATTTAAACATAGCATAATCCATGGAAAAGAATCTGGTTTAATAAACAATTATCATTTCATTATAACATAACCCATGTAAATGTAATGGGTTTCCTAAACATTTTATCATCATAAATATAAATATTTATAAGAATGAATAATAATGTTATCCATGGATAATATCCCCATAAAATCATATTTAGCCTCATAGGATGTCATATTAGAAGGAAAGTTATTTCAAAAGATCACTTGGAACTTTACCTTGAAAAAATAAAATTTCTAATATGAAAATCTTATTTTAAATCTAGAATTTTATCAAAATAAAAATATTTATATTTTTAAATTAAACGGGAAACATAAAAAGTAATCATTAAATCAATGGTAGGCCATGATATTGGAAGAAATAACATTTCATTCAAGTTAAAATATGGATTCCATTCATATTTTTTGTAATAGAAAAATGGGCCTTCTTGGGAAAACGACATAAAGACTAATTTAAAAGGATTTTATAAAAATTAAAACTTCAGTAAAAATAAATTTACAAAATCTTTATATAATATTAAAATATTCATTAAATAATTTTTGGAAAATGAATACATGAAATAAAAGGGTTTTAAAATAATGATAGAAATAAATTTAATATTCCTTGAAAACATTATTTTGGTCCCTTGATTACATAAATAGTGTCAAATAAAATGAAAACATTTATTTTAGATAAATTAATAGAGGAGATCAAAATTTCTATTTTTATTTATAAGTATATCAATATATCTGATAATTGGAAACTTAATCATAAACAACCCTCATAAACAATGAGATTGTAGCATCAAACCCTGACCACATTGGTTTGTTTTGAATCACCATACCCATTAAAGAATAACATAAAATAAAATATTAAATATAATTATATTAAATTAATTCATTCTATAAAATTTCTATGTGGATTTATATATACCTCATAATAGATGATAGGGTCTTAAAAACAGATATCCCAAAGAGTATAATTTCAGATGAAATTCCCTTACCATATGTATCAACTTCTTTTGTACAAATTTGAGCCTCCTAAACAATATATATTTGTTTGTAATCAATTTATTATTTTACCATAATTATATCTATATAAGCATATATTATTTATTTTGGTCCTTCTATTACCCCTTTATTAGAATTTCTTTATTAAATTAACATTTCTATTAATAAATGATTTATTTTTTATGTATGTTTTGATTTTATATATTAGGTTCTATTAATTTAATCATTTTTCAATAATATCTATAATTTTAAACTTGTAATAAATTTTATATATATTCTGTATATATGTATTTATAGTAATTCATAAATGAAAATGATATAAAATGAAATACACCAATCATGGAGATGATAAGTATTATGTATGCAGGGACGTTGTTTCGATTTTTATGATGGATGGAACAAAAAAATTTAAAATAATATGTCACCTATGAAAATTAATTATGATATTTGATATATCACATATATTCATTAAATTTATCCTTATTACCTTCAATGAAAATAATAAGTGAAATATGAGTATCATTTCTTCATTAGGTGGTAGTATATCATACACATGTGTGGTGTTATTGTATTCCCATAAAATGGAAATTAAGAATGTATATTTGATATTATAATTCCATAAGTATAATATTATCATAAATATCTCATATAAAAAATAATTACATCATTATATTTAGATTTGATAGGTGATGATGGAAGACTAATAACATCAATTCGTGAGGCGGTAGTCAACTACACACATGATCGATAGATTCATTCCCCATATGATGGAAGAATTGATGGATATATGTTATTAAATAAACATCATAACATCTCATTATATGTTATAAAATTTTATTATTATATTTTAATTAATATAACCGGAATGAAGGTGGTAAGATAATAATTACTAATAAATGGTTTATTTAATACAATTAGCTATAATTAGAAAAACATCCTTTGGATATCATATTAATCACCCTATAGTTTTAATATTTAAATGAAGAGAATCTCTATAACATGGATAATGATTTTAGGTTTTGGTTTTTAGATTTTGTTCAATAAAAAGGGGTTAGTAGGTGTAAAGAAGGGGTGGCCTAATATAATGGAGGGCGAAAGATGTTTTTATAGATATCCAAAACTATTCAATAATGGGGGTCAATATTAACACAAACGACACTAAATGTTATAAATAATGTATTGTAGGTATGGTATAGTCAATAAAATTCTCCCCTATATAAAAAACAATTGTTTTAAACACTTTTTTCTTTAATAGCAGTGTTTCTATACTTTTACCATTTTATTTTTCCTAGAGTAACATACCTTTTTATCATAATTAATTTAACATTTAAGACTAGAAATAAAATAAACAATATTATATATATATACTACCAAATATTTATAAATACGAAAAAAATAAACAAACATTATGTGTGTGGAAACTTAATGTTTACATAAACCCATGAAATGCATGAAACCAAATTTTATATTCTAGTAAGGCAATGCTATTTATTCTATTGAGGGGTCAATATAATTATTATAAAAGGAAAATTGGTAAATTATTTGACTATGGTTTATATTTTTTACAATATACTAATATATTGGAAGAGGATAATATTTTTATGAATTTGAAAACATTTAAAAAAATATTATATATTATAAAATAAAATTAATTTCATTTTTGACACTACTCATTTAATTTAAAATTAAAACGTGAAGAAAAAGTGAAAATAGTATATATTATTTAAAAAACTATATATTAGGATATATTAATAAAAAATAATGAAATGAAATAATTCATTGAATTTATATTACTTTTTAAAAAATAGTATCATTTATATTATTTAATGCTAATTAAGTAATGATTGTGTTGGCGTTTCAACGGAATTTAAAGTAGTTATATAATTACTAAAATTAAAAATAATTACCCAATGAATTAAATTTTATTTATCTCAAAATTACTATCAATATTCACTAACATCATTTTTTACCTTATATGGACAAATAATTGATATTGAAAAGAAAGATAGTGAATTTTTGTCATTTTCATTAACTAAGTTATTATATTGGTCTCATTCCTCGAAAAGTTTCCCAAAAGAAAAAAATATATATCTGAAGTTAATAATTGTGAAAATATATCAATAAATACGAATTTTACAAGTTTTCAAAACTTTTTAACCCTTATCTTTTTAGTATAACCCCCTGGTAACCCCGTTTTCACATTAACAGTGTTAATTAGTTTTTACTATTATTACAAATCATTTTGAAAATAAAATAAGTTGAAATTATTATATAATATTAATTATGATTATTCGAAATGGGTAATTAAATTTTAAAATTATCATTCATATAGGTGTAAAACATAAATATCAAATTAATTTCACATATGCAATAAAAAACTGTTTTCTACAGGGAAAAGTTTAATATATATATATAAATTTTTAACAACAAAATTAAATATGAAATTGATAAAAATTATAAAAATTGAATAATAAAAATTAAATTTTACCAGGTTTTCTATTAAAATAAATTTATATGATAAGTAACTTTTACATTCATTAAAATAAATGTATTTTTTTTAATAAAAATTGATATTTTCAATATTCAATAAAAATTAACCTATTTAGATACATCTCAAAAATTAAACCTTTTATAAATTTGATAGGATGATTCCATAAATGAAATTATTTTTTCAAATGAATTTTATAAAATTTTTAAAAATTCATTTTATGATTTTCCCATAAAATAATATTATATAATTTTTTAGATAAAATGTATTATCAAATAATATAAAGACATTACTAAATATTTATTTTTTTGTTGCAAATATATTTTATTATTATAAAATATTCATTCCTAATTTTAAAAATTTGGTCATTCTTATTTATACCAACAAATATAATTGTTGCGTTGTATCTGCCTTTTTTGGACAATAATATTAAAAGTATATAATTATTCATTTAAACTTGGTGTTACATGTAAAAAAACCATCAATTACATTAAATTAATTTGAAATAAAATATTTCATAAAATATCAGGGTGTTATAAAAATCATTCCCAATTGTTATATTCTAAGCGACTGGCATAGATTACCAACCAAGATTAATTGGGAATTCACCTGGGTTATTTCCTAGAATGGCTCAAGAGTCTAATGCATCGAAGTCTTTGATTGGTTCATGACACATAAAAAATAGAATAACCATGCATAAAAATCCCATCAAATTTCCTCACAATGATGAGTGATTTATATACTACATAAGATAATGAATTGAATAGAAAACATGCAGTACGATATGTAACATGTGTCTTAATTAATCATCAAAACAATGAACCCTACTGATCTCGTCACCCACAAACATGAATAAAAAACAAAGTAAATAAATAATTCATGTGGTGAAATCCATAAATAACATCTCACCTTAGTAAATATATATATATATATGTCATTGATCCCAATTGGATAGAAATGTCTCAATATAGATCTTATTGAATAAATGATCCGAAAACCCTTTCATGGATGGCCCATCATACTGGCGATCCTATACAAAGAGATAAAATAAATGTTTTCATGGACCACTTGACTATTTGTCACAAGATCGATATAATTCCCCATCATCCCTGGACTACTCACCAGTATCAATGTTTTGAGTTTCATAAGATATCATGTATGTATCCCAATATTATATAGGCTAATTACTAGTAAAGAAGTTCTAATATGTTATTGTTGGGAGACAAATCATCATATTAGAGTAATCCATAGTGGAAAACAACCAAACATCATCCATGGTAATAATAAAAGTATGTATAATAAAAAAAACTATGTAATACATACATTTAATACATAATTTAATATTTATATATCCAAAAAAATCACCCATTATGTTATTAAAATAAAAAAATGAATAAAATAGTCAAATATGGGAGGCTCCACTACTCTCCTTGTGCCTCAAAACATCCTAGCCCCCAAAACCCATTGACCGACTCTATCGTGATAATGAAACACTAGGAACCTACTCTAGTAGAACCTATGTATATGAGGTCTAATTGGGTAATTAAGTATCAGGTATTCCTAAGAAAGGTGTGATCAAAACTCAGCAGTGTACCACCATTGTAACCAAAAATTTAAAAATTAAATAAAATATATTTTCAAGTAATATGATTAGAATAAAATGTACAACATCTAAATGAAAATTAAATAATCATTATTGATCCTTGGGATCAAAAGTGACACCCTGTATTCATCATACCCACTTAATCCAGTTCCAAATGTAACTAATCACCTGGCCTACCATGCAATGGGTCGGAAAAACAACATCCCATAACAATCATAGGTATATATGATGACTCGAGGGGACATAATATCAAATCTAGATCATCTTATATGTACATTTCATTTATTATCAACTTTAGTTCATTATAATCTTCCCTAAAATTTTAGTATTAATTTATTATCATGTAATGTTCATCCAAATCATCTATTTCATAATAATAATCTATTCTTATTAGGGGCATTGTTTCCCATCCATATATCTCATATATAAATTTGATTATTATTACGGGCAGTTCCTCCTAATTGAATCATCACATATAATTGTACAACTATTTATCTGAACTAAAACACCCATAACACATTTCCCAGGGTGGGTAATCTAGATCAAAACTCAACACATTCACTACAATAATTCTATGTTATCCTAAATGGTCCTTGTTCTCTAAGTGGAAAACTAGGTTTAATTATACATAGTCCATCACTAATATATACTCAAGGGAACAAAGGGAATCAATACCATGTTTTCATATGTTCATTCATGTCATTAGTACCCCTTTAGGTTCAACGCATCTCATCACTCATATTATTTATCAAAAACTCTCCCATCAGTGGTTCATTCACCAAACTATTGCACAAGGGTCTATTATGGTGCTTGTAACCTAGTCCAATACATGGTATTAAATAAAAACATTATATTATTTTAAAAAATGGTTTGATCACTATCAAATATTGTGACAATAAATTAAACTATATAAAAAAAATGAATATATATATTTTAAGATGTTCAATGGACCAAAAACCACCATTAAAAAGTTACCCCTTCTATACAAATATCACTATATCTCACCTAATATCATCTTAGCCTCATCCAAGCTCATATAGACACCTGAGATGTATGATCTCATCCATTCATCTAGGTGTGTACATGTTTAAATTTTTTTTAAAATTTTCATTTTTTCATTATGTGATTATTGGTTTTCTTAGGTGTTTTGGTGGTGTATTAGGGATTTATGACACTAAAAAAGATCTAAAAGAGGCCACATATTGTGAAGTGCATAGTTGAAGCAATATTAGTACTAACCATGTACCACACTAGAAAAACTGTGGACACAGACCTTCTCTCGGATAGAGGCTAGATCACAGACACTGTATGGTTTTCCAAAACCGGTGGTTTCATCCTAGAGACTGTGTAGCTTGTCCCCTCTTGGATAGATGGTTCTATAATGTTGGCACATGATTTTTATAACTATTCAACCCTTAAAATGTTGTAAATTTAGATTTTTCTCTCGTGATATAATATCTTTGTCCTCCAAACCCCCCCCCCCAATTTTACCCATACAGTAAGGGTGAATAACTAGGAGCTCCACCCTCCTCCATTGGTAATTCACTTTCAATTCATTGGTGTTTGTAGATATATTTTTTGAGAATATAAGATTAATATAAGTAATCTAACATATTTGGATCCATTTTCTATAATAGGCTTAGTGTGTGGTTTCCTCTCTTTCTGAAACCCTACACCGTCACTTTTATAAAAGTTTCTACACTGGGTATTTAATGGGTGTTTGATTTCAAATCAAGGACATAGGTTGAGCATGGGTACATCAATGGACATGAGGTGGGGTTCTTAAACCTTTTTCCCAAAGTCATAATATGTTATATGTATAGTTATTTTTTGTAATTCACATCCTTACTATGTTTTGATGAATTGGGTTCTCTAATATATTTTTTGAACATTATATTAATGTGGGGTACCCGTAACTGACCTATTTGGATTCATTGATGATATGAGATGAAACCTATTTCTACCATTGTGATATGTTGAACCCAGGAAAATATTGTAATGAATTGGAAAACGTTGAGATATTAGAAATACGAGAGTTAATGGGTTATAAATCTTAATTGGGAATGTGGGCTTAGTTATAGTGTATATTGAATTGATTATAAGTTTGATTAGTGAAATTCTGGAGGGGATTATGAAATGCGTCAAATTATTTATTTTGTATTTAGATCTGGTTTTGGTTTCAAAAGTAGAATATAATGTTTAAAAAATGAAATTTTTTTTAAAAAGGATGTGTTAGTCTCAAGGTGATTTATAATTTTTTTTTCATTATAAATATCAATTTAAAATTTTAAATGATGGAATGGTTCCCCATTTATGAAAATCCATAAGGATTATATGAAATTGTTTGAAATAGAACTAAATTACTTTGGGAATTATTTGGTTTTCATATAATAAGACATATGTTTTAAAGGGGTGGAATCAATATGAATTCATATGAGTATTTTGAATTGTATTTTATGACCTGATTTGGTTTTAAAGGTCTATTAGGACCATAATAATTTAAATTATATATTTTTTAGTGAGAAAAAATCCTTCAAAATAATTTTGTCATGTTAATAGGATTTATAAAATGTAATTGATGTTATTTTGGGTCAAGTTGTTAATATAGATTAGGTTGAGGTTTTTCGAAATGTTATATGTGTTTAATGAGATATGATTTTTAATGGTAATTATGTCACGTGATTAAAGAAGATGGTTTACAAGGATTAGTGGAAGGTTATAGAGTTAAGTTGTTAGACTGAGTCTCTATATGACAAAATTATGGACTAAGGCTCCATGTTTGGTGTGGCTAAACTAATGTTCTGGTCCCCACTAATGAGTTGTATGAGTTGAGTAGTCAGAATGCGGCTTTATGCACCTAACTCATGGAATGGGGCTCCATATTAATGATGGAATAGACTACACTCCAGGACCACTATTGTATTTGATGGATTTGAGATTTCATACTAAGTCTCTATTCTTCCCAAATTTATTAAAATGGTATAACTAATATATTAAGGCTACAATTTAAGTTGATTAATTTATTTTTTAGTTAACTCCTAATTATTACAAAAATCATGTAAACCCGTATTCTATGGCTTGGGGTTCTATAGTGGTTGAAACTAGTTTAGTTGTGGGTTTCCCCTAGGTAACTAATAGGTGAAAATGGTTATTTTATAATTTCACAATATATATTTTCATTATATTGGTTCCTCTGTATAATTATTTTACTTTGATTATCAGATTAAATTGTTTTACTAACTGTTTATTATAATGGACACCATTGGTAGTGGCATACTGAGTTTTACTCACACCCTACATGGGAAACCAAGGCACATGGTTACCAAAGAATATGCTATTTGTTTCTAGTATAGGTTCAGGATAGGGACATCTTGTTTGGTTTGTGCATGGGATGATGGGTTGGATCATGGGAGGTCAGGACTGGGTTGCGCTCGGGCCTGCGCATGGTATCATTTTGTAGTTTTAGTTTTCATATTTTATTTGTATGACTTCCTGACATGTATTATATTCATCATATTGTTATACAATGTATTATAAGTTATTATTGGGTGTTTCCATGTACTGCCCATTTATTAGTCATGCTAATTATTTTATCATATTATTATACTTATTTTATGGATTTACTATAATAAGATAGTATAGTCTCCACATGTTTTCTTTGAGAACCACTCTACTAGTTGGAAACCACTAAATTATGTGTAGTTTCACCTATGTTCAAGTGATGGTTGGGCTTGGGGACACAAATATAGTGTCTCACGGGTTAGAGATGTTAAAAGTGTTACCAAGGTGGTGTATTATGTAGTACTATTTGTCCATGGTACACAATATACTATGATATTGATGGGGATTGGTAGTGAGTCTTTTCATGGGTTCTTATAGTTCCATTTACATGGGAAAACCCAAGATTCCAAGGGTGGTAATGGATGTTATGTTTTGTTCTTTAAAATTTTGTTGATACTTCCACCCCGGGTGGCACAATTGGATGTGATGATATTGAATTATGGTGTATTATATCTTTTCTTGGTATATAATGTGAGGGTGTGTGAGTTCATGAATCATTCTTGGTATATAGGATTGATAAGAAATTCTTGATATTCTTCTGATTAATAGTTCTTTTGGACTCACATGGTATTAGTGTACATTATGCATGTGATTTAAACTTGTCAACATGTCCTTAAAATGGTCATTAATGAAAATGTTTAGAAATATGAATTTGAATAAGGTTTAGATTTTGGAAATATTATATTAATAATAAAATATTTTCAAAGTATAAAATTCTTGGGTTATGAAAATGGAGTATTTTGAAATGAGAAACATTGGGTTTTAAATGATACAATTTAATTAACAATAGAAATGGGAAATTATAGATCATTTTGGACATAGGGAATGGGTATCCCTATTTTTGTGATCAAACCCTATGTATGAGTGGTTTGGGAAGTGATAGTTCCCTAGATTTTGACATTTTTGTGTGTTGTGAAACTTTATGGTATTTGATTTATGAAAAATGTTATTCATGAGGCCTCTATATGGCCTTGGGATTGTTCTTCGAGATGTTGTATAGTTGTGTGGGTGAGGTAACCCTTGTATTTTTTTATCTAGCGAGTTGTGTTTTGGACCCCAGAGTGGGTTATCAGCTAGATGATCTGATGTTTCTTATGGGTTTCCTAGAAGTGAGTCCTATTGTAAATGTTCACTAGGTTGCGTTACACACAATGTGTTTTTAATTGTGGTAAGGAGTGCTACCCATGAATATCAATTTGTTTGAGGTTTGACGTGAACGTCTTAGAGAGAGAGAGAGAGAGAGCTAGTGCCCTTTTCATGATGTGAATCTAGTTTTGGGAGGTGATATCGTTGTTCAGTCGATATGACCTATGAGATAGGTCATCCAGGGCTGATATTGCCTTTGTGTGTGTATATAACTAGTAGAAGTTTTGGACTTTAAAAGTGGATCTAGAGTTTTTCATGTGCATTTATCTTAAATGGATATGTGAAATAAATTACAAGTTTTGGAGATGTGACTTGAGATGTGGTTGAGTGGAAAGTCTTGAGAAATCAAGTGCAGCCTCTGGTGAGGTTATCCTAAAAATTGAAGTTGCCTTGAAATATGAAGCATGAGTGGTCTCATTAGATTGTGGAATAGATACATGGTTTGTTCAATTTATTTTTCTCTAATAGTGAATTTTTATTCTTTCACTCCATTATCGGCAACGTTTTTGAGTGCTTATCATTGGTTGTTTGGTTTGTTTAGAAGGGATGGAACTTTGGATGTCAAATTAATGCATTTGAATATGATTAGTGGAGGAGTAGATGTTGATTTTGGGTGTACAAGACAAGGGTGGCCAATGAGGTGATCTACTCTTTTGTTATCGAATTTACAGCCAGGGGAGGGTGGTCATATGGATGGGTCTATTTCTGGAAATGGTTGGGCTGTTGGGTGAGATGTTTTAAATTCCATGAGGCTGATAGGGTTGATTGACTATGGGTCACGGTCAGATGAGTAAGAGGGTGTTTGGGACTAGCTCTGATGATGTATGACATTTGTGATCTTAAGGATGATTCAGTGTGTTGTCATCGGAATGTGAGAGACCTCAAGGAATCTAATGAGTTCAGGATGTGGGAACATACATGGCACGAAAAAAACCATTGGGATGGGTGAAAATTTATCTCGAGATAAATGCATGTCATTCAAATATGTGATTATAGTGGGAAGCACATGTTATTCATTGGAAAAATTGATTGTGGATTGGTGTTGTGGTTATTTTGTTTCCATGTAAATCACTATTTTCATGATAGAAGAACTAAACTGGAGAAATGGTGTTGGGTACAAAGGGTTTGTTTGGTCATGGCCACTTAGATGAGGGTTTTGAATTGGTAGTGAGTTTTGATGGTGTCCCATTCGAGTTGTGGTGAGTGAGTGTTATGAGATTTTGGTATGTTGGGAAGCCCAAGACATTCAGATCCTTAAGGTATCCCATTGGTGGGAGGTGACATCGATGATAGATAGTTTTTGTTGGTATTCGTCGATGAATTATAAGTATACTTTTATCTACTAATTGTTGTGCCAAATATCATGAAATTATTCTGGTATACTGATTGGTCTCTAGATTTATTCATAGCTACCTAAATGTTTTTTGGTTTGATATAATGCCTTTGGTGGGTACATTCATAGAGTGGTATATATTGACATGTTTGGTGGTGAATACACCACCAACTGATTATAGTATAAATCCTATGGATGGACTTTATGTCGATTAATTCCTTGGATGTCACTCTCATTATCTACGAATTATTAGTTGGTCATTCATGTATTATTTTCTCTAGTGGGTAATGGATGGCCACATCTAGGTAATGGGGTTCAAATTTTGATTGAATCATATTCTATAGTGGTTGAAATTGTATAAGTAATGACTAGGAAATGATACTTTTAAGGATGGCAGTGGTATTTCAGTCATGGATGTGTGGAGAATTATGTGGACTGGATGTTAAGGCATTTGGATGTCAATTAGAAACCAATTTGGAACATGCTTAGAGTCTCTAGGAATTGACTGGTGGTCCTTATATGTCATGGTTAATGAATCCAAGAATTGTTCTGTGGCTCATGGTGGTTTTAAAAGTAATTAGAGATGATTGTGTGAGATTCATTTACGGGCATGATAATCCATGCTAAATGTTTATAGAAATGGAGTTTGGGTGTTAGGAAATACTAAGATGTTAGTAATGGACTTGGGAAGGTGTGTTTCTTTGACCCTAGAATGCATTTAAGGGTTAATGAATCTTGATGTTGTGATGAAGTTATTTTTCAACAAATAATTTCAGAATTCTAGTTTGCTTCATCCTAGTAAATCTCTTTTCAGTGAGGAATAAGAGCTAATTTGGTGAGTTTTAAACCACCTTCAGTAGATGTTTTGTAATTTTAAGTGTGTTCCAATAATGAAAATAAGTTTTTAGGGAGAACCTATTTTTTTAGTATATTTGGAGATGATAAAGGTTCTTTTGTTAGAAATTTTGATCGTTGTTGAGGAGAAAAAAAGTTTTTTTTAGAGTAAAGGGTTCCTTGATGGGGTATTTTTACAAAAATTTGAATAAATACTACGGTATGTGATTTGGCTGTTGGTGGAATTCCATTAGTGTGAAGGCACCATGGCTAGGTGAAAAGGGTAGCATGTAAACATAGGAAGATGACTATATTAGGACTGGCCTTATGGGGATGGTCAAACATGGTATGGTAAGATAAATGTTCATTGTTGGTTTGGGACACCTCTGGTATGATGTTTTAATGGAAATTTTGTTTTAGAAATGAATAAGAACATGAGAGAGGTAAAGTTTATTTTGAATGCATGTTAACTTGAAGTAGTTATGACTCTAATTTTGAATGCCAGTATTGGGTAGAGTTCTCGTGGATGTTTGGGATTGATGAGTTGGGAAAAAAATTTAGTAGGTTTCGAATGTTTAGTTGAGGTTATATTGGTCTCTTTCACAATGGTGGAGGTTCCTTGCATTGGGAGGTGGTGGTGGTAATGTAATGTGTATGATGTGTAGCACCATAGCGAGAAAGTGGTCAATTGATGACATGAGTGGTGGTATGTGTGGGATCAGATTCGGTGAGTTCCATCTTGGTGCTTTAGTTTTGTACATGATAGTTTTATTGGGATTCAACCAGTTTAGCACCATGAGATAAAGGTTATGCATAAGTTGGGCTATGAATGTTTAGATATGGTGTGAGGATATTGGTCCCTGAGTAACATATTGATATAGGTTGGGAAATGTGGTTGGAATTGGTGTGTCCCTTCAATGACACTATGTACGGGTAACCTTTTGAATTTTGAAAACAATGTGAGATAGCACATAGTGATTTGGTCCATGAGTTGTGGAGAGGATCAGACTTGAGGTGTTCCAATTGCATCTCCCATCGTAGTGAAATGACTTGTTTGTATCCTATTTTCTGGATATTTAGTGATGTTACTTAGAAATTTATCTTGTAATAGATGTTTTTAGTGATGATTTTTAGGTGGATTCATTCTTGGAGGGGCATCGAGTTCAATATTGTGGATCTTGGTAGGGGAAATTTCATTTCCTTAGGAACAGTACTTTGGTTCGAGTGTTGTGATGGTATTCCCTTTTTCACTAGGAATCACAGGAGATGATGGTTGGTAGGTGGCCCCAATGGCATGGCCTTTTGGTCTTGAAGGATCAACAAGGATTGGATGTGTCGATCTAGTATTATCTATTATATAGTGGGTATGTTGTATGATCCCAAACACACATTACGGTATGACCTAGTATAAATTTTTGTTAAATATAATTTTTATTCTAATGAAGTGATTCATGGGTGTATGAAGTGTTTTAGGGGTGTATTGAGGGTTCATGAAACAAAAGGGGATGAAAAAGATACCAAATAGTGTTCAGTTCCTAGTTGGTGAATATTTAATGTTGACCATGCGCCTAGCCATGGAAAACATATTGCCTAACCTCCACTCATTATGATATGGGTGCACAATAACCACATGGTTTTCGTAAAACATGAATGTTCTTCCTAGAGACCATGCAACTTGGCCCTACTAGGATAGATGAAGCTTTATGGTTGGAGCACAGTTTGGCCAACCATGCAACCAAATTGTGCAGCCCTGGAAAAGTGGGAAATTCTAATTTTCCCCTCATGATCTCATTTCATTATCCCACTAATTTCTCCCCAATTCTTCCCTTGAAATAATTCTAACAAACAATGATATCATCCCTCATCCAATGGTTATTATCATAGTTTCATGGGCTTTTGGTTTGTTTTTAGTGAAAATTGAAGCTTTGGGTAAGTCTATAACCCAGTTTCCTACCATTTTCTAGAAATTCTTGGTGGGTGGCTTCCTTTGCTTCGAAAATCCTAAAACCCCCACACTTATAGAATATTATAATTTAGATCAGTAATGGGTTTTTGGGATTGAATCAATGGTG
The DNA here is from genome assembly GCA_963277665.1 of Viscum album. NCBI lineage: Eukaryota > Viridiplantae > Streptophyta > Magnoliopsida > Santalales > Viscaceae > Viscum > Viscum album. Next base: position 1,612,757,490 of record OY728147.1, read on the forward strand.
GAGTTTGATAAAACATTCATCAACGGACATGATTTCATTGGTCTTATAGCTTTCTCTTATAGTCATGATGTGTTATATCTGAATATAATCATGATAATTTACTTTTGTACTGTGTTTTTATGTATAGGGATAAGAAAAGTGATTTCTAACTAATATTGAAGTGTGTGACCCTTCACAGACCTTTTGAGTTCATTGATGATGTGAGACAAAACCTAGGGTTTCCCATGGGGTATGTCTAACCCTTGACAATGGTTAAATATATTGATAAAACATGATATAGGGGAAATTTGAGAGGAATTTGTTTTTAAATTGTAAAAGGGTATGTTGTCCGACCTAAAGGGTAAATGGAATAGATTATTTTTCAGATTTTATGAAATTCATAAAGGGATTTTGTAATGGGTTAAATAATTGATTTTAGATTTTGATTTGATTATGTTTTTTAAATTAAGAATAAGTCATTTTAAAGGTTGGAATTAATTTAATAATGAGGTATTGGTATCAATGTTGATTAGAAAGTGGTTTTCCTTATTGATTTCATATGATAATTTTAAATATTACTGTGATCCCCCTTTTTGTGAAAATTCTATAATGATTAGTTGAAATGATTGGAAATAGAAATGAAATCCTTGGTGAATGGTTTATTTTTCAAAGAGGAAGAACCTTAACTTAAATAAGTTGATTTCAGATTATTTCAAATGACTATTTTGAATTTATTTTTATTCTATGATAGGGTTATAATGGTATATTAGGTCCATAGAAATTGAAATGACATAAAGGTTAGTGAGATAGAATCCATGATAATTATGCTAGCACGTAACCATGGTTTATGGAATGGAACATATTTTTTTGTAGTATTGTTATTAATATGGAATAAAGGTATATTTTATATAAAGGTATATTTGATTAATGATATATGGGTTTTAATGTTAAATATGTCATGTGGTTAAAGAAGCATGATCAGAAGGCTTAGTAGAAGGATGTTGTGTTAGGTTATTGGAATGAGGCTTTATGTGCCTAACATAGGGACTAAGGATCAATGTATGGGGTGGATAGACTAATTCTCTAGGCCCCAAGGATGTTTTAAATGTGTTGGGATGTCATATTGAGATTTTTGTGCCTAAATTATGGACTGAGGCTTCATATTTTGTTTGGATCAGACTGATACTATAGGCCCACTAATATACTTCTTAGGTTTGGGATGTTGAACTATGTGTCTACTCTTTCCAAACGTATGTACGTTGTTTTAATACCGAACTAAGACTCTGAGGTATATTGATTAATTTATTTTTTTTACTGAATGCACCTTTCTTATTAAACTATATAGACCATTATGTTAAGGATTTATCTTATGGTGTGACCATATCTAGTTTAATTGGTTGGTTTCCCCAAGAAAACATAATGTTTAAAATGGTTATTAATAATTTCTCAATATATATCTACATGTATTGGGTTTCTGAGATTAATTATTTCTTTTTGGATATCTACATACACTATATTACTGAATGGTTATAACTTTAGGCACCATTTGTGGTGGCCTACTGATTTGAACACACACCATGTTCAGGCCACCATGACAATTGGTTAACCAAGAGGATGTTATTTGATTCTGGTACAGATTTGTGATAAGGACCTACTATTTAGTTTGTGCATGGTATGACGAGTTAGAGCATGGGAGGTCCGAACCTTGTTGGTCATGGGTCCATTCTTCGGATCTTTAGGTAGTTATGGTTTTGGTATTTTATTTGTGTGACTTTCTAACATGTAGTGTATTCATCATGTTATTATAGAATGTATTCTTAGTTATTTTTGTAACATTCGATATACTATAAAGTTATTATTCATTCTGGTTATTTCATATGTTGATGTTACTTCATTTTTTGATTTACATGTAAAAGAGTGTATAGAATTCTTATGTATTTCTTTCAGAATAATGATTCTAGTTAGCAGCCTCTATCATACGAGGAGATGCACCTATGGTAATGTGACAACCTAGTTTTGGGTACTGAATATAGTGGTCATTGGATCAGGGATTCTACATGAGATCCTATCTCAACACCTAATGAAAATTTTAATTATTTATAATAACTTATAATTAATTATGAAATTTAAATTTAGTATTTATAATTACCAAAAATATCACCGAGAAGTAATTTTTCACCAAAACTATGATCAATTATACTTATAAGGTCCATATCTTAATCAAAAAATATTATAAGAAAAATACTTAACACCCATCTTTGAATCAATGTCCAATTTCATCGGATTTAATCAAATGTAATAGAATTATTTTTATATAAAAAATACATAAAGGAAACTGTTAGAAATGGTGTACAATTAACCTTATGGGATTTCCTCTATCCATACTAAGAAAATATCGACATTAAAATAGAATCATTAAAATTTTGTTTAGTGAAAATCATAGCCAAATACCAATATCAACCCATCCAAAGTTAATGGATAGAAAGGGAAAACATAATGGAGGATGGAGGAAGGGAATACTCACCTTAATTAACCATGTAAATACATTAATAAAACCATATTTCAGGGGGGTTATCAAAATATAATAAGGAGAAGAGGTATATCCCCTAGTTCAGCTATGTGATAGGGAATGATGAAAGGGGGTAAATATAAAATGTTGTTGAGGAATATGTTAATTTTAACAGTTTTATGAAAATATAGTAAGTCACATGGTTACCATATGATTTTTGAAACGGTGTGTTAACTAGGTCGTTTTCATTGTCTCAATCCACAACCCTTCACATAGTTTGGTTAACAGTGTTACGTTAATTTTTATGGTTTATCCCACATGGTTTTCTTTATCCATGCAGAAGATGCGGGACAGCACCAGTCATAAAGACCACCTCACATATTTTCCCTGTCCACTCAAGTGATTTTACCAAACCATATGGTAACTATACATAAAATTAATCCCCAACCAAAAAACTCCCACATCGATTTGAACTCTCTTTTAATTCATCTATATGACTGAAACACTTCACACGACTTGATTTGTATCAAATCATATCTTCTCAAGATAATTTAACTCTCTAAAATATAATACTAATACTAACTCTAAAAAAACACCTAGTCTTGGATCAAAAATTCAGATCCCACCTAAATTTCACAACCCATAATGTCACGAGATGCTTCTAACTCCCCACTATAGTAGTTTTCTTTTCCAAGAAGTCATTGTATTCTTCAAACCATCAATATTTAACTATAGAAATAATTAAATAATGATCAAGTAACCATATAATATCTACAAACATTGAATTAACCTCCATTGAGAAACTCAAAACATAAGTTATGTTATTCATAGAAATCTAATCTACCCACTAATTAACATGTCTATTATTGGGTAATTTCAAAACTAAACTTATATATTTTGATACACTGTGGTTCCCTGATCAATTCATCCTTAGGATCATGGTTCTACCCACTATGAGTCTCCACTCACAATGTTTGATTTCATACCATGGTTCCCTCAACCATAAAAATCACATACAGATAATGTAATACAAAAATCTATCGATATACTCTATATAGATTACATCACATCCAATTTCACATTAAAACACCAGTCAGTCCACCAATTAAACACCATTCACAAAAATGATTAGTCAAATTACTTTCGTGTTATATTATACCTAATTAATGATTCTTAAATCTATAATGGCATCTTATGATCTTCCCATCACTCAATCTAATGTTCAAATTATAAACTCAATATAACTTTATAGTTCGATCCTCATACAACCAAACCAGTATACATCCTCTCCCCTGATCACTAATACACCATTGATATGGAACACCATATGATGGCACAAAATGTATCAAATTCTTGATGCCAATTCAAGTAATATATCAAAAATAATGTCCAAATCTCAAATATGCATTACAATATCAAAACAAATAAAAATAGAATCATTTTAACATCAATATCATTATTACACCTTGACCAACCAAAGAATAGTCGCATCACAACCATTAACCTGCCCAAATAAATTTCATTCTTCTATATCCCATGTACAATCCACTAATACACCCAATACATCTAATAAATAGTCATGGACATCCTTCTAATACCTAATATCCAATACAAATCACTAATTTCAAACTATTCCTATCTCACCCATAATTTCATCCTCAGAATCCACAAAATTTCCATATATAATGATAGTCGCATCCTCCAATAGCTAATAGTGAGCTTAATATCAAATGTATATCCATATACAACTCCCCAAATGAATGCATGGAAGTATATAATATCACACATGTATCACTCCTTCTGATACATGCTCACCCATCCTATTAATTCTTAACACCATCTATCCATAATTTAATTTTCCTTCAATAGATAAAATAATCACCTCAATAAAATTAAAACCCGAGGAACCCAAGACCTTAAGAATTCCAATAAATATCAAGGTCATAGACATTCAAATGGTTTCTCATCGATGTAATAAAAATGGTCCTTATACCCAACCTAGTGCATAATACCTTTATCTCATCCAATATTAATAGGTGTACACCCTTCTACTACCCAATCACATGACCCAAATCACACATTAATTAGTCAAAAATCATCAATTCTAGGATCACTATCATTAATATATGTGCATCCTTTCTCTGATTTCTCTCCCAAACTAGGGTTTTAAGCAGCAATTTGGTTGGGGGAGGCATTCACACAACATCTCTAGCATTGTCTCTCTCTCTACTCATCCCTCTCCCTATTTTCCCCTTCTATTATTACTCTCTGTTGATGGTGTTTCTTTTCCTAAAAATGGATTTATCAGTCATGGTCGATGGTTCCAGGAATGGCCATGCTTCTTTCTGAGACCATTCCACTTCAAACTCTGCTCTGGCATCTTGCTACTTCTTTGATCTCTAATTCAGTCTACGAAAATAGATTCTAGATGCTTTGGGAGATGTGTTTTGTTCAGTCATCGGTGTTCTAGGAGGCACAACAATCCTCAAATTTATTGTGTCCCATGTTTATTCATATGTTTCATTGCAGTTTCAGGGATGTAAATGGTTTATTTGTGCTGGTTTTCCTTCTGTTTGATTCTTGTAGGGATGTTAGGTCTCCGATGGGCATGGTTTGATCTTGGAGGCAGTCTAGTTTTTTACATTCATGAAAACAATTTTGTTGGAATATGTTATGTAATTTTCGTTTTGATTCGAAGGTAAAATCATGTTCTATCATTGGTGATGGTTTGATTCCTCAGTGGGATGTTTTCTGGTTTTGTAACAATGGAAATTTTTCATTTTTGAGGGCATCTTATTTCCAGTGATGTTATGACGACGAGGGGTGGATTGAGAATCTAAGAGCATGCCTTGAGGAGGATCATATACTGAGGCAATGTCATGCATGGTTTTTTGAAGTTTTTATCGTATTTTTTTAATTTCAAATCTGAATTTGTGTATTGATGTTTTGGGGTGGATTTTGCGGCATGTTTGTGATGTTTGAAATTTAGTATCTTGGTGTTCGAAATTTGTTCAGGTATAGTGAGGTTCCACTCTCCCTTAACGTGGATTATTTAGAAAATGAAAAAATGATTTGAGTGTGGATCACAATCATAATCAACTAACCATTATCACTACATATCATTCTGATATAGCTGAAATATATCATTCACTTTTTTAATTCCAAAAATCCTAAGGAATCTAACTTGTTCCAAGGCCACTCACATGATAAAAAAACATAGTTACTATCCATAAACCAAATGTTTCTAACCATAGATTTATTATCATATATGTTATTATATAGGATCCAAATATACAACCTCATTAATAAATACCTGGAAAATAACCATGTCTAGGAATCCGAATGATCCTACACAATAAGTCCTAAACCTCAATACTAAAATCACCTTAAGTGGTTTTCATTATGAAACCTAAATCCACCCATGCCTATACTATATATCAATAATCACCTCCATTAAATCAATATTATAGGTTTAATCATTTACCCAGGCGTCATATATCTATGAAAGTCACAATCTCAAGTTATCCTCTCTTAGGTTACCCTCATATCTCATAACCACGTTGCCAAAGAAACCTACTAATCAATCATTAAAATTGACAATCAAAATGTTTGAGTTATATCTCAAGGAAATAGGATCCTCCACATAAACTATAAATCACATCTTATATAAGACACACCTAATAGAAAACAATATGTTCTATTTTTAGACATAAATAAATAACTCACATGACAAAAAACTCACTCTATGGTTCTCATATTCATATAGATGTCAAGAATCACATTCCAGGTCATTGAGAACTCTAGTGTATTAATCCTGACTGGAAATCAACAGATGATACCAACTAATAAAGGAAATCAATCTCATATATATATATATATATATATATATATTATTATTAAATCCTCCTATGATGATCCATGTCATGTATACCATAGTCATATGGTTTAATAATGTATAATTCCTCTATGAATCTATAAAGGAAAAACAATATACATTGTTGTTAAAACTTTATCTAACCATCCCAACAACCCAATAACCTATAAGGGGTTAATAACCAAACTACACTAGCCCATAAATAGTGTATACTTTATTATAATATCATAAGATAAAAAAAGTCACATCATAAAGCACTGAATATTTTAGATGCCTGATGGACTATATACAAACCTAATTATTATTTTTAAATTTTAATTAAAATATAAAACATAGTAACAGTAAAAAATATACATCATTAAATAAATTCAAATATTCAAAAAATATATCTTGGGAAAATAAAACATAATAAGGGTTCACTGAAATTCTCATTAAGTGTTAAATACATTAGAAACTATCATGATTTAATAAAACAAGAATATTATATTCATCGTAAAACTAATAAAATATTCTATATAACTAATACAATAAAAGAAGACTAAATACGTGTAAAAATTAAAATCCTAAATAATAACTTGTATAATACTAACAAGTTAAATAATGATATAATTCTTAATTCCAGACATCATATTTTTACAATCAAGCCCTTATACTCAGATAAAAAATATAAATAGGTAAGGGGTACACCAAATACCCAAAATGGTTTTTCCAATGAGACTTACATATTGAAAATTATCTTTTTTTTATTACGAAACACTTTTAAGGAAAAAGAGAGAAACCAATGAAAGTTACACCCAAAAATCAACCTCATACATACCTTCAGAAACATCCCGCTCCCTCTCAGAGTCGATATCTCAATCCTCGGTCATGAAACTAGATTGGCGGCAATATGAGCGAGTGTGCATCCTTCCTGCCACCTCCTGCTTAATATGTACCATTATTTCATATATTGATACATAACACATCTTTACCAACATTCCTTATTAACAATAAAAATCATCTATATATGATGAACTAGTATACAGAATCACAGTAATATCCCCAGTCAAACTAATCATAAACCATCTAGAAAAGTAATAAGTATTCTATCATTAAAAAATATCCCTAGTGTTGTGTAATTAAAATAAATAATTTTTTAACATTTATGAATAGAAATTAAATATAATGTTCATTTAAACAATCTTGAGGAAAATAGTTTTTTACATCGAAAATCACATTAAATTTTTTTGGGAAAATTAGAAAAAACATTTTCATTTAAAATAAGCATGAAAATTTATAAAGGTAGAATAAATTCATGGAATGGTTATGAAAGTGAAAATTTACATTAAAATTGTGTACATTATGATGAATATTCCATTAAAATTTTTTGTAAAAATTCAAAGAAACACGTCAGTTGGAAAATGATATGAAAATTATTTTTATTTTTTTATATAAAATAAAAGGCGGGTTATAATTTCTTATATAATCCTATAAGAATAGTAACAATATTCTGGAAAAAATTTCAATGAAAATAAGGACATATAATAAAGAGATAACAGAATAAATATAAAATGAAATCAACTTTCCATAAAACAATCATGCAATCTAATGAGTACATAAAATAAGAAAATTTTAGAAAAACTTATAATATTTAGAAACAAAAATGGGATAATAAAATAAATTGTATTTAACAGAAAAGGATAAAAAATTCCCCCATCATAGACATACAAATAAATAATCCCAAGTAATTATTATATTTTGAAATAAACCCTTACAATGATCATATCAATGATGTAATAGATAATAATTGTAGTGATTATTTGTGACTAATTTAAATATAAAAAAACAATTGGAAATACAATACAATAAAACATGAGTTCATTTCACACATAAAAATGATATTATATAGTAGATGAAGTAGAAATATAATCCAATGAATGGAAACTAAATTAACAAGCACTTAACCATAAGGTTACACTGGGTTGAACATGATTTAACCTCTTGTATAATGGTTTTTAAATTTCCATTAAATTATACCAGATTGATTTTCATATTTATAATATCATAAATGATCCACTTATAAAATTTCAATATCCATTTATCAATAATTTTTTCTTAAAATCACCATTTTTGCGTGTAAACTATCTTATTTTACATGTATGTTCTCATTTTTTAATTTTGTTACTTTCATATTTTTGATGTTTCCCTCATGTAAATAATTATAATAATATTATAAATATTATATTTATTCATTTAAAATATTTTTATCATAAATTTATTTTGGTGAAGTCATAAAAAATGAATTAGACTATTCCAATAGCCAGTTGTCCATACATATACATGAACATTGTTTTCAATTTTCAACTGATGGAATGAAATAATTATTATTACATTATATATATTCATAAAACAATACTTATTATTAATTATTTAATTTGGAATGAAAAAAAATCATAGCGCTTCATGGAGATGTTAGTTTACACGTATGCACGAGCTATGTTATCATTTTCCAATATATGGAAACATATGAAGGTAAATGAGATCTCATAGAATCATAAATATGTAACTAATATCATATATATTTCTTATTTCCATCTTCAATACCATTAATGTAAAAGTGATATGAAAAATGAATTACACTACTACATGGATATGGTAATTTATATATATGTAGAAGCTATATTTTCACATTTTTGGGGATGAACAACAGATGCAGAATGGTAGTCAAATTATCATAATTACAATATAACATATTTATGATTATGGATTTATTATTTTAGGATGGTCACTATAGAATTAGGGAATATAAAAAAATAAATAAACCTTAGAGATTTGGTAAATATGATTCTGTTTTCTTCGGGAGACTTTAATTAGATCCCTTATTATGGACCCTTAGAATGGTATTTTAAGGATACCGTCACCTGTAATTCATCTATAGAGAGGTTCATAATGTAATTGCATATGGTATGGTATTGATAAATGTCTCATGATGTAAAAATAGGTGAGGATAGTATATTCTTGTTTCATACCTAGCATAGGGTGTGGAAAAATCAAATTATTTTTCTAGTGAAGCACATTAGAAAATCAGGTTTGTCTCACTCAATAATATTATCATTTTGTTGAAATACATAATCTAATTCTCTAAAAATAAATTTTTGTGTTTTTTTATTTTATAAAAAACATTAATATATGATTTTTTATTTTTTAATACTACATAAATATTGAAAATATTTAGAAATTAAAAATTTAAATTTTTACTAAAATAAAAATATAAAAATAACGAGTAATAAAGAAAAAAATGGTTTTGGGTTCAGTTTTGGATTAAATCATTATTCCCTTTTTTAATTTTTTTTATAATCCTATTACTAAATCACATGATGAATTAATATTCTTTTATTTAGAAATTTTGAAATCATGAATGCCTAAATCAATCTAAATTCTACCTCCTCCTGTAATCATGGTTTATGGAACACTACGGTCTAGGGGGTGACATATTCTAATAACCAACTCTATAAATTTATATTCATCCATTGATTCTCTCAACTCAACCATGTAAAGATCTATACAATGAATAAAGGTAAAATTTGTTAATGAAAATAATTAAAAAGATTTATTTTCTTTCCATGGTGGAAATCTCCACACCCATTAATTCCACTCATATCGAATATAAAAATAGAAAAGCTTTAATAAAGAATTCAAAAAAAACCTGACCTCCAAAGTGCCAAGCCCCGAGTTAACACATCATTTTCTAGGGTAAGATATCACAATGGTATAATGATGGAATAAAATAATAAAATAAAATAGAATAATAAAAAGAATAATGGAATAATATGAATAAAGTAAAAATGTATGAATGGTGGTTGTGAAGAGAGCTAGAGAGTGGGAGTGTAATAAAATATTACAAGAAAACAAAAGAAAATAATTTAAATAAAAAAATATTTATAATATATATGAAATATAAAAATCAGAAATGAAGATGAAATTAAAATAAAAAATAAAAATAAGAAAATAATAAGTCGATGAATGTATGTTGGGTGGTGGTGAAATTAATTATAACATGGTTTAATTCCTCTTAATGTAAAAAAATAAAATTACAATTACAATTTAGAAAAACTAAATTAAACCAAATATGAAAAAACAATAGAAGATAGTAACATCATGGCACCTCATCCTTGGGGGAAAACTTCATTATAGTGTGGAATCTCACTTTCTGAGAAACAAGGGATTATTTTATATGAATGATCATGGAGACTCTGACTAATATTCAATTAAATCCCAGAATCATCACATATTTCAATTTAATATATTCTTTTCAAATTCCCAAGGAATATGTGGTTGAAATTGGAAACACCAATGATTTCAAGAATTTGATGTTTATAGGGTGGACGATATCAACACAAGGAATCTCCTTATGTGGGATTCATTGATGGTGTAGGAAAGTGGTAGCTATTTCATGTGGATGAGGCATTACAAGTTGGTGGTGGTGGTCCGACATGGCATAATGCCTCCTCCATCCCCGGCCATAGAAGTGGTCAGAGTATCCTTGAAAAAATCATTATGATTGCCATTCGAGGGTGTAGAGGTGATCGATAGTGACTATGTACTTCAATAGTAGAGAAAATAAGATTTTAGAAATATCCTAAAGTAATTTCATAGTTTATTCAGGTGATTGTAGGTGGCGATAATGAGTTAGAAAGGTGAGGTAGTGGAGGAAATCAGTGGAGAGGGGTAGAGAGTTGTGTCTGAGGGTGAGACGATTTCGTTTCGGATAAAAATGTATAGTACCTAGACATTTTCTTTTCCCGCGTTAAAAGTCTGAGATGGTGAGAAATCTCTTATAATAAATGTTTTGGGAGCCACAACCAATACCACAAGTTGTGGGTATGGTCTCCAACATGACACCTGAAACACACAAGATGTGGGTTGCACTTACATGCATCTTGTGTGGGACATTGGCCCATCTCTACTCCCAGTAGGGTTCACCTCCTATGATCATTCCTGTATAGTATTTCATCACCCATTCCTTTAAAGTTTGGCGTAGATCACTTGTGAAACTTCTTGGCTGGCCGACCAATTTTTTGCTATCTATGTGGCTTGTGGGTGTGCTTTGATAGCTGGATGTCCATGTTTGACATTTTTTGGTATAAACTCCTAAAAATAATCACAAAAACATAATATTAAATGAAATAATATTTAAATTCCCACAATATTTTATCCAATAAAATAAATTTTCATTCTATAATTCAAATTTTCCATAATTTAGTAAAAAATTGACATACACAGGAATTATCAGGGAAGAAAATTAAATATCATTTAAAATTTGACTAAAAATATGCACCAATTACGACTATCTCAAATACTCCAACACTTATTACATTATTTTACTAACACAAAAAATATAAACATTAAAAATCATAGGTAACTAATGTTATCAATATTTAAATATTATATTAGTAAAACCTAATTATTTTTAAAATAAAATCAAATTTTCCAATTTCTAATAAAATACAATAACAATTTTCCATTTTTCAATGAAATAATCAATTCAAGTATTTTACATTATTTCTTTTGTAAATGGTGGATGTTATCTTATCATTCATTCAAGATCCTTAATATACTATTCTTATACATTGAAAATCATGATTTACCTCAATTGTGAATCTTTTCTCTTGTCACTCATGATATTAATTCACATAGATTTTTTCTTTTATCATGAGAACATGGTCCTTATCTATAGGGTTTTAAAGGAACTATTTTCTCCACATTGTGAATAAAAATGTCACATGAAATAATGAGGGATTTAATTAATGGTTCAAATGAATCTTTGCCTTATGGTTGTTAGTAATTAAAAATTAATTCTCAAGATGGAGGTATGTCTCTTAATGTATAAATCATGACATTCGAAGTAAATTGTCACGACCCGTCCATTGGGGCCCATGTAGTTCCTACCTAAAGCCCACCTTCCATAGGCTAGGGGATGGCGATATGCTCCGAAATTCATATTCTCTAAAATGGGATGACCTTTCCTTAATAAACTATAAACTCACACAAACCATGTACACTGCTAGATACAAGCACAATGTAAAAAATATAGTAAACAGGGTGTGTACAGAAACTAAAGGGATTATAATACATGCCCAACTAGAAAGTACAAGAAAAACTGGAAATTACAAGTAAAAATGAGTATAGCTCCAGTGAACAGCCACCCATGATCCAACATGAATTGTAGGTGAAACTCTTAATCAATTTTTTCAACAGATAACTTCATCAAAGGTCTACCTCTGAGAAACTCTAGTCTAGGTACCCCCGTCCTAAGTCATCATTGTCCGTTGTCAGCACCAGACACAACAAGGTGTGAGCCTAGCCCAAGAAGGGTTGTGTATAAAAATACTCAGTAGGGACCCTGAGACCGCTGAAGGTCTCTCAAATCCACAAAAGATAAATAAAAAAAATGAAAAAAAATTTAAACCCTACTTAAGTATATTCCCATAGATATACCTACGTTATCTGAATATACCACCTCGCACAAGAGGGAAGAATACCACACAGGTAATACCACGAAGATAAAAGTACCACATAGGTATCCGCACAAAAATAAATTACAACATAGTTACACTATGAAGATGAATGACTCAGATCAAACTACATATACAACTCTTAGAAAAAGGATTAGGATGCTGACCCACATAGGATCGCTATGAAAGCTGATAATTGTCCACATGATTCTCTATTGAAAATAACAACTAACATCTCTAGTCACAATTTGGAATACCTCAGTTGCTGGATAACTCCTCCTCTATGGAGTACAGTGGGCCTACCGCGTCACACATAGGCGCTACGCACTAACCATATACTGTTATGGTACTCCTCCTGTTGAGTATCAGGGGTCTGCCGCATCACATAGAGGTTCTCCCCACCATGGTTCTACCGCATCTCATCGAGGCACCCCCCCCCCCCCGTGGCATGCTAAGGTACTCCACATATCAAGTAATGTGGGTCTTCCATGTCACACAGAGGTTCTCCCCACCATGGGTCTACCACGTCACACATTGGCGCTCCCCACTAGGCATGTCGAGTCACTCCAAGATGTAATTATCTGCAGTCGTCTAGCCTCAGCTAGTCACAGAGTTCCGTACGTAGAGCGTATCGATGAAAAGCTCCCCAACACCTCAGTCATACCTCAAATACCTCTAAGTCCCCCAAAAAATTATCCCAAATTTTCTTCTGCTCATAAATGACCCATCTCAAAAGACATTGCGTCAATAGGAAGCCTGGCCTGTAAGTTATTAGCATTTCAGCTCCAATAGCCCTGCTGGATTCGATCCAACCAAGACGTCGAAGTGGAAATGTTAATTAATTACAAATCGAGAACTCTATTAACACTCCTTTTATTTTTTTTGGTCCCTTATGAAATGATGGACCTTTGTGATACTTCTTCATGGGACTTCGGGGTGGTTGAGGTATGATGGTTGGCTTGGTGAGTGGTTCTCCCAAGCACGCTATGTACATAACCATGGAACTGGCTATGACTTGATGACTAATGATCGTTTTGACTCTGTGTGAATCGACAGGCCTAGTGCGGAGAACCAATGTGTGATGTGGCAGACCCACGGTTGGGATCATCTATGTGTGATGTGGCAGTCCAACGGTACTCGATGGGAGGAGTACCTCAGTATAACACGAGGGGTAGAACCTCTATGTGACGTGGAATATCCATAGTGGGGGAATGCCTCTGGGTGTTGCGTCAGACCCACAGTACTCGATAGGAGGAGTACCATAACAGTCCAAGGTTAGTGGGAATCACCTCAGTGTGACGTGATAGGCCCAATGTACTCCTTGGAGGAGGAGTTATCCAGCAACTGTGGTGTTCAACGTTGTGTCTAGGGATGTTACATGTTATTATCCCTAGAGAATAATGTGGTTGGCTATCATCTTTCCTAACGAACCAGTTTGGGTCAGCTTCATAATCTTGTTTCTCAGAGTTGTATACCTAGATTGAGCTGAGACGTATATCTTTATGGTGTACCTGTGTTGTACTTTCTCTTTGTGGTGATACATGTGTGGTACTACTACCATTTTGGTATTACCTGTTTGGTATTCATCACACCTATATGTGGTGGGTATATTCTAATAACATAGGTAAATGTATAGACATATACCTCAGTAGGGTTGAATATTGTTTCTATGTTTTGTGGTTTATCCATTGTGGATTTGAGAGACCTTCTGGGGTCTCGGGGTCCCCACTGAGTATTCTTATACTCACCCCTACATGGGATACGCCCACACCTTATTGTGTCTGGTGCAGACAATGGAAAAAACTGAATGAGGACAAGGGTACCTAAAATGGGGACTGCTTAGAAGTGGAACATTGACGGGGTGATCAGCAGAGATGATCATTCGAGAGCTGAACCTACCCATCAGGTAGGATCCTTGGTGGGTGTTCACAGGAGCTGTAGTCATTTTAACATGTACTTTCCAATTTTTCTTGTACATTATAGTAGGGTGTGTATTTTGGACCCTCTACATTCTGTACACACCATGCTTACTATATAGCTTACTTTGTGCTTGTATCTGACCATGTGCTTGGTTTGTGTGAGTTTACAGTTTATAGAGCCAATTCCTTCATGTTTTAGGGAATACGCCTTTCGGTGCTTGTCACCAGCCCTCTGGCCTATGGAAGACGGTCTTGGAATAATAACGACATGGGCCCCGGGGGACGAGTCATATCAAATTTGTATCAGAGAAGTTCAGTTATACCAAATATCCAGGACTCTAATCTTTTTTGTTTTGAGCAATATTGTTAAGTGTTTTTATTGTGGTTTTCTGTTCTGGAGTCTAGTGTTGGTGTGGTGTCCAACATGTCCATACACTAGGACCCTGATCTCTGATTTCCAACTCAGTGCATGAAAACACTAATTGTGTATGTGTTTTTGAAAAGTTTTCTTTGTGATATCTTAGAGTCCGCTCACTAGGTATAAACATTATGATTGTGGAAGACCTTTTTCTTTTCCGAATGCCTCCACAGAGACAACCGGACAGGATTCTAGTTACAGTACATGATGATAGACCACCAATCAATGATTCGTTGGTGTAGGCCCCCACATAAATCAGTTGTAACATCGGGCGGTGTACTAGAAGCACCACTACCCATTGCACAGTCGATTCCACCAGCATCAGAAGTAGAGGGTGGACGCCATTTGAGCATGTTGCACGAGTTCCATCACCAGAGGCCACCGAGGTTCCGGGTCGAGACAGATCAGTATGCGGGTGAGGACTGGATTGTGGTTGTGGTTAGAGTTTTCTGACTTTTAGGGTCACTAGCTGGTCTCATGGTGATCCTTGCCACCATCCTTCTTCAGGAAGCATCGAGTAGATGGTGGAGCATGATGCTCCAGGTTCACGACGAGGTGACACTAATCTAGGTGGACTTTGAGAGACTTTTTTGGGTAGAGTTCATCCCAGTGACCTTATGCTTAGTGCGTATACAAAATATTCTCCACTTACATAATAGTATCATGATATTGGCTCTGTATTCAGCAAGGTTTACCGACCACTCAAGATACTCCACTGATATGTTGAAGGAACCTTTATTCAGGGCTCGGACCTTTGATCAGGGGATCAGATGAAATATTTGAGCTTCGATGGTTTCTCTTAGCATCCCGACCTAGGTGGGGGTGTTAGATTGAGCACTCATAGTAATGATTTTCCTTGCTGAGCAGTCATTGGTAGCAATACCCACCACCAGACGACACATAGAAGAGTAATCAGTGGCTGGATACAAACAGATGACGCAAAGGTCAAAGAGGACCAGACGTACATGTGGATGAACAAAGGATATTGGGTCGGTCATGGTGGACTCTCGATGTAGAGTAGTACAGATGAGGATCATGTAGTGTTACTCGTGCGGCGGACAAGGTCACATGACTCATGAATTCCCGACCCGCCATATAGATGCCCAGCAAATGGTCGATGTACCACTTGGTGAGAGGTGAAGACTCGATCGAGGAGGTCTGGTTGTAGTAGGAATACGTGGCAGAGGAGCAGGCCGTGCAGCAAGTGGTGGGAGGCGATTTGAGGTTCTACCACCACCACCACCACTAGGAGGTCCACCCCGACCACCGGGAATAGGTAGACAACGATGAGCTATGCTCCAAAGAAGCTGAGGCCTATGACCATGGAACTATGGAGATTATACAAGGTATGATCATTGTCTAATCAACTATATTTTTAGTACTTCTAGACACATGTGAAAGTCACTCTTTTATTACCACGATCCTCATTCGACGATCAGAGATTCAGGTAGAGTCGTCTCCTCGATACTTATGGCTATAGACTCTTACAGGAGAATATTCAATGATTACACACTGGTGCTGGAAGTTTGATCCTACTCTAGGAGGCAAGAGCTTCAACTAGGATCTTCTATTAGCAGCGTCGAGACCATACAACGTATTCTTGGGTATAGATTGGTTATCCATATTCCATGCTCATATTGATTGTATTAGTCGCATAGTGCGGTGTGTCCGCATGGATGTGACTAGGTTTTAAATCACTGTGAGATGGTAACCTTTGTAGAGCATGATGGACATACCTACAAGAGGGTGCAGCTGATCACACATCAGTTGGCAAGACTTACCCTCTGAGAGGTTGATGTTGAGTGTTCGAGCTATCTTGTAGGGGTGGATGAGTACACTGATGTTATTCCTGATGATGTTCTGGGTCTACCTCCTCGAATAGAGGAGGTCTTTTACATTGACAAGTACCCTAGGACAACATCGATATCTACACTATCATATCGGATGGATCCCAATGAGCTTCGAGATGTGCGAGTATAACTAGAGGACTTGTAGGGAATGACGTTCATTAGGCCTTGTGTTTCCACTTGGGTAGCCCTGATTTTCTTCACCAAGAATGTAGATGTGAGTTTGATACACTGTGTGGACTATCAGTGCCTGAACCTTGTGATCGTGATGAACAAGTACCCAGTGTAGAGGATTGATAATCACTTTGATCAGCTAACGGGAGAACGATGGTTTTCAAAGGTAGGCCACAGATCAGGCTGTCACCAGATCAGGGTACGAGATGAGGATGTACAGAAGATGTCCTTCATATGTCGGTATGGCCAATATGAGCCCTCGCTTATAAAATTCGGAATGACCAACACCCTAGCAGTGTCTATGGGACTCAGGAAGTTGATATTACATCCATACCATGATCTCTTTGTGGTAGACTTCATCGATGATATCTTGATATACTCAATGATAGAGGAGGATGATTCCTATCATCTAAAGATAGTTATAGACACACTTAGAGAGCACCAGCTTTATGGTAATCTCTCCATGTTCTAGTTCTGGATACAAGAGGTCCACATTTTGAGACACATTATCTCAGATGCTGGGGTTCCAGTGGATCCAGTGAAGATTGAGGTTTTTCATACATGGGAGCCACCCCGGACTGTGACAGAGGTGTGGAGTTATCTAGGATTGGCTGGTTGGTAATGGAGGATTGTGCCTGACTTATCTAGAGTTGAATAACCCTTATTGCTATTGATAAATAAGGGGAAACCCTTAATGTAGTTGGAGAGATGCCAACACATTTTCTTAGAGTTCAGGGAGAGAGTGATGAGGGCCCCTATCTTGAGACTACCTGAGGAGGGTGTTGGGTATGTAGTCTACTGCGATATATCAGGGAATGGGCATGTATGTATCCTAATGCAGAGTCAAGTAGTGATATTTTATGGTTCTCGATAGCTAAGAAGTTATGATAAGAACTACGCTACCTAAGAACTTAAGTTAGTAGTAGTGGTCTTTTCCTTGAAGATGTGGCAACATTACTTGAAGGGAGAACATTTTACAGTATAATTTGAACACAAAAGTATCAAGTATATATTCTCTCATAAGGACCGAAATGTGAGACAATGTATTTGGCTTGAGTTCCTCCATGAATATGTCTTTGAGATAGTCTATACTCATGGTATGGGCAACATAGTTGGAAATGTACTCAACAGAATATCTTTTATAGTGTTTCTAAGTGAGGTGATGGTGCCACGAGCTACTTTTCAGATATCATATGTGGATTGTGATGGAGCAACTTATCTTCAGTCTATGATAGTCACTCCCCCACCCCTTTAGTGAGTTAGGTTGGTAGATCTTGGAGACACTGACTATGATGCTCAACATACTCAGATATCCACATGACAGGCACCTGATGGATTTTCTGAAGGTGGAGAGCATGTTATCCTCTTTAGAGGGTGTACTATGGCACTGATGGCGCAATGGGAGGATGTTTTGAGGGAGTTCCATATGTCCCCTCTAGCTGTAGCTCCAGGAGTGGAAAATATGTACCCTGGCCTTCAGAGTCATCACTCGTGGCCGGGAATGTAGAAAGATGTTGCAGAATTTTTTTCATAGAGCCTCACCTGTCAGCAAACGAAGGTAGGTCATCAGGTTCCAGTGTTCTTAGTTCATCCACTAGAGGTGCTAGAATGGAATTGGGATGCAATATCCACATACTTCGTGATAGAACTTCTACGCATGTTCTGGGGTCATGATACTATCTTGGTGATCATGGACCGGCTCACCAAGTCATCCCACTTCTTACCTATCTGAGATCTGGGATCTGTAGAGAGAATGTGACGCCTCTACGTATAGGAGGTTGAACAACTTCATGGAGTGCCATCTATAACTGTCTCCAATCACGAGGAATGATTCACTTATTAACTATGGAAGGTTTTTCAAGATGTGTTCAGGACATAACTTATGTTGAGCACTGCCTTCCATCTATTGACGGATGATCAGACAACGCAGACCATTTGGACCCTCAAGGATATGCTAAATTATTGCATCCTTGATTTTTTCAGTAGCTGTGAGTGTCATTTTCCTTGTTGGAGTTCACGTAAAATAACATCTATGACTCCACTATTGGTATAGCACCATTCGAGGATTTGTACGGATGACCTTGAAGATCACCTATGTGATGGTCTGACCCAGGGGAGCCAGCACATGTGGGGCTGGAGATGGTACAAACTACCTCGGAGAAGGTTCAGATCATCCAAGAGTGGATGAATACAACACAGATCATGCATAAGTCATATGCTGATAGGAGACGGGGACCTCTTGAGTTTGTGGATGGGGATTGTGTCTTTCTACGGGTTTCACCTCGACGAGGTTTGTGGTGGATTGGTCAGGATGGCAAGTTATGTTCGAGGTTCATTGGACACTTTTAGCTCCTCAACACTATTGGCGAGGTGGCTTAACCCTTAGCTCTTCCACCTCTGTTTCACCAGGTGCACTACATTTTCCACGTATCTTAGCTGAGGAGATACGTACATGATCCTTCACACATCATTGACTAGGGAGACCTGGTCATCGATGATGGGGAAATGTTTTCGGAGGTTCTAGTGGATATTGAGGATTGGAAAGATCAGGTCCTTTTTCGGTGGTCGATACCTCTAGTGTGCATTCCATGGTTGTACGAGAACCTCTAGGACAGAACATGGGAGCGGGAGGCTCAGATTCGTGCTCAGTACCGCCATTTGTTTCCCTAGGTTTTGTTGTGGCTTTCGGGGACGCAAATCCCTGAGGTGGGGAGACTGTAAAGACATGTATTATTTCATGTAATTTTATTTAAATTATATGGATTTTTAAGAGACTTTCAAAATTGACGGGGTGTGATTCTGAGGCCTGGTGTTCTCAGAATGAATTTATGAACTTTATTCGGGTACGTTCAGTTAACACGCGAGTAGTATTTTGTAACATTTGAACCGGTTCTCAGAAATGAAATATGTGGACACCGCTATACTTGTATTGCCGATATTTACATTAGGAGACCATCACCTTGATCGTATTAGATCAAGGGTGAATGTTTTTTTTCATACATTTCGTGGGAGAAAATTAAATAAACATGCTTATTTTGTTTTTGAAATTTAAACCTCCAATTTGAAACATGAAAGTGGGGACCACAAAAGGGTGGTCAGGCATTTAATTTTGGGCAATAAATTCCTGGAT